>JARFIW010001190.1:524342-1264226 GCA_036346225.1 Platerodrilus igneus
TGTATATACAAAGATAAAAACCGCAGGTTACACATTATGCAGCTTTTATTTCATGAGAAATGATCATGTTTTCATGCTATAAACTATGGAGCTCACCCCGAAGCCTAGATATTCGTGGAGCACGTGGATTTTTATTTCATTTGGTTTGCTTAAGAAAAAGGTTTTTTATAACGTTCGATTATCACTAAAAACTTTTTTTGATTGGAGATTTGTTTTCAAGGTTCCTACAAACATTCTTAACACATATTTATTCAAAATGTTCTAGAGCCAAAACTATAAAAACCTTTTCAAATATAATAAGCTTTTAGTAATTGTTTCTAGAAAGCAACTATATGATACCTAACAATTTTTGTTTCCTTATGTTTTAAATTTGATTCTTAACTATAATGTTATTGTTGTTAAAAGCATCTTTGTATTAGTTATATCTTTACATAAGAAAATATCTCGGTAAATGGAATTTCAAGTAAGAATTTTGTTTTAAAGACTCGAATGTAAATTTGTAAGGAAGGTAGATCTGATTTTTATATTTAAATCACTGTGATTGACGTTAATAAGTTAAAGATCTCAGATTTAGTCATTGACTTAAAAGCGACAATAAAATGTTTTATCCATTACCATGTAATATAAAGATAATTCTTTTTACTAAACCAATTTTTTAACATTTCGGGCTTATTTAATTTAATCTTCGAAGTTTTTTATTCAAACATAGAAAGAAACTAGTTCACTATATCGAACCGAAGTTTTCTAAGAACTACGTACATACTACTATTACATACAGCAGGCATGTTTATTATATTTTTTTTTGTCTTGTATAATAATAAAATGTATTATACAATTAATGTGTGTTCTTTACGCAAGTACGTATTTTTTATTGATGTGATTTTGATGTACTAGAATGTTTCTATAAAGGAGTTTGCCCAAATATTATTATCTATTTCACTATTATCTTGAGACACACACTGCTGCCTGTCTTTGTATTATAACAACTTGTTTTTATTTCAGGCATACCCTGTTTATCGTCAATTTTTTGTTATTGGGGATAATTACTTTAAGGTTCCTGCTACATCCCTAGGGCCATTACAACTAGTATTTAAATGGGCATAGTAGCGTCTAATTTTAATTCTTTTACATTATAGTTTTATAGTAAACCCCTGCTCATCGCTCTAGCGTTGGAGTAAAGGCTAGCAAAACACTTTTATCATGTTAGGCACGGGCAAAAATGTTACACTGGCTCCCGCAACGGGGGGCTGCGACAAAAAATTGATACATTAGCGTTCACAACGTGAAACCTGGTTTTGTTTTACAGTGTCGATTTGTTTCACTGCCTCGTTTCGTTTTACTATCGTCACAACGTAATACTCGATTTTGTTCCAATGGCATGTATTTGTTCTTTTGTCAATTTTTTGTTATAGATAATCGATTATTCCGTAGCATTCAACATGTACTGTTCGAGAGCTTACTGTTTAGAAGTAGCTTCAATTAGTAGTGATTATGTATCTAAAGTAAAATATCTTCATTCATTATCAACTTATTTGCCAAACAATATTTTGCGGATATTTTTTCGAGTTACTTCATTTGTTTTAGTTTATGGTAGTAGTATATACATCTACGTCATGTAAAAATTATTTTTTATTTTTCGAAATCAAATATTCAACTACTCAGCAAGTTTATTATATATAATCATATTTTTATTTTATTAGAGGCATGGAAAGCGACAGAGAGGTCTAGCAAAAACAAAAAATTGTAAGTCGTTTGTTGGCCAAGGAAACTACGAAACCCGGTTACCTTATTGATCTTACAAAATATAAAGTAATCTTTAAATATGAATGTAAAGAAATTAATTCGTCAATTAAATCTATTGAATGTATATTATCTGAATTCAAAGGTAGAACATCTCACTCTTCTTTTAAGAGAGCGATGTCGCGATTGATTAATCTTACAAGTTGTTTAAAGCGTATGCAAGTGTGTTCAAAAGGTCTGGATAAAGGTATAAAATTCAAAAATGAAGCATTACTACAGTTCTAACATTAGAGGCAGATTTCCATAGAAAGGTCAGTGAAAACTACAGTCATAATAAACAATATGACGTGTCGATTGCTCGATCATCACTTGGTAGTGTACCTGTTTAATAGGTTACATATCTTGCACTACCAACCAATTGGTTTTTGGGGAAATTTTTTTTTAGACAATCTAGAGAGTTATATAACTTTTAAGGTGGAATATAGGAGCTAGCTAATTCACGTAAAATCAATGAACAGGACCTATATGATACCGTCTCTGAATTATTGGTAAATAAAGCTCTTATTTGGTTCAGATGTGTTAGAAATTCTGTGAAGGACTGTAAGTCAATAGTCATTTGTTTGAGAGAAGGTGTCTTACTTGCACATTTTGAAGAGGATATCTGGAAAGACACTAAGAGTCGCAGACGAAAAAGGAATAAACATGTAGTGTTATTCTTTGCGCATGCGGAAAGTTTGCTTAGCAGATTACCTAGTTCCTCTGCTGAATTACAAAAACTAGAGTTATTCGAAAAACTTTATTACCTGAATATATTTTCCATTTTGCTTTGTTAGATATTGAGGATGTACATAGTAATGGAAGTTATGTAGAAAATTAGAGTAAGCCTCTATGATTAAACAGAAATTAAATTCAATTTTTCCAAGCAATTTTTTCTGTTTTCGGGGATTTTCTGCAACGCATTCTTTGTATGTTTGCCCTCAAAATAATATACATATTTCTAAAGTAGGTTTTAAAAGTTAATTTAGAGTAAAAGCAACAAAGAATTTTATTTGCTGGAATTTTTCGGAATCTGGTTATTCGTATAGAATTTGTAGAGCTCCAAATAAACCATTTTGTTATGGGTATGGCCGTAAAGAGATTATAAGTACTAAACTGCATTACGTGTTCAAAAAGCTTATGGAAAAGCAGAAGCAGCGAGACCGGTATCCTAGATCCCTAAAAAAGGCTTCTATCATGATATGTAAACAAGAGAAATTACTTTGTGTAACGGAATGGTCCTACTAGTTGAAAGTCGTTCAAGATTTTTGTAGCAGTCCAGTTAAATCTAAGACTGATACTTTGTTTGAAGAGAACCCTTGAGACAATCGTCCTTCTATTATGATAAATCTTTTAATGAAAACATCACAAGTCAATTTCATTCTGGAATGTACCACTACGTTATAGGATCTTTATCAATTCCGCTTCCAAACGATCTAAGATTGAAAGTTTTTAAATCAGAAAAACAAGGAGTTTCGACAGCTGATGAGTAGTTATAGGCTCAGTTGTTCTTCCCATTAGTATAGGCAGGCCGTATTGCATTCTTAATGCGTTAGTGCTTTCTTCTCTATCACAATTCATAATCTTTGGACGTGAATTTACAAAGCTGTTTGGTAAAGCTGTAAAAATCCTTAATTTCGTATTTCCTAACTAATTACTTTCAGTTTATCTAACTCAGCTTCTCAAACAAGACGTTAATCACATACGCGTTGATTCCTATGGATAATAAAAAAAGGAATTGTACTCGCCAAAGCTTGACGGTATTAAGTAATAACATTAAAATACAGAAGACCTGTCTAACACAGCATCTTGAGACCGCCATCTTTCCTACGATCTACGAAAACTTCTTTACAAAAACTAGGAATTACATCTTGAGTTACGATAATCGGTATTGAAATGAGATTCAGTGTTATTTTATAATCCATAAACTCTATAATGTAAAGCTGCTTGCGTTTTATAAATACTTAATCTTAATCAGAACTGCGTTATAACATAGTTCTGTGCTATGTCACCAACGCCAAGCTAAGTGCAATTGCCACGAGTGGAGCTTTCTTATATTCATGATGGCCGCAAAAACTCACAACACCTTTTTAAAAAACGTGTCCAGTCATTATATCCCAACGACAAGAATGATTTCAGCACCAATAATATATGACAACTACTTACTTAGTTTAGATAGTCTGTAACATTTAATGTCATAGAGTAGAAATTTTTTGTTCCAAAGCCTTAACGAGAGGGATATTGTTAGATCTTGTCATGATTCCCCCGTTGTAGGACATTTTAGGTATTTCAAAATCTTGTCGCGTATTCATGAACTATATTATTAGCCAAAAATGAATTTTGATATATTAAAATTTTGCTTAGCTTAGCTTTGCTTAATAGGCAAGGAAAAGGATGTTGAATTTCTCATTCAAACAATAGTTCTAGATCTTATTGGTCCATTTCCACGCTCTAAGTCTGGTTATAAATTGCGGTTACTTATTGATTCTAAAACTCTGGCAATTACTCGTATTATAGAAGAAAAGGTATTTTTTGTTTTTGGAGTACCAAAATTTATCATTTGCAACAATATCATACAGTTAAAGAGTAATACTTTTAAGATTGCTGCAATAAATTCGAATTTCAAAAAATCTGGTTTACCGCCTTATTCTCCGCAGTGTGATTTAAAAGAACCGTTGGCACCTCTATTTGATATTAAGTTCGGAAGCATGATCCTTACAACATGGAGTTGTCAAGAATTCAATTTCTCATGAATTTTGAAAGACATCAAGCTACTGGTTATACTTCGAACTTTCTAGTATTTGATCGGCATGTACCAATTAATAGAGAATTTAATGGTATATGATTAGAGCATATGGATGATATAGATGTCATTCCTGCTAGTAAGCCTTTATATTTTTCGAACCACATAGCAAAGATTCTTAAAGATGTTACAGTAAAGTTACATTTGGCATATTAACGTTCGGTAAAGCAATGAACTTAAAAAGTAGGAATATTTCTTTTGAAATAGGTGATAAATTTACCTCTAAATTATCACCAAAGTTTGTATTATGTACAGTTTATAAAAAAACTTTAGGTTTAGTTTATGATCTTAAAAATATAGATAGATCCAAAGTACGACTTTGGCATGTAAAAAACGTAAAACCTTTTAATGCAGCAGACGAAGAAATATAAGTGATGGAATGATGTACAGAGTTCTATAACCTCCAGTCACTCCAGCTTGACGAACCTGGGATTATGGTGTTTTGCCCAACTTCCTCTTGCAGCATTAATTTTGGTTGGCTTGTAGTAATCCTTTATTTTTCCTTTTTCTTAGGGCATTATCTACCCTGTCTGGTGGTTTGTTTTTGTTTTATTACTGGTTCAATGGTTGAAGGTGAAATGGTTGATGACTGCTGACTGATTGATTTTTTGCTGGTAGTTGATTGCATGTTCTTTTGCTGGTGGATGTATAACTGCCTATGCCCTTGGAGTTTTTTTTATAAATTGCTATTCAACATCTAGTATGTGTCGGGATGTGGCTTTTTTTTAGTTTGTTTGTGTTATGTGAGATTGCGATGTTGCGTAAGTGTTCTAGATCTGTGGTGTCTATTGTGTTGTAGGTGTTTGTGTCGCTAGTTGTATAAACTAGGTATCTAGTGTTGGTCGAAGTAGGCCGTGTCTGAGTGTCTCGTTGGGTACATACCAGGGTGCTTCTGTCATGGTTTTCATACTCTCGTTTTGTAGTGCTTCTAGTTTACGTTTGTTTGTTTGGTTAGTGTATGTGTACCAGGCCTCAGTCGCGTAAGTAAGTATTGGTCTCAGGTATGTTTTGTATGTCTTTAGTCTTATGTCGAGTGGTAGTTCGTTTTTGTGGGTAAGTATGCCGTGAAGGTAGCCTTTTGCGCGTCGCGTTTTGTTCAGCGTTTCTGTTACGTATTTGTTGAATGCGAGTTGTCTGTCAATGTGTATACCTAAGTATTTTATCGTGGAGTTCTAAGTCAGTTGTTGTCCTTCAAGTCGTGGTGGGTTCTGTGTGGTTGTACATCGTTTGGAGAAGTTAATTGCATCTGTTTTTTGTACGTTTAGTTTGATCTTCCATTGATCAAATCAGCTTGGTAGTGCGTCGAGCTGTTTTTGTATTTTGTTCGCGGCTTCTTGGGTGTTGCGTCCTTTTGTTACGATTAGGGAGAGGCAACCTCCTTGTGGGACACCTGCGTTGATGTTCGTCAGTGGTGAAAGTGCGTCCTCAACTTTGACCTGTATGGTCTTGTCCGTTAGATAGCTATGTATCAGTTGCATGCATGATGTCGGTATTCTGTGAATGGTGGCGAGTTTGAAGAGTAGTCCATTAGTCTACACCTTGTCGAAAGCGTTTTTTATGTCTAGTGCGACTGCTACAGTGGTCAGTCCTTTGTTGTAATTTGTGGCAATGTGGTTGATTACTCGGATCGCTTGTAGTGTAGAGGAGTGTTGTTCTTTAAATCCCTACTGTTCGTGTCTGTTTTGTAGTAGTGGTTTAACTCTCGTCAGTAAGTCTTTCATAATTTTTAAAATAGAGCTTAGTAGTGATATGGGTCCTGTAAGTGTTAGCATCTCTTGTGTTTTTGTTCGGTTTCGGTATCATTACTACTATTGCGGATTTCCAGTCAGTAAGGAAGTGTCTATAGTTGATAATGCAATTGAAAATTTTTGTTATTAGTGCGAGAGTCCTTTCTGTGATGTGTTTTCATGCGATGTTTGGTATTTCGTCCTTTCCAGGTGTCTTTGTGCTACTCTGTTCGTTGATAGCTTATCTTATTGCTTGTGGTGTGACGTGTTGTATATCATTGTCTGTTGGTAATTGTAGTAAGTGATTTTTGGCCCTGTTCAGAAAGTAAGAGAAGTTGATGTCATTAGGGGGTTAACAGAGTGCGTTTCTTTGAGTACATTTGCAAATTGTGTCGCTCTGTCCTCGGCTGAGTATAGCATACCGTGTTGTCCTTGTAGCGGAGTGAGTTTGGGTTTTTTTTTGAAAGTAGTGTCCGGTTGAGTCTATACAGGTTATCTTCGGTTTGTAGTGTGTCGTGTATGTGTTTGGTCGATGATTCGTTGAAGTGTTCTTTTAACATGATTTTGATCGCTTGTTGTTTAGTGTTTAGGGCCCGTTTTGTGTGTGGATCACGTGTGTTGTGCCAACGTCGTACTAGTGTTTCTTTGTCTTTGATGGCTTGTTTAATGTATTCTGGTAAGTTCGGTCGTGTGTTTTTGGGCGAAATTGTTTCTTTGCTGTATTGTAGGACTTGTTTTATTGTGCTCGTTAGGTTTTGTACGTGGGTGTCTATGTCTTGTACGTTGTTTATGTTCGGGTAGCCGTCCGTGATCATTCTTTGCAGTGCTTTATTAAATTTTTTCCAATTGTGTCTATGTCTGTGTAGTACGTGTGACGTCTGTGACTGTGTGTGTATCGTTGTGATTATCGGTAGGTGGTCCGAACTTAAGTCGTGTGTTAGTTTTATTTATATTGGATAGGGTGTGTATTGTAGTATGGATATATCTAAGATGTTTGCTTCGTATTGTCTTGGGGGGATTGTCGGTCCGTTAAGTGCGATTGTGTTAAAGTGTTTGTTCAGTGAGTGCATATGGAGTATGCGTCCGCTCCCCATGCTTGGTGTTTGGCGTTTAGATCCCCACTGATTATTGAGAGTGTCATCTGATAGTAAATTGTCTATGTCTTCCGTGCTTAGGTCAGGTCTGTGAGGGCTTCTGTAAACAGTTATGATGTTTATGTTGTGTCCGTTTATTTTAAGTCGTGCGCTTACAGCGTCAAGGGTTCTTGGTTGTAGCTGTAATTGTTCGAGTAGTAGTCTTTTGTGTATTAGGATGGCTACCCCTCCATTCGGTGGTATTCAGGTGGTATGTGGCGGTCTTTTCTGGTCTGTGAGGGCTTCTGTAAACAGTTATGATGTTTATGTTGTGCCCGGCTATCTTAAGTCCTGCGCCAGTTAAGGTTCGTAGCTGGAAGCGGTCTTTTTTAAAAAGACATTTCCAACTTCTTAACACATTTATTTATTTATACGGAAATTAAATGGAATTTTGACAATCTTGCAATATTATTATTAAGTCCGAAATTAATTAATTAATTGTACAAAAGTGAGTACTCTAAAGAACTGCAATGTTAAAGCTGAACGATGGATTGACTGTCGTCGACTGGGGCTCCCGGGCCTTTTATAATATCCCTACCTCCTCACATGGCTGTGGGAACTTGCAGACCTAATGTCTGCTTACACTTAATTCTATTCATTAATACAATGTTGCGAGCTTACTTTCTAGGTAATCTCGGTACATGACTGACTGTGACCGCCTGTTACCTGACATCTGCAGTGTCACTTATCGTCTGTGCTACAAAGTAGCGCTTCCGTTCCGATAAACGTTAATAAACTGAATAAAATTGTCCTTGATTTTCAATGTTACACATCACTTAGCGAATTTCTTAATATTTTTAATAATTTTCTAATTATTAGTTTCTTTACATATATATCAATTGGGGGATTACATAACTCGCCTACAACGTCAAGGGTTTCTGGTTGTAGCTGTAATTGTTCGAGTAGTATTCTTTTGTGTATTAGGATGGCTACCCTTCCATTCGGTGGTTGTTCAGATGGTATGTGGCGGTTCTTTCTGGTCTGTGAAGGCTTCTGTAAACAGTTATGATGTTTATGTTGTGTCCGTTTATCTTAAGTCCTACGCCCACAGGGTCAAGGGTTTCTGGTTGCAGCTGTAATTGTTCGAGTAGTAGTCTTTTGTGTATTAAGATGACTACCCCTCCATTCGGTGGTTGTCTAGGTGATATGTCGCGATCCTTTCTGTATGTACTGTAGTTTGCCAGTTTTATTGACTTTCTAGTTCTTGTCCTCGTTTCTGATATTAGTGCTATGTCTACGTCATGTTCCTGTGAAAAGTGTTTGAGTTCCGTGATTCTGTTTTGTATACTGTTTGCGTTTCAGGATAGCAGTACTAAGTTTCGTGCGTTAGTCGTGTTAGCCATTAAATGTCTGTATAATGTTACATAGTACTGTTAGTAACAATGTGACTTCGAAAGTCCCTGCCGTCTAATTGGTTATTAGTGTCTGTGCCCAGTGGACGATTTTGTTCAGTACTTTGCTGAATTTGGAGGTGGTGTCGTTTGTTGTGACTGTTATGTCGATGCTAGACATTGTTGGTTTCGATATGCCTGTGCTGTGTGGTGCACTTGTAGAGGCTACGGAGATTAATTTTGGTGTCGTGGCTTGCGTGTTTTTGTTTTCGTTTCTGTTACGGTCGTTTTTGGTGTTGTTTTGTTCTTGCGTCGTCTTCGCAGTGTTTTGTTTTTGTCTGTTTGTCTCTCGCTTTCTGTGTCGGAGTTTGAGTGTTCGTCACTGTCGGAAGTATTGTCAATTACAATTGTATTTGCTGGAGCGACTGAGGTGGCTGGTGGAAATCAGTGGCGTCCATCTTTTGATAATGTAAAACATTGTGCTATTTTAACTCTTGATTCGAACGCTATTTGTAGCTTGCTACAGTACAATTGGTTGTTGTCGTTGTAGATATTATGCGATGTAGATGTGTGTTTTCAAGTGCAACCATTATCGTGTTGCTGTATGTCTTCAGTTTGTTTTGTAATTTTGTGTCGTATTTTACGTTGAAGCCCAGCTGCGTCAATTCAGCCTGCACGTCGTTTGTTGTTATGTTGGCCGCAAGTCTTTTTATTACTACCTTCAGTACGTATAATATTACCATCTATCTACCTTTAGAGAGTTCTGTACAAAACCGTACTCATTTGCGTCTTTCGGCAGTGTTCTTGCTCCTAGCCCTGATGCTCTGATATCAATGCTTTTATGTAGGAATCTTTGCATCTCTCTCGCATGCGTGAGGAAGATCAGAAAAACTTCTACGAGGATGGGTAGTACTTTGGCGGTAATTGGTCGTTTGTCGCCTGCATTGATGGCCTTCGTTGTTGTAACTGTCGGTGTTTGCGTTTGCGTAGCTCGTCGAGGGTGTTATTTCTGTTCAGTTTCTATTTCGTCTAATATCTTGATAGTAGCGCGGGTTGTCTCAATTTGTTGATTCTGAGTGTTCGGTGCTTCAGAATCTCTTATCCTGGTTGATCACTATCACATTACCGATACCAAGTTTACTATTTATCACTTTGTGTACACCAGTGCTAACTCCCAACACTAACTTTCAAATCAAAATTCTCTCTACACACGTTTGAATTCGTCTGTGTCTAGATGATTATTAATTCTATAATGTTCAAGTTGTTTCATAAATAAGTTTTCTAAGTTAAGATCTATAGTATACGTATCGGTTAATAAGTGTTACCTTCTACCGTTACACTCTAGGCGGTGGTTTATGTTTATTTATGTTGAGAAATGCCTATTGGTTATGAAAGATATGGAGTTCCCCATATATCTTAGAAAAGAAATTTTGTGAGATTTCTAGAGATTAGAGCTTAAATATGCTCATTGTATCTTAAGTAGACGCAACCAGTTCCCTATTTTGAGGACGTGATTAACATTTTTTTTAATAATTTTATCTTGGCTTGTTTTAAAGTTGGTTACTCTAGCAGACATCTCTAGTTAAACATGAGTCGTCGTGTCTGTAAATTTTTATACCTTGAGATTTCTTAACCAAATGTCGTTTGGATATCTTTGAGTATAGAAGACGTAGGATCCTATTAGTTAGAGATCGTTTTGTAGCGATGTCGCTACTTCGCGTGAGATTTTTTGATAATAAGGAAATCATATGGAGTATATCTCATTTAGAAATATGATAAATTGTTCGTTAGGTAGTCTTGGTCGTGTTGAATACTGTCTTAAAAACCAAATTGAACTTTAGATTATCTACATTACTTTTATGTAATTAATAACTGTAGTACGATTGGTGATAATGCTTAGGATGCGCAGCTGGTTGGTATTTTTTGTGGTCTACAAAAGTAATCACATCTTTATAGAATGTTTTTTAAGCTTATTTTTCTGTGTACAAATGTATGTTTGTTTGTGTTCCTATAGCTAAAAGTCTTTTCAGGAGGACAGTTTTTGTATTTTTTGCTTATTCTAATATTAAGGACTTTAGTATCGAGAATTTTGTAAATACGCGGAGACATGATAAATATCTTTTATGAATTACTGTGTATTAGTTGAATATAGTTAAAAAACGTGGCTGTTGTATTTTGCTATATTTTTGCATTCCCCTTGTTATTTTAGTGTCAGCCTTTGCCTATTTTGTCAATACCGATTGCGATTTTACCTATTTTGTCTTACCGACTATGATTCCATTATGGACGAGCGGTACACGTAGTTACTGAAGCATTCAAACTCTCTAAATTTTTGTTGATTTGTAAATCTGTTCTACTATAAACTCTTTTGAATTAAATTATTTTTGCGTTAAGGTATACTGCCTAATGTTTTTGTACAATCGAAATTATATGTCGTTGAAAAATACTATAATAGCTTTTAGATAGTAAAAAAAAATTATTTCGATCTACAGTTGAGGTCTTTATATCCCTCAAATTTTTTTCTTTTGGAGAGGCAGTGTAACATTTTCAAAAACTCCTACTCTTATTATACAATATTATGGTCTATCCACATACTATAATAGTGTAAATATTTGTATTTTACACACTTCTCAGTTAAACTGGTAGTATACCGGGGTTGTTTTTATATCTTCAACTAATATGGCGTTGTCCGGTCTACCTGGGCGGAGGTTGACCGTAAGGGTGATGATTGTCTATTTGAAATTACATGGTGTCTTAGGTTTTTCAAATGACTTTATTTTACTATTTTTTCGTTGTCTACTACGGCTATATTTTTGTCTGATATTTTTTTGATTTTAAACGGGCCTAAATTCCTGGGTGCCGTTTTGTGTCTTTTACTTTGGAAGTTTTTCTCGTACACGGTTTGTCCTATTGAAAATCTATTTGCGTCGGTATTCTTAATGCGGGTTATTGTGATACTTTCTTTGTCGTTATCTAATTTATCTTTTACCTTATCCTAAGTTATTTTTAGTTTCGCTTTATGGTCTTTAGCATATTGTTGGTATACTTCTTTGGTGTAGTGTATGTCGTAAGTGTTACGGAAATCTGAATGTCCTAATGTTAATTCTAAGGGTGTAAAATTTGTTGATAAGTGGATCGTATTGTTGTAAGCGATTAGTGTGTATGACATTAAATTGGTGTTGTACTCCTTCTTGTAAGTTAATCTTAGCAATCTGATCTGTTCTAATAGGGTTAAATCTAATCTTTCAATTAATCCGTTCGATTCAGAGTGGTTTTTAGTTATAAAATAAATTTTTATTTTTGGAGTTCTAAGGTGTCGTTTCATTTTTAAATTCGCTGCTGTTATCTAACGTTATTGTTTCGGGTGTACCATTAAATGTAAAAAACAAAAAAGAAAAAATAATAGGAAAAAAATAATCTACTTAAAACCTTGTTGTAACAAATGATTTTTTAATTTGATTTTAAAGCGTAAGGGTAACATGATTTTAAAGTTCAGAGGTATTGAATTATAAATATGTACTGCAGTATATGAGAAAGAACGTTTGAATATCTGAGTCTTATGTGACGGGATTGTCAGCATACCCTTTCGCCTAATATTTATATTATGTACATCCGTCCTGTATCTTATCTTATTATATAGGTATGGCGGTGTTTTACTAAATAAAATGTTGTGACAAAAACAAGCTAGATGTAGTAAACGACGCTTTTCCATATTTAACCAATTTACAACTTTTAGCTTATGAGAAATATGTTCAAATTTACGGATTCCAAAAATCAAACGCAGACAAGAGTTTTGAACTTTTTGAACCCTCCTGGAGTATTCCTTATCAAGACAAGGCCCATAAATAACATCCCCAAAATTAAACAAAGACAGCACCAAAGATTCGCATAATAACGTTTTAATTCCGACGTTTAATAAATGTTTATTGGCATACAGATGTTTTATATTAATATAAGCTCTTTGTATTAGTTTATTAACATGGCATTTGAATCTTAGGTTGACATCAATAATTAACCCCAGGTTTTTTGCCTCAACACAGTGTGGAATAATTATGTCATTGACTTTAATATGAATTTTTTGTGCTGCCACTATACGATGAATCTTACGTCCAAAAATTAAAACTTTAGATTTCGATGGGTTAATGTTTAACATATGTTGTTTAGAGATGTTAACTAACCTACTTATGTCACTATTGATTTTCAATTCAGCAACATTTAGTTCTTCCATCGGAAAGGAATAATACAGTTGTGTATCGTCTGCATAAAAGTGCACTGAACAACTACTAATTACAGATGAAAACTGAGACGTATAAATAGAAAACAGTAATGGACCTAGGATTGAACCTTGCGGTACACCAGACTTTAATTTCCGAATATTGGAATATATACCAAATAAAAATACACGTTGCGATCTATTCCTCAAATAACTGTTCATGAGTTGACATGCACCACTGCCAAAGCCTATATACGATAATATATCAAGCATAACGTTGATATCTATTGTGTCGAATGCTTTTGTGTAGTCTAATAATATAAGTGCCGTAATTTTGTTGTTATCAGTGGCATATATTATGTCGTCAATAATTTTAGAAAGTGCTGCAGTGCAACCATATCCTTGTCGATATCCCGATTGCGTTGCCGGTAAAAAACTATATTTAATAACGTGTTCTTTAATTTGAAAATTAATAATTTTTTCTGCAATTTTAGAAAGCACAGGTAGGATACTTATTGGTCTTAAGTCCTTCATTTGTGATGGATTATTTACTTTAGGTAATGGATGTACAAGTGCTTCTTTCCAACATGAAAGAAATACGTGCTCTGATAAAATATAATTAATTATATGGGAAATGTATGGTAGTAGGTATGGCATGCAATACTTTAACATATTTATACTTATACCATCAGAGCCTATTGATTGCGAATTAATGGAATATAATACATTTGACACAACTTCACTGGTGACAGTACGGAATAGTAAGGGTTCAGTTATATGTATTTTTGGTTTGCTCGAATAGAATGTCAGTGTGTCTCGTGGTGACCGTTTCGAAGTAGGAATTGAATCTATAAAGTAGTCGTTGACTTTATTTACATCAAAAACATTTTGAGGTAATGGCTTTTTGTGTGTTTTAGTAGAAATGTTAAGTTCTCTTAACCCATTCCAAAGTTTTTTAGTATCAGCATTAGCACTAGTTAGAAGCGTTTTAATATATGTCTTTTTTTCCTTACGAATTGCAAGAGAACAATAATTTCTTACCGATTTGTAGTAATCCCAGTGGCATTTATTTCCAGTTTTCTTAAACTGTAACATTGCTTTCTCCCTTAGCTTTATTAAAATTCGTATATTTTCAGTTAACCAGTATGCTTTCGGTTTAGATAACCGCGATGTAACTAATGGTGCATGTTTATTAAACAATTTAATAATATTTTCATTAAAAAAAACTACTTTTAAATTGATATCATTAATATGAAATATACGTTGCCATGATATATGTCTTAGATCCCTCAGAAAATGTTGATGGTCAAAATTTTTAAAAGTACGATAAGTTTTGTAAATAATTGAATGTGAAATGATGATTTTAACTTCACACTGAATTAGCATATGATCAGCGGCATTAATATTTATAACTCCGAAGTTTACTACTAAATTAGGCACATTTGTAAATATTAAATCGATCAGTGTTGCACTGTTATTGGTAATACGAGTGGCTTCTCTAATTAATTGATTAAACCCGAAGGCATTAAGAGAGGACGATAATTTCAATACAGAAGAGTCATGTACCTTAAACCAATTTATATTAAAATCACCCAGTATAAATACACCATCACTTACTGGTAATACCCTGGATAAGGAATCCTCCAGTATGCTCAAAAAGTCCAGATGGTTAGATCTTGGTGGATTATAAATCACACCCACTGATATAATTCCAGCCTCGGTCCAAATTTGAATCCACAATTGCTCAATGTGTGTACTAGTAGTAATTACTTTAATTTTTAAGCAATTTTGTAAATAAATCGCTATGCCACCACCATGCCCAGTCTTGCGATCATTTCTAATTAGTGTGTAATTATTAATATTGATTAGGTCGCTCGGTATATGAGATTGAAGCCAAGTTTCTGTAATTGCGATTAAATTATAACAGTTTGATAAAACTTAATCTTTGAAAATTTCAAAGTTCGCTTGTACCGAGCGAATGTTTACGTGAGCTAGTTTTAAGTTCGTTTTCATTCAGTCACACTTATGCCAACCAAACTTATATAAGTTTTATAATAAAAAGAAATAAAAAGGAAAAATTGAAAAAAACGGTGTTCAACAATTGACGAATGTAATGCTGTTCTGATTTTGTACCACTACTGGCTAGATCTTTAAATAATAACATCATACTAGATAGTTACTTACTACATGACTGAAATTTATCTTATTTAGTTATTTGGCATCAAAATTTATTATGTAGTGCAATTTAATAATATTATACCCAATAATACATACGGTGATAAAAGAGTCATCATTCTAATTATATAAACAATTGATTCAAAATTTGCTATACATGATAGGAAATTGCTGCATCGCCGGCATACATGTTTGGTGGATATTACCGGTCATAATATTGTTTACAAATCTTGAATACTCTTTACAGATATGACTTTATCATTATGCTTAACCTTTACTACGCCATTTGCTGTCCATACACATCTGTTTCCAAATTTATTACAGGCTGCCTTCAAAATATCAACGCGATTTCTTGTTAGATCCTCTCTGACAGTAATATTTGTATTTTTAAAATTACGTTTGTTTTTAAAAACATGTTTTCTTATTCTATAACTTATAAATTTTATTACAACAGGACGCGATTTGTTTACCATCTGTTTTCCCACTTTGTGACATCGGTCGATTTGATCCTTAGTTATGCTAATACCTACTTTTTCACTTAATGTGGAAATTAAGAGCTGTTTCTTGTCTTCGTGCTCACGCTCAGGAATTCCGAAGATTTTTAAATTATTTTTTCTATTGTATTGTTGTAAGCTATCAATGTTGGAGGTTAGAACTGCATTTCTTTCTTTAAGAACTCCACATGGGTTTCTATTGCCAACAGCTTAGCATCAATTTTTATTTCTATTTTGTTCCACACCTCATCTGCTAATTTTGCTATAAAAGTTTTGTCCTCTAAAAATGTGTGTATAGCTTGTTTTATAATTTCACCAATCTCGCTTTTCTGCTCACGGATAAAAGGCTTTATTATATACTTATATTATCCCGTAAGACAATTATTAATACCGAATAACTTGCAACTACTAAGTAATTATAAATGTATAATTTAGCCAGAGCAGTAAACCGCACGTCTACTCTATACGACTGTCGAACACCGAATCATTCGAAACATTTTATGCAATTACGTATAATTGTAATTAGAAATTAATATTAATAGGTGTAATCGTATACAAGTATTATTTTTGAGTCGAATGTATTTAAATCTTCCAGTTTAATAATTTCCACTTATAGAAAATGCGTTCACATGTAGTTACTTTATGCGCCACGTTCTCCACATGATAGTTTACTGTATATTTCCTAAAGATTGTATTAATAAATGTACGTACAGTTATCTGTATCGTATAACTACTGTACAACATTATTTTCTGCAAAGTGCCCATTTATTTTTAAAATGTTGTACAATAATTACTATACATATGTAATTTCTGTTAGATTAAATAATAAAATGTACGAGTGCCGATCTGCAAGTGTATGTGTTTAAAACAGGTTTACCGCTCAGTTATCATCGAAACTGCAAGCCGGTGTTGGTAAACCGGTATCGATAGAACCACTTTTGGTAACACCGGATTTTGGTAAAGTCGGTTTTCACTAAAACCTGTTTTGGTAAAATCGGCATTGGTAAATCGATTCTGAGAAAGCGGTTTTATTAACCGAAAGCCGGTTGTGGTAAAACCCGCTTCGGTATAAACCGGTTAAAATTGTTTTTAGTGAAATCGGTTTTGTAAAATCGGTTTTTAATAATATCAGTCCTGATAAACCGATTTTGGTAGGTATACAAACCACTTTTTGGTAAAATTGGTTATGTTGTAATCGATTTTGAAACAAAATTTTATTTTGACCGATACGGTTTTGTTGTCTGAGATTTCCATAAATTGAATTTTTAACAATTTTGTTGGTTCATCATTTACGTTCGGCACATCTTTACCCAACTCAAAACATAATGAGAAAAAACAGTATTTCTATTGCAAGTATGTGCAAAAATAGGTCAACAAAGCGGTAACTTGCTGAACGATGGGTTTCCAGATAGACGAGTTTTAACGAAACCGTGGAATACCGTCGGTTTGACAAAAAAAAATTGCTTTTGATGGACCGGTTTTAGGTAAAACCGGTTTTAGTAGAAGCGGCTTCGCTAAAAACCGGTTTTGGAAAAATAGGTTGTTTTTTTTTGTATGGTAATGCAGCGGTTTTAATTAAATCTAAAACCGGTTCGAGTTAGGCTGTAACAAATACGATTTCGCTTCTGCTTAATATGCACATTCGTTCTAATTATTTAATTCACAAGGATCCTCAACAGTATTGGAAGTTTCTATTTGTACTTTATTAAAATAATATTTATTCGTCACATAGAACTCCATCTGTGTTCTTGGTTTTAAAATAACATTCAGTTACTTTGTTATCCGCTCCGCGTTGATGCGAGTCTTTAGTTTATTGCGTCTGCCAGCATAGTAAAGCGAGGAATGCTTGTTTCCACTTTTAACAGCACGATGTAATTGAGACAGACAAGTTTTTGAGGCGTAGGCAAGAGATTGTAACGGTCTTGAAACAATCAATCGAGTGTCGATTGCTTTGAAATTTCCAGCATTTATAGCAATTCTTGACATGTTGCGTGCATTATACTTAATACCCATGGCTATTGCAGATTTTTTTAAATCCAACCTTACAGTTAGCAGTTCTCCTCTGAAATTACCCTAATTTCCATCTTGATCTAACAATTTAAATATTATTTCATTTATTGTACGTGACCTGATTGGTAGATGTATAATCGTAGGTGGGCACTCGACAATTTTAAAACCTGCAGGTACTTGAGGAAAAAATTCGTGTATTACATGGGCTGGTTTACTATTTAAATAGGATCCACTTGCAATATTACAATCGATTAAAACTGCATTCACTTTACAAATGTTGATCGCGTAGTCTGCTTGATGCGTGGCATATGTTAGCAATTTTCGTGGCTTAAAACCGAGTAGAGAACCAATTGAATCCTTTTTAGTAAAATCCACATCTTCACTACATTTAATACTACATTTAAGTGTATTATTGTCAGCTGTAATTTCTATATACACCGGCGTCTTTCTAGCGCTTCGTGATTGTTCCATACGACCACGCCATCTTTTATCGCCTAAAGCTTTTTGAAGATATTTATTAATTTCTCTAATCTCATAAGCACTTACCATAAGCACTTACAATACCTTCAGGTATTTCTATGAATTCTCCGTTAGATCCATAATAAAATTTATTATTTATTCCTTTTTCAATGTTTGGAATTGTGTTATAAGACTCAAAATTTGTTAATCCTAATATGTACTCCGAATCATTATCCAAGTTTATAAGCGGATTAAAGTTGCTTGTTAAAACTGAAGTGTTTCTCGTTAGAGTAAAAGTGTACGACGTGACAACTTCATACGCAGTTCTATGTACTGCTTAGAAATTGTAAGCATAAATGCCCGCAAAACACAGTACCGTACAATTGTTCTTGGTTAATGTTATAAAGAATTTTACATTTACCCCCGCTATTCAAATAACTTATCAACTCTGTTGGCGGTCGCAGGTTTCTGTAGCTGTCATAGTAAATAGCGCTACTATCGTATTTTTTATAAGAGGTCCAATGCGTGCCTAAACCTTCTATTCCATCTAAATTAATAATACCACATTCTTTTAAATTAACTTTCTTGGGAAGATTGTTTCTCATAAACGCTCCACGGAAGTATGGTACTTCTAATTGCTTAACAAACTCTATTAATTCTACAATGCTTGGTGCTCGATTAGGTATAATCAGGTTGCGTTCCTTTGAGGTTTTGCAGGGACTAAAAAAAGAGCAAAATCTTTTTTATAAGGTTTGATGTTCATGCCGTTTCCGACTGCAATGTCCTCTATTGCCTTGTTATGACGTTGTTTTTCCGCTAGTTGTTCTTTAGCTATTTTAGTATCTAAAACTGCTTTTGCAACAGCAGCTGCACCTCCAGTAAGAATACCAAGGGCGCTTAGGCCTGCAAAGATTGGTATTAGTGGTAGAAAACCTCCTGTTTTAGGAATTGATATAATACGAGCTGATTTAATATGCTTCTTTTGTTTTGCTGTATTGGCGGCCTTAATTGCTATGTTGATTGCATCCATAATATTAGATTCTTTAGCCTTTTTTAAAGCTATACGTGCTTGTTTGATAATACTTTTAATACTTAGCGTACTTCTTATTTTACGTTTCTTTATCAGTTTTCTCATTTTATTGATATTTTTTGTTCTCAGCGATACCAAGTTTTACTTTAGCTTTCATTGCGGTAGCTACTCCAAATGCTGCTGCGTTTTCACCATAAAAAAGAGTCACCAGAATGTAGTCTTTCTGTAGCTAACTGAGCTAACTTCAAATCTGCTTAATGGCGTTTAGATAGATCTTTTTCTTTGGAATATGCAATATCGTGCTCCTTACAAGCCTCATCTAACTTGTTTATTCCCTTGTCTCCCCGAGCTAACCGTTTGATTAGTTTTGTACCCGGACCGCAAAATTTGTAACCCGGAATATGCGCTTCAAATGGTAAATTGTAAATTACAGTATTTAGCAGTCCGTTCCCAGTAGTTTTAGAATTATTATAAGTAATCATTAGCGGACAACTGTCCTCTCAAGCTGTGCAGTAAATAAAATATTGTGAATTAATGATTCTTTATATACTCGCCGTTTCTTGTATATAAAATTCCACTTCTTTACAATCGAATTTAGTACTTGCAAACATGCGTGTTGTGAAACAATCAACATATTTAACCATAAACAATAATGACAATGACGTGCAATCCTTAGCTAAAAAACATAGCGTTCTTCTGCCTTTATCTATTCGTTGTTTAGTTGTTGGGCCATCAAATTGCGGCAAAACCAACGTTATGATTGGGTTGATAGAACATCCTAATGGTTTAAAGTTTGCAAAACGTATATGTTTATTCTAAATCACTTTGTCAACCAAAGTATCAATACCTTGAAAGTCTACTGCGGCCAATAAAAGGGATCAAATATTATACATTTTCCAGTTCTGATAATATTATATCACCATCTGATGCTCGAAATAATTCTATATTCGTTTTTGATGATGTAGCTTGCTATAAACAAAGTATAATTAGGGAATACTTTAGTACGGGGCGTCATAAACAAGTAAACAGTTTTTACCTTTGTCAAAGTTATACTCGTATACCTAAGTACTTACTACGTGATAATGCTAATCTTTTAGTTTTATTCAAACAAGATGATTTAAACTTAAAACACATATATGACAATGATGTCAATACTGACACGAAGTATGATAAATTTCGTGTAATCTGTGCTTCTTGTTATCAAGACAAAACCGGTTAATGGCGAAGCCGGTTCTACTAAATTCGGTTTTACCTAAAACCGGTCCTTCAAAAGCATTTTTTTTTTGCCAAATCGACGGTATTTCACGGTTTCGTTAAAACTGGTCCATCTGGAAATGCATCGACCAGCAAGTTACCGCTTTGTTGACCTATTTTTGCACATACTTGCAATAGAAAGTTATGTTTCGAGTTGGGTAAAGATGTGCCAAACGTAAATGATGAACCAACAAAATTTTTAAAAATCCCATTTATGGAAATCTGAGACAACAAAACCGTATCTGTCAAAATAAAATTTTGTTTCAAAATCGATTACAACATAACCAATTTTACCAAAAAGTGGTTTGTATACCTACCAAAATCGGTTTATCAGGACTGATATTATTAAAAACTGATTTTACAAATCCGATTTCACTAAAAACGATTTTAACCGGTTTTTACCGAAGCGCGTTTTACCATAACCGGCTTTCCGTTAATAAAACCGCTTTTTCAGAATCGATTTAACAATGCGGATTTTACCAAAACAAGTTTTAGTGAAAACCGAATTTACCAAAATCCGGTGTTACCAAAAGCGGTTCTATTGATACCGGTTTACCAACACCGGCTTGCAGTTTCGATGATAACTGAGCGGTAAACCTGTTTTAAACACATACACTTGCAGATCGGTACTCGTATATTTTATTATTTAATCTAACAGAAATTACATATGTATAGTCATTATTATACAACATTTTAAAAATAAAAGTACACTTTGCAGAAAATAATGTTGTTCCAGTAGTTATACGATACAGATAACTGTACGTACATTTATTAATACAATCTTTAGGAAATATACCGTCAGTAAACTATTATGTGGAAAACGTGGGGCATAAAGTAACTACATGTGAACGCATTTTCTATAAGTGGAAATATTAAACTGGAAGATTTAAGTACATTCGACTCCAAAATAATACTTGTATACGATTATACCTATTAATATTAATTTCTAATTACAATTATACGTAATTGCATAAAATGTTTATAAAAATGCAAATTTCCACAAATATTCACAAATTATGAAGAGTTTTTAAGTTTTTTATATCCAAATGGCAGTAAAGTGTGGTTATCAAAAAATTTACGTTTTATAAAATTTGGTTTGTACATTTTGTTCTCAGTTCTTGTCACTGCTTTGTACTCCTCTGTTCTTCTGATACTTTTTAAAACTATAAATAAAGGCCGCGATGGAATTAAAACCATCTTGTTGATGCTCTCAAAGTTGTGCGGTTGCGTAGGTAAGCCATATACCTTTTACTTTGCAAACAAGGACTTCTTTTTGTGTGTCTGTAGAGTAAACTTTATATGCGTAATTTTTTTTTTGACCTCCAGTCACAAATTCGTCGATGGCCTACCAGGCCCGTACGTCTCCAATTCATCTGTCATATCGCCTATTAATTTTCCAGTAGAAACATTATATTCTCCTGGTCTAGAAACGTGAATTATAGAGTCTGTGTCGTAGTAAAGAACCCTGTCGGCAAGATAATCAAGATAGCTGTACAGTTTAAGTCTAGCTTGAACGGTTACAAAAGCTGTTATTACAAGATTTACGGTAGCCTGTACATCACAGGCTTCTTTTCTATATTGCCAATTAAAATAACAGTATTTTTGTTAAACGGCAATACGTGATTTATAGTAATGCTTAGATTTGATAGCATTCCAAAAACTCGTTTGGATTGCTGACAATATTTGTTTCAGGTTGATTTTCTCTTTGGTCTAGTTTTCCCCCAAAACGAATTCAGTATATGTTTAGTTAGTGATCACAAACCAGGGTTGTTTAGAATTTCAGCATACACTATCCGAATACCTTCGTTGTTTAAAAAATCGTTAATATATTTATCCCTCTCTGGCTGTAAAGAACAACTTGCTGACCAACCCTAAGCCTGCTGCTTTATTTTTAGAAATTTGTCCATCATTTCTCAAAAAAGACCGCCAACTTTTTTAGCTCTATCAAATTGAACTACCTGATACGACCAAACCTCGTAAATCTTTATTATCTTGTAACCCTTTTCGATTCCTTTTAACACCTCGTCGATTACCCACATGCCGGTTAGTGCACGCTCTTGTTCGCTGTGATTCGGTTATTATGTAATTTAGACAGAACTGATGATCAAATGCCTGCCTGTCCATTATGAGCTATTACCACAACTCGTTTGAATTTTTGTTTTGCTGCTAAAGTGTACTTCATGAGTTAATTATAACATTTTCCTTGTAAATCACTTGTCTGTATCCACAATTCTGGCAAACGTATAAAATGTTTTCATCTACACATACGTAACATCTACTTGCTAATACACATAAGTTGGGTTCGTGTAGGTAATCACCGTTATCTAGAATCTTTTCTTACATCCTTTCCAAGTCATAGAAAATAAAGTTGACATTCGTTGTTTTTGACTTTCCAGTATCGGGTTGCATGTAACAGAGATGATATTGAGAAACGTGAATACCGCATATTTTACAATATATATATATATATATATATAATCAATAAAAATATTCTTGAGATATAGGTCATTTATTAAAATATAAAATTATATCAACAAGAACAAATGGAATATTATCAAACAATATACTACTATCAAACAAAAAGAATTCATCGAAGCCGTAAAATTATGCCTACAATCTACATGTTTCACCTTTGATAACAAAATATACTCTCAAATTCATGGAACTGCTATGGGATCACCCTTATCTTCTCCAATAGCTAACCTTGTAATGGAAGAAACTCGAGAATAATGTTATACCATCATTGTCATACAAACCAACATTTTATAAAAGATATATTGACGATATATTATTATGTATACCACAAACAAAAGTTACTGAAACCTTAAATAAATTTAATAACTTCCATCCAAGATTACAATTTACAACAGAACAAGAAATTAATAATACCATTCACTACTTAGATATTGAAATAAAAAGAAATAGCAACGGAAGCATCCACACCAGCTGGTATAATAAAAAAGTTTGGACCGGAAGATATATAAATTACAACTCTAATACGCCCGTTATTTATAAAATAAACATGATTAAAAACTTAATAAACAGAGCTATGAAATTTACCCACCCCATCAATAGATCAAATAAACTCCAGTTAATAAAAAATACTTTAAAACAAAATGGATACCCACAAAAATTTTTTAATCCCATCATAAAAGAATGCATACATTTCATATATAATAAACCCAAAATAAAAAATAACAACAAAACAGAACAAAAAACAAATTATGTAAGCATAAAATACTATAAACAGCTATCACACAAAATTCAAAATTGTTTAAAACACTATAATATAAAATTAGTTCATAAACCCAATAATAGTAACAACGCCTTATTTACAAAATTCAAACCACCAACTCCTATAAAAAAT
The DNA here is from genome assembly GCA_036346225.1 of Platerodrilus igneus. Classification (NCBI taxonomy): domain Eukaryota; kingdom Metazoa; phylum Arthropoda; class Insecta; order Coleoptera; family Lycidae; genus Platerodrilus; species Platerodrilus igneus. The sequence goes on from JARFIW010001190.1 coordinate 548,115, forward strand.
AAAACCCATTGTGTATATAAAATAGACTGTACAGGATGCAATAGCTCATACATCGGTAATACAAAACAATATCTTGAAAAACGAATCTATGAACATAAATACTCCGTTCGAATGCATAAAAGAGATACAGCCCTCACTAACCACGCGTTAAATGAAATGCATAAATTCGACTTTGAAAATACTAATATAATAGACACAGAAAAAAATGATAGCAAACGAAACACACTGGAAATAATTCACATCCAACGACAAAATAATAGCATAAACTGTAAAACCGATCATGAACATTTCACACACATATACCACAATCTTATACACAAATAATATTAAATCATTCATTATATATCTAGTCAATTTTTTACGCGTACATCCTATCATTACAGGTTTATATATTTTTATCTTTATTTTTAAATTATCAATAGTGTGATTTTATTATTTATTTTATTTATATTTATATTATTATATTTATTTTATTTATATTATTTATATTCATTTATTTTATTTATATTTGTATTAGTTATATTTGTTTAGTTATATTGATATTTATTGTTATTTTTATTGTTAGATTATTTTATTTTATTGCATTTTATATTTTACACTTGTGTTATATTTCAAGTACTTTATTTTTGTTTTGTTTTTATTCTTTTGTTATATTAATTTTAATTTTTAGTAGTTAATTGTTCACACATTAATATAACAATAACATAGAACAATAGAAACATACACGATTATCTGACATAATAATTTTTAAAATTTAATACATTAAATAAATTATAATATTTCACATAATTTTAAAAATAATTTTAAAGAATGACTAACATTAATAATAAAGTCGTTTAATTTTTATATTACGATTCTAACTAACACAATTTAAGTAAAACACCCTATACATATGAAAATAAAAAAATTTTTATTAAACTTTTACAAATATACTAAATAATAATCAATTATATAGGAATTAACACATCTTTATGTAAAAATAATCTTATCTATACTGATACTGCTTGGACATATTAACACTAGTATAAATTTCACCATTCATTATAGTCTAGTAGAATGCAAAACAATATGTAAATTACACGTAAGATTTTGTAAGTTTTATTAATTAACTATATATAATATTTTTTAGATTTTTAATATGTGATCAAGGTTAATAAGACCGAAACGCGTAATATATGTTGATATAATTTTATATTTTAATAAATGACCTATATCTCAAGAATATTTTTATTGATTTGATAAATAAAAGGTCAAGAAACATACCAACTATATATATATATATATATATATATATATATATATATACTTCCTATAAATAAATATACCGATTCATTTGTAATTATAAAAAATTTAACTGTTATTGTTTATTGGGTAAATACGTTTTTCAAGAATTGTGTATTACTCAGTTCGAGACAATGCCATATTTAATAGTAATGTGATAACTAAAGTATCTGTGGTGGTGTTATATTTATTCATTCATGCATCTTTATCAGATATTAACAAAATTACTGATTTACAATTACTTCGTATAGGTGAATATAACAAGTGTGTTTTAGATTAATTTAATGCCATCATTTTATCAACTATTAGAGAAATATTATTTTGTACTCAAGGTTACTGATAATCAATGCGTCATACTTAATATGAATATAATTATCTTTACCAAATTTAAATATTTCCACCTGTTTTCAAGATACGGGATGAAGTCAAATGGGGCACTAGATATCAAAATGGAGATTTCACTGATGGATTACTATGTGAAAATAATAAGATAATTGTCTTTGCTAAATCTAAATATTTACACCTATTTTTAAGATATAGGATGAATTCCAAAAGGGCACTAGATATTAAAATGGTGATTTCACTACTTGATGCGCCACGCGAAATAATAAGAAAATTGTCTTTGTTAAATTTAAATATCTCTACCCGTTTTCAAGATATAGAGAGAAATCCAAAAGGGCACTAGATATCAAAATAAAAATTTCACTAATTGATGCGCCAAGCAAAATAATAAAAAAATTGTTTTAATAAATTTAAATATTTCTAACCGTTTTCAAGATATAGAGCAAAATTTAAAAAGACACAAGATATCAAAATAAAAGTTTTACTAGTTGATGCGCCCAGCAAAATAATAAGAAAATTGTTTTACTAAATTTAAATATATCTAACTGTTTTCAAAATATGGGATGAAGTCCAAAACGGCAGTAGATAGAAAAATCGTGATTTTATTAATTGATGCGCCAGACGAACTAATGAGAACGTTGTTTAACTAAATTTAAATATCTCTAACCGTTTTCAAGATATAGAGCGAAATCCAAAAGGGCACTAGATATCAAAATAAAAATTTCACTAATTGATGCGCCCAGCAAAATAATAAGAAAATTGTTTTACTAAATTTAAATATCTCTAACCGTTTTCAAGATATAGAGTGAAATCCAAAAGGGCATTAGATATCAAAATAAACATTTCACTAATTGATGCACCCAGCAAAATAATAAGAAAATTGTTTTACTGAATTTAAATATCTCTAACCGTTTTCAAGATATAGAGCGAAATCCAAAAAGCACTGGATATCAAAATGAAAAATTTCACTAATTGATGTGCCAACCAAAATAATAAGATGACAAATTCCTAGAGATTCGGGTAGTTGAAAAAAATCTATCATTAATTGATACCAAACAAGGTACATTTATCTCGTGGGTGGAAATGTGGAGAAAGATTTATCCCGCAGAGGGTATGTATGTAAAACGGTAAGGGATGTTCGGATTTTAAATCTGTTTGCAGATTCGAATTTTGCATAAAATTCTAGACTAATTTGATGTATCGCATGGCTAAAAAATTTATAAGAACGGTCAGAAATCGCGGTAAAAAGTCTTAAAATGAGGGTAGCTCCCTGGGGGATGATGCTATCTGAAAAAGTCCTAGAGATTCCGGTAGTTGAGAAAAATCTAATATTAATTGATACCAAACAAGATAGGTTTATCTCGAAAGATGCAATGGTTAGTCGAATAAAACTATTTTGTAGTGGTGGTGGTGTAGGATACAGGACCGACTTCCTCTATCTACTATATCCCTATGTCGTCACAATATCATATGTGGAGGTCTGCACGTGTCAGGGCCCCCTCAACAACCGCCAAATAGTAGGTAGGGTGGGGGGTTTGATCGAGGTAGGGCGGAGGGTTTGATCAGAAATAGTAGGTAGGGTGGGGGGTTCAATCGAGATAGGGCGGGGAGTTCGAGTAGGTAAGGTGGGGGTTTGAGTAGGTAGAGTGGGTGGTTCGATAAGAAATAGTAGGTAGGGTGGGGGGTTCGATCAGGTACGAAGTGTGCCAAACCCAGGGAGCAGGGAGAAAATCCCTCTCCTCATTTCCTCTTTACGGGAATTTACATGTAAATTAAATAGTAGCTAGGGTGGGGGATTCGCTCAAGGTTGGATGGGGGGTTCCATCGGGGTAAAAATCCTACAAGGAGGCCCACAAGGAGGTCCACAAGGAGGGATCAGGGAGAAAATCCCTCTCCTCATATATATATATATATATATATATATATATAATATTGCTGTGTATATATATATATATATATATATATATATATTGCTGTGTTGGTTCGCACGAAGTGCGCTACAGCATAGGTATTCTATCTACTTGAGAGCGAGTAGCCTAAGTAAACAACAATGTTAAAGCTGAAATACTCAAGACTGACTGACTGATCTGAGGCTTCCGGGGTATTTATGTTGTCCCTGCCCTTCACATGTCTGTGAAAACTTGCAGAGATCATGGCTGCTTATTTCTTTATTCTATTCATTATACAATGTTACAATCTTAATTTCTAAGTAATTGCGGTTCCTTAATCGGCTGTAACCTGCACCTGAAGTATTATTTACGTCTGGAATACGATGTATTCACATCCGTTCTCACAACTTGCTTGTGAACTTTCAATAACCTTTTATTATTTATCCTTGAAATACAATGTTGCATTTAACTTAAGTTTCTTTATAATTTTCTAATAATTCGTATTTAATTGTACATATATAGATTGGGGATACGTAACTCGCGTAGACGATTGGATGTGTCCAGCTCCTCATCATTGTATTTTATTAAGACTTGGTACATGAACCCTATTTTGTCTAAAATATTTTTTGGGTCAAATCCTGTATTAATACTTGGGCTTTCTCTCAGACGTTTGTTACTTGTGGACAAATTAGTATCAGGTATGAAAGTAGAGGTAGATGGTGTCAAATTTACATTAACCTGACTTTGAAAGATCTGGCTGACGACGGGATTGATGTTTTACATATTTGTGTATGCATCTTAGACCTTTCCTAATTGTTAATTTTATTTCTAGTTGTTAAAAAATATATAATTAAATAGATTAACAATAATTAATTGGTATGACTAAAACAGAATGTTCAATATTACGGTGCTTAATCTCTACGCAGTTACGAAGTATTTTTCATATTATTCATATCATCATTCATCAAGACCTTCAATGGAATGCGCTTGTTGTTAATTTCTTGTAAGCAACTATTGTTATAAATAATAGTGGAAGCTATCACAGATGTTATTGATAGAGAATAAAAACACGAACGGGTTTAAAATGAAGCGCTTAAACCTTCCTGTTTAAGATATATTGTAGTACGCAGAAACGTACTTGCGTAGTTAAGACAACCATGGCACCCAGAAAAACACCTAAAAATTTTGTCTGATTTAACTTGAAAATAATTTAGTACTTTGATATGGTATTCTGCGCAAAATCGAAAGAAAACAGTAGTAGTGGGGTAAAGCCGGTCCTAATTCAAAACGTGCTCACACGTATTTTACATATGTAAAATACACGTGCACCGTCTTGAATTAGGACCGGCCTTGTATACTTTCAATGTAAAATAGTTGTGAAAACATGAATTAAGACCGGCCTTGTATACTTTCAATGTAAAATACTTGTGGGCACGTTTTGAAGTCAGACCGGCTTTATATTACTTTTAATGGAACATACTTTAAAACACACGTATGTTGAAAAATGTAAGTGCAGATAAAAAGGGGTAGCTGTTTTGAATTAGGTTTTCTAACGAGAAGTTACACGTGCACCGCTTTGAATTCAGACCGGCCTTATATACTTTCAATGTAAAATACTTGTGGGCACTTTTTGAAGTCAGACCGGCTTTATATTACTTTCAATGGAACATATATACTTCAAAAGACGCATACACACGTATGTTGAATAATGTAAGTGCAGAGAAAATGTGTGTAGCTGTTTTGAATTCGGTTTTCTAGCGAGAAGTTATAAAGTATGCCACATGCAAAATATCGCATTCAAGTCAATTGTGATTAATTAAAGTGGATTCTGATTTATGTTTTTTACTTATGTTTAGAGGTTGGAAATACACATGGGCCGGCATCAATTCAAAATGTGTGTTCACTCTTGTGGTAGGTTGAAAAGTGGGTTGGCAAAGTACGCAGATGGTGGTAATCTGCTATATAAGGAGCTTGCTCCTAGTATTAATTTAATTAGTCGAAGTTTACTGCATATATTTACATACTTACATATACAAACATGTATATAATTGATATTCAGGGATTGAAATACAAGAAAAACGAGTTTGTGTGCAAAGAAATTGCTTTTTTGGACTTGTTGTGAGGTGATGTTTGGCATCAAATTTTTAAACTGCCAATGCAGTTTAGTTGTTTGAGTCAAGATCATATAAAACATAACGACTGGGTGACAAGGAATATTTATGGTCTTTCTTGGGATGAATCTTCAACGGCTGGAATGGTGTCATTATATATAGCGCTTTATTTGAAGCAAATTATTCGACCCGGTGAAGAAGTATTTGTGAAGGGTCTAGAAAAGAAGAAATTGATTAAAACCTATCTAATGCAAAACGTTGTAACTGATATGCTTGCACTAGGTTGTCCTAAGCTATCGAAGTTAAAAATCAACAATCGTTTAATATATAACATCCATTGTTGTAGAGATAGCAATAATAATCTGCAATGTGCAAAACAAAATACTTTTTTATTAAAAGAATGGTTTGATAATAATAAAAAACAATAGAGAGATTGTGTCTGTATTATTTATTTTAATATAGTTTTTGCAATGTTAGCCTTATTATAACAACTTCTAGCAAACATTATTTTTATCGATCCAGCTATTGTGTACGTTAGAGAAGCCTAACCATTTTACAAAGACTTTATTTCCACTCTTTCTTAGGACTTTTTCTACCAGGTAAATTCCTGTATGTTTAACCTTTTGCAACTTCATTTTATAAAATGCACCTGTGATTTCTTTCTCGTCCTGATCTTCTAATATATATGTTGTCGGATTGGTTACGTTTACCTTTCTATTCTTAAAAATTTCATTTGACCAGTTTGGTGTGTAACCTTTCGTAAATGCTTCCCTGTGTTTACTAATCCTCACACTGTCTTTAATTGAATATTTTGGTATTTTGGTTGCAAGTTTGATGTGGGTAAATGATGATTTAAGGATAGTTTTTTCATTTGATTTATCACCTTTTACAGGTTTGGCTTCGATAGTATTGTGAACTGTATTGTTGTATTGTATCACAATATCGCTTAAGTTTTTTTATCTAATTGTAAGAACCGTTCAGGTTAAACAAGCGCCACATTTTTCCCTTTAAAATTCTAATTACACGTTCAACAATGCATGCTTTGTTTGTAGAAAAAACACTATAATGGTTTATGCCATATGTCTGCATTAAGGATTGAAAGTGTTTGTTATAATATTCTTTACCAAAATAAGACTGCAAATATCTTGGTAGATTTTTAAATTTATTTAAAATTGTTTTCATTGCAGCAGTAACATCAATACCCGTCTTACTTTTAAGTGGTACAGCCCATACGTATTTGGAAAAACTATCAATAACTACTAAAATGTATTTAAATCCTTTGTTTGTTTGCGAATATGGTAGCATTTCAATCAAATCGGTCTGAATAAGGTCATTTAAACCTTTTGCTATCACTTTGCGTCTCTTGAAATTTATTCTTGCTGGTTTATGAAGTTCATTTACTATATCCTCTTTCACTTTTGATTGAGCAACTATCATAATACTTTTTTTCTAATCAGGATTTATTAAATACAATTAATAAATACTTCTATGTTTGAATGTCGAGGGCTTCATTTGCTTTGAAAGGAACTTTTAATATAAAATCAAGAAACATTGTGGTATTGTTTATAATAGCACCGCTGTCACGAAAGCTGATTACATCCATACGTTTAAGCAAAAATCCTTGTAACTGTGCAATTACATAGCTTTTTTCGTTTATAAGAATTTCAATGTCTTGCGGGTATTCTTTAATATTCTCAATGACTGCTTCCTCATAAGGAAATTCATATTTATGTTTAATGTTGAAAATAAGGAATGTCTTGTCATCATCGAGGAATGTACTAGAGTAAAACGTTGCTACTACCGTGTAATGTAGCATATGTAACTTGTACTCAATCAAGGTTTAAAAACCTTCATTTTTTTGTTTTCATATTCCTGTTCACTTATATCTATTTTACGGTTATTTAAGTGCCTTCCAATTTTGTCAATTGTCATATCATCTCATCACTTTCGCGTCACAAAATTCTTCAATGATCGAATTTATTTCGTTGCCGTGACCTGTGTGTCCAGCAGTCTGTAATGAAATTAAAAGCCGTAATCTACCAACAAGTTCATTGGGATCATTCCAATATAAATAATCTATGGCGTTATTTGATACTTCCATTATCATACCGTACCCAAGACGCTTTCTATAGGGTAATGTTCTAGGTCTACGGGGTGTTTGAGGAAGTATGTTTAATGTAGATATTATATTTTTGTATTTATATGAATTATTACCCTGAATTTGTTTTGTTTCAGAATAATACCTTCTATTAGCATTTGTTCTTTTCACAATATCAAGGTACGACTTTAGATCTTGCGATCTGTACCCGACAGGATATTTTTTAAACAGTAGTTCGTATAATCCAGGAGTACCTTTATATTTCAAATCATTTATTAGAATATTTTCATCATCCAACACGAAATTCGAATTGCCTATCATCAGACCATTTGAATCAGGGTTAAACCTAATACCATATTTATGATCAAATTCATTCTTAACATCTTTAAACATATTGTAAATATATTCTCGAAGTAGCGTATGTAGCTGTTCGAGATAATGTGTCATACCAGGTGAATCGGCAAAGCTTTGTATATATACTTGGGCTTCTTGAGCATTTCGATTAACTTGCGCTTAGTATTCATTCTCAACATCATCATCATCATCTTCCTCTATGGCATCATTTTTTATATTCGGTATATGCTGAGCAATAACCGGCGAATCAATATAGTCAACGTTCCTTTCTAGCAATTTAGGTGTAATTTTTTTTACACTGCTATGAGGCAGTTCTTCGTCTTCTACTTTAAATTTTTCTTCCTTTACCACACTTTCCCCATCCAGTTTATTAGCAATAGTTTCTAATCGTCATGTTATGGGTAAGATTGATTCCACTTGGACGACTTCATTAACTTTTAACTGGCGCAATTTGTTTTTTACAATGTTTCTTTTCTTAGTTAAAAATCTTTTAAGTTTTATCGCCTCCTTGTTCATTGCGTAAAAGGTTTATTGTAATAAAAAAAACCTTTGATACTAACGATACTTGTGCCTCACAAGGTTTAAATATGTATGAAGTGATCAAAACCTATTCGGTACCTTCCTTGACCTGGATCACTATCTTTGTCTACAACTAAGAAACCGTATTTGTCTTGCCAACAAGCAGCACATATTTCACGGAATTTATCATACTTCATGTCAGTATTGACGTGATCGTCATATATGTGTTTTAAGTTTAAATCATCTTGTTTAAATAAAACTAAAAGATTAGCATTATCACGTAGTAAGTGCTTAGGTATACGAGTATAACTTTGACAAAGGTAAAAACTGTGTACTTGCTTATGACGCCCCATACTAAAGTATTCCCTAGTGATACCTTGTTTATTGCAAGCTACATCATAAAAAACAAATAAAGAATTATTTCGAGCATCAGATGGTGATATAATATTATCAGAACTGGATAATGTATAATATTTGATCCCTTTTATTGGTCGCAGTAGATTTTCAAGATATTGATACTTTGGTTGATAAAGTGATTTAGAATAAACATATACGTTTTCAAACTTTAAACCATTAGGATGTTCTATCAACCCAATCATAACGTTGGTTTTACCGCAATTTGATGGACCAACAACTAGACATCGAATAGATCAATACAGAAGAACGTTACGGTTGCACGTCAATGTCATTATTGTTTATGGTTAAAGATGTTGATTGTTTCACAACATGCATGTTTGCAAGTACTAAATTCGATTGTAAAAAAGTGGAATTATATATATAAGAAACGGCAAGTATATAAAGAACCATTAATTCACAATATTTTATTTACTTACTGCACAGCTTGAGAGAGCAGTTGTCCGCTAATGATTACATATAGTAATTCTAAAACTACTGGGAACGGACTGTTAAATACTGTAATTAACAACTTACCATTTGAAGCGCATATTCCGGGTTACAAATTTTGCGGTCCGGGTACAAAACTAATCAAACGGTTAGCTCGGGGAGACAAGAGAATAAACAAGTTAGACGAGGCTTGTAAGGAGCACGATATTGCATACTCCAAAGAAAAGGATTTATCTAAACGCCATCAAGCAGATTCAAAGTTAGCTCAGTTAGCTACAGAAAGACTAAATTCTGGTGACTCGTCTTTAGGTGAAAAAGTAGCAGCATTTGGAGTAGCTACCGCAATGAAAGCTAAAGTAAAACTTGGTATGGGTGCCTGTGCATCACTGAAAACAAAAAATATCAATAAAATGAGAAAACTGATAAAGAAACGTAAAATAAGAAGTGTGCTAGGTATTAAAAGTATTATCAAACAAGCACGTACAGCTTTAAAAAAGGCTAAAGAATCTAATATTATGGATGCAATCAACATAGCAATTAAGGCCGCCAATACAGCAAAACAAAAGAAGCATATTAAATCAGCTCGTAATATACCAATTCCTAAAACAGGAGGTTTTCTACCACTAATACCAATTTTTGCAGGCCTAAGCGCCCTTGGTACTCTTACTAAAGGTGCGGCTGCTGTTGCAAAAGCGGTTTCAGATACAAAAATAGCTAAGGAACAACTAGCGAAAAAACAACGTCATAACAAGGCAATGGAGGACATTGCAGTCGGCAACGGCATGTACATCAAACCTTATAAAAAGGTTTTGGTCTTTTTTTAGCCCCTGCAAAACCTCAAAGGAACGCAACTTGATTTTACTTAATCGAGCACTAAGCAATGTAGAATTAATAGAGTTTGTTAAGCAATTGGAAGTACAATATTTCCGTGGAGGGTTCATGAGAAACAATCTTCCCAAGAAAGTTAATTTAAAAGAATGTGGTATAATTAATTTAGATGGAATAGAAGGTTTAGGCACGCATTGGACCTCTTATAAAAAGTACGGCAGTAGCGATATTTACTATAACAGCTACGGAAACCTGCGACCGCCGATACAGAGTTGATAAGTTATTTGAATAGCGGAGGTAAATGTAAAATTCTTTATAACATTAACCAAGAACAATCGTACGGTACTGTGTTTTGCGCTGTTTTATGCTTACAATTTCTAAGTAGTACATAGAACTGCGTATGAAGTTGTCATGTCGTACACTTTTACTCTAACGGGAAACACTTTGTAACGAATATATATTCTATAGCACCATTTTTGCAAGAATCGCATTAGTATAATTTTATTCTTTGGTATTTAATTCTCGTATTTGATACTATTATATCTAAAAGAAACAATTCTATAATGAAACAGGAAATCATGTTCGCTTAAATAACTTAAATGCTTTGCACAGAGATATTTAATAATAATATACATTTAAGAAACGTATTTATATGGGGTCTAGTCGTTTGTGTTGCCTAACTTGCAGGCGGATTATTCCCTTTCATTTGTTAGAATTAGAATAGCGCGTGCGTGAATACGGTCACGGGGTGATGCGCCACGCAGATAAGGTCCCGTGCTGGAACGGAACGAACAACGAGGTCGGCCATTGCTTTTGTAAATGTAGTCGAGTTTGCATTGAACTTAACGCATGGATCCTCAAGCCTTGCATAAATGGGGCCTCCGGATAGGCGTGATATGGTAAAGATAGGGGGGCGAGTCGCCTTGGGACACAGTGAAGCTCCAGACTCCTGTGACACCGGCAAGGCACTGGACCACGCCGCCCCTTGAATTGGTTTGTGTCGGAACTTGTTAACGCGCATGATGGAACAATATATTAAAATGATGTAATAACATTATGATATGGTAGGACGGTGATAGATTTGAATAAGGAGATTGGAAAATTACTCGTTTATCAAGGCAACTACAGCTGTTGTTTAATATTCTGTTACAACTATTTGATAAGCAGATTTCAGAGGACGTGCGTCGCAGTTTGATAACTAGGGATGACGACCTCATCATATACAGGTATCAAACCTTTCTTTGTTATGTTTGTGAGAACTCGAATATGCTCACATAAATAGTATTCAGGGATTGTTTGGTCAAATTAAATTTTGTGCATAAAGAACAGCGTAGGAGAAAATTGTTACGAAATGCTATTGCAATAATTTTGTAAGATTTGCAGAAATTCACTTGTTAAAAAGATGAGACTTCAAAGTCCATTTCCTGTTTTCTAAAAAATTATTTGCAGATGTTAAATTTTTATAAGCTCATAATATCTGAATTAATTGAAAAGTTGTTTGTCCAAGTTAACTGCACGTGATTCAAATTTTTTAAGAAATAATTTATGAGAAACATATGTGAGCCAATAATCAGATCTGGGTATTTGGTGTCAAAACATGTTATAAAATATTATTAACTTAAGGTCTTGTTATGTCAAGGCAGATGTATAGAGAAACCAATTTTATTAGTTCATTTTTGTAAACATATTTAAAAAAAAATCAAGAAAAAGAAACTATATTAAATTTCATTTTTAGACTCAAGTTTTGTATTCCATGCATAATTAATTTTACTAAATTTTTTAAATAAAATAAGTTTGTTGAATAATGAAATTATACGAATGCTGAAGTAATTTAAAAAACACAGATATGCTACAACTGATTTGTTCTAGGTATTCATTTTCGATTCAAATATCTTTGGTGTGGTAATCTTAACATTATCCACCTGTAAATATTAGTATGTTTTTTTATTAGAAAGCACAAACGGTGTCTTTTTAATAGAAAGTTTGTTATGTATTTTTTCTTTCAGGGTCTTCGAGATTGAAGAGGTTGTAAGTATGTTCCAGAGGTTTCCAGATACATTAGTTCAGTAAGTTGTAAGTTTTTTATTGTGTTTACATCCCGTGAGTTTCTGTGTCTTCTCATAGGAGTAATGAATCTTTAGTGTTATCGTTCATACAGATACAGTGGCTCTCAACCCATTTTCTTTTTGTTAGTTTATTGTAGAGTTTAGACCATCCCCACACCCTTTCTCATTGCTCACCCTTGGGGTAATTCCCAGACTTAGCCGCGAATACTTAAAGCTTCATTTTATCCAGCGAGTGGAGGCTAAAAATAAAAAAAAGAAGGTAAAAAGAAAGAAAAATTGTTTTACTGGCGCCCAACGTGGAGCTCGATGGTCGTTCGTTTAAAAAGGACTTGCTCGATTGGTAACATTAAGTTGTTACAATATCGTTTAACTATTGGCTTGTGGTAAACTCAAAATAGTTTGGTTAAAATTTTTTCATAGTACTCATGTCGTGTCTGGAACCTCAAAGTTTTATTCGATAGTTGTCTAAATGTTGTAGCAGGTATAAATTTGTATTAAAGTAAAAGTCTCGTTATTTCAGAGTTGAACTTGTTAAAAAAAGGCAAAATACTTATATGTTTACATAACAATTTTTTTTGAAAATGGCAGAAACATTTCAAATTGTGCATTTACTCAAGGAAGAGCTTGAATGCGAATTAAAAATCCGTGGAATAGAAAGTGTCAGGCCTGTAGTAGAAAAGAGGAAAATCTTAGGTAGATTGTTAGCTAAGGAAGTAGGGAAACCTGATTGTTTGGTTGATCTGTCGGTATACAAAGTAGAATTCGATGATGAGTATAAAGAAATAAACGCTACCATAGAGTCGATAAAACATCTGGTGTTAGAATTCGAAGGTGATTCTGGAGATTCTATTTTTAAAAGAACACTTTCAAGGCTTGTTCATGTATCAGGTCGAGTTAAACGTTTAAGGCTTCCGTCTGTCAAGTCGAAGGAGGCAGAATTATCTAAAAAAGAATTATTAGCCACTATTCTTACTATTGAGGCAGAGTTGTATGAAAAAGTGAAGGCAAGTACAACATCAAACAGCACAGGTGATGCAAGTCACACAACTCCACTAGTAGTAGCTGCACCTGTACAAACTCTTTCATATCTTCCTCCACCAATCCCCATTAGTACTTGGTCAGTTAAATTTTCAGGAGATCCCAAACAGTTGTATTCCTTTTTAGACAGGGTAAAGGAGTTGGCTCAATCGCGTAAGGTATCGAGTAGAGATTTGAGTCATCAGTCGAATTATTTGTTGGGAATGCTTTGGTGTGGTTTAGGAGTGTAAGAGATTCCTTAAAAGATTGGGAATCCCTGGTAAATCGGTTGAAAGAAGATTTCTTACCAGCTCATTCAGAAGATGAGATCTGGGAAACTATAAAGAATCGTCGTCAAAGGAGAGATGAACCAATTGTTTTATTCGTAGCTCATGTGGAAGGTTTATTTAGTCGATTACCCAATGCTCCAGCAGAGATTACAAAAGTTAGGATACTTAGAAAAAATTTATTGCCAGAATTTATATCACAACTTGCTCTTTCTGATATTGAAGATATGCCTACGTTAATAAAATTATGTAAAAAATTAGAGGAAGCCATGTTGTTAAAACAAAAATCAGTTTCCATCCAGTCGTGTAATTCATCTAACTTTCGCAACAACGTCAAGTTACCAGCAAGAAATAGACAACAGGTTTATGTAAAAGATTTTTCTACAACGGGAAGTCGTGTAGATATTCAGAAGACATCTGCTCCACAAGTTCAAATTATAGGTAATGATAAGTCTTTACCAGTACCTGCTTCTGTTAGTTCTACGGGTTCATCAAAAATTAGTCCAGGATGTTGGAATTGTTCGAGGCGTGGTCATTCATTTCGGTATTGTGGATTCCCTAAAAGAATTTTTTGTTTTGGTTGCGGTCATAGAGGAGTTACGCGTGATAGGTGCCCATCGTGTTCAAAAAACGAGTGAGGAGATGGATGTTGCGCGGCCGACATTCCATTCCTTCTCAAAAGGCAGCAATTATGATTTGTGAGCAGAAGAATTATGTTAGTAAAAAAGAGTGGTCAGATTGGTTAAGTGTAGTAAAAAATTTTTGTCATAGTAAATCACAACCCAAGACTGACTCGTTATTTATTGAAAAATCTGGTGATAATCGACCATATGTGATGGTTAAATTGTTCGGTATTGATGTCACTGGTCTTTTAGATTCAGGATGTACTACCTCGGTGGTAGGGTCCCTTGCTATCCCCTTAATTGATAAATTGAAGTTAAACATTTTTAAGTCAGAAAAGAAAGGTATATTTACGGCAGATGGGGCGTTGAAACCAGTGGAAGAAATCGTGGATTTGCCCATTTCAATAGGAAAGCAATGTCGCATCCTCAGTGCTCTAGTTGAGTCATCTTTACCACATGCTTTCATATTCGGTAGTGATTTTGCCAAGTTATTCGGATTGATAGTTGACTTTAGAAATAATTCGCGGCAGCGATAGTGAGAATATTATTCCGTATGTAGGACCATCATCAGTCCCATTGAAATACAGTGACTGTCTACTCCATTTAGATGATTTGTCGATGGATCAGAGGTCTCGGGCACAAGCTGCTATCGATTCATTTCAAGAAATTTCTAGTGTTGATAAATTAGGACGTACAATTATGATGGAGATGAATATCAATACAGGCGATGCAAAACCTTTCAGAAAGAGACCTTATTTTATGTCCCCTTATATTAGTAAAGAGTTAGATAAAGAACTAGATGAAATGATTCGTTTAAAAGTCGTAGAACCGTGTCAAAGTCCGTGGAATTCACCCGTGTTGTTGGTCAAGAAGAAGGATAGTAAGGAATATAGATTTTGCTTTGATGGTAGGGCACTAAACGATGTTACAGTTCATGACAGCTACCCTCTTCCTAATATCGACAGAATACTAGGGATGTTGCGCAATGCAAATTATATTTCCAGTCTTGATTTGCGTAAATCATTTTGGCAAGTACCTCTTAGTGAATTGTCGAAAGATAAAACAGCGTTTAGCGTTATTTCACGAGGGCAATATAGATTTGTGACGATGCCGTTCGGTCTAAAGAATGCTGCACAGACTCAGCAGCGTTTGGTTGATGCAATTTTTGGTCCAAGGTTCGAACCATACGTTTTCTGTTACCTGGATGATATAATTTTATGTTCGTCGACGTTTGAAGAGCACTTGAAGTTGTTGTATGAGGTCAAGGAACGCATTAGAGAAGCAAATCTAACCTTGAATCTAGAAAAGTGCGAATTTTTTAGGAGATCACTCAAATTTCTTGGTTACATCGTAGGGTCAAATTCTCTGAGAACAGATCCGGATAAGGTATCGGCCATGGTCAATTTTCCACGTCCAAAGAACACCACAGGGGTCAAAAGATTTCTCGGAATGTGTAGTTGGTATCGTCGTTTTATAAAGGATTTTTCATCTTTAGTTTCGCCAATTAATGACCTTATCAAGAAAAGAAAGAAAGGCCAAACCGTTACTTGGACTCCTGAAGCAGAGCGTTCATTTGTGTCGATTAAAGAAGCTTTAGTGTCTGCTCCACTCTTGACGCAGCCAGATTATTCCGCTCCGTTTGTTGTTGAATGTGATGCCAGTAATACCGGTCTCGGAGCTGTGTTAATTCAGAATATTAATGGAGAAGAACGTGTAATATCATATGCCAGCAAAACCCTTAATCGTGCTGAACGAAATTACTCAACAACAAGGAAAGAATGTCTTGCAGTAATCTTTGCCATTGAAAAATTCCGTCCATGGGTTGAAGGAGTTCGTTTTACGGTCGTTACAGACCACTTTTCGTTGCTTTGGCTAAGTAATTTGCAGAACCCTACAGGAAAACTTGCTAGGTGGGCAGTAAGGTTAAGACAGCATTCGTTTGATTTAGTACACAGGAAGGGAAAGTTCAACGTAGTTCCTGACTGTCTTAGTCGTGCAATTCCAGAAGAACATCATATCATAAATTTAATAGAGGTCAAGCTTGATAATTTAGAAAATTGGTATGTGTCATTACGTAATAAGATTTTGACGTCACCTGAGAAATACCCTCAATGGAAAGTTGAGAATGAGTTCGTTTTTAAGTTTATTCCGTCGAATTTGCCTTTATCATCTAACATCGTAGAGTGGAAATATTTAGTTCCGAAAGTCCAACGGGAAGAGGTCATCAGATCGTGTCATGATCCCTCAGTTGCGGGACATTTTGGTTTTTCGAAGACTATCGCCAGAGTTCAAGAACATTATTATTGGCCCAAAATGAATTTAGATGTGTTGAAGTTTTGTCGTGCATGTTTAGTGTGTGATGCACAAAAATCTTCTAATGCAGGTCCTTTAGGTTTAATGGGAAAAGAGAAAGAAGCTAAATTTCCATTTCAGATAATTGCATTGGATCTTATGGGTCCATCCCCTTGGTCGAAATTAGGATTTAAATGGCTTTTGGTAGTCGGAGATTGGTTTTAAAAATATACAATTTTACATCCTTTACGCAGTGCAAAGTCACACGTTATAGAACAGTTTATGGAACAAAAAGTTTTCTTAGTGTTTGGAGTGCCACAATTTATTATTTGCGATAATGGTTCAAATTTAGCTGATCGAATTTTTAGGTCGTTATGTAATAGGTTTGAAATCCAAAAATATGGTATAATGCTGTTTATGCGCCGCAGTGTAATTTTGTCGAGAGAATTAATAGAACAGTAGGGACAGCCATTCGATCTTATCTTGAAGAACATGATACCTGGGATACCGAGTTAGCGCAGATTCAATTTGCTATTAATTCTGCTAAACATGAGTCGACGGGTTATACTCCAAATTTTTTAGTTTTTGGCCGACACATCCCCATCACTGGTAAGTTTTATGGTAGTGGATTTACTCCCGAAAGTGATATCGAAATCATTCCTGGTAGTGGCCCATTATATACTTCAGATCGTCAAAGTATTTTTAAGGTATTTGAAGATGTCCGAACAAAACTGCATTTAGCTTATGAACGTTCGAGTAATCAATATAATTTAAGGAGGAGAAATATTTCTTTTGAAGTTGGTAATAAAGTATGGAGGGCCAATAAAGTATTGTCGAGTGCGAGTAATAAGTTTTCTGCTAAACTTGCCCCAAAGTTTGTTTTAAGTATAGTTAAAAAGAAGTGCTCCAGTGTGGTATATGATTTGGTTAATTTGGATGGATCGAGAGCAGGTAGATGGCATATTAAAGATCTGAAACCCTATTCCGCCATCAGTCCAGACTATCCCCCAAAGGATTAATTCGTCGTTTATGATTTTTGTAGTTGAATGGAGGTGATTAATTGAAAGCTTTTCTGGTACCTTGTTGCTCATGGAAATCGCCAGTTATTTCAAGTAGTTTTATTCCCCAAGAAATGTGTTTTTGGATTATTTATTTTAAGTAGTTAGTTCAGATAAAATGTAATTTTGTCTGCGTTTTTGCTTTAGTTCGTAGTAGAGTTGCGGTAGTGTTGGTAATGTCATGCGTGTTAACAAATTATCTATTTAAATAGGTAAGGCCGACAAGTAGGTTGTTTAGTAAATGTAGTTATTCTAGTTGTGGTGGGACCATGTAAATATTTGTTGTTTCATTTTTGTGCGTATGTTTAATCTAAGTTAGGGGAGTGATCACTCAAGTGAGATTCGTTTTCGAGATGGTCACTTGTGTGCTGTTATGTTTAGAGTAAGCGAGATGCTTAGGTGGTAATTTTTTTGAGGCGAGTTGACTCAAAATGTTTGGTGTGGTCACTGTAGCGTTGAAAATTTTTTTGGAGCGTCCTGATAAAAAGAATATCGGTTCGAAGTGCGAACTATTTTTTTGTAGAAGCGGTAGCTAGCTAGTGTTGCTACTTTATTGTTGGATATTTTTTTTATCGTCAAGAAGAAAAAACATCTTTAGATGATTGCTGATATCCATATAGTTGATGTGGGTCTTTCAATTTCGTTTAGTATTAGTGAGACTAAATCAAAGAAAAGTAATTTTTTGTAAATACAGCATTTTTTTTGTGATTCCTGTGCTGGATTCTTTTTTGATCAGCAGTAGTGAAAACATTTTTGTAAAGATATCTATATGTATATACTTTGGAATGAGTTTTTCGATTTTGTGTTAATAATGTTAAAGTTATTGGTAAGGAAGAAAATTTGTTTGTTGCTTTACGGCGGTTTGCGTCGAGGTTTTATATAAGTTTAGGTTGGGTTCCGCGAACATGGTAGTTTTGTTCCTCGTTAGCTTGCAACCTAAATATTTTGACTTGTACCGATTATGTCTTTTTACCGATTATGTCCTACTTATTTTGATTCCTAACGGATGTGTGGTACGCAGAGATACCTACTCACTCGCTTGTTTGCTCCCTTATTTACTATTTGTAAGGTCATTTGTACATTTTTTTTGGAGATCAAGTTTCAAGTTTATTTTAGTTTGATTGGGTTTATTATAATGGTATTTTTGGTACCTATCTTTTGTTTAAGTAGTTGTTTCGTCTTTGTCTATAAAAAAACAACTTTTCGTTTAAGCATTTACTAACATATAGTTAATCTCAAAGTTTTTTTCTTTTTTGTTCGGGGGCTGTGTAACGAATATATATTCTATAGCACCATTTTTGCAAGAATCGCATCAGTATAATTTTATTCTGTGGTATTTAATTCTCGTATTTGATACTATTATATCTAAAAGAAACAATTCTATAATGAAACAGGAAATCATGTTCGCTTAAATAACTTAAATGCTTTGCACATAGATATTTAATAATAATATACATTTAAGAATCGTATTTATATGGGGTCTAGTCGTTTGTGTTGCCTAACTTGCAGGCGGATTATTCCCTTTCATTTGTTAGAATTAGAATAGCGCGTGCGTGAATACGGTCACGGTGTGATGCGCCACGCAGATAAGGTCCCGTGCTGGAACGGAACGAACAACGAGGTCGGCCATTGCTTTTGTAAATGTAGTCGAGTTTGCATTGAACTTAACGCATGGATCCTCAGGCCTTGCATAAATGGGGCCTCCGGATAGGCGTGATATGCTAAAGATAAGGGGGCGAGTCGCCTTGGGACACAGTGAAGCTCCAGACTCCTGTGACACCGGCAAGGCACTGGACCACGCCGCCCCTTGAATTGGTTTGTGTCGGAACTTGTTAACGCGCATGATGGAACAATATATTAAAATGATGTAATAACATAATGATATGGTAGGACGGTGATAGATTCGAATAAGGAGATTGGAAAATTACTCGTTTATCAAGGCAACTACAGCTGTTGTTTAATATTCTGTTACAACTATTTGATAAGCAGATTTCAGAGGACGTGCGTCGCAGTTTGATAACTAGGGATGACGACCTCATCATATACAGGTATCAAACCTTTCTTTGTTATGTTTGTGAGAACTCGAATATGCTCACATAAATAGTATTCAGGGATTGTTTGGTCAAATTAAATTTTGTGCATAAAGAACAGCGTAGGAGAAAATTGTTACGAAATGCTATTGCAATAATTTTGTAAGATTTGCAGAAATTCACTTGTTAAAAAGATGAGACTTCAAAGTCCATTTCCTGTTTTCTAGAAAATTATTTGCAGATGTTAAATTTTTATAAGCTCATAATACCTGAATTAATTGAAAAGTTGTTTGTCCAAGTTAACTGCACGTGATTCAAATTTTTTAAGAAATAATTTATGAGAAACATATGTGAGCCAATAATCAGATCTGGGTATTTGGTGTCAAAACATGTTATAAAATATTATTAACTTAAGGTCTTGTTATGTCAAGGCAGATGTATAGAGAAACCAATTTTATTAGTTCATTTTTGTAAACATATTTAAAAAAAAATCAAGAAAAAGAAACTATATTAAATTTCATTTTTAGACTCAAGTTTTTTATTCCATGCATAATTAATTTTACTAAATTTTTTAAATAAAATAAGTTTGTTGAATAATGAAATTATACGAATGCTGAAGTAATTTAAAAAACACAGATATGCTACAACTGATTTGTTCTAGGTATTCATTTTCGATTCAAATATCTTTGGTGTGGTAATCTTAACATTATCCACCTGTAAATATTAGTATGTTTTTTTATTAGAAAGCACAAACGGTGTCTTTTTAATAGAAAGTTTGTTATGTATTTTTTCTTTCAGGGTCTTCGAGATTGAAGAGGTTGTAAGTATGTTCCAGAGGTTTCCAGATACATTAGTTCAGTAAGTTGTAAGTTTTTTATTGTGTTTACATCCCGTGAGTTTCTGTGTCTTCTCATAGGAGTAATGAATCTTTAGTGTTATCGTTCATACAGATACAGTGGCTCTCAACCCATTTTCTTTTTGTTAGTTTATTGTAGAGTTTAGACCATCCCCACACCCTTTCTCATTGCTCACCCTTGGGGTAATTCCCAGACTTAGTCGCGAATAATTAAAGCTTTACTTTATCCAGCGAGTGGAGTCCAAAAATAAAAAAAAAAGGTAAAAAGAAAGAAAAATTGTTTTAACTTCAGTTTTAACAAGCAACTTTAATCCACCTATAAACTTGGATAATGATTCGGAGTACGTATTAGGATTAACACATTTTGAGTCTTATAACACAATTTCAAACATTGAAAAAGGAATAAATAATAAATTTTATTATGGATCTAACGGAGAATTCATAGAAATACCTGAAGGTGCTTATGAGATTAGAGAAATTAATAAATATCTTCAAAAAGCTGTTACGTTTTTTCGTCGTGGCAGCCACGTTGGGCGCCAAATTTATGCTACGTAACACAAAGAAAGTCAAAGCAATGACCCGGCTCAATCGGAGAGCAGGGGGGTTGTAGAAGGCAGACTGACCTATGATGTATGCGGCGGTAAAGAGTTAGTAACAGTACCTGCAATAAAAGAAATTAGAATAGCAAACCTGCAATAAAAAAGATTAGTCCTGCAAACCTGAAATAAAGAAAAAGCATAGCATGTTTATCAAGCATAAATTGTTCAGTACTTGGTAGAATGTAAAGAAAAACTGTTTGGATAAACTATATAATATAACAACGGTAAAAGCAATACACAAATTTTTAGTACAAAGTGAGGTAGTATTGGGGAGTAGCAGAAACGTTTCCTCACACACCAATTAGACATAAAGCAGATAAAATTTTAACAAAATATAAATAGATAAGACGCAATTGATATGAGTAATTCAGCAGTATTGATTTTTTTTTCTCTTTTTTTTTTCTTAATCGCAGGCAAGTCTATTGGGAAAGGTATCAGAACGACGAAAATATGGCAAAACACGGATAGATATTTAAAGTAATAATAAGTATGAAATAGTTCAACTTACAAAAATCCTTCAGCAACGCTTCCTTGCAACGGAAGGGTGGGATTCAACGATGTCCTGCACTAACAAAGCACTTCACCCTTGACTGTGAGGGTGTTGATGGAACTTGGCACACGTTACACTAATCACTATGTAACAATTTTATTTTTGGTTAATAAATCCATTCATAAAAGTGCAAGAATTATAAAACACTTTTATTGAAATAATAAGTAAAATACATTTAACAACTTTGGTAATACGCTAAAGCGGCATCTTTATGTGGCATTCTATGTATAGTCGAATATCTGTGTCTTCTATAGCGGTTTGCAGGCGCGTTTTGGTTGACAGCCCCCTCCTGGGACACTCCGTTCGTCCGAGCGAGTTTGATAATCAGTCGGCCATGCGTGGTAGAAGAGTCAAAATGTACGAAAAAACGCAGGCCGCCAATTTGCGTATAAATTTTGAGCAGTCGGGACACATCTTTGAATAGCGGTTGGTATCCTATGAACGTTATTAAATTGTCTAATTGAGATATTTTATTTAGCGCAAGAACAACATTAAAAATGGAACTTTGAAAATAGGAAATCCAATCACTTTTGTTAAAACCACTTTGTATTACGACGTATAAAATGCAACTTAGAAGATAAGAAATTCAATCCTTTTTGTTAAAACCACTTTGTTTTACGACGTGTAAAAAGCAACTTAGAAGATGGAAAGTTTAACCAATTTATAGAAGACCATTTTAGTGTACAGCGTAAAGATGCTATTTGGTAAGGCAGCGTGATTCAACATATTGCAGCAGCTGACGAATGTATTGTGACTGCATTTAATTCGACACCTGGAACAATCCCATGTGGTGGAAGCTGTTTAGGATGAGCTGGGTCCACACAACAGGCAGTAAACTCCGCTTGATATAACAAGTACCTCATCAAGGCTAGAAAAGCAGTTTTGGTTCGTAGTTAGCTTTAAGAATCTTTTTTTGGTGTTACACATTAGAAACACTTTAATTTGTTTGATTGTGTAAAAGTACGAATATTATTAAAATTTCAATTATTTGTTGAGCTGGAATTTTCCAGTGTTAAAATTATAATTCACTATTTTGATGGTTTAAGAAACACCACACGGGGTTCATTATGTACCGTTAGTAACAGCAACAGGTGTTACTGACGTCACTTGTTTGTCTGCAGTGTACTGCTGACAGATGTGTTCTAGAAAGCGAATGCTTCGAACAGCGTTAGTCCAAGTTGAGTAAACAAGAATATTTTTGTGATCTGCTTTTTTAGAAATTAAAACTAATACAAGTAATTTAGAAATGGTAAAACTTGAGTAGCAACATTTTTAAATGTAACCCTCCTGAACAGATCTGCACGGGTCGGACCTTTTTTTTGTGTAACAAGTTTACACTAAGCTGTAAAATGTTTGATTATGAATAATTTTGATAAACCTTAATTTAAAATTCACGAAGTCATTCAATTATTTATTAAATTTTGTTGCATTGCATTTTGTTTTAAAAGAGATTCTTTTGAGTAAATTATTGGTTCAAGATTAAAGTTTTTTATTTTGATCAAGTATGATCAAACCTAACTACAGGAAACTAATATCTTTAAGAGTAGAATTTTGATGCCAATTTTATATAGAAAATATCTTTTTTAATATTTCTTTAGGTATGTTTGCGGGACACAAATAGTGTTCCACTTTTCTATTAATCTAATTATTACAATTTCTTGCAGGAACAGCGTCTTATTTTGTTAAGACAGGTTTTTGTCATCGAAGGCGATTTTTTTTCTTTGGGTTTCCACGTCCGCCCCTAGAAACATGCCGCGCAATTATCATAAATAAGTCAGGACTTGGTGGCGCCTATTTGTTTTAGATTAAGTTTGACCTACAATCAGATTTTGACATACCCCCCCCCATTTCTCATAGCTCTACCCAAGGAATAGACCCCTAGTTATGTCGGAAGACTTCATTACACTTGCTCTTAACGCGAGGCTTGTGTAGTTAGAGAAGAAAAACAGCATCAACTAATCACTGGGGTTAGCAGCAGACATTATCACGCTGATGGAACCATGTAGCATTGGTAAATTTCTTGGTAATTCTATTTCCTGAGACAATAATTCCGAAATATTTTGTAACACAAGTTGTAAAGAAAAATAGTAATAATAATTTAGAACCACGTGCTTTCAAGGCACGATGTAATGCATATCATCTGATAAGTTCTTGCATTATACTAACAGTAATGTGAGGTGCTTTATTTGCTACCTATGGTAACAAAGAAAAATCTAATGTTTTTGAATAACGAAATTTGCACAAACAGTTCCAATTTAAAAAGATAAATCAACAAAAACACCCTTAGTCAGGCACGTGCAAACACTAAAGTACGTTCGTCAAAATGTTTCGTAAAACATTTATCTCACAAGACAAACAACTAAAAACAATTAGTAAGACACGCGTAAGCAATAAAAACCGTCCGTCACATGTTCCGTATTTTTAACGTCCTTAATACCTCGGAACACAGAACAGAACTTCCCAACTCGTCGCTATTATAAACGCTTGTCGACTCTTATCTACCTCGCTAAATAACATAAGGAACCTCTAAAACGTGAATGTAACAATCGTATCTAATAATTAATTACAGGCTGTTTATCGTTTTCTAGAAGTTGGAATTTATTTATTAATGAGAATCAAGCTTCAATTTATCTATCTTTTTTAAAATTAATACACGCGAGTTAAATTGCATACAATATGAAAACTATTCGGACGTATTTACTTGATACAAACAGCGATTTGCTTATTTTAATACGACGCACTCGCCTAAGGAATTAATAAATATCAAATATAAAAATAGTAATTTGTAGAAATGTATTTATGAATTGAGGATAGCGTAAAAAGGTTAAATTACAAAAATTCACGTTACAAATTCCCCCCTAGCAAAATAAAGACGTCGAGGTGAAAGAAAAAAGAAAAAAAACGACAGACAAGGAACCAAACAAAAACAAATTTTATCCGGTTCGAAGGACCAACACCAGTATAAGAGAAAGAACATTTTTCCAACAGAAGACAAAGTCATCTATCGTAACCAACAATGACAGAATAGGTAAAGAAAGTATTAAGTAAACACCCAATGAGGATTAAAGGTCTTAGCTACCTTCAAAATCGTCAAAAGACGGATGTCCCCAAAAGGGACATTTCTGTTCTCCACCTCAAAGAAAAGTTTTGGCTTCCCGCGGAGAAACCAAAAGAAAAGAAAAAAAACGAGGAAAAAAACTCGTAGCAAAACTGTCACCCTCAAGTGTGCCGTAAAGAAAGAACCAAGACAAAGCAAAGGACAAAGCAAGCTAGTACACCATCTAGAATACTTCCAACTGAGGTAACACAAATTCGTATGAAACGATTACTCAAGCAGAGTATAGCTAACAGACCTACAGAAGCGACCAAGTCGAAATCCCTAAAAGGAAAGAAAATAGATCTGACGCCTACCTCAGGGAATGGATGTAGAAAGCGACTATACTAGTCAAATAGTGAACAAATGGTAGAACTAGCCAAAAGAAAAAGTCACGGGATGGGTTAGCTACAAAAATATGAATAGGAATACGAAACAACAAACGATACCAATCCAATCAGAACCAACACACAAAAAAAAAAAAATCCGGCTCGAAGGACCAAAATGTCGGACACAACTAAGAGTAAAGAAATCCACAGGGAAAGATAGGTATGCAGTAGCAATCGGAGAGGACCAAGGTGTAGAGGCATAAACGCTGCCAATTGATTCGTCAAAGGACGGATGTCTTTTTAGATAAGAGACAGCACAGTTTCCATCCTCAAGAAATTGGTTTCGCGCGCAGAAACCAAACGAAAAGAAAAGCAGCGAGGAAAGAAACCCACAGCAATAGCCAACATAAGACACAAGTGTCAAGCCTCAAGTAAGCTAGGGAACGACAAACGGAAAACTGGAAAAAGTAACGAAAGACTTCAACTGTGGTATCAAGAAAGAAAAAAAAGTTGTATAATACAACCAGATAAGAAAAGTAGTCTGCTAATAGACCCAAAAGTCGACTAAGTCGTGTTTCCTAAAGGACAGAAAGTAGGCCTAAGAGCAACTACCACAGGAGCAGATACAACGAGTAATCGAAGTCAGTACCTCAACTAACCGCAAGGAAAACCAGTCAAGAAAAAAAATGGACAGGAATGTGGAATGAAAGAAAACCCGGAAAAAGTAGAAGAAAGACAAAAAATAAATAAAAGTCATCACACAATACTACGAAATATGTCAAATATCACAGATAAAGCTAATGAGTTAAAGGAATCAAATAACGTAGGGAGACGAGTGGATTACGGACAAAATTTGAAGCGCTTGCGTCGCCAAAAGGACAACAGATCTAGATCGGGGACATTAGGATTGTATTTAAGTGAGGTAGCGAAAGTGACGTGAAGAAAAGAAAAAAAAAGGTGGTGTAAAGAAAACTTGGGCGCCAGTGTTTTCCAGAACCAAATTACCAGCGAAAACACAACTCTGATAATTGACCAAAAAAAAATTAACATCAAGGAATTTCTATATAGCGAAGGAAGAAAAAAAATCAAGACTACACCACAAAAAAATTAGAGCCAGCCAATATAGGCAGAAAAGAAGGTCGAGCCGATACACCAGAAAAAATTAATGCCAAAAAACATCAAGGTCATACAAAAAAAATTTTAAAAAGTCAAGACCAAATAAAAAAAATCGAGAGCAAATCAAAAAAAAATCAAGCCATATCAAAAAAAAAATCAGGCCCTCAAAAAAATTCGAGCCCCTCAAAAAAATAAATCGAGCCCCACGTTGAGTGCCAAAATCTCTGTTACGTTTTTTCGTCGTGGCAGCCACGTTGGGCGCCAAATTTATGCTACGTAACACAAAGAAAGTCAAAGCAATGACCCGGCTCAATCGGAGAGTAGGGGGGGTTGTAAAAAGCAGACTTACCTATGATGTATGCGGCGGTAAGGAGTTAGTAACAGTACCTGCAATAAAAGAAATTAGAATAGCAAACCTGCAATAAAAAAGATTAGTCCTGCAAACCTGAAATAAAGAAAAAGCATAGCATGTTTATCAAGCATAAATTGTTCAGTACTTGGTAGAATGTAAAGAAAAACTGTTTGGATAAACTATATAATATAACAACGGTAAAAGCAATACAAAAATTTTTAGTACAAAGTGAGGTAATATTAGGGAATAGCAGAAGCGTTTCCTCACACACCAATTAGACATAAAGCAGATACAATTTTAACAAAATATAAATAGATAAGACACAATTGATATGAGTAATTCAGCAGTATTGATTATTTTGTTTTCTCTTTTTTTTTTTTTAATGGCAGGCAAGTCTATTGGGAAAGGTATCAGAACGACGAAGATATGGCAAAACACGGATAGATATTTAAAGTAATAATAAGTATGAAATAGTTCAACTTACAAAAGTCCTTCAGCAACGCTTTCTTGCAACGGAAGGGTGGGATTCAACGATGTCCTGCACTAACGAAGCACTTCACCCTTGACTGTGAGGGTGTTGATGGAACTTGGCACACGTTACACTAATCACTGATCACTGGGATTAGCAGCAGACATTATCACGCTGATGGAACCATGTAGCATTGGTAAATTTCTTGGTAATTCTATTTCCTGAGACAATAATTTCGAAATATTTTGTAACACAAGTTGTAAAGAAAAATAGTAATAAGAATTTAGAACCACGTGCTTTCAAGGCACGATGTAATGCATATCATCTGATAAGTTCTTGCATTATACTAACAGTAATGTGAGGTGCTTTATTTGCTACCTATGGTAACAAAGAAAAATCTAATGTTTTTGAATAACGAAATTTGCACAAACAGTTCCAATTTAAAAAGATAAATCAACAAAAACACCCTTAGTCAGGCACGTGCAAACACTAAAGTACGTTCGTCAAAATGTTCCGTAAAACATTTATCTCACAAGACAAACAACTAAAAACAATTAGTAAGACACGCGTAAGCAATAAAAACCGTCCGTCACATGTTCCGTATTTTTAACGTCCTTAATACCTCGGAACACAGAACAGAACTTCCCAACTCGTCGCTATTATAAACGCTTGTCGACTCTTATCTACCTCGCTAAATAACATAAGGAACCTCTAAAACGTGAATGTAACAATCGTATCTAATAATTAATTACAGGCTGTTTATCGTTTTCTAGAAGTTGGAATTTATTTATTAATGAGAATCAAGCTTCAATTTATCTATCTTTTTTAAAATTAATACACGCGAGTTAAATTGCATACAATGTGAAAACTATTCGGACGTATTTACTTGATACAAACAGCGATTTGCTTATTTTAATACGGCGCACTCGCCTAAGGAATTAATAAATAGCAAATATAAAAATAGTAATTTGTAGAAATGTATTTATGAATTGAGGATAGCGTAAAAAGGTTAAATTACAAAAATGCACGTTACAAAGCTTTAGGCGATAAAAGGTGGCGTATATAGAAATTACAGCTGACAATAATACACTTAAATGAAGTATTAAATGTAGTGAAGATGTGGATTTTACCAAAAAGGATTCAATAGGTTTTAATCCACGAAAATTGCTAGTATATGCAACACATCAAGCAGACTACGCGATCAACATCTGTAAAGTAAATGCAGTTTTAATCGATTGTAATATTGCAAGTGGATCCTATTTAAATAGTAAACCAGCCCATGTAATACATAAATTTTTTCCTCAAGTACCTGCAGGTTTTAAAATTATCGGGTGCCCACCTATGATTATATATCTACCAATCAGGTCACGTATAATAAATGAAATAATAGTTGAAGTGTTAGATCAAGATGGAAATTTAGTTAATTTCAGAGGAGAACTGCTAACTGTAAGGTTGCATTTAAAAAAAAATCTGCAATAGCCATGGGTATTAAGTATAATGCACGCAACATGTGAAGAATTGCTATAAATGCTGGAAATTTCAAAGCAATCGACACTCGATCGATTGTTTCAAGACCGCTAACAACTCAAAACCGGCAGTTTCACCAATCGTTAAGACTGCATTTATTTAATTAAAAAGTAGAATGAATATTAAAATACTGAACGTGCGTAAAAAAGTTTACTTCGTCAATGCAATTGTTAATATTAAAAAACATACTCATCAACCTTATGCTTACACATCTTTAAACAATAATGATGAAATTCGAATCCCTATACAACAACAAGATGTATACACCTTACCATCGAAGAGCATGCTGTACATAGAAGGTAAATTAATTAAAACAGATGGAACGCCGTGTCAGACAGCAAAGTTTGTAAATATTGGGGTTTTGCTGCTTTTTGATAAAATTAGATATGTGATTGGTGGTGTCATTGTAGATCGTGTTTGGAATCCTGTATTAACGTCTATAATGAAGGGATATGTTTTATATAATAGCAATCAAAGTAAACATTTACAAAACGCTGGGTGGTTTACTATGGATGATTCGCAAATAGTTGATGTCAATGGGAATTTTAACGTTGCAATAAACCTTTCAATGGTTCTCGGATTATGCGAAGATTTTTAAAAAATTATTTTAAACCTCCGCCATGAGTTAGTTTAACTACGTTCTAGTTTTGATACTAATGCTATAATTAATCCTACAACCGATGAGGAAATAAAAGTTGTTTTAAACAAAGTTTTATGGAAAATGCCGCATGTAGCCGTTGATGATACTCAACGAATTAATTTAATAGATTGCGTTGCACCAAATCAGGATTTGCATGTTCCGTTTAGAGGATGGGAGTTGCATGAATATCAACTTCTACATGAAACGCAACGTCATACATAGAACATTAAAACAACAACACAATTAGAAAAACCAAGATTTGTGATTGTTGGTTTCCAAAGCAACCGAAAAAATAGATACATGAACTACTACACTCGGTTTGGTCATTGCTATTTAACCAACATAAAACTCTATTTAAATTCAGAAATTTTTCCGTACGATAACTTAAATTTGAAGTTCGAGAATAAACAGACTGCGTTTTTATATGAGATGTATGCCC
The DNA here is from genome assembly GCA_036346225.1 of Platerodrilus igneus. NCBI lineage: Eukaryota > Metazoa > Arthropoda > Insecta > Coleoptera > Lycidae > Platerodrilus > Platerodrilus igneus. The sequence continues at coordinate 577,724 of JARFIW010001190.1, forward strand.
AGTTTCAGCAATCATACTACGAAAAGGAAAATGAGCCACTTTTTAATCCCGAAGATTTACGAAGTATTGCACCATTAGTAGTCATAGATTGTTCTAGACAAAACAAAGCGTAAAAATCTGGTACTGTCGATATTAGATTAGAATTTGAAACTAGCAGAAACGTTTTGCCAAATACATCTTGTCATTGCCTTATACTTCATGATAAGATAGTCAAATACAATCCACTCTCAAACAGCATAAGAATATTATAATTACTTTATTATTACTGTACCTTTTACAAATTATGAAAAAAGAAAAAAACAATAAATCATTTAGCAATCACAGTCTATTTATTATTATTATTTTACATGTTTTTTTTACAATATCAAATGTTTGATTGTTAATGGGTTATAATAATAATTTTTGCTTAAATATTAGTTACATGTTGGAATTACTAAGTGATTTAGTAAACAGTCATAAACATGGCTAAATTTAAATAAAAGTTTTGTTATACATTTCTCAAATAAACTAACTGGTATGTTATTAACAAACTGGATTTTTTTAAACAGAACGGTTTTTACTACTATTTTTTTCTCTACAAGACATTTATACTAATATAGTTCAACTCGGACAGATTGAAAGGTATCCTATTTTTAGACACATCCAAAAAGAAAAACGGTGTACTTGTGAAGGTATAAACATAACACTAAAGTTTTCATAACTAAAAAAATATTATATGTTAATCAGGATAAAATAAATTGCATTCTTTATTTGAGCCAGTGCTTGAAGCTTTACAACATGTTAATCAGAATAAAATCAATTGCATTCTTTATTTGAGCTAGTGGTTGAAGCTTTACAAGTCATTTCTGTGTGTATAGTTATACCCCCAAGGTTTAGTATCAGTGGATGAGGTACTAAGAATTCTTTTATCATCACTTGGATTAAGAACAATTTTGTTTTGTTGAATAGTAAAGACATCATGTTTGACTGATCTAATTAAACATTGCTGTTTCTGTACAGTCTGTTTATAAAACAAAGCATTCTTATAATCATCAAAAGAAAGTTGCTTAATACTTGCTAAGGAAGATCCCTTTGACTTTTTTATTATCCTATCCTGAACTCTGTAAGTGTACATTTTAGATCCAAGCCCTACAAACTCTAGCATAATATCACCATTGTTTTCATATTTCATAATACCAGGAACCTTTTTATTTGATAATGGGATATGATATTTGTTATGAGGGTCTTAATCGGAAGTATCAAATCTATGAATATCTTGTTTGATATAAGAGTAAATATCTTCAACGCTAAACTCGTATATCAAACTATCCGTATCTGTGTACAGCAGCTTTGCTTTGTTAGCAAATTGCGATTTTATATAACTATAGTGAAATTCATATAAATAGGTTTTTGAAATATCTAGAATAGAGAAACCTACATAAATGGGTTTGTTTAAATTAACCTCTAATTTATTCATTTCTATTAAGACTAGATCTTTGTCTAACACAGTGCAACTATGAAAATTAGGCTTTGCTATGTAACTACGAGCTCCAAACCGTCCTTCCCATTTGGTCACTAATTTCACATCTTTCCTTTTCCGTACGTTTTCCATCATCTTTCCATAAACCGAATTTATCATAATTTTATAAAAGCATATATCGAAACTGTATTTTGACTGTTGTCTTAATTTCGTATTCAAATCAATGTATTCTTTTAACCAAGGAGCTTGTTTAAACCGAAGAACCTTATGAATCTTTTTCAGTTCTAAACCGTAGCTTAAATACATTTTTAAATTCTTGTAGTGAATAATATAGTTGAGTTTTGGATATAAAGTGTAAGTAATTTCTTTAAGTTTGATTTATTAGTAGGTACTGGTGGTATCATATGTTCAGGTGCCAAAGGTAAGTCACTGTGAATTTCATGTAAAGATATTGGGTAGTGTAAATCGCATTTAAAAATATATCCTACATGAGAATCATCGGGAATATTAAATATGTCTAAACGTACTATATCTGGACTGGTGCCATCTAAAAATTCAAATTCTCCATATGGAAGATATTCAGACATTGCAGCCCCATATAAATTATTAACATCAAAATACATTAAATATTTAGAATCGAAATTCGGATCATAATCTGCATTCATATATTTGTTATTTGCTTTGGCATATCTATTCGAACATTGAGAAACACCACCACGAATTCCCCGTTCTAAAAACATTATTTTTTCAATATCAGTAAGCAACTCGAGTTTAACGTTCGTTGTTTTTAACATTGCATCTAGAGCTAAACCAGGAGCCGTAAAATAGTGAAGTGGATCTAACTTATACGGGAACATGCAAGTTTTTCTAAAGCTTTCAAATATATCAGTCAAGAGCAGTACATCTGTTTTTAAATATAGATCTGAATAGTCCCCTAGTGTTTTTATATTAAATGTTTGCCAAACGTGTTTAGCATGATTGTATTCTTTATCTGAGACTTCTTCATTACGCAAACGATTAAAGATTGCTGTTTTACAGGGTAAATCGGTTTCATTGAGCCTATCCCAAGAGTTAATGTAATTATAGGAAAATATGCCTTTACGCGTAAGTAACCGAAACTCATTATCAGTGTTACAATTTTCCCTGATAATGGATTTTTTATTATCATCTAAGTAGGAAACTAATTTTTCGATGCTAAATGCCATAAACCTAAATGAATCGATAAATCTAAAACTAACTTTCATAACTTTTACATATTTTGTAAAAGATATGTATTTTTACTTATTTATTGGTAGAATACTTAACGAACCTGAAAACTCTAACGAGATTTTTTTAATAATGAAATGCGAATCGTAGCCTGATAAGTTATGAAAAACTACTGGTATCATATAAGAATTATGATAATTGATGTTGCAATCTTGATGAGCCGCTCCTCGAAATTCACCTGTAAAGTGGCAGTGATCGGGAACTCTAATATCATCTATACTAAAAGGTTTATTGCAAATGTGACAGTGAAGGGCAAATTTAAATGCTGACTTTTGTTCTTCTGTTAAAGGATTCATAGATTTTGGGATACAGAAAATTTTATTCGTCGTTTCTGAAATCAGTTTCAATTGAGCAACAAACTATTCTATACAATCCTTTCCGCGATACAATTGAAATTTGGAATATTTATTATCATACGAGCATTTCAAATAGTACGCTACACTAAAGGGTATATGCCTTTGGTAACGGACTGTGTTTAATATTACCTCCGGTTCATTGCATGGTTCTAATATACATTCGAGATCTGCATAAACTACGAATGATACTTTTTCTTGGTAGTGGAAATGTTTAAATGTTAGATACTTTTCGGATTCTTCGGGAAATCTTATTGAGCAGGTATTCTGTTTTTCGCAACAATTCGAATAATGCTTAAGTAATGTTGCTGAACTAAAATTATTTAAACATCTATAACAAAAAAAAAAAAATTTCTATGGTGATGTGAAAACAACTGTTTTGCAAATAATTTTGACATATTCTTAATCCAAGTAACATGAAAGTAATTCTCATTAGCATTTGTCGGAAGAGAATATTGTAAGGAATCAATATTTAAAATTAACAGATTAATAGGTTCTATTTTTTTAAAATTTTCACTTAAACAAAATGGCAGTATTTTAGTATTTTCTATACAATATAGGTTAATTGCGAGATTGTTAAGTTTCTTAATTTTTTTATGTCTTTTAATGCGATTGGAAACTGAATTAAATTGTAGCGTAATACTGTATCAAAATGTGGATAGTTAGATATTCTCTGACTATTTTGTTTAGCAGGATATAAAGCTGAAACCAAGCTCCAAAGAATGCAATGTTGGTTGTTATTTATTACATTTACTACAGTTTTTTTTTGCTATAAAGTCTGGAACCGGAACAAACGTTGAACATCCTCCTTTAAGCGGATCATGATTGTTTATATTTACCTTCAAGTGTAAAACTTTTTAGATTGCTCAACCTGAATCCCTTTCATTAAATTCCTCTAATCGCTTCGAAATCTTGTCCAATACGTTCTCCTTATACCACCGCTTGAGATTGGTGTTTATATCGATGTAGGCGGCTCCGTGGCGTAGTGGTATGTATGTGACTACTACGCCCAAGGTCCCGGGTTCGAATCCCGACACGGTCCGCATGAAAAATGTTAGGCGAGCATTTTTCACAAAAATACACCCTCGTTCGGATGAGAGGTAAAATGGAGGTCCCGTGTGTGAGTGTTGTCACGCACGTTAAAGATCCCTACCTTGCTTGGAACAGCAAGGGTTCGGCAAATTCTAAATTTTCCAGGTAAAAAAAACTCGCTTCCTGGCCAATGTAGTACCTTCGGGTGGAGCATTGGAAAAATCAAATGTAATGTTCAAATCGATGTTATGATTTGCAGTAGGAAACGTCTTCAAATCTATTTTCCCAGTTGTAGGCTTAACAAAGTTAGCTGACAATATTACATTAACTTTCAACATTGACATTTTTAAGCAAGCAACAATCTTGCGTTTAAAACTAGCAAACGCCTTGTCTAAGAACACCAGAGGATCTCTATAACTTAAATTGGTAATAAGTCCGGTAATTATTCGACTTCCAAAACATGATTGTACATCATGCCAAATCACATTTTTTCGAATATGACCTCTAGAAAGCGTTGCATCAATACCTTTACCTTGATATTCCAAAGAGCGTTTCAAGTGCCTCAATGGTACAAGGTAACTTTTAAGATGTGCCAAATTAGATTCCAGCCTTCTAGGATTTTCCTGACGATTTTCTTCGTATACCTTATTTCTAATAGCAAGCTTCAATATACTTATATTTGCTTTTATAATTATCATGTGTTTCGTTATTCCATCGACTGACCTGGTTAGATTCAAGCATTCCACAGTAAATTTTAAAATGCGCTACTAATCTCGGCTACTGTTTCAGAATTCATAATTCTATACAAATCACTAAACTACTTAATATTTGTATAGCTTTATTTACTAGTTATACAAAAATATCATCTATCGTAAGCAAAACAATTGTAAAAGAATTAGCATACAACATCATTTTTCATTCAGCTGCGTTTACGGAAAAAATTTGCTTGCTTACAGTATAGTAATAAAATGTTTTTATACGACGTTTGATTTATGCTGTGTGTACAAAAAATACACTTGCATTACAGCGCTATTTTTATGGTTATATATAAAAAAAATTCAGAAAAATAAAGCAAATTTAAAAAATGTCTCAGATTAAACTGTGAATGTTGTTTAATAATTTACACGCACTCATGGTTTTTTTTAAAAACCAGTATTAAAAAAAACATTCTGCAGTTTCATCATAATACAATTAACATTATGCAATTTAATTTATTTGAAGCTATATATAGCAGTACCTTGAGAGAATTAAAGAATTTCATTATGCAGCATGAACGCAATTACTACATACCTATATATTCATATAAAGTCATTTTTGTTAAGTTTTACTGAAAAATAAATTATGCTAGCAGTAATCTAGAATTTATTCTATATATTACTAGTTAAGGACCATTTGCATTACATTTTGCTGAGACATAATTATATTTGCTTACATACTGCTTTTTATTTATTAGAATAGATTACAGAGCTGAATATATATAACATTTGCAATTTTTTCAGAAAACGATGCAAATTTTTAATTTTTTCTAACAGGTCAGTTTATTATATAATATAAATACTTCACGTAGATTTTACCAACAGTATTCAATCAGATTTTCTGTATAATTATTAGTTACAACTACTAACAAAAAAATGAGTAACTTATCATCGATCAAAAATTGTAATAGTACCAACGTAAAAGTTCTAGAACAATTTATATTACATTCTGACGAAGACTTGATTCACCTCAACTTGACACTGCTGCTATTTTTGATAGTGATGTAATAGACATATCACGGTAAGTGCTTTTTCACAGTTATACATGTGTTTTAAAACACTACTAATTTATAAGTTACATTAGATTAGGATCAAAAAACCATTCTGGAAATTCTGAGGCTATCGTTGGATCGTTGGCACATTCTGATCTTCTCAGAAACATCAGGTAGTATACAAAAGAAAAGGTGAACCTACAATAATCTTTTATGTTATGCTCACAGATCCGGCAAAAACATGTTAGCTATGAAAAAGTTATATACAGAATCTAATATGGCTGTTTGCTGTGAAGGTGACAAATCCTACGAAGATGATACAGTGGAGTTGCTTAACGCATTTAAAAAGCGTGGAGAGAAGCTACTGCGTCGTATAGATTTGGAGCTAGAAATAATAAAGCAAAAAAGAGAGGAACTGGCTGCGAGTGAGCAGCAGATACTTCAAGAACAGGAGTTAATAAATACTTTTTCATTTATAAATAGTTAGATTTTAACTGTAAATAGTTAGATCAAAATATTCAACAATTTGTAAAATAAAAAAGTATTTTATAAAAGTTTATCTTTTGAAACAAGACTTTTTCTGAACAAGGTAGTAACCTCAAAGTAAAACACACATAAATCAGAATCCACTTTAATTAAATACATCATTCTTTATACAATCGACTTAGATGTGTTATAATAAAATAAACAGTAAAGAACAAGATGTATATTGTTATAATATTAAACTAATTTCTTAGATTAGTGACATATTATTCTGAAAATTCTATGTTGACAGTTAGACCGATCGATCCCTTACTAGTTATGTATACGTGTTTGTTCGAGCCAATACTTTCATTTAATTGTTTCACTCCATGTGCTTGAAGGTATTCAAAATATCGCAATGGCAATATACTCTTGAACTCTTCTGTTTCCACTAATACTCTTTCTCCATATTTTGTCTTGATGGTTTCCAATTTTAAAACTTCAAACCTCTTATTCACTACAAGATCTTTTGAATTTACATAAGGTTTGCGATATGTGGTTTTATTAAGAGTATTGAAATCCATATTGCTTTTCTTCGACTAATTAAATTAATATTAGGAGCAATCTCCTTATATAGCAGACTACCACCATCTGCGTACTTTGCCAACCCACTTTACAACCTATCACAAAAGTGAACACACATTTTGACTTGAAACCGGCCCATGTGTATTTGCAGCCTCTAAACATAAGTAAAAAACATAAATCAGAATCCACTTTAATTAAACACAATTGACTTGAATGCGATATTTTGCATCTGGCATACTTTATAACTTCTCGCTAGAAAACCGAATTCAAAATAGCTACACACATTTTCTCTACACTTACATTTTTCAACATACGTGACATTTTTCAACATACGTGTGTTTTGAAGTTTTCCATTGAAAGTAATGTAAAGCCGGTCTGACTTCAAAACATGCCCACAAGTATTTTATATTGAAAGTATACAAGGCCGGTCTTAATTCATGTTTTTACAACTATTTTACATTGAAAGTATATAAGGCCGGTCCTAATTCAAAACGGTGCACGTGTATTTTACATATGTAAAATACGTGTGAGCACGTTTTGAATTAGGACCGGCCTTACCCCACTACTAACAGTAAAAGTCAGTAAAGAAATTGTTTATCCCGAAAACCGCAACGAAACAGGAACAGATTGGTAGAATTCGGGTTAGCTCAAACGTCGTAGAGTGGCGTGGGTGAAACAAAAGGAACTCATTGGAAACCTCAGTAAACTATATCATCGATATAAAATCTCAAAAGACTATTTACAAAACAACACAATCCAATAATTTGCGTAATCGGTTGTTGCAGCGAGATAATAAACAAAGCGTCATAACATAAAAGTACATAATTGATAAGCGAATATAACATCTTAGAATCTAGATACTTACTTAATAGTTCACCTTAAATATATACAAAAGAAAATTAAACATAAACTTTACAGTAATTCTAGGAAATGAAATATACATAATTTATACATTCTGCATTTGTAAAGAGCGCCTACTCAAAAAATCGTGTAACATTAAAGTTATACACCCTAACTTAAATTAATCAAGTGTTAATTACTCTTAAATTGATGCGCAAGCTCTTTACGTTAATGTCTATACAAAAAGGACAAAGGAAACAGTGAAACGGGCTCTAGCATAAACTTTGATTAACTAATTTTTAATTTGAAGAATGATTAAATACTCGCTCCTGCATTGTGATTGTGAATTTTGTAACGTGACGTTAGTAATTTCCCGGATAAACATAAGTAATAACATTATGAAAAGCAAATGATATGTCTATTCTTTACAGCAGCATCAAGAGATTGCAAAAACAGCAAACTGTACCTTGAGTTATCGACTTCGTGTTGGTCGCATCTTATAGATAAGAAATGCGGCTGCATTTCTCTATGAGCTGGATGCTGGAACCACCAACTTAACTCATACTAGCACAGAAAGTATTGTAAAAGCGCGAGTATACAACATGCCTCTTCGGTAAGAAGATTTGTATTCAATCTACCGTTCAAAGCACGGTCTCTATTTTATAACAGAACTACAGGGTGGCGCAATAGAACGTGCATTTTAAAAATAATTATTAAAAAATAAATACAAAAGGTATAATTAAAATAAAACTAAGCAATTATTAAGTGATAACTGAAGTTTATTTTTTAAAAATAACATCATCTAAATGATGACCCTCTCTACGTTGGCACTCCTCTAACCGCAAACTGAAATTAGCGAAAACTTTCTTAAGTAGTGCTGGTGTGATTGCTGCCATTTCATCACGAATATTCTCCTTGAGCTGACTGATGTTTCTTGGATTATTGGTGTAGACTTTGTGTTTAAGGTATCCCCACAAAAAAAAGTCAGGAGGCGTCAAGTCTGGACTGCGCGGAGGCCATGGGATATCACCTCTTTTGAAATCAGTTTGCCAGGGAACATCTGCTTCACAACCGCCATGGAGTCATTTGATGTGTGACTGGTAGCTCCGTCTTGTTGGAACCAAGTCCTAGAGTTCTTTATTCTTGAATTTTCAAGTTCTGGGGCCAAAAAACCTTCCAACATCGCAACATAGCGTTCGGTATTAACAGTGATGTTTTGCCCCGTGCGTTTTCAAAAAATAAGGACCAATTATTCCTTTGGCAGAGATTGCGGCCCAAACTGTCACTTTAGGGCTATGTAACGGTTTTGATGTTTGAGTCTGGGATTTTCACTATTCCAATAACGACAATTTTGGCGGTTTACGAACCCATTCATATGAAAATGTGCCTCATCAAAGAAAAGGATGTTTTCAAAATTTGAAAACCGATTGAGCATTTCATTAGCAAATGTGAGCCGTGCTATGAAGTCAGAGTCTTTCAATTCTTGGGTTAATTGCAGCTTGTATGGATGCAATTTAAGATCCAAGTTTAAAATTCGTTGCAAACTTCGTCGCGATATGTTTAGGACAGACGATCTCTTGCGAGTAGACATTTGTGGATCTTCTCGTACCGACTGCTTAACACTCTCAATATTGACTTCGGTCCTAGATGTGCGTGGACGACCTTTCGCGTGTGGTTTAAACGTCGATCCAGTCTCTTCAAAACGCTTTATCCAGATTTTAATTAAATTAGCACTCGGAGCCTCCCTAATTTGCCGTACACCATACTCAGAACAAAATAGTCGCCTGACAACTACGTACGAACGAGAGTTTTCGTAAAATGCGCGCACGCAAAATGCGCGACGCTTCCCGTCGAAGTTACTCATAGTGACTAAAACTTTATGAACCGCGCTATCCAACGATATCGGACTCCCCCCGCCCACGCCCCTTCTACCCCGCAAAAAAAGATGATGCAATATGCACGTTCTATTGCGCCACCCTGTATGTATCGGGGTAGATATTTGGCTTTTAAAGATACCGCCGAAGAATCAAGTGTGCAGAATTCCCAGAAAACAGCTGCAGAAATAAAAACCGTAACAGCTTTCCAACAAGGAGATAACGTAATTAACAAAGGATTTTTAAACAAAGAAAAGGAATCTTATTACTTTAAAATATATTAACAGCTGCAGGATACCAGATAACAAGCCCATTGCAAGGGTTCATTTACTAGGCAGACGGTTACGTTGCCTTATCTTTTAGAAGAAAGCTGTGCATTTATGTGCAACTGTAATTAAAATATAGCGACAGCAGGTGGTAGAATTTATTTGTAGTAACTTTGTAGTGTGGAGTTTTCTTAGCAGCTGTTTGATTTTCTAAGGCAAAATTTTATATAGGGTAATTACTTAAGGAATTTTATGAATTAACAATAATTTCAAATGGTAGGAAATCGAGCTTGTTGAGAAATTTTAGGGTGTTTTAAATGAATGGAGAAAAAAATTACTTGAAGTGTTTTGAACGTAACAACTTGAAACACCAATACTCGGAAAAAAGCTTGTTAATAAATGCCCCGTACTTAAAATTAAGTTGGTACGTAAGTAAACCACTTAACCCGGGTCCACTTTCCAAAATAGTTTTCCAAAACAGTTCTAGATAGTATAAAATTCACGACAAAAACCCCCCAAGAATACGCCTTCATCTGTATTGCACGTGCATCAAAAGATCCAGAACACAGTTGTATAAAGTTCAGTAATTACTTACAAAAGTCCTACTTCGCGTGGTAAAATTCGGAAAAATTCTGAAATCGTTTTTTTTACGTTGTTGTTTCTTGATGTCTTTATTACTTGTTTGTGGTTTGCACTTTATACCTAAATATATTTTACGAAACTTAAATAATAAAATTAATTAAATTACAAACTACATCGTTTGCACGTCTGTTCACGGTGACGTCTCCTTGCAACCCATATGATGTACTTGGTATTTGCATTTTTAATTAAGAATAATGTTGCTTATGAAACATATTGTATAAAGCTCAGGGTCTAACGGAGAATTAGTACATAAACAGCGTAAACAAATATAATTATTAGAATACTTTGTACATTACTATTTTTTGTTGCAGCATATTTGTTGGATACGGCGACGAGACTGGCATATACTCTCTGACCGAAAGACTATGTTTACAACTGACATGAAGTATAAAATTTTGCACCCGGACGGTTCTGATGAATGGACTATGCTAATAAAATTCGTTGAAACGCAGGATAGCGGTCTATATGAATGCCAGGTAAGTACTTTCCGTATTTCCTGAAAAGTATTTTGTTATATTCATGAAACTGAACTAACTAAATCACCAATAGTTATTATGGCAGACGTAAATGGAAAATCCCCGATGTGGCACAGTTCCCTCACGGACAAACGCAAAGAACGAGTCGAAAACTTGATTAACGAACTATAACTCGAAGTAATCAATCTTACTAATAACCCACCCACATACAACACCCATGCAGGAACTGCGACAAGCATAGACGTTATACTGACAAATGGGTTGGCGTACAACTACATACAAGACCCTCAGGTATAAGAACATCAAATTGTCAGTGACCACAACTTAATCACGTTCAACATCGACATGACAACCATGACATTTGATACACGACAAAAACTTCGCCAAAGTACAACGATACGAAGTACGAAATGCAAATTCGAACAAACTGAGGGACACATTTGTACCCCTACAAAACATAAGACCAGACGAAAACGTCCACGAGAAAACAAAACTACTCACCAACACAAAGCAGGTGCTTTAAAACAACAGAACACACGGCACACAAAGACAATTCAGTGCACAAGACGCTTACAATACCTAAAAAAGGAAACACAGCAAGTGAGAAAAAAATTACCAAAACTCCCTAACACCGACAAATTACCTAACAAATTACCCACAATTAAAAGACATACCAAAAAGAACTGACTGATATAAAAAGGAGGTCATAGGAATTATTCGTGGATAGACACTTACAAACCGACGCCAGGGGGGATACCTTATAAAATCACTCAGGGTAAAATCAAACCACCGATGACTTATTCGACATTAATAAAACAAGACGGTAGATACATAAAAGACTGGGGGAAACTGCAACACTACTATTACAAACACTTTTGCCGGATGACAACGTTTAAAAACAACACTCACGAACAACGACTCAGACAACAAAGAGTAATTGACAGAAACAACGTAGTTAACCGACCATGGAACAGACAAGATGACAACTTAGATCATCATTACAGAAGAAGAAGTGAGATACGCACTATGCCAATCGAAGAGCAGGAAAGCACCAGGACCGGTTGAAATCCCTGCGGAGATTGGCATAACGCTACAAGATACATTAACACTGACGCTAACAGCACTGTACAATAAATACATACGGTAAGTTATTTTTCCAAACATCTGGAAACAAGTGAATGGCGTGATTATCCCTAAAGTGAGAGGTAAAGACCCCAAACAACTAGGCTCTTACGGACCCATATGCCTTTTGAACACCCTGGGAAAAACATACGAAATAACTACTATGTATACGAATGCCGGACCACAGACAAACCACAAAAGTACACCCAGACAATACGGCTTCAGAGAAAACAAATTGACCGATAACACCATAAACTAAGCCATACAAACCATCAAGCAATTACACAAAAGACACGTTTTATTAATATTAGTGGACATAGAAGGCGCATTTAATAACCTTTGCTGGCCTTCACTTTTTACCAGAGTTACGACCATAAACTGTCCATCACAACTGTACCAGTTCTTCAGGAACTACTGCAGGTAAAGGTACGTAACCCTACAAGGCATGGAGAGCATCACCAAACATATAAACAAGGATTGCCCTCAAGGCTCCGTATGCGGGCCACTATTTTGGAATATTGTAATGGATAAACTTTTGGAGAAGCTGGATACCGTTGACGAAGTGTTGTCGACGATTACATACGCCGAAGAGATCTTGCTGGTGGTTGAAAGCAATTCTAGAAAGAACATCGAACGTAAAGCTAACATCTCCCTAACCCAAACACAGAGTTAATGCAAAACCAACAAAATGACCATAATAGCACAAAAAGCTGCATACCTTGTGATGAAGCGAACCCTGAAAAGGGACCCCACCATCACACTAAACGGTGTAAATATAAATAGAACACAAAACACAAAATATCTGGGCTTAACATTAAACAAAAAACAGAACTATTGTACACATATAAATACCGTGTATGCTAGTGCAATTTCTGTCTCATTGGATTTATAAGGTATTACTTTATTGCGTATGGCTCTATCTCAACAGTGTTCTCGGAGCAATGGTATCATATGCCGCGAGGGGGTGGGCACATCGCCTTAACACCACCAAACCTAGACAAAAAATTAACACTACACAACGAAGTGTTTAATTGCGACTGACGGGGGTTTATGGGACTACTGCACATGATGCACTTCACGTACTGGTGGGAACTATGCCCTTGGACCTAGTAGTGAAACAGCGAGCTGCAATGTACTATCTTACACACAATGACAACCAACAACTACAACGCATCTTAAACACAAGCCAACTGCCCACGACAAAGACGGAAATAGAGAACTCCATGCTTGCAGAATGGCAGATACTTTGTGATGAAAGCACAACAGGTAGAAGGGTATATACAGTTATCCCAAACATCAAAGACCATCTAAAAGCCAAATACCTGGTGCTGAGTTAAGGATTTATTCATTACCTAACTGGCCATGAACCCTATCCAACATACAGAGAACGCATGAATTTAGTTGACAATAACATATGCACGTGCGGATAAATACGAACACCGGAACATCTAGTATTTGAGTGTAATGACTTACAACCGTTCCTTCACGCACATAGACAAACATTATTCAATAAGAACTTACACTATTGTCGGAGGCTTTCACGGCCGGAGTCATTATAAATATTTATGATTCTCGGTTGGGATCGTGTCATTTTATAAATTAAAGTCGACGTTTCGACCACTTTTGTAAGGGGCTTCATCGGGACAAGAAAAGAAATAAGTAATAAAATAAAAATGTAAAAATAATAAAGATAAGAATGATAATATTTAGTAGACAAGTTAAAGTGTAAAGAGAAGAGTTACTCCTGAAGTAGCAGACTAACCTATTCAAAGCCAAAAGGTGTCTTGTAGCGAAGTAACTGGTGAAAGTAGCGAAAGTGGTAGTTTATATAGGGCGAGAACTGGATGCATCAGCGATCATGAATAGAGAGGAGTGTCGTAGCAGATCAGTGAACGTAACGGTTCCGCTATTGTGAATATGTTTTCCAAAAGGGGGATAGGTTGTAGCCGTCGTCTTCGTTTAGGTTATTAGATTTTTTTTTATTTCTGTGGATTCTCTAATTTTCCTATTGTAGAAAAATGGAAGTCTGGTAATTAGTTTTATCTTGTCAAAGTTAATGGTATGGCCTGTTTTATGTTGGTGTTCGGCCACCGCTGAGCGATTTTACTGGCTTGTTCTTAGGCATCGCTTATGCTCGTTTGGTGTAGTCTGTACTGATCGTCCTGTTTCTGCTATGTATACTAAACTGCAACTGCAATTTATACTATATACGTTTAAAGCTATAAGACTATTTTCGGAATCTTTTGGGTTGGTAATATTTGTGAAATTTTATTGGTGGGTTTATAGATGGTTTTAATGTTATGTTTACGTAGAATTTTGCCAATTCGGTCTGTTACTCTGTGTATATATGAACGGATTGCTAAAGATCGTGTATCGTGATTACAGCGTGGTTTGGGGATTCCTGTAGGATGCAGATGCCGGTTTATTACTCTGCCGATATCTGGGTTACAATAGTCGTTTTTTATAAAACTGGTTTTAAGATGGGCCACTTCATTAGATAAGTGTTCTGGTTGTGAAATCTTAATTGCACGATGGACTAGAGAGTTGATTACCGATGATTTTTGTGAGAGATGATGATGTGACGACGCATGTAGAGATATCTGTCTGTGTGTGTGGGTTTTTGATATACGGAATGACCTAGTCGTCCGTTAGGTTGGCGCTCCACCAGAACGTCAAGGAATGGTAGAGTTCCGTTCTTTTCAATTTATATAGTGAACTTAATATCTTTATGATGACTGTTTATGTGAACTAGAAAATTATTGAGCGTTTCATGTCCATGGGGCCAGATTACAAAAGTGTCATCTACATAACGGAGTCAAGTTTTTATTTTAAGGTCAGTGGATTTTAGAGCCATGGATTCCAGATTTCAAAGACTCCATCAATATATTGGCCACAATAGGGAATAGAGGTGAGCCCATTGGTGTGCCCGGAGTTTGTTTGTAAAATTGTCCGTAGAAGACAAAATAGGTAGGAGTTAAGCATTTTTCAATGAGCGTGGCCAGGTACACAAATTCGTTTTCTTGAGGTAGGAGTTGTTTAATAATGGAGACAGTGTTTATGACAGATACGTTTGTAAATAGGGATGTTACATCAAAACTGACTAGTATATCATTTGGGTCTAGTTCAGTATTTGCAATTAGTTCTTTGAAATGAGTGAAGTTTAAAACATTAGTAGGGGTGTTACCGGAATAAGATTTTAAGAAATTTGCCAGGTATTTTGCCAGATGGTAGGTTGGCGAGTTAATTGTGCTAACTATCGGACGCAGAGGAACATCAGGTTTATGGACTGTTGGAAGGCCGTACAAGCGAGGTGGTTTAGATTCGCCAGGTATTATGCGTTTTTGGATAGTTAATAAATATGCGCACAAAACCGAACGAGGCGCTTAATAAACTACACGAATAGTCGCAGGCGGTAAAATTAAAATTTAACACGGCGAAGTCAGGGGCGCTTTATTTCGGTAAGAAACAGGGACCTACTAGACAAGAGATGGGAGGGGAGAAAATACCGTTTAAGAAAGCAATTACATACCTCGGCGTAAAGATTGACGATAAGTTAAATTGGAAAGCTCACGTGCAGTACGTTAAAATCAAAGGCAGCGAAATATCAAACAAAATGATGGCGGCTGCAAAAATAAACTGGGGTTTCAGGGGCGAATCGCTGAGGACGATTTATGCCGGAGCAATTGAGCCGGCAATGCTTCTGTATGGGCGAAAGGTTGTAAAGTCTGGGAGATGCGGCAATTGACGAGCGTGCAACGCATAACCGCGCTCAAGGCGGCGAGGGCATACGGGACCACCTTCACGGAGGCGGTCCTGGTGATTAGTAGGACTCCTCCTATCGAATATGTCGTTAGGGAGATTAGAAATGGGAGAATAATAAATATAGGGAAAGAGCGCGAAATTATCGAAGGTATTCATCTTGGTAATAGGGAGGTAAAGAGAAAGATCGTTGTATCAGAGTTGGGGCACCCGGCCGATATTAGAGGAATCTAGTTTGTCAAAGGTGATGGGGACGCGACGGGTATCAGGCGGACGGTTTACGTATGGATGCCGGACAAGCAAGCGCGGCGTTTGTCGTGTTGAAGCAAGAAATTGAGGTGTTTCGGTTTCAAACCAAACTCGCGAACTGGAGCACTATCTTCCAATGCGAATTGGTAGTCATACGAGAGGCTATCTATTACGTAATAAACCATAAGGGCAGAAACGAATATTATATAATCAGTGATAGTAAATCGGCGCTGACGGCTTTAACAAACATAAACACCCTAACAAACCTCCAGACGGACGTCTGGAGGATAGCGCATACGGTGCTCGAGTTTCGGTATTTAAAGTTCTATTGGGTTAGGTCACACGATGGTAAAGTAGGTAACGATAGGGCTGATGAATTAGCTAAAGAGGCCGCGACTGGCGACTTTCGGATATCACATTCGTCGATACCGAGGTCTATAATTAAAAGAAAGCTGCGCGAAAAATCAATCCGATAATGTGAAGAAAGGTGGAACAACGCTGCCACGGGCAGGTTGACCCACAAATTCATACCGAGCATAGAAGCCAGAGGTAAGATCGAAGTGAAACTCGATCATAAAATGATGCAACTGATAACAGGGCACGGCGCCCTGAAAGCGTATTTACAAAGGTTCGGTTTAACCGACAACGACCGCTGCGAATGCGGTGAGGGCGCAGAAAGCGCAGAGCACGTGCTCTTCGACTGCCCACTCGAGATGGCAAATCAAGGGTTAGCTGATATGATTAGCTTATGCAGGACTAGCATGGCCAAAGAGCTTAGAGGAAGTCAGGAAAGTGGCTAACCAAAAGGTGTTCTGAACCGCCTTCAAAGAATTTTCTGGAAGGTTCTCGAGATTAGACGGTGATAAACGCGTGTAAATCGGAGGGGGTAGGGTAGGATTAAAAATTTTTGATTTTGACTTGGAATGAGAAACGGACATGAGCATGATATAATCAAAACCTGTATAAAAATAAATTTAAAAAAAAAAAATAAAAAAATGAAAAACAAAAACAAAAGCAAAAGTCAGTAACCAAAATCTAATATGCACGACAAACCCCACACCACTAAAACAATCACTGTCCCACCTTATACGCGCGGAAAAATCAGAACAGGGAATAAACTAAAACAAATAAATAACAACAAAATAAATCAGTAAGCCTTAATTAACTTAAATCAGCAAATAAATAAAGAAAAGAAAATAGAGTAAAACCGCGCATCCCCCAGGACATTTTAACAGTGCCTCATCTCCCTTTAGCAGTTAGATACCAATGGACGTAAGAAGACGACCAGATCTTCGGATGCTTGGGAAATTTATATACGAGGTAGGATTAACATTGTGGCGGCTGTACTCGCACAAGCAATGACTTGTATTAATAAGGATATTTTGATGCTTTTGCTAATTTATGCACTGTTGCATGCTTTTGCTTATTTAGATTTTTATTAAATTATTTATATATTTATTTTATGTTTATTTATATACTTACATTATATTTATACTTATTTTATATTTATATTTTTGTCTGTATTTTTGTTCTGTGGCTTGATTTTATTTGCTAGGCGTTTTGCCGCCAATTTTTGGTGGCAGTATATATAGAAAAGAAGATTGTACTTATAATACGTCAGTTAGGGAATGATAAGAGAACGTTAGGGATAAATTTAGGATGAAATTTGAATAAATACTTAGACCAGAGAGGACGAATTTGTAAATATATAGAACAGGCAAAATAGCTGGATTTACTATTAAACATTTGGCGAAAGCTTAGAAAATTTGAATCCATTTTTAATATTATCTAGCTAGATTTGGATAGTCTTAAGACGACCCTTCAGGTCGAACCGGTAAGCAGAGCTGACAGCTGCTATCCGGTATTACGGATCTCTCTCCATTCATTTTTGCTTGTTTCTTGTGGATCGGGCTAATTCCAGGATCAATGCAAGGGATACCATTCTTTAAACTCTATTTTTAGTTTCAGTTTGTTAGATTTTTATTTACTATTGATTAACCTGAAGTTAGATTAAATTTGGAGCACGTTTACTTTTCGCGTTTAAACCCAATGTAGTACCTTCGGGTGGAGCATTAGGGACGTGGCCGCAGGCACAGCGGCCCTTAATTACATTATAATGCCGATTGTCCGGACAGATAAGCAATATCCGTTGAGCGTTCTTCTTTGACGACTGGGGTTTCCGGATGCCGATAGTCCTGATCCTAGAAAAGGAACGTAACACGGACATCAACACTACATACACAACACACATGCGCACACACACAACTTCACCCACACACATACATACACATTCCACCTCAAGCGCGCGCACACACACACACACACACACACACCTTACTGACGGTTACTTTCTGTGGGTAAGCAAGGTGTACTTAAATTGCAGGTAGCAGACTACTGAAACGTTGGAACAAATAAATAAAAAAAATTAAAAGATTATATGTGGTAAAGGGTACATTAAATAGGACGGATGAGGTAAATGTAGAAGTCTAGAAAGATTGTAATACTTTGAATTTATATGAAGTAGTGGAGGAATTAAATAAAGTAGATAAAGAAGTAGATGAAGAAGTAAATGAAATAGATGAAGAAGTAAAGAAAGTACAGAAGGAAGTAAATGAAATAGGATTAGAGAGTTTTGAGGATTCAGGTAAAATACAAGATGAAGTAGAGTCAGCGTAATTAAATACTCCAAAGACAAGGAGTTAAGAAATGAATATTTAAGCATTTTTACAGGTTACGAGGAAAAAACGGAAAATTTTAAAAGAGAAGAAGATAAGGGTAAATTGAATGAAAGAGATGCAGATTTAAATGAGCGATCAGTGATAAAAATTTAAATGAGGGCGATAACAAAATAGATGAAGGTATCGGTAAGAAAGTAAATACTTATGTTGTGAATCATGTGGTTATAATGAAAAGAAGCGATGTTAATAAGATTTTAGATTTTAATATGAAAAATATATATCAGCGTAATAATAAAAGATATGATTGTCCAACGTCGATGGTTGTTAGTTCTTAAGCGAGATTTGGTAATATGAAAGTTTTTCCGAAGATCAATTTAAAGAATTTATTTTTGGAGAGAAGGTACAAAAAATTTTCGGTAGATGGATGTATTTATTGATTGAAATAAAAAAGTTCCTTTCTTTTGATTTCTCAATAAGCATGTAACATACTGTTTTAATACGCTCTAATAGTTCTATTATTTCTAAAAATAGTTATTTTCTAGTTTAATTTTAGCATTCTAATTATTAGAATGAAGGTCTTGTAGCATAAATATGTCTGCAATGGTAAGCGGCTGCAAGATCACCCAAGTAGCTTCCCAGCGAAGTTCCAGGAAGATATAATCCAAGAGTTCATTAATTTTTCTAAAGGCACTTTACTTCAAAGGCACTAAATATGTCAGATTAGTTGCTATCTATGATTAGATGTCAATCATGTTCTAGGATCCTATTTATGTCAGGGTGGTCTGAAGGAA
This sequence comes from Platerodrilus igneus, assembly GCA_036346225.1. Taxonomy (NCBI): domain Eukaryota; kingdom Metazoa; phylum Arthropoda; class Insecta; order Coleoptera; family Lycidae; genus Platerodrilus; species Platerodrilus igneus. The sequence goes on from JARFIW010001190.1 coordinate 597,325, forward strand.
TTTTTCAATTAGCGGAGTACTCAACTAAAAATTAGTTCCGAGATCTACTTGTGTGGCTATCTTAGTGCAATTGGCAGTTTAATTAATCTTAAAGATTTACGACCGGCGTATCCTAAGTCGAGTATGTGAGCCAAGAAAGGGGTTATTTTTCAATTAACTTAAATGTATATAAGGATGCCAGCCGGTGATTAAAGAGGTTGTTTATTTCCAGACGCGTTAGAGGTTGAAGCTGGTTGTTATTTTCCAGATTGTGTGAAGTGTTTTATTTCTCTGAAGTCAAGTGCGTGCCGTTATGTTCAAAGGTAATTATTTCTGTGAGTAAGTAATTAGTATATGTGATATTACCATGAACTCAAGGCTGTGTTATGCAGCATAAGTCAGTTATTTGTTTAAATACAGTATTTGTCGACTTCCATAAAATACAACTCAGGGTTAAAGCTCAGTTCAAGTAAATTGTTCCGTTAGATATTGTTTTGGAGACCGCATCGTTTTAGAAAGGTCTTCTATTATTATTTGACCCTTGAGAAGGTCGTATTTTTCCTGGTGTTGATGACCCCGTGGTTAAAGGAGGGTCGTCGCCATAAGCAAGTTAAGTAGACGACGGTAGAATTAATTAATTATTGTATTGGGGTGGTTTCACCCAGAACTGTTATTAATATTTATAAAATAAGGATCTTAGTTTAGTTTAGTTAAGTTGTGTTTGTGCTAGCCGGAGACTTTAAAAGATTAGACCCTGTGAAGTGACTTATTTTCTGTTCTGCAATCTTGGTTCATCGCCCACGAACAAAGAGCGACGAGAGCTATTACCGCGATTGGTCCATGGGCCGTTTAATTCCCATGGTGGCGCCCTATTGTAAATAATGTTATTTATTGTATATTTTTGTTATGCATATGTAATTAGTTGAAGTTTTAGTTAGTAGCCCATTTAATAAAACAATCGGAATTTCGTCTCAGTGTGTTTGTTTAATGAACCCCCCTCTCACCGACTGCTGCAGCTTGCGAGGGAACGTCCCGAAACGTGAGGGTAAGATAGTGCTAGAGGTCCTGTCATTTATTATTTATTGTTAATTGGATACCCTCACGCGGTAGGTAAATATTCAAATTACAAGCACGCTAGCGCTAGTTCATAATTGTCAAATAATTTTTTTGAAAATTTTCAAAAAAAATATTTGACAATTATGAATTCTATACGATTCTTTTGATAAAAGCGAAAAGGATCGCCGAAACGTTAAGAAAATAAAAATAAACTTAGGAAATTCACACCATCTTTTATTCCTTGGACTTCATACCCAAAATACTACCACTTTTTCATTAAAATATATATATATATATATATATATATATATATATATATATTGACGTGGAATTATAGGTTAAATAGGTGTAGACAATAAAATTTTATCACTGAATATATAGAAAATAGGAGCAAATTATTTACGCGTCAAATTAATCAGTTTATATAGTGAAAACGGACGGTTATTAAGATATTTTTTTATTTTTAAATTAGAATGTTAAAATTGCATAAGGGAAGGAAGCTCTAGAGTACATAAAAACTCAAGGATATGCATAAGTAATTATACTAATTTTAAATCAAGCGCATGGAAGCAAAAAAAAGCTTGCACGTATAGAAAATCAATAATTTAAACGCAAATCTTTCTATTTACATAAAACCAAACGTTCGTTTACAAATACCAAAAAGGGAAGAAACTAGGAATTGTTATTTTTAACGGTCGATTGCTTCGAAGAACACCTGTTGGTTAAACGTCAGGTTTATGGAAACTTAAACAAACGTTAGCACAAAAACTTTATAGAAATTTGTTTGCAACGGTCACTGTATAAGCTACTAAAATAACAAGTGGTGCCTCGAAGACTGAGTGAAATAAACGATCGATAATGTAAGACAGACAGAGAAGCGAATAAAGAAAGCGTTGGTTACAAGTCACGTACGTAACCCTACAAGGCACGGAGAGCATCACCAAACATATAAACAAGGATTGCCCTCAAGGCTCCGTATGCGGGCCACTATTTTGGAATATTGTAATGGATAAACTTATGGAGAAGCTGGATACCGTTGACGAAGTGTTGTCGACGATTACATACGCCGAAGAAATCTTGCTGGTGGTTGAAAGCAATTCTAGAAAGAACATCGAACGTAAAGCTAACATCTCCCTAACCCAAACACAGAGTTAATGCAAAACCAACAAAATGACCATAATAGCACAAAAAGCTGCATACCTTGTGATGAAGCGAACCCTAAAAAGGGACCCCACCATCACACTAAACGGTGTAAATATAAATAGAACACAAAACACAAAATATCTGGGCTTAACATTAAACAAAAAACAGAACTATTGTACACATATAAATACCGTGTATGCTAGTGCAATTTCTGTCTCATTGGATTTATAAGGTATTACTTTATTGCGTATGGCTCTATCTCAACAGTGTTCTCGGAGCAATGGTATCATATGCCGCGAAGGGGTGGGCACATCGCCTTAACACCACCAAACCTAGACAAAAAATTAACACTACACAACGAAGTGTTTAATTGCGACTGACGGGGGTTTATGGGACTACTGCACATGATGCACTTCACGTACTGGTGGGAACTATGCCCTTGGACCTAGTAGTGAAACAGCGAGCTGCAATGTACTATCTTACACACAATGACAACCAACAACTACAACGCATCTTAAACACAAGCCAACTGCCCACGACAAAGACGGAAATAGAGAACTCCATGCTTGCAGAATGGCAGATACTTTAGGATGAAAGCACAACAGGTAGAAGGGTATATACATTTATCCCAAACATCAAAGACCATCTAAAAGCCAAATACCTGGTGCTGAGTTAAGGATTTATTCATTACCTAACTGGCCATGAACCCTATCCAACATACAGAGAACGCATGAATTTAGTTGACAACAACAAATGCACGTGCGTAGAAATACAAACACCGGAACATCTAGTATTTGAGTGTAATGACTTACAACCGTTCCTTCACGCACATAGACAAACATTATTCAATAAGAACTTACACTATTGTCGGAGGCTTTCACGGCCGGAGTCATTGTAAATATTTATGTTTCTCGGTTGGGATCGTGCCATTTTATAAATTAAAGTCGACGTTTCGACCACTTTTGTAAGGGGCTTCATCAGGACAAGAAAAGAAATAAGTAATAAAATAAAAATATAAAAATAATAAAGATAAGAATGATAATATTTAGTAGACAAGTTAAAGTGTAAAGAGAAGAGTTACTCCTGAAGTAGCAGACTAACCTATTCAAAGCCAAAAGGTGTCTTGTAGCGAAGTAACTGGTGAAAGTAGCGAAAGTGGTAGTTTATATAGGGCGAGAACTGGATGCATCAGCGATCATGAATAGAGAGGAGTGTCGTAGCAGATCAGTGAACGTCACGGTTCTGCTATTGTGAATATGTTTTCCAAAAGGGGGATAGGTTGTAGCCGTCGTCTTTGTTTAGGTTATTAGATTTTTTTTTATTTCTGTGGATTCTCTAATTTTCCTATTGTAGAAAAATGGAATTCTGGTAATTAGTTTTATCTTGTCAAAGTTAATGGTATGGCCTGTTTTATGTTGGTGTTCGGCCACCGCTGAGCGATTTTACTGGCTTGTTCTTAGGCATCGCTTATGCTCGTTTGGTGTAGTCTGTACTGACCGTCCTGTTTCTGCTATGTATACTAAACTGCAACTGCAAGGTATACTATATACGTTTAAAGCTATAAGACTATTTTCGGAATCTTTTGGGTTGGTAATATTTGTGAAATTTTATTGGTGGGTTTATAGATGGTTTTAATGTTATGTTTACGTAGAATTTTGCCAATTCGGTCTGTTACTCTGTGTATATATGAACGGATTGCTAAAGATCGTGTACCGGGATTACAGCGTGGTTTGGGGATTCCTGTAGGATGCAGATGCCGGTTTATTACTCTGCCGATATCTGGGTTACAATAGTCGTTTTTTATAAAACTGGTTTTAAGATGGGCCACTTCATTAGATAAGTGTTCTGGTTGTGAAATCTTAATTGCACGATGGACTAGAGAGTTGATTACCGATGATTTTAGTGAGGGATGATGATGTGACGACGCATGTAGATATCTGTCTGTGTGTGTGGGTTTTTGATATACGGAATGACCTAGTCGTCCGTTAGGTTGGCGCTCCACCAGAACGTCAAGGAATGGTAGAGTTCCGTTCTTTTCAATTTCTATAGTGAACTTAATATCTTTATGATGACTGTTTATGTGATCTAGAAAATTATTGAGCGTTTCATGTCCATGGGGCCAGATTACAAAAGTGTCATCTACATAACGGAGTCAAGTTTTTGGTTTAAGGTCAGTGGATTTTAGAGCCATGGATTCCAGATTCCTAAGACTCCATCAATATATTGGCCACAATAGGGAATAGAGGTGAGCCCATTGGTGTGTCCGGAGTTTGTTTGTAAAATTGTCCGTAGAAGACAAAATAGGTAGGAGTTAAGCATTTTTCAATGAGCGTGGCCAGGTACACAAATTCGTTTTCTTGAGGTAGGAGTTGTTTAATAATGGAGACAGTGTCTATGACAGATACGTTTGTAAATACGGATGTTACATCAAAACTGACTAGTATATCATTTGGGTCTAGTTCAGTATTTGCAATTAGTTCTTTGAAATGAGTGAAGTTTAAAACATTAGTAGGGGTGTTACCGGAATAAGATTTTAAGAAATTTGCAAGGTATTTTGCCAGATGGTAGGTTGGCGAGTTAATTGTGCTAACTATCGGACGCAGAGGGACATCAGGTTTATGGACTGTTGGAAGGCCGTACAAGCGAGGTGGTTTAGATTCGCCAGGTATTATGCGTTTTTGGATAGTTAATAAAAATGCGCACAAAACCGAACGAGGCGCTTAATAAACTACACGAATAGTCGCAGGCGGTAAAATTAAAATTTAACACGGCGAAGTCAGGGGCGTTTTATTTCGGAAAGAAACAGGACCTACTAGACAAGAGATGGGAGGGGAGAAAATACCGTTTAAGAAAGCAATTACATACCTCGGCGTAAAGATTGACGATAATTTAAATTGGAAAGCTCACGTGCAGTACGTTAAAAGCAAAGGCAGCGAAATATCAAACAAAATGATGGCGGCTGCGAAAATAAACTGGGGTTTCAGGGGCGAATCGCTGAGGACGATTTATGCCGGAGCAATTGAGCCGGCAATGCTTCTGTATGGGCGAAAGGTTGTAAAGTCTGGGAGATGCAGCAATTGACGAGCGTGCAACGCATAACCGCGCTCAAAGCGGCGAGGGCATACAGGACCACCTTCACGGAGGCGGTCCTGGTGATTAGTAGGACTCCTCCTATCGAATATGTCGTTAGGGAGATTAGAAATGGGAGATTAATAAATATAGGGAAAGAGCGCGAAATTATCGAAGGTATTAATCATGGTAATAGGGAGGTAAAGAGAAAGATCGTTGTATTAGAGTTGGGGCACCCGGCCGATATTAGAGGAATCTAGTTTGTCAAAGATGATGGGGACGCGACGGATATCAGTAGGTAGGTAAGGCCGGTCCTAATTCAAAACGCGACAGACGTATTTTCCATGTGTAGAATACACCTGCATGGTTTTGAATTAGGATCGGCCCTATATAATTTCAATGTAAAATAGTCGTGAAAACATTTAAATGTAAAATAGTTGTGAAAACATGAATTCTTATATACTTTCAATGTAAAATACTTGTGGGCACGTTTTGAATTAGGATTGGCTTTATATTACTTTCAATGAAACGTACTTCAAAACACACGTATTTTGAAAAATGTAAGTGCAGAGAAGAATGTGTGTAGCTGTTTTGAATTCGGTTTTCTAGCAAGAAGTTACACGTGCACCGTTTTGAATTAGGATCGGCGTTATGTACTTTTAATGTAAAATGTGAAAACCTGAATTCTTATATACTTTCAAATGTAAAATACTTGTGGGCACGTTTTGAATTAGAATCGGCTTTATATTACTTTCAATGGAACATACATACTTCAAAACACACGTATGTTGAAAAATGTAAGTGCAGAGAAAATGTGTGTAGATGTTTTGAATTTGGTTTTCTAGCGAGAAGTTATAAAAAGTATGACAGATGCAAAATATCGCATTCAAGTGAATTGTGTTTAATTAAAGTGGATTCTGATTCATGTTTAGAGGCTGCAAATACACATGGGCAGGTTTCAATTCAAAATGTGTTCACTCTTGTGATAGGTTGAAAAGTGGGTTGGCAAAGTACACAGATGGTGGTAATCTGCTATATAAGGAGATTGCTCCTAATATTAATTTAATTAGTTGAAGTTTATTGCATATATTTACATACAAACATGTATATAATTGATATTCAGGGATTTAAATACAAGAAAAACGAGTTTGTGTGTAAAGAAATTGCGGTTTTGGACTTTTGAAAGGTGTTATTTGGCATCAAATTTTTAAACTACCAATGCAGTCCAGTTGTTTGAGCCAAGATCATATAAAACATAACGACTGGGTGACAAAGAATATTCATGGCTTTTCTTGGGATGAATCTTCAACGGCTGGAATGGTATCATATATAGCGCTTTATTTGAAGCAAATTATCTTACCCGGTGAAGAAGTATTTGTGAAGGGTCTAGAAAAGAAGAAATTGATTGAAACCTATCTAATGCAAAACGTTGTAACTGATATGCTTGCACTAGGTTGTCCTAAGCTATCGGAGTTAAAAATCAACAACCGTTTAAAATATAACATCCATTGTTGTAGACACAGCAATAATAATCTGCAATGTGCAAAACAAAATACCTTGTTATTAAAAGAATGGCTTGATAATAATAAAAAACAATAGAAAGATTGTGTCTGTATTATTTATTTTAATACAATTTTACAATGTTAGCCGAAGCAAATTATCCGACCCGGTGAAGAAGTATGTGTGAAGGGTCTAGAAAAGAATAAGAAATAGATGGAAACCTATCTATTGCAAAACAAAATACTTTGTTATTAAAAGAATGGTTTGATAATAATAAAAAACAATAGAAAAGATTGTGTCTGTATTATTATTGTAGTCAGTAAGAAATCTTTAATGCTGATGTCTGCAGAGAAAAACAATTAAACTCAGACAGCACGAATGGGATTCTCAACCCTGAAAGCAATTATAATTGATCAACGCAATAGCTCTTTACTGGTTTTACAACATTTAACAAATTGTACCGATATCTCGAAAGATTTGCCAAAGACAGACAAACAGATAGACAGACTGACTGCACCAATTTTCTCATTCTTGCTTTTAAAGAATAACAAGTGGTAGTTATTAAATCGCGAACTCAGTTTATCTGCAAGAAATATATAAACGAGGAAATTTAGGAAATGCTCCAACTTCAAAAAAACTAGAAAATAAATCTATTGAAATATATGCTAACGTTGCAATTGGTGGATCTGCTCACGGAGTAAACATTTTTTCAAGCACTTCATTTGGATTGACTATAAACTACTCAATAATTTTAACCTAACCACTATCATTATTCTTTACTGACAAGGGTAATTTTAACAAAAGTTTTCATTTTTGATTTGTTCTATAGAACACAACTACAACTTGACAATAAAGATTATGACACACACACACACGCGCGCGCGCACACACACGCACACACGCACACACGCACACACGCACACGCACACACGCACACACGCACAGCACACACGCACACACGCACACACGCACACACACGCACACACATACGCACACACGCACGCACACACGCACACACACGCACACACACGCACACACGCACACACACGCACACACGCACACACACACACACACACATACACACATACACACACACACATTTTAAGTTGTATAACTATCTATCAAGTATTGCTATATATTATACAACTATTTGTCCATGTGGCTAGATAGCCGCATGGTCAATGTTAACAGCTGCGTCGTATCTTACCTTAATTTCTGATATGAAGTTTACTAATATTCATTTATATTATATAACTACCTACAATTTAAATTGATGGAATACCAGAGAATGGAGGCTTCTGACAACAGGGGTTTCCAAGTGAATAAATTAACAAGTGAACAAAATACCGATGAATCTAAACTACCAAAAAATTATACTTCTAAGGAAGACGCTCCTCTTAACCAAACTGCAACCAAAAAGCCAGGTCTATTTTCCGATGTTATAAAATCTACAATGTTCCCGAAAAAGGAACAAGCCTTAATATTTTCTTCTATTGAAGGCATACCGGTTAAGGAATACGTTATAGCTATGGCTAAACTTATCACACCTAAAAATGTGTTATTCGCTTCGCGTATTTATAATAATAGAGTATGCATCTACACATCATGTAAAGAAATCGCAGCTTCGTTTGTAACAACCCATGGAGGAATTAATGTAGGGGATGTGTTTATACCTGCACGTAAGTTGATCTGCCATTCAAAAAGGACAGTGCTGTCCAATCTTGCACCTTGCATCCCTCATCAGGTAGTAAAAAACGCATTGAAGGCGCACAATTAGAAATTATTATCTTTAATTTTTTTATCGGTGCCGGGATTGGATTAAATGAATTCAAACACGTTATGAGTTTCCGCAGACAAGTTTACATCGTTGACGATGAAAATCAAACAGTTCCCGACACCATTACAATATCATTCGAGGATGAAGAATACAGAATATTTCTGTCCGATGAAAAGGTTCGATGTTTCGTGTGCAAGGAGATGGGACACATTTCATCTCGCTGTACCAAACAAGCTCCTTCGGTAAGATTTACGATAGATAACTCGACAGAATTTGTTGGTATCAAGCGTTCCATGGCTTAAAACAATTTTTCTTTCTTTTTACCTTTTTTTTTTTATTTTTGGCCTTCATTCGCTGGATAAAGTGAAGCTTTAATTATTCGCGGCTAAGTCTGGGAATTACCCCAAGGGTGAGCAATGAGAAAGGGTGTGGGGATGGTCTAAACTCTACAATAAACTAACAAAAAGAAAATGGGTTGAGCGCCACTGTATCTGTATGAACGATAACACTAAAGATTCATTACTCCTATGAGAAGATACAGAAACTCACGGGATGTAAACACAATAAAAAACTTACCACTTACTGAACTAATGTATCTGGAAACCTCTGGAATATACTTACAACCTCTTCAATCTCGAAGACCCTGAAAGAAAAAATACATAACAAACTTTCTATTAAAAAGACACCGTTTGTGCTTTCTAATAAAAAAACATACTAATAATTACAGGTGGATAATGATAAGATTACCACAGCAAAGATATTTGAATCGAAAATGAATACCTAGAACAAATCAGTTGTAGCATATCTGTGTTTTTTAAATTACTTCAGCATTCGTATAATTTCATTATTCAACAAACTTATTTTCTTTAAAAAATTTAGTAAAATTAATTATGCATGGAATAAAAAACTTGAGTCTAAAAATGAAATTTAATATAGTTTCTTTTTCTTGATTTTTTTAAAATATGTTTACAAAAATGAACTAATAAAATTGGTTTCTCTATACATCTGCCTTGACATAACAAGACCTTAAGTTAATAATATTTTATAACAAGTTTTGACACCAAATACCCAGATCTGATTATTGGCTCACATATGTTTCTCATAAATTATTTCTTAAAAAATTTGAATCACGTGCAGTTAACTTGGACAAACAACTATTCAATTAATTCAGGTAGTATGAGCTTATAAAAATTTAACATCTGCAAATAATTTTCTAGAAAACAAGAAACGGACTTTGAAGTCTCATCTTTTTAACAAGTGAATTTCTGCAAATCTTACAAAATTATTACAATAGCATTTCGTGACAATTTTCTCCTACGTTGCTCTTTATGCACAAAATTTAATTTGACCAAACAATCCCTGAATACTATTTATGTGAGCATATTCGAGTTCTCACAAACATAACAAAAAAAGGTTTGATACCTGTATATGATGAGGTCGTCATCCCTAGTTATCAAACTGCGACGCACGTCCTCTGAAATCTGCTTATCAAATAGTAACAGAATATTAAACAACAGCTGTAGTTGCCTTGATAAACGAGTAGTTTTCCAATCTCCTTATTCAAATCTATCACCGTCCTACCATATCATTATGTTATTACATCATGCGCGTTAACAGGTTCCGACACAGAACCAATTCAAGGGGCGGCGTGGTCCAGTGCCTTGCCGGTGTCACAGGAGTCTGGAGCTTCACTGTGTCCCAAGGCGACTCGCCCCCCTATCTTTACCATATCAAGGCTATCCGGAGGCCCCACTTATGCAAGGCCTGAGGATCCATGCGTTAAGTACAATGCAAACTCGACTACATTTACAAAAGCAATGGCCGACCTCGTTGTTCGTTCCGTTCCAGTACGGGACCTTATCTGCGTGGCGCATCACCCCGTGACCGTATTCACGCACGCGCTATTCTAATTCTAACGAATGAAAGGGAATAATCCGCCTGCAAGTTAGGCAACACAAACGACTAGACCCCATATAAATATGATCCTAGAATGTATATTATTATTAAATATCTCTGTGCAAAGCATTTAAGTTATTTAAGCGAACATGATTTCCTGTTTCATTATAGAATTGTTTCTTTTAGATATAATAGTATCAAATACGAGAATTAAATACCACAGAATAAAATTATACTGATGCGATTCTTGCAAAAATGGTGCTATAGAATATATATTCGTTACAGGCTTGTACCCTAAACGCAACTATAGATATACAGATCCTCGAAACTAACACCGTGGAATTGACGGAAACTCATACCGAAATAGAAGCCTCAGCTATGGAGAAGCAACCAGATGATGTCTCCACTCGTATTTTAGGACAAAACAGCGACGATACTGACGTTTCATCAAAACAGCCATATAAACGACTGAAGGTGGATAAGAATCCTGGAAGTATTGATGATTTTACTGAGTTGGAAAGTTTGTGGAGGGATAAAGAACACGTTTTAGATTATACCCACTTCACAGATTTTCTAAAGGAAGTGAATGGAAGTGATCGACCCTTTGAAATATCAAAAAAGTACACAGATGACACTGAACGTCTATTAGTGTTAGTAAAGGATGCATCATCAGTTGGCAAAAGTCGTGCTTTAAAAGAACGGTGTAAGCGTTTGGTCTCTAGCATAAAAAGATCCATCTCCACCGAAAGAGTAAACACATCGTAACCAACCACAGAGGCCCGGCAGTCTCAACCGGGTTTACGTAAAAGTAACTCATCTGATAGTTTATCGAGTAATAAAAGTTTCTTTTAAATACTCGTTACTCGGAATCAATATAGTTTGTTTTATATATATACATTGTTAATATTTTACCCAAAACCATCATGGCTACACCCTCAATTAAAGTACTTACACTAAATACAAAAAGCATTCCAAGCGAATATAAACGTCAAGTATTGTACGAGTTCCTTGAACAGTCACAACCAGACATTGCTCTTATACAGGAGACTAACATTGATTTTCTGCCACACATTAATTGCACAAATTGCAAATATAACGTTTTTAATAACCCCGCATCTACTGGTTATACAGGAACCGCAATTCTTGTAAAAGAAGCACTTCGTGCAAAAATAGTAAATCACAGCATTATGTATGATTCCTATGCACAATATTTAGCTGTGTCGATGGATAATTCTACGTGGTACATTATTGTAGTATACTTGCCTCACGAACAAACAAGAGCCTTAGAAATTTTAAATATTGTGGAAACACATTTATTACGTTTAAGAAACGGTCCCAATAAAGGTACCGGTAATAACGAAAAAATTATTTTGGCAGGAGACTTCAATTGCACTCTAGAACCTACTATAGACCGCTTAAACTCCGTAGAAACCCATAAACATGTAGCTACAAAGCTAGGAACCATCATAGAACATTTTGATTTAATAGACTCTTGGCGCGTATTCAATAGAATGAAAGGAGGTTACACCTTCATAGCAAGAAAATCAGCATCCAGAATTGATCGCATTTACTGTTCCGAAGACCTAGTGCCCTTTCTTAGTGCAAGTTACTTAGAAAGTTCATTTTCTGATCATCTTTCTGTAACCGTAGGAATAAAATTATCCAACAAAAACATAACCGGCAATTCACCATACTGGAAATTCAATAATGCACTTTTAGAAGACCAATTCTTTGTAGAATGCATGAGACAGCTTTTAACACAAACACTAAAAGATTTTGCTGCACGTGGTGACATACTGACCAGCTGGGAAAAACTCAAGGTCGATATAAAAGATATCACTGTCCAATACCAGAGGCAAAAAAAGCAAAGTAATAAAGAAGAATATATAATACTAAATAAACAATTGGAAAATGCTTTGCAAAACGCTGACTCTTACAATCTTACAGATATTCATGAAATGGTAAAGGTAATACATAATACTTATTACACAAAGTCATCGAATGAGATTACTTTAAACCAATATAGGGATCTCCATGCAGTAGACCGACCTTCAGTAGAACGGGAAGCCAGACGGACCTACACACCACTAACACAACTTCACACGAATGGAAAGTTTGTAAAGGATCCATTAGGTCTTTGTAAAGAAATAAAAAACCATTTTCAAGCACTCTACGGTGAAAGGACGACAAATTTAGATAACGAATCTGATATGTATAAGTGTTTACCAAAATTAAAAGACAGCGATCGTGACAAATTAGAGCTACCATTTACAGAAGACGAATTTACCGATTCCTTATACGCACTGAGCAAAAATAAAGTCTCTGGGAAGGACGGATTGACGGCAGAATATTACATTAAGTTTTGGGAAGAGCTTAAACAATGCTACTTCAAAGTGTTTACACAAGCATTAGAAGAAAGGCAGTTACCGAATACAGCTTCGACGGCTGTGATTGGGCTAATACCAAAACATGCAGACCACCTTACTGTCATCGAAAACTGGAGACCTATATCAGTCCTTAATGTAGACTATAAAATACTCGCCAAAGTCATATCCAAAAGGATAATGGACGTAATGGAATACCTGGTTAACTCTGATCAAAGCTATTCAACACCAGGGCGTACAATATTTGATGGACTTCATTTACACCAAGATATAATTGCATATGCTCAGAAACATGAAATCCCTTTGGCAGTTATAAATATCGACCAACAGAATGCTTTCGATAACGTCAACCATAAGTATTTGTTAAATCTGCTACGAATATTTGGTTTCGGCCCCCGCTTTATCGAAAGCATTGAAACGCTATATAAGAAAGCAAAATCTCATGTACGGGTAGGGACCTTATTAACAAACGTAATTCATCATAACAAAGGGGTACGCCAAGGTTGTCCTTTGTCAGGCCCCCTATTTACTTTATCGTTAGAACCTTTTTTATCTTTGTGCCGTTCCTCATTATTGGGGTTTTCCATCCCATCAGAGCAGCAATCAAAACTAGTAACAAGTGCTTACGCGGACGATGTGTCAGTGTTTATCTCAAAAGACAGTGACTTTCAACGACTCATAAACGTGTATAGAACATACGAGGAGCAATCCGGATCAGTATTGAATATGAAAAAAACCGTCGGTTTGTGGGTTGGTGCATGGAAACACATAATTGATAAACCTTTAAACTGCAGTTGGTCCAATACTAGTATTAAAGTCTTAGGAGTGCGTCTTTCCGGCAACATCATACATGACACAAATGTAGTTGTGCAGGAATTAATTCCTAAAGTGGATAAGTCACTACAAATGTGGAAGCAACGTTTTTCAAAATCATCATTATTGGGAAGAAAAATGATAATCAACCGCTATGTGGCTCCAAAATTGTGGCATTTTATGCAAGTGCTTCCGTTTACCAGCATCCAATTGAGAACCATACAAAAGAAATTTGTTGACTTCATGTGGAACGGAAAACATTGGACCAAAGAACGAGATTTACACCTACCAGTAGAGCAAGGCGGAATAGGATTAGTGCATTTAGTGGCTAAACAGAAAAGTTTTCACATGATTTTAGGCCATAGAATTATAAATAGCAATAAAAACGAAAAATGGGCCAGTATGATGAAGTACTTATTACAGTCAATCAATCTGCATAAAATATCTTGGCAAATACTCACATGCTACGGCTATAAAGGCATTATAAATAACAACAATGCAAATGCGTTTATAGAAAATCTTGTGACAACGTGGAATGGAACAGATACCATATATCCTAATTTTCTCACTTGCATGAACGATATTCCAACCACTAACTGCAGCAGATTACTTACCTCAACTACAAAACCTCCTTTGTTTAGCATGAAAGGGGCTCAATATGGGTTTTATACTATTCAAGACTTTTTCAATGGTAACAGCTGGAAGAGTGCAGTACAAGTTGAAGAGTGTTTAAAACTTATAACCCCTCTGATTAGAAACGACCTATTAACACACTATGAAAAAATTAATACTACCTTGAAGCCCTTTGAAAGACATTGTAGCGACATACAACAAATTAGAGAGCATATAATCATATGTGTCCAATCACCAAACGGCACTATCGAGATAAAGAAACCGAATAGATGCAAACTCTATAAGTTTTTCATTGCCAAACACTACGGAATCACCGAAGTTCTGGCAAGCAATTGGTTAGAAGGTGAAGTGCATTGGAAGTCGTTCCTTACACAATCATCTCTGGGACAAGACTCAGTAATAGCATGGAGGTTTGTAAAGAATCGTTTAGCAGACACAATCTTTTTAAACAAAATCGGTGTTCTTAACTCAAGAAAGTGTCCCTTTTGTTGTGGTATAGGGGAAGCATGGCATATAATGGTCGAGTGTCAAAAAGCAGTGCAACTATGGTGTTTTGTTATGGGCCTAATGAAGCCCCTGACAGGAAAATCTATTTTACCAATCAAAGCCAAATGTTACGGATTTGAAGGAAGGTCGGGACCAATAAAGCTAGCAAATTTTTTGATTACGCTGACAAAAAGTTCCATACACTGCTCATTCTTGAACAGTGTTCGAAATAATGTGAGTCGTGGGGAACACACAAACGTATTTAGGGCACGTCTCATTTCAAGAGTTACAAAAGAATTCATATGGCACTTAAATAATAATTCAATGCAACGCTTTGAACAAACATGGACGATCAATAAAGCGATTTGCTGGGTAGAAAACAACACACTCCACCTGTCGAATCCGCTACGAATCAGTTAACCGTATTTGAAGTACAGTCTTTAATGGACGACAACCATGAAATACATTAAATTGATGAACACTAATGTGATAAGAAAATCAGTATCTTTTCAATAATGTATCAAATGCAAAATTTATTTAATTTAATTTAATTAATTATTTATTTATGTATCTTTTTTATTCTTTTATTCTGATTGATGTTTTGTAAAAACAAAAGTTTTAATAAATAATAATAATAATAATAATAATAATAATAATAACACACACACACACACACACACACACACACACACACACACATACACACACACGCACACACACAAACACACACGCGCGCGCGCGCACACACGCACACGCATACGCACACACACACACACACACACACACACACACGCGCGCACACACACACACACACACATATCTTGAGTATATATAAAGATATTAAACAACAAGAAACAAGAACAGCAGAACGATAGTCTAGTCTAATGCTTCTTCAGCATTTGCATTTCCATAGTTACGTACTGAAGGCAACTCTGCAATTTTAGATCACATGCATTTCTAATTTCAATTACAAAAAATATGAAAGCATATATTTGAAATGCATTTCTAACTTTAATCGCAAAAAAAATGAGAGCATCTATTCGAAATATGCAGATTAAAAGTCAAAAATTGTTTTACACCGTTCTGTAAACTGAGATTACGTAGTTATTAAATCGGGAGTAATGTGAAATGAAACACAATGTATTTTTCTTTATTGTAATCTATAAAATACATATATATATATATATATATATGTATATATATTACTCATATTTAGACCAGGGTAGAAAATTAAATAATCACATCAAATAATTTTAATCACCGTGTATAAGGAATTTCATTAAATAATACGCGTTATTAAAACCATGAAGCATAAATAAACTCGGTTGTTTCAGTAAAAATAAGAAATTTAAATTATTTATAAGACGCTTTATATCAAAAGAAGCAGTATTGAAAAGCTCTGCGTGTAATGTAATTATTCCTAAACAAAGAGAAATTACGTGCAAAGTTTATATTAATTAACCCTATTTTAAGTAACCGGTAGTAAAACAAAGTGTACATATAATAATTAATATTTAAGTTGTATTCGCTAAAAATGAAAAGGATAGAAATCAATTTTAATTGGAGTTAATTAAACCGTTAATAACATATAATACCTATAGAAACTTGTAAAAATCCAAGATTAAAATACCACGGAATAAGGCTCTGAGAATTAATAGTATGTTTAAACACCTGGGTTTATTTAAAAGCTCATTCGGCGTAAATTTTGCAGATAATTAATGTTTCAAAGAATCTTGGGAAAACGTCGCATAATAGTTACGAGAATTGCTAAAGCTGGGTATTTCACACTCATGTGGACTAAAATAATCGATAATAAAGAATATCAAGTTGCACCAATAAGAACACGGTAGAGAAGGAAAGAGAAATGCGTCAAGCAAAGACACATATTGTAAAAGGCGGATTTAAGCAACGTCACGGGGTCACAATTGGTTAAAATAGGATGCAAATATCAGAGGTAGAACAACGATTTCTGTACAAAATTAATTAGTTTTTCTCGGACATGCTTGCGTGCCGTGTGGAAATTTTCTGAGATTTAAATGGGGCGAGTGAAAATTGTAAAATCGACGCGTGAGCGACGGACTGGGAACAGAGCATGAGAAATTCTAGAAACTGGCCGTTTTAGAGACTCGACCGACAGACAGGCTTTTTGCTATATATACCGGTGGTAATATGAATTTCGGCCTCTTAGACTCTTAGACTTTTGACGATTCGATGCGTTAAAAGCTCGTACATACGCGACTTGATTGAAGATGTTAAACCGTGCATTTTAGTTTGATTAAATAATTTAAAGTTTGCTAGTATATTTTAGTGATTCAAAATAGCTTATTATTTACGTGCTAACATGAATGTACTTCAGTGCACTTAGATACAAGGTAATAAAATTTAGTTTCACTGTACCAATTAGCAAAATTTACAACGACGAAGGTATACACAAAAGTAGGCAGTTTTGGCGTATAGTGGTGACAGAAGCATGAATTTCTTTGCTATTTTTCGGGGGTGTTAATAATTAAATGGTTCAAATACGTGTCTGGATCCATGAAACAAGGGTCAGATAAACACAGAGGAGTTCCGGAAAGGCCCAGAAACGACTTTGAATGGATGGTGATGGAGAAAATTTTAAAAGCGTAGAGAATCAGAAGCCGTAAATATAATCCTGTTGAATGGTGTGATTAACTAAAGAAACGATACTTTGAAGCTACGAGGACAGTAACCTTCAGGTAAATTATACTATTTTGTTTGACATTTTGTGTGTATTGAATGACTTTATAATTGATTTACTTTAAATGGACATTAGTGAAATTGTTCTAACCATAAACGTTTAATTTTAAGATGAAATTTGCTTGTTTAAGTAAAAGGGTATTTTGTTTTGATGTTCGGGAATATGATGAAAATTTGGGTATGTCTTTGAGCTCAATTAGACGAACCTGGTTAATTAACGTAAAGGGTGGTAGATGCTCCTTTATACTCAGACTCCGGTCTGCTTATATTGTTATATTAATTAGTAGGCATCCAACAAGGACTTTAATTTTGGATGCACAGTAAAATGATAATAAAATTAATCTTGAAATTCTTTTAAAACTGAAATTTATGCTGAGTTTTAATTTTGAAATTTTAATGTATTCTGAATATTGATGTAAATAGAGTTAACGTTGATGTTTGTGGTAGGAATGTGTTTGTTTTTTTTATGAATGAGGAGGTTTATAACATTAGGTGAGCAGCCGAGGCGAAAAGCGTAGTTCACGGATTTTAAAGGTATCACAGCAATCTTGACGCCCAAACTATGGGGCTCGAATGTTTTTTTGAAAGGGCCAGTACCTGCAGATATGAGAAGATTTACAGCATTCTTGGCGACCCAAAAGTGAGGCTCGAGTTCCAAATAAAATTTTGTGATTTTATTCCAGGAAACTGGCGATCTGAGAGAGAGTTTCTGTGTGTATAAATTTAAGAGTATTTTAGAGTGTGTGTGAGTGATTAGAACGTATGCAGAGAAAAAGTGGTTAAGGAGTCAAGGAGTGGAAATTGGAAGTGACGATAGTGCATTGTGTGAGAAAATTTCGAAAATGGAAGAAGCTGGAGGCAGTAGAGATCAGTCGAGGACGGAATCAGGGATCAAGGAAACGAGATGATAATGAGAATGCTAGAGAGGATGAACGAAGAATCGAATAGAGCGAGGGAGGAGTCTAACAGAAAATTAGAACAGCTAAGCGATGAATCGAATAGAGCGAGAGAGGACTCAAATCGGAAATTTGACCAATTAAATCAGGAATTAGGGAATAAAATAGAAAAATCGACGAGAGAATTTACAGAATTTAAAACAGTCTTACCGTAAAAATGGGGAAGTTGAAAATAGGGTTGATAAAATGAGCGTGATATTACAGGTCTTCGACAGGAAATGGGACATTTAAGGTCCGAAGTACGCATTTTTTGTGAAGAAGAGATTAATGTAAAAATGACTGAAGTAACGGACTCATGTAGGGATCAGTTAGGCCGGGTAGAACGCGAAGTTAGTAGTATTAAATACAACATATCAAATTTAACGGGGGATGGTCCCAGATTTTCTACAGGTGGAGTATCATTGGACCAACACATGAAGTTTTATGGCGATAACAGGGTAAATCCACAAATTTTTATTAATAGTGTAAGAAATCTAGTGGGAAATTTATTTGACGAACAGACTAAACTAAATACGGTAAAGGCTTTATTAAAGGACAACGCGGAAGCGTGGTACAATTTAGTAGGACAGGACATAGACACGTATCAGGACTTTGAAGACAAATTTTTACAACATTACTGGAGTGATCACAAACAGGATCAGATTAGGGACGACTTGATTACAGGAAAATTTAAGGCAGAGTTTGCAGGTTCTAGGGAGCAATATGCCATCCGCAAGTACAGTGTGGCCAAACAACTGAATCCACCATTGACGGACAGACAGATTATCAAGTACCTATCACGACATTTTGAACTGGAAATTAGACAACATGTGACCTTACAAAACATCACAGAACGGGAGACATTTTTAGAGTATTTGCAGAGATATGACGATGTATGTGTTGGACGGACAAGAGAGATACGAGAACGAAACGTTAACACAGTTAGGTTTGACAACAGGACACCGAATTATCCGAGACGGCCTGACTACAACAGAAATTTTCGACCGAATTGGGAACGACGAGGACAGGAATACAGGAGCAATAGTGCGACTAGGGGATCGACGCCAAGACCTAGTTACACGCGACAGATCAGTTTACCGGAAGTAAACAGGACTGTGACCAGCACGCCGAATAGAGACAGGGACACGGATAATAATACAAGGAGGACATACGCACAGGTTGTAGAAGGACAACCAGGACCAAGCACGGAAAACAGGATGAGACAGGATTTTTAGAACGTGACAGACCACTAGATTTCTGTGTAAATGTATACGAACATCCACGTGAATTTTTCAAAATTAAGGAGGAAGTAGAGCCAGAAACTGAGGAAAAATTATGTTTGCCAATTGTTAATTTAGAAATTTTTGAAAATAATGTAGAAGTATTACTTGATACAGGGGCAGAGGCGAGTTTAATATCGGAGGAATTCGTCAGCAAAATTAGGGATAAGGTTTGTGATAGAATTATGCCTATAAAACGTAGCCATTTAGTAGCTCCAAATAAAAAGAAGTTTGCTGTAGTAAATAGTGTTGTGGTGCTTAGGATAGATATAGGAGATTTAAGCTGTGAACAGGAGTTTGTAATTGTACCTGGACTGAAGTTTCAGAGCATTTTAGGTGTTGACTGTATGATGAAGTTAGGGGTTTTGATAGATATGGAAAGGAAGGTAATAAGGATTAAAGATAGGGTAGTGCCATGGAAGGGCAGTTATGAAGTCACAGAGGATGACACTGGGTTTAGTATTAATGTAATAGAGGTAGAGGATGATGAAGTTAAACAGATCAACACGATAAGATGTCCAGAGGATAGGAAAATAGAGGTTCAAGCTTTAATACAAAAACATGCAGAAGTAGTGGGGGTAGAAGCAGCATATCAGGAGCAGGTGAAGGCGAAATTAAGTAAAGATGGCAAGTTTGTTTTTAATAAAGTAGATTTAAGGAATTCATTCTGGCGGATTCCATTACACAAAAATTCTAGAAGGTACGTAGGATTTTCCGTAGAGAGAAAAATCGAGAATTGTAAAGTAGTATCGTTTGGTTTGTCGGCAGAAAAGGAAATAAGAATAAATAAGAAACGGACAAGTGTAGAGACTGAAGAAGAAGCAATATTTAAGAGTGAGGATAATAGGGATGATAAGTTTATTGTATGTGAGATAACAGGGATGTTAAGTATAGATATAGAAGGGGGAGAAATAGGGATGAAGAGTATTAGGATGGTAAGAAGAAAGACGTGGAGGGTCAAGAAGAGAGTTAGATTTAAATAACTTGATGAACAGAGGAGAGAGATAGATGAATTTTAGTATAGTTATAGAAAATAAAGCTAGGTATAGGATAAATATGGGAGATAATTAGGAATAGGTTTAGGATGAGAATAAAGAGTAAATGTAGGAAAAAAATAAGATAGGTTAAGTATAGATATTTCATATAAGATTAGTGGAGAGTTAGAAATAGAGTAAGAGTAGGATAGGCATATAGGATTAGGTAGGGGGAAGTAAAGTATAGTGAAGATTAGTTAAAAGTTAGGAATAGGATAGGTATATAGGATGTATATAGGATTAGATGGATGAGTAGGATGAAGTTAGGGATAATTTCAGTTTATAGAAGTAGGTGAGAGTTAGGAATAGGATAGGGATATAGGATAGATGTAAATATTTTTTGGATTGGAGACAAAGTAGGTAAGTTAGATAGATAAGGGTAGAGAGTGATAGGCAATTTTTTTTGTAATTTTTTGTCTAAATGTTTTATATTTGAAGTCAAATAAGTGGGATTATTTGTATTCAAATAGGGGGAAAATACTCATATTTAGACCAAGGTAGAAAATTAAATAATCACATCAAATAATTTTAATCACCGTGTATAAGGAATTTCATTAAATAATACGCGTTATTAAAACCATGAAGCATAAATAAACTCGGTTGTTTCAGTAAAATAAGAAATTTAAATTATTTATAAGACGCTTTATATCAAAAGAAGCAGTATTGAAAAGCTCTGCGTGTAATGTAATTATTCCTAAACAAAGAGAAATTACGTGCAAAGTTTATATTAATTAACCCTATTTTAAGTAACCGGTAGTAAAACAAAGTGTACATATAATAATTAATATTTAAGTTGTATTCGCTAAAATGAAAAGGATAGAAATCAATTTTAATTGGAGTTAATTAAACCGTTAATAACATATAATACCTATAGAAACTTGTAAAACCCAAGATTAAAATACCACGGAATAAGGCTCTGAGAATTAATAGTATGTTTAAACACCTGGGTTTATTTAAAAGCTCATTCGGCGTAAATTTTGCAGATAATTAATGTTTCAAAGAATCTTGGGAAAACGTCGCATAATAGTTACGAGAATTGCTAAAGCTGGGTATTTCACACTCCATGTGGACTAAAATAATCGATAATAAAGAATATCAAGTTGCACCAATAAGAACACGGTAGAGAAGGAAAGAGAAAATGCGTCAAGCAAAGACACATATTGTAAAAGGCGGGATTTAAGCAACGTCACGGGGTCACAATTGGTTAAAAATAGGATGCAAATATCAGAGGTAGAACAACGATTTCTGTACAAAATTAATTAGTTTTTCTCGGACATGCTTGCGTGCCGTGTGGAAATTTTCTGAGATTTAAATGGGGCGAGTGAAAATTCGTAAAATCGACGCGTGAGCGACGGACTGGGAACAGAGCATGAGAAATTCTAGAAACTGGCCGTTTTAGAGACTCGACCGACAGACAGGCTTTTTGCTATATATACCGGTGGTAATATGAATTTCGGCCTCTTAGACTCTTAGACTTTGACGATTCGATGCGTTAAAAGCTCGTACATACGCGACTTGATTGAAGATGTTAAACCGTGCATTTTAGTTTGATTAAATAATTTAAAGTTTGCTAGTATATTTTAGTGATTCAAAATAGCTTATTATTTACGTGCTAACATGAATGTACTTCAGTGCACTTAGATACAAGGTAATAAAGTTTAGTTTCACTGTACCAATTAGCAAAATTTACAACGACGAAGGTATACACAAAAGTAGGCAGTTTTGGCGTATAGTGGTGACAGAAGCATGAATTTCTTTGCTATTTTTCGGGGGTGTTAATAATTAAATGGTTCAAATACGTGTCTGGATCCATGAAACAAGGGTCAGATAAACACAGAGGAGTTCCGGAAAGGCCCAGAAACGACTTTGAATGGATGGTGATGGAGAAAATTTTAAAAGCGTAGAGAATCAGAAGCCGTAAATATAATCCTGTTGAATGGTGTGATTAACTAAAGAAACGATACTTTGAAGCTACGAGGACAGTAACCTTCAGGTAAATTATACTATTTTGTTTGACATTTTGTGTGTATTGAATGACTTTATAATTGATTTACTTTAAATGGACATTAGTGAAATTGTTCTAACCATAAACGTTTAATTTTAAAATGAAATTTGCTTGTTTAAGTAAAAAGAGGTATTTTGTTTTGATGTTCGGGAATATGATGATAATTTGGGTATGTCTTTGAGCTCAATTAGACGAACCTGGTTAATTAACGTAAAGGGGTGGTAGATGCTCCCTTTATACTCAGACTCCGGTCTGCTTATATTGTTATATTAATTAGTAGGCATCCAACAAGGACTTTAATTTTGGATGCACAGTAAAATGATAATAAAATTAATCTTGAAATTCTTTTTAAAACTGAAATTTATGCTGAGTTTTAATTTTGAAATTTTAATGTATTCTGAATATTGATGTAAATAGAGTTAACGTTGATGTTTGTGGTAGGAATGTGTTTGTTTTTTTTATGAATGAGGAGGTTTATAACATTAGGTGAGCAGCCGAGGCGAAAAGCGTAGTTCACGGATTTTAAAGGTATCACAGCAATCTTGACGCCCAAACTGTGGGGCTCGAATGTTTTTTTGAAAGGGCCAGTACCTGCAGATATGAGAAGATTCACAGCAATATATATATATAATGTTATGTACTCTGGAATAAACTGTAACAATTTTATTTTCGAATTCATAATTCGCTTCATTTAAGGTACGACAATAGTTAAACACCTTTATTAAGTAAAGTCATAATACATTTTACAATTAGAATATTACATTGTGACAGCATCTTGACTCGTTAGTCTAGTTGTTTTGGATGGCGGTGTATTTCACACCCAGTCGCAAGCGCGTAGAGAGGAATGACAACCTCCCCCCTTTGGGATCCTCCCATCGTACGAGAGCACGAGATAGGCACTCGGCCATAAGTAATAGAGGCAGCAGCATGTTTAAGAGAACAATGGCCGGTGACCTGCTGGTCGGTTTGATTAAGTGAAACATTTTCTGAATAACGGTTGGTAATGTATACTCGTTATTATAGTATGTAATTTGAAAATTTGTTTAGCGCAAACCAAGATTAGACGACGAAACACTACAACACTTAGGCGATGAGAAGTTAAACAATAATAACTTAGAACTGTGAATCAACGTTAAGAAACCACTTCAATTTAACACATGCTTTTAGAGGATGGAAAGAAGATCTAATTAACAGGAGATCGTTTGTTGGTCCGAGCCAAGATACTACTTTGTTAGGATGTAGCAGTTAATTCCGCATGACGATGCAAATCCTATTTCAGCCTATGAAAGCAGTTTTGTTTGGTTCGTAGTAATTTTAAGAAATTCAATTGTGTTCCACTCAGGAAACACGCTATTTTATTTTGATACGTATAAATACGATTTTGTTATTCACTTTATCTGTTGCTAAGCTGGATTTCCCAGCGCCAAACTTAAAATTCACTGTTTATTTTGTCAGAACAACACGTTGCTTCTCTTTAAAATAACATGTGTAAATTACGTCATTTGTTTGTTTGAGATATACTGCTGACACTTGTATTTATGAAAGCAGATGCTTAGTATTTTATTACTACCAACTTTGAAGACGAGAATAACTTTATGAACATTTTCATTTTAAACTGAAATTAGCACATGTAACTTAACGAGAATATTTTGTATTTTAATTTTGACAATGTAATAAACCTAATCAGATCTGAATGGGTTAAAAACTATTAATGTAACAAGTTACACTCTGTTGTAATATTCTTGATCTAGAAACAGATTGATAAACCTTATCTTAAATTTCCAAACTACTACAAGTAATTATTTAATTTTGTTGCATTCAATTTTATTTAAAGTTAAAGGAATTCTTTCTAGTAAATTATTAACCTAAGTTTAAAGTTTTTTATTTTGATCAAGTGTGATCAAACCTAGCAACCCAAAAAGGCAATAAGAGTTGAATTTTGATGCCACCCTTATGTAGAAAATATTCTCTTTATTTTTTTTTAGGCATATTTGAGGGACACAAACAGTGTTCCCATTTTCTATGTTGACTTAATTATTATTCTTTCTTACAGGAACAGCGTCTTATTCTGTTAAGACAGGTTTTTGTCACCGAAGGCGATCTTTTTTTCTTTGGGTCTCCACGTCCGCCCTTAGAAATATGCTATGCTTTTAACATGAATCATTCTGGACTTGGTGGCGCCTATTTGTTTTAGTTTGAGTGTGACCCCCCAACAGATTTCGACTTACCCCCCCATTGCTCATAGCTCTACCCAAGGAATAGACCCCTAGTTACGTCGGAAGACTTCGTTTTACTGACACCAAATGTGGGGCTGGTGTTTTAGTAGTTCTAGTAAGTTTGTTTCACTAGCACCCATGCGTGAGGCTAGCGGAGCCAATTAGAGCGAAAAAATTCGTTTCAAAACATACTATAATTCACTTAAGTTCCCAAATATAACGAACAGTTCTAACTCACTCCAACTCTGAACGGTTAAAAATATTGCATTATCAATTCTATGAGGGCTGTCTTCTTCATCTTTGACGCGCGGTCGTTTTTGGTTGTTCTTCTTCTTCGTGTTAACTAAAAAAAGATTCAAATTAATATTATATCAAGTAAATGCATTAAGAAAATTAAATCTATATATATATATTAAGCTAACGAATACATACTCTGTATTGGTGTCATCAGGTCGTACGTTGCAATTGGTGGATCTGCTTACGGCGTCAACGATTTTTTCTCCAGTACTTAATTTGGATTGACTATAAACTACTCAATAATTTTAACCCAATCACTATCATTATTCTTTCCTGACAAGGACAATTTTAAAAAAAAAAAAGGTTTTCATTTTTGATTTGTTCTATAGAACACACAACTACAACTTGGCAATAAAGTTTGAAAAATTATCACACACACATATCTTGAGTATATAAGGATATTAAACAACAAGAACAGCAGAAAATTCAACTCATGTAAGCAAGAATTTAATGCTAAGGTATTGTCTAGATAGCAATTGTAGAAATATGAAATCTATAGAAAATTTAATAAAGCCAGTCATGTATATATTTTTTTAATGCTGACATCCACAGGAAAAATAAAAAGCAAGAAATTTAATGCTAACATCAGCAGAATAATAAATAAATCCACTTAGTCAGCATTAATGGAAGACCGGTCTGGCTTCGAAACTGTGCACGCGTATATATCATATTTTAAAATTAAAGTTGTCAATTGCAAAAAACAAAAAAAAAATTAAATTTTACCTAGAAATCATTTGAAATATTTACTTTTTTTCAGTACAACTGAAAGAACTTGACTTTTATACATTTTTTTTAATCGATATCATAGACTTTTTTTCTATACTGTTGGTAAAATCTACGTGATATATTTATATTAAATAATAAACTGACCTGTTAGAAAAAATTAAAAATTTGCATAGTTTTCCGAAAAAAAATTGCATACTTTTTTCAGTACAACTGAAAGAACTTGACTTTTATACATTTTTTAATCGATATCAGACTGTACAGAAACAGCAATGTTTAATTATATCAGACAAACATGATGTGTTTACTATTAAACAAAACAAAATTGTTCTTAATCCAAGTGATGATAAAAGAATTCTTAGTACCTCAACCACTGATACTAACTATTGCCTATTTTGTAGTATTGATTACAAAAATTACATACGACAGCGAGTACTGTGTTAAAAATTGTTTTCGTTGCAGAAAGTAACATCAATGCTAGTCAATATTACTGTATTAGTCGATTAAGGCATGAGTTAATTCTTTACTACGTTTCTTTATTCGCTTAGGGTAATGCAGAGAAGAAGTTTGAAATTGGCAACATTTTTTTATAATAAAATAAAACCTTGTTACAAAATCACATTCAGTTTTACTGAAAAGTAAATCGGATGAGATTGCTAACTAAACGGTGTTATAATATTTTTATATATCTGTGTGAATAAACTCACAAAGCGCCAAATGAGCGGTTTGTCTAACTGATTTTTTTACTGAAAGCGATTGACATTCATTTCAAACAAGTATTTATTAAGGTCATATAAAAGACCAAAAGTTTTACCATTATAAATAACTTTGTGTAATTTAAATTTCATTACGTATCATTTGTTGAATTTTAAAAAATTATTTTTATACCTCCATCATGAGTTAATTTTACTACGTGCTATAATTATGCTAAATAATGAAGAAATGAATTGCACGACGTAATTGTATTATGATAAAACTGCAGAAATGATTTCAGAGTTGCCTTCAGTATGTAAATATTAGAAATGTTTGCATAGCAAATTGTTTGTCATAGTTACGTACTGAAGGCAACTCTGCAATTTTTTAGATCGCATGCACGATTCAAGCTTGAAAATCGTCTTGAATAAAAACGTAAATAAAGGCGATTTTTTTAACAATTGCATTCAAAGCAATTCGCTATGCAATTATTTTGATTTGTATGCTATTTCTTTTACAGTTGTTTTGCTTACGCGTTTTCCGTAAATTCAGCTGAATGAAAAATGATGTGAGATTGTTGTTATTGGAAATTAAAATTCAGTATTAATTTTTCTGCTGATGAACGTGATTTGTTCAGGCAAGATTTCGAATTTGCTTTATTTTTCTGAAAAATTGCAGGCTGCAATGTCAGAATATCTTCCATATGGAGAATTAGAATATTTTAGATGACACCATGCTAGAGTTTGTAGGGCTTAGATCTAAAATGTACACTTACAGAGTTCAGGATAGGATAAATAAAAAAAAGTCAAAGAGATCCTCCTTAGCAAGTATTAAGCAAATTTCTTTTGATGATTATAAGAATGCTTTGTTTTATAAACAGACTATACAGAAACAGCAATGTTTAATTAGATCAGTCAAAACATGATGTCTTTACTATTAAACAAAAGCAAAATTGTTCTTAATCAAAGTGTTGATAAAAGAGGTCTTAGTACCTCAACCATTGATACTAAAACCTTGGGGGTATAACTATACACTCAGAAATGAATTGTAAAAGCTTCAACCACTGGCTCAAACAAATAATGCAATTTATTTTATCTCGATTAACATATAATATTTTTTTAGTTATAAAACTTCAGTGTTATGTTTATACCTGCACAAGTACGCAGTTTTTCGTTTTGGATTTATCTAAAAATAGGATACCTTTCAATCTACCCGAGTTTGAACTATATTAGCATAAATGTATTGTAGAGAAAAATAGTAGTAGTAACCGTTCTGTTTAAAAAAAAATCCAGTTTGTTATTGTTTAAAGATGTGTTAGCATAAGGTTGATGAGTATGTTTTTCAATATTAACAATTGCATTGTCGAAATAAACTTTTTCACGCACGTTCAGTATTTCACTATTCATTTTACATTTTAATTAAATAAATGCAGTTCTAACGATTGTAGAAACAACGGCTGGAATAGTGTTATCATATATAGCGCTTTATTTGAAGCAAATTATCCGATCCGGTGAAGAAGTATTTGTGAAGGGTTTAGAAAAGAAGAAATTGATTGAAACCTATCTAATGCAAAAACATTGTAACTGATAGGCTTGCACTAGGTTGTCCTAAGCTATCGGAGTTAAAAATCAACAATCGTTTAAAATATAACATCCATTGTTATAGACACAGCAATAATAATCTGTAATGCGCAAAACAAAATACCTTTTTTTTTATTAAAAGAATGGTTCGATAATAATAAAAAAACAATAGAAAGATTTTGTCTGTATTATATATTTTAATATAATTTTACAATTTTAGCCTTACTAACTATTATTATAACAACTTCTAGCAAACATTATTTTTATCGATCCAGCTATTGTGTACGTTAGAGGAGCCTAACCATTTTAGAAAGACTTTATTTCCCCTCTTTCTTAGGACTTTTTTTACCATGTAAATTCCTGGATGTTTAATAAATACGAGATAAAATAAATTGCATTCTTTGTTTGAGCCAGTGGTTGAAGCTTTTACAATTCATTTCCGAGTGTATAGTTATACCCCCAAGGTTTTAGTATCAATGGTTGAGGTACTAAGACCTCTTTTATCAACACTTTGATTAAGAACAATTTTGCTTTTGTTTAATAGTAAAGACATCATGTTTTGACTGATCTAATTAAACATTGCTGTTTCTGTATAGTCTGTTTATAAAACAAAGCATTCTTATAATCATCAAAAGAAATTTGCTTAATACTTGCTAAGGAAGATCTCTTTGACTTTTTTTTATTTATCCTATCCTGAACTTTGTAAGTGTACATTTTAGATCTAAGCCCTACAAACTCTAGCATGGTGTCATCTAAAAAATTCTAATTCTCCATATGGAAGATATTCTGACATTGCAGCCTGCAATTTTTCAGAAAAATAAAGCAAATTCGAAATCTCGCCTGAACAAATCACGTTCATCAGCAGAAAAATTAATACTGAATTTTAATTTCCAATAACAACAATCTCACATCATTTTTCATTCAGCTGAATTTACGGAAAACGCGTAAGCAAAACAACTGTAAAAGAAATAGCATACAAATCAAAATAATTGCATAGCGAATTACTTTGAATGCAATTGTTAAAAAAATCGCCATTATTTACGTTTTTATTCAAGACGATTTTCAAGTTTGAATCGTGCATGCGATCTAAAAAATTGCAGAGTTGCCTTCAGTACGTAACTATGACAAACAATTTGCTATGCAAGCATTTCCAATATTTACATACTGAAGGCAACTCTGAAAACATTTCTGCAGTTTTATCATAATACAATTACGTCGTGCAATTCATTTCTTTATTATTTAGCATAATTATAGCACGTAGTAAAATTAACTCATGATGGAGGTATAAAAATAATTTTTTAAAATTCAACAAATGATACGTAATGAAATTTAAATTACACAACGTTATTTATAATGGTAAAACTTTTGGTCTTTTATATGACCTTAAATAAATACTTGTTTGAAATGAATGTCAATCGCTTTCAGTGAAAAAATCAGTTAGACAAACCGCTCATTTGGCGCTTTGTGAGTTTATTCACACAGATATATAAAAATATTATAACACCGTTTAGTTAGCAATCTCATCCGATTTACTTTTCAGTAAAACTGAATGTGATTTTGTATCAAGGTTTTATTTTATTATAAAAAAATGTAACCAATTTCAAACTTCTTCTCTGCATTACCCTAAGCGAATAAAGAAACGTAGTAAAAAATTAACTCATGCCTTAATCGACTAATACAGTAATATTGACGGGTATTGATGTTACTTTCTGCAACGAAAACAATTTTTAACACAGTACTCGCTGTCGTATGTAATTTTTGTAATCAATACTACAAAATAGGCAATAGTTAGTATCAGTGGTTGAGGTACTAAGAATTCTTTTATCATCACTTGGATTAAGAACAATTTTGTTTTGTTGAATAGTAAACACATCATGTTTGTCTGATATAATTAAACATTGCTGTTTCTGAACAGTCTGATATCGATTAAAAACTGTATAAAAGTCAAGTTCTTTCAGTTGTACTGAAAAAAGTATGCAATTTTTTTTTCGGAAAACTATGCAAATTTTTAATTTTTTCTAACAGGTCAGTTTATTATTTAATATAAATACTTTACGTAGATTTTACCAGCAGTATAGAAAAAAAGTCTATGATATCGATTAAAAAAAATGTATAAAAGTCAAGTTCTTTCAGTTGTACTGAAAAAAAGTAAATATTTCAAATGATTTCTAGGTAAAATTTAATTTTTTTTTTGTTTTTTGCAATTGACAACTTTAATTTTAAAATATGATATATACGCGTGCACAGCTTCGAAGCCAGACCGGTCTTCCATTAATCCTGACTAAGTGGATTTATTTATTATTCTGCTGATGTTAGCATTAAATTTCTCGCTTTTTATTTTTCCAGTGGATGTCAGCATTAAAAAAATGTATACATGACTGGCTTTATTAAATTTTCTATAGATTTCATATTTCTACAATTGCTATCTAGACAATACCTTAGCATTAAATTCTTGCTTACATGAGTTGAATTTTCTGCTGTTCTTGTTGTTTAATATCCTTATATACTCAAGATATGTGTGTGTGATAATCGTTCAATCTTTATTGCCAAGTTGTAGTTGTGTGTTCTATAGAACAAATCAAAAATGAAAACCTTTTTTTTTTAAAATTGTCCTTGTCAGGAAAGAATAATGATAGTGATTGGGTTAAAATTATTGAGTAGTTTATAGTCAATCCAAATTAAGTACTGGAGAAAAAATCGTTGACGCCGTAAGCGATCCACCAATTGCAACGTACGACCTGATGACACCAATACAGAGTATGTATTCGTTAGCTTAATATATATAGATTTAATTTTCTTAATGCATTTACTTGATATAATATTAATTTGAATCTTTTTTTAGTTAACACGAAGAAGAAGAACAACCAAAAACGACCGCGCGTCAAAGATGAAGAAGACAGCCCTCATAGAATTGATAATGCAATATTTTTAACCGTTCAGAGTTGGAGTGAGTTAGAACTGTTCTTTATATTTGGGAACTTAAGTGAATTATAGTATGTTTATTCCAGAGTACATAACATTATATATATATATATATATATATATATATATATATATATATATATACTAGGTTATCATAAAGTAAGGGATATATTTTAAATCATTACAACTTTTTAATAAATTAAGTAACATAAAATAAACGAAATCTAGTTGCTTAATGAATGGGATTTTACCGTATCTATGAGAAACAAAAGCGTTGTCATAACAATTGTTGACACTAGTGTCAAAACGAAATTATTCAATTTGAAGTTTTATTTTGAAATTAAAACTCAAGTAAACGTTGAGTTCAAACGACTCAACTGTAATAACATGGATTTACAAACAAGAATTGGTTTAGTTCAGTGCTATTATGAATCCGGCAGAAATTACACCGCTGGATTACGAAGATTTCGCACGAGAATGGGTTTGAGAGCGGGACCCTGTCAAATGAAAGCGTACCGCAATTTGATACAAAAATTTGAAAGAACAGGGTCTGTAACCGACTTACCAAGATCAGGAAGACCTATAATTAGTGATGTCCAAGTTGCAGAGGTTCTTCATGAAAATCAAGACATAGCCAGAAGCAATTCACTCGCAATCAGCAGTGCAAATGCGATATCCAAGCGTTTGCAAATGCCGTATACCACGGTTTGGAAAATTTTACGCAAAATTCTAAACATGTATCAATATAAACTGAAAATGCTGTTTGAATTAAAGGACGCAGATTTGGCTACTAGGTACGATTTTTCTTTGCGAGTAATGGCTCAGATGGAAATTGAACCCGAATGGTTATCCCGTATTTTATGGACAGATGAGGCACATTTTACTCTGAATGGTGGAGTCAAAACTGTAGAATCTGGTCTGCAGAAAATTCGCAACAAATCGTTCAAAAAGGTCTTCATGACAAGAAAGTCACCGTTTGGTGCGGTTTTACAGCTGATTTTATTATTGGTCCGTATTTCTACGAGGAAATGCAGAATGGACAAGCCGTATCTGTAACTGTAAATGGTGAACGATACTTGCAAATGTTACAAAATTATGTTATTCCACAACTGCAAAACGAGCACTACGGAATTGAAAACATCATTTTTATGCAGGATGGAGCACCCCCGCACATTTTTCGACCAGTCAAAGAATTGTTAACCAACGTTTTTCAAGATCGCGTGTTAAGCAGACATTTCATAAATTCATGGCCACCAAGATCACCTGATCTAAACCCAGCGGATTACTGGCTGTGGGGTTATTTAAAAAGTTTAGTGTTTAGAAGACGACCAACTACGCTACAAGAATTAAAAGACAGTATTACGGAGCAAATTGGTACAATTCAACCAGAAATGTTACGAAATGCTGTGTACAATTTGGAGGTAAGGATGGTGATCTTACAACAACAAAATGGAGGTCATATTGAGCAATTGCCGTAACCTGTATTGGGCATACTAAATCCCATTTCATAAGCAATTAGATTTCATTTATTTCTTGTTATTAACTTAATTTGTTAAAAAGTTATCATAATTTAAAATATATCCCTTACTTTATGATAACCTTATATATATATATATATATATATATATATATATATATATATGTATTTTATAGATTACAATAAAGAAAAATACATTGTGTGTTTCATTTCACATTACTCCCGATTTAATAACTACGTAATCTCAGTTTACAGAACAGTGTAAAACAATTTTTGACTTTTAATCTGCATATTTCGAATAGATGCTCTCATTTTTTTTGCGATTAAAGTTAGAAATGCATTTCAGATATATGCTTTCATATTTTTTGTAATTGAAATTAGAAATGCATGTGATCTAAAATTGCAGAGTTGCCTTCAGTACGTAACTATGGAAATGCAAATGCTGAAGAAGCATTAGACTAGACTATCGTTCTGCTGTTCTTGTTTCTTGTTGTTTAATATCTTTATATATACTCAAGATATATGTGTGTGTGTGTGTGTGCGTGTGTGCGTGTGTGCGCGTGTGTGTGTGTATGTATATATATATATATATATATATATATATGTGTGTGTGTGTGTGTGTGCGCGCGTGAGTGCGTGCGTGCATGCGCGCACGCGTATGCGTGTGCGTGCGTGCGTGCGTGCGTGCGTGCGTGCGTGCGTGCGTGCGTGCGTGCGTGTGTGTGTGTGTGATAATCTTTATTGTCAAGTTGTAGTTGTGTTCTATAGAACAAATCAAAAATGAAAACTTTTGTTAAAATTACCCTTGTCAGGAAAGAATAATGATAGTGGTTAGGTTAAAATTATTGAGTAGTTTATAGTCAATCTAAATGAAGTGCTTGAAAAAATTGTTTACTCCGTGAGCAGATCCACCAATTGCAACGTTAGCATATATTTTAATAGATTTATTTTCTAGTTTCTTTGAAGTTGGAGCATTTCATAAATTTCCTCGTTTATATATTTCTTGCAGATAAACTGAGTTCGCGATTTAATAACTACGACTTGTTATTCTTTAAAAGCGAGAATGAGAAAATTGGTGCAGTCAATCTGTCTATCTGTTTGTCTGTCTTTGGCAAATCTTTCGAGATATCTGTACAATTTGTTAAATGTTGTAAAACCAGTAAAGAGCTATTGCGTTGTTCAATTATAATTGCTTTCAGGGTTGAAAGTCCCATTCGTGCTGTCTGAATTTAATTGTTTTTCTCTGCAGACATCAGCATTAAAGATTTCTTACTGACTACAATAATAATACAGACACAATCTTTTTTATTGTTTTTTATTATAATCAAACCATTCTTTTAATAACAAAGTATTTTGTTTTGCAATAAATAGGTTTTCATCTATTTTTTATTCTTTTCTAGACCCTTCACACATACTTCTTCACCGGGTCGGATAATTTGCTTCGGCTAACATTGTAAATGTAATATATGACACAGGTGAGGTTCCAATAGATTTCGAAAAAAATATTATTATCCCAATCCCAAAAAAGTCAGGAGCTGATAGGTGTAAGAATTTTAGAACGGTTAGTTTAACTTCTCATGCTTCCATAACAATAATAATTAAAAATAGAGTAGTAGCTTTGACTGAGAATTATTTAGGCGAAGACCAATATGGTTTTCGTAAAGACAGAGGGACTAGAGAACCGATACTAATGATTAGGCTAATTATCGAAAAAAGGTTACAAAAAAATAAAAAGACTCATTTCGCGTTTGTAGATTTAGAAAAAGCATTTGATAGGGTTAATTGGATTGTTATGTTCAGGGTTTTGCAAAAAATAGGAATCTCTCATAAAGATAGAAAAATTATTTACAGTCTATATAAAAACCAAAGCGTAGTAATTAGATTTGATGAAATAGAAAAGGAAGCTAAGATTAGAAATGGTGTTACACAGGGTTGTATACTGTCTCCCTTAATTTTTAATGTTTATATTGAGGAAGCTTTAAACTTAGCCAGAGAGAGAAAAGAGATAGGTATTAGTGTACAGGGACAGAAAATAGACATGTTACGTTTTGCAGATGATATAGCCATTATAGCAGAGTCTAGAAAAGAGTTAGGAGAGTTTTAAATATTTTAGATGAGATACTACGGAGTAACTATAGTATGAGAATTAACTCGGTAAAGACAAAGATAATGACAAGTGAGTTACAGCCTAGTTCTAAACCAAAATTAAAAATAGGTAATACCGAGTTAGAGGAGGTAGATGAATTTTGCTATTTAGGTAGTATAATTACAAAGGATGGACGTAGCAGAAGGGATATAGTAGCTAGAATAGCTCAAGCTATAAAAATGTTTTTAAAAAAGAAAAACTTACTAATAGCTAATAGTATTAGTTTAGATAATAGAAAAAGTTTCTTAAAGTCATACGTATGGAGCGTTCTACTATACGGTAGTGAGACTTGGACAATTAAAGAAGTAGATAAGAAAAAGATAGAAGCTTTTGAAACTTGGTGTTATAGGAGAATGTTAAAGATTAGTTGGACAGATAGAGTAACAAACGAGGAAGTTTATAGAAGAATAGGTGAGGATCCCTGTATGTGGAAACAATTAAAGGTCAGGAGAGATAGAATGATAGGGCACCAGTTAAGACATGAGGGACTATTTAGTAAAGTCTTAGATTATAGACTACCAAATAAAAATAGAGTAGGAAGGCCTAGACAAAGCTATATTAGTCAAATTATTAGAGATTTAGGTTGTGAAGGGTATATAGACCTTTTTAGACTAGCTCAGAATAGAAAAGAATTTAGAGCTGCGTCAAACCGACTTTAAGTAAGTTCGAAAACAAAACAAAAAAAATAAAAATCAGTTAACTAAATGTCACCAGGACATAACTCACAATTAGTTAGCGGTCTGGCATGTTGGTAGCGTTTCGTTGCTTAAGCCTTACCATAACATATAATTTAATAAACGTCACCAGGACACAACTCACAATTAGGTAGCGGTCTGGCATGTTGGTAGCGTTTCGTTGCTTAAGCCTTACCATAATATATAATTTAATAAACGTCACCATGACATAACTCACAATTAGGTAGCGGTCTGGCATGTTGGCAGCGATTCGTTGCTTAAGTCTTACCATAACATATTATTTAACACTTTTCATTTTTGAAGCGGATAACCAGGTTATATTTCATTTCCTTATAAATGGTAATCATGTAAACATGTTAGAGTTCTTTAACAACCATCAGGT
Organism: Platerodrilus igneus; assembly: GCA_036346225.1. NCBI lineage: Eukaryota > Metazoa > Arthropoda > Insecta > Coleoptera > Lycidae > Platerodrilus > Platerodrilus igneus. The sequence continues at coordinate 633,164 of JARFIW010001190.1, forward strand.
TGCTAATATCTATGTAGAGTCAGCTGGATAGGAAATAGATAGAAGGATTTAGGAAGATCTAGACCAAACTATATTAGTCAAATTATTAGAAATTTAGGTTGTGAAGGGTATGTAGAGCTTTTTTAGATTAGCACAGATTAGAAAAGAAGTTAGAGCTGCGTCAAACCGACCTTAAGTAAGGTCGAAAACAAAATGATGATGAACATTGTAAAATTATATTAAAATAAATAATACAGACACAATCTTTCTATTGTTTTTTATTATTATCAAGCCATTCTTTTAATAGCAGGTATTTTGTTTTGCACATTGCAGATTATTATTGCTGTGTCTACAACAATGGATGTTATATTTTAAACGGCTGTTGATTTTTAACTCCGATAGCTTAGGACAACCTAGTGCAAGCCTATCAGTTACAATGTTTTTGCATTAGATAGGTTTCAATCAATTTCTTCTTTTCTAGACCCTTCACAAATACTTCTTCGCCGGGTAGGATAATTTTCTTCAAATAAAGCGCTATATATGATAACACTATTCCAGCCGTTGAAGATTCATCCCAAGAAAAACCATGAATATTTTTTGTCACCCAGTCGTTATGTTTTATATGATCTTGGCTCAAACAACTGGACTGCATTGGTAGTTTAAAAATTTGATGCCAAACAACACCTTTTAACAAGTCCAAAACCGCAATTTCTTTACACACAAACTCGTTTTTCTTGTATTTAAATCCCTGAATATCAATTATATACATGTTTGTATGTACGTTTTATTCGTGGCAGCCACGTTGGGCACCAAAGTTATTCTACGTTGGCTCGTAGCCGTGCGTAACACCAAGAAAGTCAAGGAATGACCGGGCTCAATCGGAGATTAGGGGGGGTTGTAGAAAGCAGACTGACATATGATGATGTGCGGCTGTAAGGAATTAGTGACAATACCTGCAAGAAAATTAGTTAAGCAAACCTGAAAAATAAAAGAAAATAAGCATAGCAGCAATGCAAAGTCTAAGTTATTCAGTACTTTGTAGAATGTAAAGAAAAACTGTTTAGATAAACGATATAATATAATCACGATAAAAGCATTACAAAAATTTTTATTACAAAGTGAGGTAATATTGGGGAGTAGCAGAAACGTTTCCTCACACACCAATTAAACATAAATCAGACAAAATATTAACAAAAGATAAATAGATAAGACATAATTGATATGAGTAATCCAGCAGTATTGATTTTTTTTTCTTTCCTTTTTTTTTCTTAATCGCAGGCAAGTCTATTGTGAAAGGTATCAGAACGACGAAGATATGGCAAAACACGGATAGATATTTAAAGTAATAATAAGTAGGAAATAGTTCAACTTACAAAAAGTCCTTCAAGAACGCTTCCTTGCATTTGAAGTGTGGGATTCACGAGGTCCTGCACTAGCGAAGCACTTCACCCTTTACTGGGAGGGTGTTGATGGAACTTATCACACGTTACCCTAATCACACCTACGTATTTCACTGGTGTTGGCAACAGACATTATCACGCGACGGACCTATGTAGCATTGATAAATTTCTTGTTACTTCTATTTCCTGAGGCAATAATTTCGAAATATGTTGTAGCACAAGTTTAATTTCAACTAGGACCAAATGTATATTATCTTCATAAACATCCAAAAAGCAGTGAGAAACTTCAACCAATACCTTTGTAAACCGGTAATCTGTTATATTTCGCAAATAACGAAATTTGCGCGAGCAAAGATCTGTTGTAGATTCTTTGGGGTTAGAAAATTCAGTAACTACAGTATCAACGGTATTTGGACTATCCAAAGCAGGCACTACTCTGATTAAAAAAAAGGAGCGCGAAACTAGATCGCACACACAGTTCAAATATAAAAAGACAAATCAACTAAAAAAACACAATCAGTAAAACACGTGCGGTCGAGTAAACACGTTCGCCAATAAAGCATTTTTCCTTCAATGTAATCAGAGCTACACTCTATACAGTTAATATACGACTCTCCTTTCACAAGAAAAACAAATAAAAACCGTGCTGTGGTTGTTCATGAACAATTCGAAAATTTTATCGCATTAATTTTCACTATTTTCAAAGCAAAACGGAAAGCAGTATTTTTACCGTAATTAAGATATAGGAACCAAGAACGAAACTAAACTCAAAACACAATTAGTAAAGCAACAAGGAAACAGTATTTTTAACGTAATATCTCGGAACGAAGAGCAAACTACAACCCGTTGCTATTACAACCGCTTATCGACTCTTTATCTAGACTTGTATATCCACATAAGGAACAACATTTATATGAATGCAGCAATCATATCTACTCATTAATTACAGCGGTTTATCATTTTCGGTAAGTCGGAAAGTAGTTTACGAATAATCCAATTTACAATTCATTGCAATTTATTTATTAATGAAAATCAATCTTCAAATTAATCTATTTTTAAATTAATACCCACGAGTTAAATTGCCTACAAATCTGAATTATTTCTTTTATACAAACAGCGATCCCAAAGAAACGATGTATTTTTAGGTACTCTAACAGAAAGGGAGCGTAAGAAGGTTCAGCTATAAAAATGCCCGTTACAAATATATGCAGTAAACTTCGACTAATTAAATTAATATTAGGAGCAATCTCCTTATATAGCAGATTACCACCATCTGCGTACTTTGCCAACCCACTTTTCAACCTATCACAAGAGTGAACACATTTTGAATTGAAACCGGCCCATGTGTATTTGCAGCCTCTAAACATGAATCAGAATCCACTTTAATTAAACACAATTGACTTGAATGCGATATTTTGCATCTGTCATACTTTTTATAACTTCTCGCTAGAAAACCAAATTCAAAACATCTACACACATTTTCTCTGCACTTACATTTTTCAACATACGTGTGTTTTGAAGTATGTATGTTCCATTGAAAGTAATATAAAGCCGATCCTAATTCAAAACGTGCCCACAAGTATTTTACATTTGAAAGTATATAAGAATTCAGGTTTTCACATTTTACATTAAAAGTATATAACGCCGATCCTAATTCAATACGGTGCACGTGTAACTTCTCGCTAGAAAACCGAATTCAAAACAGCTACACACATTCTTCTCTGCACTTACATTTTTCAACATACGTGTGTTTTGAAAGTAATATAAAGCCGATCCTAATTCAAAACGTGCCCAAAAGTATTTTACATTAAAAGTATATAAAAATTCATGTTTTCACAACTATTTTACATTGAAATGTTTTCACGACTATTTTACATTGAAATTATATAGAGCCGATCCTAATTCAAAACGGTGCAGGTGTATTTTACACATGGAAAATACGTTTGTCGCGTTTTGAATTAGGACCGGCCTTACCTACCTACTGGTATCAGACGGACGGTTTACGTATGGATGCCGGACAAGCAAACGCGGCGTTTGTCGTGTTGAAGCAAGAAATTGAGGTGTTTCGGTTTCAAACCAAACTCGCGAACTGGAGCACTATCTTCCAATGCGAATTGGTAGCCATACGAGAGGCTATCTATTACGTAATAAACCATACGGGCAGAAACAAATATTATATAATCAGTGATAGTAAATCGGCGCTGACGGCTTTAACAAACATAAACACCCTAACAAACCTCCAGACGGACGTCTGGAGGATAGCGCATACGGTGCTCGAGTTTTGGTATTTAAAGTTCTATTGGGTTAGGTCACACGATGGTAAAGTAGGTAACGATAGGGCTGATGAATTAGCTAAAGATGCCGCGACTGGCGACTTTCGGATATCACATTCGTCGATACCGAGGTCTATAATTAAAAGAAAGCTGCGCGAAAAATCAATCCGATAATGTGAAGAAAGGTGGAACAACGCTGCCACGGGCAGGTTGACCCACAAATTCATACCGAGCATAGAAGCCAGAGGTAAGATCGAAGTGTAACTCGATCATAAAATGGTGCAACTGATAACAGGGCACGGCGCCCTGAAAGCGTATTTACAAAGGTTCGGTTTAACCGACAACGACCGCTGCGAATGCGGTGAGGGCGCAGAAAGCGCAGAGCACGTGCTCTTCGACTGCCCACTCGAGATGGCAAATCAAGGGTTAGCTGATATGATTAGCTTATGCAGGACTAGCATGGCCAAAGAGCCTAGAGGAAGTCAGGGAAGTGGCTAACCAAAAGGTGTTCTGGACCGCCTTCAAAGAATTTTCTGGAAGGTTCTCGAGATTAGACGGTGATAAACGCGTGTAAATCGGAGGGGGTAGGGTAGGATTAAAAATTTTTGATTTTGACTTGGAATGAGAAACTGACATGAGCATGATATAACCAAAACCTGTATAAAAGTAAATTAAAAAAAAAAAAATAAAAAAATATAAAAATAAAAAAATTAAAAACAAAAACAAAAGCAAAACCAAAATCTAATATGCACGACAAACCCCACACCACTAAAACAATCACTGTCCCACCTTATACGCGCGGAAAAATCAGAACCGGGAATAAACTAAAACAAATAAATAACAACAAAATAAATCAGTAAGCCTTAATTAACTTAAATCAGCAAATAAATAAAGAAAAGAAAATAGAGTAAAACCGCGCATCCCCCAGGACATTTTAACAGTGCATCATCTCCCTTTAGCAGTTAGATACCAATGGACGTAAGAAGACGACCAGATCTTCGGATGCTTGGGAAATTTATATACGAGGTAGGATTAACATTGTGGCGGCTGTACTCGCACAAGCAATGACTTGTATTAATAAGGATATTTTGATGCTTTTGCTAATTTATGCACTGTTGCATGCTTTTGCTTATTTAGATACTTATTAAATTATTTATATATTTATTTTATGTTTATTTATATACTTACATTATATTTATACTTATTTTATATTTATATTTTTGTCTGTATTTTTGTTCTGTGGCTTGATTTAATTTGCTAGGCGTTTTGCCGCCAATTTTTGGTGGCAGTATATATAGAAAAGAAGATTGTACTTATAATACGTCAGTTAGGAAATGATAAGAGAACGTTAGGGATAAATTTAGGATGAAATTTGAATAAATACTTAGACCAGGGAGGACGAATTTGTAAATATATAGAACAGGCAAAATAGCTGGATTTACTATTAAACATTTGGCGAAAGCTTAGAAAATTTGAATCCATTTTTAATATTATCTAGCTAGATTTGGATAGTCTTAAGACGACCCTTCAGGTCGAACCGGTAAGCAGAGCTGACAGCTGCTATCCGGTATTACGGATCTCTCTCCATTCATTTTTGCTTGTATCTTGTGGATCGGGCTAATTCCAGGATCGATGCTAGGGATACCATTCTTTAAACTCTATTTTTAGTTTCAGTTTGTTAGATTTTTATTTACTATTGATTAACCTGAAGTTAGATTAAATTTGGAGCACGTTTACTTTTCGCGTTTAAACCCAATGTAGTACCTTCGGGTGGAGCATTGGGGACGTGGCCGCAGGCACAGCGGCCCTTAATTACATTATAATGCCGATTGTCCGGACAGATAAGCAATATCCGTTGAGCGTTCTTCCTTGAAGACTGGGGTTTCCGGATGCCGATAGTCCTAATCTTAGAAAAGGAACGTAACACGGACATCAACACTACATACACAACACACATGCGCACACACACAACTTCACCCACACACATACATACACATACCACCTAAAGCGCACACACACACACACACAAACACACACACCTTACTCACGGTTACTTTCTGTGGGTAAGCAAGGTGTACTTAAATTGCAGGTAGCAGACTACTGAAAGGTTGGAACAAATAAATAAAAAAAAAATTAAAAGATTATATGTGGTAAAGAGTACATTAAATAGAACGGATGAGGTAAATGTAGAAGTCTAGAAAGATTGTACTACTTTGAATTTATATGAAGTAGTGGAGGAATTAAATGAAGTAGATAAAGAAGTAGATGAAGAAGTAAATGAAATAGATGAAGAAGTAAAGAAAGTACAGAAGGAAGTAAATGAAATAGGATTAGAGAGTTTTGAGGATTCAGGTAAAATACAAGATGAAGTAGAGTCAGCGTAATTAAATACTCCAAAGACAAGGAGTTAAGAAATGAATATTTAAGCATTTTTACAGGTTACGAGGAAAAAACGGAAAATTTTGAAAGAGAAGAAGATAAGGGTAAATTGAATGAAAGAGATACAGATTTAAATGAGTGATCAGTGATAAAAATTTAAATGAGGGCGATAACAAAATAGATGAAGGTATCGGTAAGAAAGTAAATACTTATGTTGTGAATCATGTGGTTATAATGAAAAGAAGCGATGTTAATAAGATTTTAGATTTTAATATGAAAAATATAAATCAGCGTAATAATAAAAGATATGATTGTCCAACGTCGAAGGTTGTTAGTTCTTAAGCGAGATTTGGTAATATAAAAGTTTTTTCGAAGATCAATTTAAAGAATTTATTTTTGGAGAGAAGGTTACAAAAAATTTTCGGTAGATGGATGTATTTATTGATTGAAATAAAAAAGTTCCTTTCTTTTGGTTTCTCAATAGGCACGCTAGCGCTAGTTCATAATTGTCAAATAATTTTTTTGAAAATTTTCAAAAAAAAATATTTGACAATTATGAATTCTATATGATTCTTTTGATAAAAGCGAAAAGAATCGTCGAAACGTTAAGAAAATAAAAATAAATTTATGAAATTCACACCATCTTTTATTCCTTGGACTTCATACCCAAAATACTACCACTTTTTCATTAAAATATATATATATATATATATATATATATATATATATATTGACGTGGAATTATAGGTTAAATAGGTGTAAACAATAAAATTTTATCACTGGATATATAGAAAATAGGAGCAAATTATTTACGCGCCAAATTAATCAGTTTATATAGTGAAAACGGACGGTTATTAAGTTTTTTTTTTATTTTTAAATTAGAATGTTAAAATTGCATAAGGGAAGGAAGCTCTAGAGTACATAAAAACTCAAGGATATGCATAAGTATCTATAATAATTTTAAATCAAGCGCATGGAAGCAAAAAAAAAGCTTGCACGTATAGAAAATCAATAATTTAAACGCAAATCTTTCTATTTACATAAAACCAAACGTTCGTTTACAAATACTAAAAAGGGAAGAAACTAGGAATTGTTATTTTTAACGGTCGGTTGTTTCGAAGAACAGCTGTTGGTTAAACGTCAGGTTCATGGAAACTTAAACAAACGTTAGCACAAAAATTTTATAAAAGTTTGTTTGCAACGGTCACTGTATAAGCTGCTAAAATAACAAGTGCCTCAAAGACTGAGTGAAATAAACGATCGATAATGTAAGACAGACAGAGAAGCGAATAAAGAAAGCGTTGGTTACAAGTCACGTCTAAATACACGGGTAAATACGAAGGCCAACAGACAATATTGATTTTCTGTAGCTCGAGAGGGGTTTCGAAATGAAACGCTAAATATGAGTAGAACAAAGAAAGATAGCTGATAGGTGGAGCGTTGTGACGAGGGAAAACTATATCATTGGCTTAAGGCGAAGCTGTTGTGAGAAGCGCGCGTCCGTTCAGTGTAACATTAAAACGATCTCGGAATTTTCAGACGCTGTAATAAGTTTTTTTCTAGTAATATTTTCACAAATACCTAATTTAATTAATTCACAAAAGTCAATGTAAATATAATATCTCTACACTATCTACGTGATAAATATTACATATTGTTGAATACAATATAAGCTTTCGAAATGAGAGCATAAAATTTTAAATTAAGCGGTGACAGAAAATGCCATTTGTTAGCGTCACTGGAAGGGCTCCCTCCTTTTGATGATTGTAAAATCATAACTGTTGTCAGACGGCAGCATACGTCATTAGAACACTTCCACCTGAGCTGTTGTTAGAGAAGGTCAATTGTCTTTACATACAAGAACATGGCGTTACAGACCACGTGTTGGAAGCACCGAAAGATTAGGGTCGATTTTCAAGATGAAATCGTCTCGGCTAAACAGATTATATGTCCACGCTTGGCATTTATTAGTTCGTATAAGATGGGACGTTAAATTGTTCTGAATGGCTTTAGGATAACATGCAACTTATGCAACTTACTATAACTCGTGCAGTTTACTTTAATTTAAGAAATACATAAAATTTATTTAGTAATCAATGGAAAATTTATTGGCAACTATTTGAAATTTAACTTTATGTGGAAATCAGTCTGGCGTGTTTCATTTGTTCGATGCGAACGTCTGTAATGTTGTTAAATATTCAGTATCCAGTTTATTGGATTGAGTGGTAAAGGAAGATTCCTAACCTGTAAACGCTGAAACAAGAAGATTTCAATTTATTAATTATTATTCCGGGTATGGTCCTAATACCTTGCAAGTATTTTTCTGATGGATTAACATCTGGTATGTAATTAATGCTTTTTAATACGTCAGCTGTAACTTTTGGTATAACAGACAAATAAGTTTTGTTTGTTAACGTGGAAATCTCCTAGTTCATTATGTGAGTGACAAGCAAATTATTTTTAAACTTTTGTGAAAGTAATCTATAAAGCTTCACTTTTAATCTTTGTATTAGTACTAACAAAAAATGGTGGATGTCGATATAAAAATAGAAAAGGTTAATTTTCAGTATTAACAAAAATTATAGTTATTTTAGAGAACTAAATTGTTTCATTTTGCTTCTCATTAAATAATAAATGGGAATATTTTACCATTTAGTGTGAAGTCTACGTAGTACTACCAAGACCAAATAAAGTTGTAATATAAATTTAATTAACCCAAAAATTCAAATTTTATTATTTTCAAGAATAAATTCTTGTTAGACTTTACTAATGTAAAAACTACATTATTCTATTTTTGAGAAATGCTGATTATTACCAAGTACATATGTACATATTTTTCATTATCATAATTTAGTCAAATTTTTAAAGATGATGTTTTGTATATAATTTTTAACTGCAACTTAAAGAAATAGATAGATATTCATTTTGTTCAAGACTATGATTATTAGTTGGAATGAATGAGGTTTGATTCTTATTAATTATGAATTTTTTAAAATGAAGGCACAAACGGTGCTAGCCTTGTTTTAATCTGTTTAAAGGTGTAGCAATGCATCTTTAAAAGTCAATATCGAGCCATAAGGTAAGAAAACTTTAGGGATTGGGCTCTCGTAGTATTTTTTGTAAAGCAGTATTTGAGTATAGGTTTCCGCATTCGCCTTATACAAAAAACTCAAGTTGGGTCTTCTTAGTATACAAAAATTCGGTGGCGCCATATTCACTATATTTTGGTCGCAGTCCAACCCCCACCCAAAGCTCATGTTCTACCCAGAGCATACGCTCGACTAGCCGCTTAGCCTTTGGAGGTTTCCTCATCTACAAGCAATTTTCCACCGAAACTAACCGTGGGCTCTTTACATCTTTAGGAAATCCTCGTTATCTATCCTAGTGTCTTTCAGCTGGCCATATAGGAGTAAAATAAATAACCCCTTAGTAAGACAAAACGTTATAACGTTACGTTCGGAATTTGTAGAAGTAAAATTAAAAATAAGATTTTCAGTGGAACTAGATTCAATGGGGAGTTTAGAAAAGCGTATAAATACTCAAACAAAGATATTGAAGCTCTCTCTCCGTTTAGATCTGAGATCGTGCTTAGATCTGCATCGTAATAATAGTATATGCTTTTACGGGTATTAATTATTGTGTATTCGGTAAAGTAGCATACAACATCCTGTTTGAAAATATGTAAAGCTGTAGTAACGTACCGCAAAAGTAAAAGTGATACTGCACGAGTTGGTGCTGTTGTATAGATAAAAGGTGCCGTTACTACAACGACTCTATTGAATGAAGGGATGGTGTTTGGGTAAGCGAAGCCTATAGCTTAAATAGTATGCATGAAGTATATTTGGTATGGAATGTTAATTTTGGGACAACGGAAATATCTGGGTAAAAGAATAGAGGTGGTAGCAGGGATTTGGATAGTGGGGAACTGTTGGATCCAGGCACCATCAAAGTAGATGGACTCAACGACGAGGGTTTCTGGTACCCATCTTCAGAGGTGACGAGGGACGAAGACTTCTCCAGGTAAAGAAACTTACTTTCTTGTTTTTTTGTATAAAAATTTGTGTTGATATTTTTGTGTTCGAGTGTTTTGACTTATTGGGGGTGTATTTATTAGCATAAAAACTCGTTTAAAGAGGTATATGTGCAGGACAATTAATCTTGATTATTTAAAAGGGTTTATTGATGATATAAATGTTTATTCATAATATAAAATGTTGTTGTAAAGAGTAAAGGTGTCTTTAAATTTGTTTTTAATAAAAATGCAAGGTGTCAAAGCATTTAGAGGAACTGGGTTATAATGAACTCAAGATAGACCAGAATAAAGTCAAACTAGGGTTGCATGTGGGGCCCCTCTACTCGTATTAAATAAAATTTGTTAAAACATTTTAAAATCAAAGACTTAAAAGTATTTAATGATTGAGGTGGTAACAGTTTTACCAAGGTGTAAATATTTTATTAATAATGGAAACTTGTTAATATGTGTAAATAAAAAGGTTGTATGTTCCGTTGCATTATTTGAGTGGTAATTTCATTTGACTGTGTTTGTGAGAAAGGAAGGTGCTTAGGATGGTAGGTATTTAAGAAGAAACCGATTGCTGAGCTAGTCAGGGTGAGCAGAAATAAAAAGGCGTTCCAAAAGGAAGTGTAATTTTTTTTGTTTTTTTTTATTTTCAGAAAAATTTATGTTGGCCCAATTCTTAGGGGGAGATTTTGAAACGATCCACGGCACTTTTATGGCGACCCGAACGTAAGGGCACAAGTTCCAAATAGAATTTGAAAATTTTATTCCAGGAGATTGGCGAGCTGACAGAGAGTGTGTGTGTAGTATAAATTTGTAAATATTTTTGAGTGTGTAAGGAAGTGATTTAAACGTATGCAGAGAAAAGAGTGGTAAAGAAGCCAAGGAGTTAAAATTGGAAATGACGATAGTGCGTTATTTGATAAAGCAGGAAAAATGGAAGAAGGCGGGGGAAGTAGGGATCAGTCAAAGACGGAATCAGGGCAACAAGGTAAAGAACTAAATTTGAGAATGCTAGAGAGGATGAATTAAGAATCGAACAGGAAGTTTCAGGAGATTAGGGAAATGGGTGAAGAATAGAAAAAAGAGTGAAGCAGATGAGTGCCGAATCAAACCGGAAGTTTGAGCAAATTAGCGAGTAAATAGATAAATCGACGAAAGAATTTTCTTGAGTTTAAAAATAGGTTAACAGTAAAAATGGGGGAAGTAGAAAATAGGGTTGATAAAATGAACGCGATATAAGCCGTTTGAGTCAGGAAATGAGACAATTACAGACGGAGGTTAGAATCTTGTGTAAAGATGAGATTAATGTAAAAATGACGGATGTAACAGATTCATGTAGTGATCGTTAGGTAGGGTCGAAAGAGAGGTAAGCGGAATAAAACAGAATGTATCGACTTTGATTGGGGATGGTCCCAGATTTGTAACAAAAAATATGTCACTGGATCAACAGATAAAATTTTATGGGGATAGTAGGGTGAACCCTCAAATTTTTATAAACAGTATTAGAGGTTTGGTAGGTAATTTGTTCGATGAACAGGAAAAAGCTCAATATTGTGAAGGCGCTACTGAAAAACCATGCTCAAGCCTAGTATAATCGCATAGGACAGGAGATAGAGACATACTGTGAATTTAAGGACAGATTTTTGAAACACTACTGGAGCGACCACAGACAAGACAAAGTACGTGACGATTTAATAACTGGGAAATATAAAGATGAATGTACAAGAAGTAGGGAGCAGTATGCTATACGCAAGTATAGCATAGTCAAGCAATTAAATCCACCATTAACAGACCGACAGACTATAAAATACTTTTCACGACATTTTGAGGTTGAGATTCGGCAACACGTGGCGTTGCAGAATATCGTCGATAGGGATATGTTTTTGAAGTATCTGTAAAGGTATTGAAACGAATTTTTTTATTATTATATATCTGGCCCAAAAATCTTCCGACACAACTAGGGGTCTATTCCTGGGTAGAGCAATGAGAAGTGGGGGGGTAAGTCGAATTTTGTTTGCAGATCAAACTTAAGCTAAATCAAATAGGCGCCACCAAGTCCTAATGTAATCACGATAATTGCATAGCATAGTTCTAAGGGCGGACGTGGAGACCCAAAGAAAATAAGGTCGCCTTCGCTGACAAAAGCCTGTCTTAATAAAATAAGACGCAGCTCCTGAAAGAAATTGTAATAGTTAAATAAAAAAGTGGAAAACCATTTGTGTCCTGCAAAAATACATAAAGAAATAATAAAAAAAGTATTTCCAATATAACATTGGCATCAATTTATTACTCAGATGGGTTTTAGCTTTATGTAATAAGATTTGATCACACTTGATCAAAATAAAAAACCTTTAATCTTGAACCAATTGTTTACTAAAAGATCTCTTTTAAAATAATATAACTTGTAACAAAAATTTAATAATTAACTGCATCAATCTTAAACTTTTAACTTTCATGTTTGTCTATATCATTATCAATCAAACACTTTACTTTAAAACATGAACTTGTTGTACAAATAGGGTTCTGACCTGGGCAGATCTTTTCAGGTAGATAACAAATTAATAGCTCCTAACAATATTAGCATTTGAGCTTTCAAAATTATGTATACTAATTTTAATGTAGATAAAGCTGATCACAAAAATATTCATGTTTACATATATTGTACTAAAGCTGTTCAAAGCATTTGCTTTTAAAATAACATCTGTCAGCTATACAAAGTAGAAAAATATGACGTCAGTAACACCTGTTGACATTACTGATGATTTATATGGAACAAAGCATATTGTTTTTAGAACGTTAAATCAATGAACTTTTGTTTTACTACTGGTAAATCCAGCTCAACAATTAGTTGGAACTTTTTCAGTGTACATATTTACGCATCAAAGCAAGTTAACGTGTTCCAAATTTTGAAACACATAAAAAGAACTTATAGCTATCTACGAACCAAAACTGCAATTGTCGCATTGTGACAAAGAAAGACGGGATCACCGTTCTTCAAGCAACGATAACAGCGTTTGCAATTTGAAACCAATTCATCCAAACCAACTTCTATAATTTCTGCATTCCACGTGTCGAATCATATCCTGTCGCCTTACATTCAGCAGCAATCGTACTCTCAAAGTTGAATTACGTCACCTTCTAAAGGTAGCATCTTACATGTGTTTTACCGTGTCCTTAAAAGTTGCATCCTACTTGTCGCGCTAAATAAATTATCTTAAATTATACAAGTTAGCAAAATATATACATTACCGACCGTTATTCGAAGATATCCTAACTATTTGAAATGGATTCGCAGATTTCCGGCCTCCAACCAAGGGAACATGTTGATATCTCTATCACCTGTGGCCGACTATCTTATAACCAGCTCGGGCGGTCGCGCCGTTAGGAGGGGTACAATCAAATAGAGATGTGCTTGTAAATAGCTGTATACGACACAGATATCTGAATATAACTAGATTATTAAAGGACGATGCAGGCTTAGCGTATTACTTTTGAAGTTGAATGCAAATTATTATTGTTATTAATAAAATTGTTACATTATTCTTGAAATTATATGCAAAGAATTATTATTATTAATAAAATTGTTACACTATTCTCGAAATTATATGCAAAGAATTATTATCGAAAATAAAATTGTTACAGTATGATGACGTAAGTAGTGGACGATCTAGTGAGACAAAAGAACAACAGGTGAACACGGTTAAGTTTGACAATAGAAGGGACAGTTACCCAGGACGGGGGACAAATTTTTAATTTAACCACCGGCAGAACTGGGAACCACGACGGACATTCTGGAGGGGTAATAGTGTAGGTAGAGGACCCGTACCGAGACCTGGGGTAACTAAACAAAACAGTTCACCGGACATGAGGGGGACACAGACGACAAACAACAGAGAAAGTGACAACACTAACAGGATAAAAACGCCGAGGACATATGCTGAAGTAGTGACAAGACCAGGACCAAGTAGGGAGAACAGACCTGGACAGGATTTTTAGACAAGGACAAACCACTAGACATTATTGTGTACAAATACAAACATCCAAAAGAATTTTTAAGAGTTGAGGAAGAAGTTGAGCCAGAAATAAAAAAAAAATTTTGTTAGCCTATAGCTGATGTTAAACTTTTTGAGAAAAATTTAGGAGCGTTGTTGGATTTAGGAGCTGAGGCGAGTTTAGTATCGGAGGAATTCGTCAACGAAATAAGCGAAAAGGTGTGTGACAGAATTATGCCAATAAAAGGAAGTCACCTGGTAGCGCCGAATAAAAAGCGATTTGCTGTAGTGAATAGTGTAGTTGTTTTAAAAGTAGAGTTAGGTTCAGTAAGCTGTGAGCAAAAATTCATAATTGTACCTGGATTAAAGTTTAAAGGAATATTAGGGGTCGATTGTATGATGAAGTTAAGAGTAGTTATAGATATGGAGAAGAAGGTAGTTAGGATTAGAGATAGGATATTGCCCTGGAAAGCAAGTTATGAGGTCACAGAGGATGGCATGGGGTTATGTATTGATGTTATAGAGGTAGATGAAGAAGAGGTGAAAGAGATCGACACAGTTAAATATTCTGAGGGAAGGTCAGAAGAGGTACAATTGGTAGTGAACGAAGAGTCTAAACTAGTAGGAGTAGAGGCGAACGCAGCATTATGTTACACACAAAAGCTAAAGGTAGGCATAAAGGAGATGAGTGGCAATGATAATTTTGAAAGTTGGATTTAAGAGATTTTTATTGGGTGAATATAAAGAGTCTAGAAGAGATGAAGAATTTTCTATAGAGGGAAAAGATGAAAATGTGTTTGGTTTGTCCGCAGCAAAGGGAATAATAGTGAATGAGAAACAGACAAGTATAAAGACAGAGGAAGAAATATTTAAGAGTCAGGATAAAAAGGATAGTTTTATTTTATGTGAAGCAATAGTGATCATAAGTGTAGAAATAGAAGAAGAAAAGACGGGGATGAAGTTTATTAAGATTGTAAGAAGAAAGACACGGAGGATCAAGAAAAGAGTCAGATTTAAATAAAGAGATGACTTAATAGATAAAAATATAAGGATAGGTGAATAGTTAGAGATGAATTTGAATAGATAGGGATAGAGATAGGTGTATATGGAGAAGTAGAATTAGGAATAGGATAAATAAGGGAGAGATAGTTAGAGGTAGATATAGAGTTTGGCATGAATAGTTAGTTATAAATAAAGATAAGTGTAGATAGATAGAAATAATTAGGGATAGATAGAAACAAGTAGAAATAGGCAAATAAGGAGTGATAGGTTGGATAGATAAGTATAGGTAGAGTTAGGTGAGTAGATAGGTGTTTAGAAATATCATGTAAGATTAGGTAGTAGGAATTTAAATTCAAGAAAACGTGATGAGTTTTCTGTGAATTGAAATAGGGGGATTATGACGTGGAATTATAGGTTAAATAGGTGTAGACAATAAAATTTTATAACTGGGTATATAGGAAATAGGAGCAAATTATTTACGCCCCAAATTAATCAGTTTATTCAGTGAAAACGAACGGTTATTAAGATATTTTTCTATTTTTAAATTAGAATGTTAAAATTGCATAAGGGAAGAAAGCTTTAGAGCACATAAAAAATCGAGGATACGCATAAGTAATTATAATAATCTTAAATCAACCGCATGGAAGCAAAAAGGGAGCTTGCACATATAGAAAATCAATAATTTAAACGCAAATCTTTTCATTTACATAAAAGCAAATGTTCGTTTACAAATACTAAGAAGGGAAGAAACTCGGAATTGTTATTTTCAACGGCCGGTTGCTTTGAAGAACCCCTGTTGGTTAAATGTCAGGTTCATGGAAACTTAAACGAACGTTAGCACAAAATTCTATAGAAGTTTATTTGCAACGGTCACCGTATAAGCTGCTAAAATAACAAGTGCTTTGAAGACTGAGTGAAATAAACGATCGATAATGTAAGACAGACAGAGAAGCATATAAAGAATGCGTTGGTTACAAGTCACGTCTAAATACACGGGTAAATACGAAGGCCAACAGATAATATCGATTTTCTGTAGCTTGAGATGGGTTTCGAAATGAGACGATAAATATGAGTAAAACAAAGAAAGATAGCTGATAGGTGGAGCGTTGTCACGAGAGAAAACTATATCATTGGCTTAAGGCGAAGCTGTTGTGAGAAGCGCGCGTCCGTTGAAAGATTAAACAAAATTCAGTGTAACATTAAAACGATCTCGGAATTGTTTAGACGTTACGTTCGGAATTTGTAGAAGTATAATAAAAAGTAAGCTTTTTAGTGGAACTAGGTTCAATGGGGGGTTTAGAAAAGCGTATAAATACTCGAACAAAGATATTAAAGCTCTCTTTCCGTTTAGATCTGGGATCGTGCTTAGATCTGCATCGTAATAATAGTATATGCTTTTACGGGTATTATTTATTGTGTATTCGGTAAAGTAGCATACAACATCCTGTTTGAAAATATGTAAAGCTGTAGTAACGTACCGCAAAAGTAAAAGTGATACTGCACGAGTTGGTGCTGTTGTATAGATAAAAGGTGCCGTTACTACAACGACTCTATTAAATGAAGGGATGGTGATTGGGTAAGCGAAGCCTATAGCTTAAATAGTATGCATGAAGTATATTTGGTATGGAATGTTAATTTTGGGACAAGGCAAATATCTGGGTAAAAGAATAGAGGTAATAGCAGAGATTTAGATGGTGGGGATCTGTTGGATCCAGGCATCATCGAAGTAGATGGACTCAACGGCGAGGGTTTTTGGATGGGTAATCTTCAGAGGTGACGAGGAACGAAGACTTCTCCAGGTAAAGAAACTTACTTTCCTGTACTTTGTATAGACATTTGTGTTGATATTTTTGTGTTCAAGTGTTTTGACTTATTGGGGGTGTATTTATTACCATAAAAACTTATTTAACGGGGTATATGTGCAGGACAATTAATCTTGATTATTTAAAAGGGTTTATTGATGATATAAATGTTTATTCATGATATAAAATGTTGTTGTAAGGAATAAACGGGTGTTTAAATTTGTTTTTAATAGAAATGCAAGGTGTAAAAACATTTAGAGGAACATGGTTATAATGAGCTCAAGATAGACCGGAATAAAGTCAAACTAGGGTTGCAATATGTTGAAATATTTTAAAATCAAGGACTTTAAAGTATTTAATGATTGAGGTGGTAACAGTTTAGAAAACTGTCTGTACCAAGGTGTAAATATTTTATTAATAATGGAAACTTGTTAATATGTGTAAATAAAAAGGTTGTATGTTCTGTTGCATTATTTGAGTGGTAATTTCATTTGACTAGGGGAAAGATCTTAGGATGGTACGTATTCAAAAAAAAAAACGATTGCTGAGCTAGCCAAGGTGAGCAGAAATAAGAAGGCGTTCTAAAAGGAAGTGGAAGAAATTTTTTTATTTTTTTTTATTTTCAGAAAAATTTATGTTGGCATAATTCGTGGGGGAGATTTTGAAACGATCCACGGCAATATATATATATATATATATATATATATATAAATATTTTAGATAGTTAATTACACAAGGTAAGTTAATAAATACTATCGTATTACAGTGAATAAGATGAAATAATAACTTGAAATAATCATTTGGGCTTTGCATAAAAGTCTAAGATATTATTTCATCTTATTCACTATATATTGCTGTGATACTCGATTTTAGGAGTAATGAGCTCCTACGATGGGCGTCATAAATTTGCTATGATATAGACCCCACGATTGGACGTACCATAAATTTCTGTGTTATCGCCCTATTATTATTTTATTATTTTAATCCCCAACGTTATAAAATGTTAGATTAGGATTTTTATCCCGACTAGCTTACTGAATGGATCTTATCGAATTAAATAAAGCAATTGATAATACACAATATAATAATTGATAATATTTACAACACTCAAAATTTTCCTTTTTGTACAGAATATCTACATATACGAGATTTATGTTTTTCTGAAAGCCAGCAAAAATATCTTTTACTTATTCCATTGTCATAAATTTTTAAGTAACCCTTTTTGATGACTCTTACAAATATACAATGTGATAAATATTAAATCAAAACAGTTTTTAATAATAAAGTGTATTAAGATTGCTAACTTGGAATGGGTTCTGTAGTTCCATCCTAGTCTTTGATCGGCATCCCCTTTCTGTGTTCGGTTTGCTTATTGATATGCCGGCCCTATATAGGAATCATTTCCCATAAATCGATTCCAATTAAAATCATACCAAGTCGGAATATGTCCAAATTAGAATACTTTGATTTTTAAAATTATCTCCAAAATTAGAGTATGTTCGAAGTTAGAAATTTCAAATTAAAGTCGTCTTAAATATCCCAAATTAAAGCCATTTCAATCAAATATGTCTCAAATTTCAGGCCAAATTAAAGTCGGAATTAAAAGCCAAGATCAAGAGTCGAAGTTAAAATCCAAATTACATGTCGGTATTAAAAGTCCTGTTTTATTAATATTAAAAATAAATTTAATTGATTTGCTTTACTTAGGTCTATTTATAGATCGGCCTATTTTCGTTGCACAAATTCTAGCACTATTAATTTTGATTAATTTTGGTTTATAGTTCACTGGTTACCTAAGCTTTTAACACTTTTGAACATAGTCGTTGCTCAGTTTGAATATAGAGTAACTTGTCGCTTCGTCACTATCGTATATATAAGCCCTACCTCCAATTAATTTCATTGGCTTGTTGACGTTCTAGGGCGATACTTCTACCTTATCTCGCATACCTCGGAATTTTCACAAATTATTTAGTTTAAATTTTTTAATGCCTGTCTTGTCTGTCACGTACGCATCCCGCATATCGTGGTATTCTTCGAAAATTTCCAACTTTTGACTTTTATTAACTCACGTAATCGGATGCTTGTTAAATTTTATCGTCTAAATTGAATCGCCTGGTGCTTGTTTATTCCTACAGAATATTGGATTCTTGAACAAATGTGATTTCTTCCAGTCACGTAACGATTTTCTAATAATGAATATTTAGAATGCGTGTACGATGATATTCTCGACGCATTTGTTAGATATTTGCAATGCCAATTTATCTATGCTTCCCGGTGATTTAATTTTGATGTAATTTGTTGCGTTTTAAAATTTTATCTTTATTTGTAAGCTACACTTAGACATCTATATGTTCTCATGCATTTATTCCCGTGTATTTTATATACAGTGTCCTCTCAATTAACAGTATGTAGAGTGACCGTTTTACTCTTATGATTTCTGGAATTATGTGCTTTTCTTAAAGTAGAAGTTGTTTACATTTATTCTACGATCCTCATGACTTAACTTATCCCTAAATGACCCTATTATCATAGCTATACATATATATATTACTCATATTTAAACCAGGGTAGAAAATTAAATAATCACATCAAATAATTTTCATCACCGTGTATAATGAATATTATTAAATAATACGCGTTATTAAAACCGTGAAGCATAAAAATTTATTAGTTTCAGTAAAAATAAGAGATTTAAATCATGTACAAGACGCTTTATATCAAAAGAAACAGTATTAAAAAGCTCTACGTGTAATTTAATTATTCCTAATAAAGAAACAAATGGAAATTACGTGCAAAATTTATATTAATTAACCCTATTTTAAGTAACCGGTATTAAACAAAGTGTACACATAATAATTAATATTTAATTTGTATTCGCTAAAAATGAAAGGATAGAAGTCAATTTTAATTGGAGTTAATTAAACCATTATTAATAATAAGCATAAAAGCCTGTGAAAATCCAAGATTAAAATACCAGAAAATAAAGCTCTGAGAATTAATATTATGTTTGAACACCTGCGTAGTTTAAATGTCACGTACGGCGTAAATTTTGCAGATAATTAATGGTTACAAAGAATCTTGGAGAAACCGGGGCTTAATATTCACGGGAAGGCGCGATACGGGGTTATTTAACCCAGATAGTCCACATGGACTGAAATAATCGATAGTAAGGAATATCAATTTGCACCACTAAGAACAGGTTAGAGAAGGAAAGATAATGTGCGTAAGACAAAGACACTAATACTTAAAGGCGTGATATGAGCAACGTCACGAGGGTCACGATTGATTGAAAATAAGATGCACATATGAGAGGTAGAAACAACAATTTCTGTACAAAATTAATTAGTTATTCTCGGACTTGTTTGCGTGCCGTGTGAGAATTTCTGAGATTTTCAACTGGCGAGTGCAAAATTCGTAAAAACCGACGCACAGGCGACGGAATGGGAACATAGAATGACGTAATTCTAGAAACTGGCCGTTTTGGGGAACAGACCGACAGACAGGCTAACCGCTATATATACGGAGGTGAATATGAAGAAGCTCTCTTAGATCTTCGACTTGATTGAACGCGTTATACAGTGCTTTTTAGTTTTCCGGTTTTAATATTAAATAATTTAAACAGTTTGCTCGAATATTATGTGATTTAAACAGCTCTTGTTCTTTACGTGCTACAATGAATGTACGTTAGTGCACTTAGAAAAGAAGATACAAGGTAATAAAGTTTAGTATCACTGTACCAATTGGTAAAATTTACTATGACAAATAAATACACAAAAGTAGGCAGTTTTGGCGTATCTTGGTGAAAGAAGTATGAATTTCTTTGTTATTTTTCGGGGGTATTAATACTTAAATGGTGCATAAACGTGTCTGGATCCACGAAACAAGGGTCAGATATACACAGAGGAGTTCCGGAAAAGCCCTGATACAACTTTAAATAAATGGTGATGGAGAAAAATTTTAAAGCGTTGAGAATCAGAAGCCGTAAATATAACCCAGTTGGAATGGTGTGATTAACAAAAGGGACGATGTACATTGAAGCTACGAGTGCAAGTAACCTTCAGGTAAATTATACTATTTTGTTTGAACTTTGAGATTTTGGTGTGTGTTGAATAACTTTCTAATTTGTTTATTTAAAATGGACAGTAGTGAAATTGTACTAACAATAATACTTTAATTTTAAGGTGAAATTTGCTTGTTTAAGTAGAAAGGGGTATTTAGTATTGATGTTCTGGATTATGATGAAAATTTGGGTATGTCTTTGAGCTCAATTAGACGAACCTGGTTAATTAACGTAAAGGGGTGGTAGATGCTTCCTTTGTACTCTGCATATATTGTTATAGTAATTAGTAGGCATCCTACAAGGACTTTAATTCTGGATGCACTTTAAAATGATAATAAATTTAATTTTGAAATTCTCTGATATTAAAATTTATGCTGAATTTTAATTTTGAAATTTTAATGTATTGTGAATATTGATGTAAATAGAGTTAACGTTGATGTTTGTGGTAGGAATGTGTTTGTTTTTTTTATGTATGAGGATGAAAGTTATCTAGAGGAGCAGCCGAGGCGATTAACAGAAGAAAATCAACAGACCAGGTAATTCAAGAGGATTCACAGCATTCTTGACGCACAATCTGTGGGGCTCGATTATAAAGCGTAGTTCACGGATTTTGGTGGTATCACAGCATTCTTTGGCGACCCAAAAATGAGGCTCGAGTTCCAAATAAAATTTTTGTGATTTTATTCCAGGAAACTGGCGATCTGAGAGAGAGAGTTTCTGTGTGTGTATAAATTTAAGAGTATTTTGAGAGTGTGTGAGAGTGATTAGAACGTATGCAGAGAAAAGAGTGGTTAAGGAGTCAAGGAGTGGAAATTGGAAGTGACGATAGTGCATTGTGTGAGAAAAATTCTAAAATGGAAGAAGCTGGGGGCAGTAGAGATCAGTCGAGGACGGAATCAGGGGATCAAGGAAACGAGATGATAATGAGAATGCTAGAGAGATTGAACGATGAATCTAATAGAGCTAGGGAAGAATTCAATAGAAAATTAGAACAGCTAAGCGAAGAATCTAATAGAGCGAGAGAGGACTCAAATCGAAAATTTGAGCAAATGAGTGAAGAATCAAATAAGAAATTTGACCAATTAAATCAGGAATTAGGGGATAAAATAGAAAAATCGACGAGAGAATTTACAGAATTTAAAAATTGTCTTACCGTGAAAATGGGGGAAGTAGAAAATAGGGTAGATAAAAATGAGCGTGATATTACAGGTCTTCGACAGGAAATGGGACATTTAAGGTCCGAAGTACGCATTTTTTGTGAAGAAGAAATTAATGTAAAAATGACTGAAGTAACGGACTCATGTAGGGATCAGTTAGGCAGGGTAGAACGCGAAGTTAGTAGTATTAAATACAACATGTCAAATTTAACGGGGGATGGTCCCAGATTTTCTACAGGTGGAGTATCATTGGACCAACACATGAAGTTTTATGGCGATAACAGGGTCAATCCACAAATTTTTATTAATAGTGTAAGAAATCTAGTGGGAAATTTATTTGACGAACAGACTAAACTGAATACGATAAAGGCTTTATTAAAGGACAACGCGGAAGCATGGTACAATTTAGTAGGACAGGACATAGACACGTATCAGGACTTTGAAAACAAATTTTTAAAGCACTACTGGAGTGACCACAGACAAGACCAGGTACGAGACGACTTAATCACAGGGAAATTTAAGGGAGAATTTTCAGGAAGTATGGAGCAATATGCTATACGCAAGTATATCATAGCAAAGCAACTGAACCCACCACTGACGGACCGACAAATTATTAAGTATTTATCACGACACTTCGAGGTAGAAATAAGACAGCACAGCACGTAGCACTACAGAACATAGTGGACAGAGAAATGTTTCTAGAATACTTGCAGAGGTACGACGACGTAAGTAGTGGACGACCTCGGGATAACAGGGAAAGACAGATCAACACAGTTAGGTTTGACAATAGACGGGACAACTACGCTAGACGGGGGAATAGTTACGGATACCAGCGACAGAATTGGGAACAGCGACGACCATACGTTAGGAGTAATAGTTTAGGAAGGGGACCTGCACCGAGACCGGGACCTACCAGAATGAATAGTTCACCAGACATGAGCGGGACTGCAAATACAGACACGGAACGAGTGGAAACGCCTTGGACATACGCTGAGGTGACGGCTAGACCAGGACCGAGTAGGGAAAACAGACCTGGACAGGATTTTTAGAACGCGACAGACCACTAGATTTCAGTGTAAATGTATATGAACATCCACGTGAATTTTTCAAAATTGAGGAGGAAGTAGAGCCAGAAACTAAGGAAAATTTATGTTTGCCAATTATTAATTTAGAAATTTTTGAGAATAATGTAGAAGTATTACTTGATACAGGGGCAGAGGCGAGTTTAATATCGGAGGAATTCGTCAGCAAAATTAGGGATAAGGTTTGTGATAGAATTATGCCTATAAAGCGTAGTCATTTAGTAGCTCCAAATAAAAAGAAGTTTGCTGTAGTAAATAGTGTTGTGGTGCTTAGGATAGATATAGGAGGTTTAAGCTGTGAACAGGAGTTTGTAATTGTACCTGGACTGAAGTTTCAGAGCATTTTAGGTGTTGACTGTTAGGGGTTTTGATAGATATGGAACGGAAGGTAATAAGGATTAAGGATAGGGTAGTGCCATGGAAGGGCAGTTATGAAGTCACAGAGGATGACACGGGGTTTAGTATTAATGTAGTAGAGGTAGAGGATGATGAAGCTAAACAGATCAACACAATAAGATGTCCAGAGGATAGGATAGTAGAGTTTCAAGCTTTAGTACAAAAACATGCAGAATTAGTGGGGGTAGAAGCAACAACAGCATATCGGGAGCAGGTGAAGGCAGAATTATTTTTGACGAGGTTAAGTGGCAAGTTTGTTTTTAATAAAGTAGATTTAAGGAATTCATTCTGGCGGATTCCATTACACAAGCATTCTAGAAGGTACATAGGATTTTCCGTAGAGGGAAAAATCGATAATTGTAAAGTAGTATCGTTTGGTTTGTCGGCAGAAAGGGAAACAACAAGAAATGAGAAACAGACAAGTGTAGGGACTGAAGAAGAAGTAATATTTAAGAGTCAGGATAATAGGGATAAGTTTATTGTATGTGAGATAACAGGGATGTTAAGTATAGATATAGAAGGGGGAGAGATAGGGATGAAGAGTATTAGGATGGTAAGAAGAAAGACTTGGAGGGTCAAGAAGAGAGTTAGATTTAAATAACTTAATGAACAAAGGATAGAGATAGGTGAACTTTAGTATAGATATAGAACAAGGGATAGAATAGGTGTATATAGAAGAGTAGAAGTAAGTGTTTATAGAAAATAAAGCTAAGTATAGGATAAATATGGGAGATAATTAGGAATAGGTTTAGGATGAGAATAAAGAGTAAATGTAGGAAGAAAATAAGATAGGTTAAGTATAGATATTTCATATAAGATTAGTGGAGAGTTAGGAATAGAGTAAGAGTAGGATAGGAATATAGGATTAGGTAGGGGGAAGTAAAGTATAGTGAAGATTAGTTAAATAGGATAGGTATATAGGATGTATATAGGATTAGATGGATAAATAGGATGAAGTTAGGGATAATTTCAGTTTATAGAATTAGGTGAGAGTTAGGAATAGGATAGGGATATAGGTAGGTGTAAATATTTTTTTTGGATTGGAGACAAAGTAGGTAAGGTAGATAGATAAGGGTAGAGAGAGATAGGCAATTTTTTTTTCTAAATATTTTTTGGCAGTCTAAATGCTTTATATTTGCATTCAAATAAGTGGGATTATTTGTATTTAAATAGGGGGAAAATACTCATATTTAGACCAGGGTAGAAAATTAAATAATCACATCAAATAATTTTCATCACCGTGTATAATAAATATTATTAGATAATACGCGTTATTAAAACCGTGAAGCATAAAAATTTATTAGTTTCAGTAAAAATAAGAGATTTAAATCATGTACAAGACGCTTAATATAAAAAAAAACAGTATTAAAAAGCTCTACGTGTAATTTAATTATTCCTAATAAAGAAACAAATTCAAATTACGTGCAAAATTTATATTAATTAACCCTATTTTAAGTAACCGGTATTAAACAAAGTGTACACATAATAATTAATATTTAATTTGTATTCGCTAAAAATGAAAGGATAGAAGTCAATTTTAATTGGAGTTAATTAAACCATTATTAATAATAAGCATAAAAGCCTGTGAAAATCCAAGATTAAAATACCAGAAAATAAAGCTCTGAGAATTAATATTATGTTTGAACACCTGCGTAGTTTAAATGTCACGTACGGCGTAAATTTTGCAGATAATTAATGGTTACAAAGAATCTTGGAGAAACCGGGGCTTAATATTCACGGGAAGGCGCGATACGGGGTTATTTAACCCAGATAGTCCACATGGACTGAAATAATCGATAGTAAGGAATATCAATTTGCACCACTAAGAACAGGTTAGAGAAGGAAAGATAATGTGCGTAAGACAAAGACACTAATACTTAAAGGCGTGATATGAGCAACGTCACGAGGGTCACGATTGATTGAAAATAAGATGCACATATGAGAGGTAGAAACAACAATTTCTGTACAAAATTAATTAGTTATTCTCGGACTTGTTTGCGTGCCGTGTGAGAATTTCTGAGATTTTCAACTTGCGAGTGCAAAATTCGTAAAAACCGACGCACAGGCGACGGAATGGGAACATAGAATGACGAAATTCTAGAAACCGGCCGTTTTGGGGAACAGACCGACAGACAGGCTAACCGCTATATATACGGAGGTGAATATGAAGAAGCTCTCTTAGATCTTCGACTTGATTGAACGCGTTATACAGTGCTTTTTAGTTTTCCGGTTTTAATATTAAATAATTTAAACAGTTTGCTCGAATATTATGTGATTTAAACAGCTCTTGTTCTTTACGTGCTACAATGAATGTACGTTAGTGCACTTAGAAAAGAAGATACAAGGTAATAAAGTTTAGTATCACTGTACCAATTGGTAAAATTTACTATGACAAATAAATACACAAAAGTAGGCAGTTTTGGCGTATCTTGGTGAAAGAAGTATGAATTTCTTTGTTATTTTTCGGGGGTATTAATACTTAAATGGTGCATAAACGTGTCTGGATCCACGAAACAAGGGTCAGATATACACAGAGGAGTTCCGGAAAAGCCCTGATACAACTTTAAATAAATGGTGATGGAGAAAATTTTTAAAGCGTTGAGAATCAGAAACCGTAAATATAACCCAGTTGGAATGGTGTGATTAACAAAAGGGACGATGTACATTGAAGCTACGAGTGCAAGTAACCTTCAGGTAAATTATACTATTTTGTTTGAACTTTGAGATTTTGGTGTGTGTTGAATAACTTTCTAATTTGTTTATTTAAAATGGACAGTAGTGAAATTGTACTAACAATAATACTTTAATTTTAAGGTGAAATTTGCTTGTTTAAGTAGAAAGAGGTATTTAGTATTGATGTTCTGGATTATGATGAAAATTTGGGTATGTCTTTGAGCTCAATTAGACGAACCTGGTTAATTAACGTAAAGGGGTGGTAGATGCTCCCTTTGTACTCTGCATATATTGTTATAGTAATTAGTAGGCATTCTACAAGGACTTTAATTCTGGATGCACTTTAAAATGATAATAAATTTAATTTTGAAATTCTCTGATATTAAAATTTATGCTGAATTTTAATTTTGAAATTTTAATGTATTGTGAATATTAATGTAAATAGAGTTAACGTTGATGTTTGTGGTAGGAATGTGTTTGTTTTTTTTATGTATGAGGATGAAAGTTATCTAGAGGAGCAGCCGAGGCGATTAACAGAAGAAAATCAACAGACCAGGTAATTCAAGAGGATTCACAGCATTCTATATATATATATATATATATATATATTGTCGTGAAAATTATAGGTTAAGAAGAATAGATGGGTTTGTTAATAAAGTTTTAACAACTGTGTATATAAGAAATAGGAACAATTTATTTACGCGCCAAATTAATCAGTTTAGATAGGACGGATAATAAGATATCTTTGTATTTCTAAATTGGAATGTAAAATTGCATAACGTGTAGAAGCTTTAGAGTACATGAAATCCTAAGGATACGCATAATTAGTTTTAATTTTTAAATCAAGCGCATCGGATAAGAAACGGAACTTTTGTGTATAGAAAATAAATAAATTAAAGGTATATTTCCATTTAACTAAACTAAACGTTCGTTATACAAATTCTTGGAAACTCTAAAACTCGGAATTATATTTTTAAACGGATAGTTTGCTTCAAAAAACACCTGATAAGTAAAATGTTAAGTTCAAAGAACTTACATGAACGTTGGCGCAAAATTCTATAGAATTGAATGTAACAGTCGATGCGACAAGCTTCTAAAATAACAAATGCTTTGAAGACAAAGCAAAATGAAATATCCATAATGTAAAACAGACTGAGAAAACGTATAATAAAACGTTGGTTAAAATATCCGTCCAAAGTACGCAATAGATTTGGAGACCAACCACAATATCGATTTTCTGTAGCTTGAGTGGGATTCTAAGGTAAAACGGGGAAAGGTAGCTAGGGGTTGGACGTTAAAAACAGAGGAAAGCAATATAATTGGTCGAATGCTAAGTTTTGAGAAGCTCGCGTCGGTAATATATTGATAAACAGATTCCAATGAAAAAGCACGGTAGACTTGGAATTTTCGGACGTAGAAGTTCGTTACATATAAAATTTGTAGAATCGGTTTTGAAAAATAAGCATTTCGATGAAAATAAGGTCCGTGAAGGGGGTTCAAAATCATATAAATACACTAGGAGGGGCATTAAAGTCCCCTTACTTACTTGCTATTACATGCTCTTACTTTGTTCTGATTCACGCTTATTCTTTGACTTATAATACAACATCCTAAATTTAAAAGTGTGTAAAACGCGGTTAGTAACGTACATCAATAATGTATTAAAAGTGTGATTTGCACAAGTGGGTGCTGGCTTATAGAAGGTGCTGTTACTACACGCAACGATCTAATGATAGAATGGTACTTGGGTAACCAAGTCGAGAAGTTTGAAACAAATTTGCGTAAAGCGTAGTGATTACGGAAAATTAAGCTTGGTCGAGACAATTATCCGGGTAGGAATACTAAAGGTGGTTGCAGAGATTTGGATAGCGAGTGGAAATGAGTTAGATCCAGGTATAATAACGAAGTGTGTGGACACAACGATGAGGGTTTTGGAACACCTCTTCAGAGGTAACGATGGAAGAAGCTTACTCCAGGTAAAGAAAATTAATTTCTTGCCTTTCTTAAACATTTGTGCTGGTATTTTGTGCTTGAGTGTTTTGACTTATTAAGGGTGTATTTTATTACCATAAAAACTCATTTGAAGGGGTATATGTAAAGGACAATTGATATTGATTATTTAAAATGGTTATTAATAACATAAAGATGTTGTTGTAAAGAGTAAACGGGTCTTTAGCTTTATTTTAAACAAAAATGCAATGTTTAAAAGCATTTAGGGTAACTGGCTTATACTAAGCTCAACATAGACCAGAATAAAAGTCAATTTAGGGTTGCACGACGGGACCCATCTACTCGTCTAAAATAAAATTGTTAAAATATATAAAAATTAGGAAATTTTAAATGATTTAAGGATTGAGATAGTAACATTTTAGGAAACTGTATATACAAATGTGTAAATATTTTCGTGCTAATGGAAACTTGCTAATATGTGTAAATAAAAAGGTTGTATGTCTTGTTGCATTATTTGAGTGGTAATTTCATTTGACTGTATTTGTGAGAAAAGAACGAACTTAGGATGGTTGGCATCCAAGAAGAAGCAGATTTTAAAGTTAGCCAGGGTGTGCAGAAATAAGGAGACATTCCAGAGGTATTTGTATGTTTTTTTATTAAATTTTCAGAAAATTTTATGACGGTTCAGTAACGCAGACACTCGAAGGCGATCCCGATTGTTCTAGAGATCCACTGCAATATATATATATATATATATATATATATATATATATATATGTATATTACTGTGTGGTTATCGTATGGAACGTTTCTGAAATCACACTCCACTTGATACGCAATAGTTATTGTAATGTTAACTTCTGGAGTCGTCTTTAATTCATGGCTCACTGTTGGGTCGCTATAATTACTGTGTTGTTATTACGTTGAAATCATGCCCCACAATATTGTGTAGTTTTGCTCGATCCTTGCCCTCGGCTGCTCCCAATAATTCCTATTAACTCAAATTTCCTAGATTCATGTTGATACCTACCTGTTATATCCAAAAACTTCCTCTCAATATCCCCATGCTGAAACTAAATAAAAATTCACACCAATCACACACTCAAAAATAACTCAATTAACCAAATATATCACACTCTATTTAAATTAGATTCATAGTACATTTTAAAAACACCATTCCTTTATGTGCATTCATAAAGGTCAATATCTTTAAAACAATAATCATGCAAATTGATAACCTTTTAAACACATATATTTTTATTAAAGTAAGAGGACGTTTCTCATACCTTACGTTACCCTTTGTCTTAGCAAGAGCTCATAGTATAACTCTATACTTGTGCATATAAATTTGCTGCACTACCAAATATCAATTAGTCCTCTAGCCTCTTTACAACATCTGGTTATCTGTAAATTCATTAATTTTCAAAAATCAATTTCCCTTTAGAGTCCCATAAATGTATGTTCATAAAATATTAAATAATAATAAAAACACATCAAAACTCAAATTTAAATAATCACAAACACCATAAAAATATTCACCACTTAATGTTCTATTCTATCGCCTACCTGGTTTCTATCTTCTAAATGTGCTCCACCACCTAGGTCCTTGGAAATGCTGCCGGCTAGTAGATTCCTAGTCCATCAGCTAACTCCACGGTCGAATTACCATATCTGCCATGCATGCCGCTGTTTACAATTTTCAATCCAAAATTCCAATCTCCAAAATTAACTTTTCTTATTCAAACATCGCTTTTTTTCATCATCCAAACAATTTCAAATTCTAATACTTCCGTGCATTCTAATACCAAAATAATAAGCTTTGTACTTACATACTACTTTAACGTTTTAACAAAAAGTTGCTTTATTAGCCTCTACTTAAATTTTTATTAAATTGCACTAGTTCACTTGAAAGTAACTATTATCACGAATGATGGATGAAATCAAAGAGAACTCGGGCGCCCTCTGCCAGTGATTAAATAAGTAAAAGTCGCCCTCCCCCCTTATTTCAAATTGGCATGTACGCTTGTATACCCGTTCCTATAATTCTTGAAAATTCTTTTTTAACTGTCTGGTGTTCTAGTGAAAAACCTCCTAACAAACCTCAGTCTTTCGTGAATTTTCATAACGAATAAAACAATACTCAATAAACCGCTTCAAAACTGTAAATCGCCTTTCTAATTTAGCCTCTACTTTTCCATTTATCTACGCTTCCAACTCGAACAAACATCTTTCATCTCCCTTGTATCTATAGCTTTATGTCACCAGCTGGATCTTTGCCCTTCTTGTACAAATTACATCAATCACCTTGCTTGGCTCCATTCTCCCACCTTTTAACAGACGCGTACATGCTTCTAAATATTTTTGAAATTATTAATTTTATTCAAGTCTCCCAACTTTACTGTCTCCGAATAAATTATATGCATCTCTCTTGTACTCAATATACTTTTATTCTATCTTGGTCTTTTCTTAGTTCTCTCCTATACTACCTTCAAGATTGAAATCAATATTTTAACCAACATACCGCGTTTACATTAATTCCAACGGCTGTCCTTTTTTAATAACACATTAAAGTTTGTTTGTCGCTACGCTACCGAGAAATATTATCTCCCCTTGTTTGTTCTGTTTTAAACGTGTTGGTTTTACGTTTGAAAATAGAAATGTTATTTTATCACCTGCTCTACGCTTTTAGATTGTCATATAATACTTTCCTACAAATTTAAATGCGTTAGAATAATTATTATTTATTACGTCCTATATTTACACACGTACTGTATTACGTTATCCTTAGCAAAATTAAATTGACCCTACATTATTATACACTGCTTAAGCTAAAAATATAATTGTTAAGAAATATTCTAACTTCCTAACTGAATAAATTTATTTTATCTTATCCAATAGCTCTCAACCTATGAGTTAACTTGTGCTCTTTTATATCCCAATTACCCCTTAATTACACGATTATATATATATATATATATATATATATATTGCTGTGATACCACCAAAATCCGGGTACTCCGCTTTTCGAATCGAGCCCCTACGAATTGGATGTCCAGAATGCTGTGAATCCTACGAAAAGCTATTCATTACTTTAACTGTGTTGGTCCATTGACTTTCTTCTGTTAATCGCCTCGGCTGCTCTTCTAGATAGCTTTCATCCTCATACATAAAAAAACAAACACATTCCTACCACAAACATCAACGTCAACTCTATTTACATCAATATTCACAATACATTAAAATTTCAAAATTAATATTCAGCATAAATTTTAATATCGGAAAATTTCAAAATTAAATTTATTATCATTTTAATGTGCATCCAGAATTAAAGTCCTTGTAGGATGCCTACTAATTACTATAACAATATATACAGAGTACAAATGGAGCATCTACCACCCCTTTACGTTAATTAACCAGGTTCGTCTAATTGAGCTCAAAGACATACCCATATTTTTATCATAATCCAGAACATCAATACTAAATACCCCTTTCTACTTAAACAAGCAAATTTCACCTTAAAATTAAAATATTATTGTTAGTACAATTTCACTACTGTCCATTTTAAATAAATCAGTTATAAAGTTATGCAACACACACAAAAATATCAAAGTTCAAACAAAATAGTATAAATTACCTGAAGGTCACTGCACTCGTAGCTTCAATGTACATCGTCCCTTTTGTTAATCACACCATTCCAACTGGGTTATATTTACAGCTTCTGATTCTCAACGCTTTAAAAATTTTCTCTATCACCATTTATTTAAAGTTGTTTCTGGGCTTTTCCAGAACTCATCTGTGTATATCTGACCCTTGTTTTGTGGATCCAGACACGTTTATGCACCATTTAAGTATTAATACCCCCGAAAAATAACAAAGAAATTCATACTTCTTTCACCAAGATACGCCAAAACTGCCTACTTTTGTGTATTTATTTGTCATAGTAAATTTTACCAATTGGTACAGTGATACTAAACTTTATTACCTTGTATCTTCTTTTCTAAGTGCACTAACGTACATTCAATGTAGCACGTAAAGAACAAGCTGTTTTAAATCATATAATATTCGAGCAAACTGTTTAAATTATTTAATATTAAAACCGGAAAACTAAAAAGCACTGTTTAACGCGTTCAATCAAGTCGAAGATCTAAGAGAGCTTGTTTATATTCACCTGGGTATATATAGAAGTTAGCCTGTCTGTCGGTCGAGTCCTCAAAACGGGCAATTCTAAAGAATTTCGCATTCTCGGTTCCCATTCCGTAGCCCGCGCGTCGGTTTTTACGAATTTTGTACTCACCCCAATTACATCTCAGAAATTTCAACACGGCACGCAACGCCTGGAAATAACTAATTGACTTTTATACAGAAATGTTATTTCTACCTCTCAATTTTGCCTTTTACTTTCAACCAATCGCAACCCCATGACGTTGCTCTACTCACGCCTTTTACTATATGTGTCTCGGTCTTGTGCATATTATCTGTCTCTATCTAACCCGTCCTTATTGATGCAAATTGATATTCTTTATTATCGATTATTTTAGTCCATGTGGAGTGTGAAATATCCCACCTTTAGCATTTCTCGTAACTATTATGCGTTGGTTTCTCAGAGATTCTTTGAAACCATTTGTTATCTACAAAATTTTCGCCGAATGAGCTTTTTAAACCACGCAGGTGTTCAAACATACTATTAATTCTCAGAGCCTTATTCCGTGGTATTTTAATCTTGGATTTTCACAGACTTTTATGCTTATTATTAATAATGGTTTAGTTCAACCCTACACAGAGTGAACGACGATGCGATAACAGAGAAATGTTGCTCCCCTTTTCTCTAACACTTCCTATTTGATTGAGATACACAAAATTACTCAAAATTTATATAATAACCAAAAATATGTATAACTTGTAGCTCTATAATATTACTCGCCTAATTAAGAAAACCCCTGAATCAAAGTAACAATATAGTTCTATTTCTCCCCAAATTATAACTCCCTTTAATCAGTTTAAAGTCAGCAAAAATAACTCTGTACACTACTTGAAGTATGTTGAACGTTCAATAACCTTCTTTTGCTTTTACGTAATTTTCGTATCAATAAAATTTTAGATGACCCTTTACATAAATATTTGAGTACATGCAAAAGTTAAAATGTTTAAAAAGAAAATAATGCTTTATGCTATTAAAGAATATTTTTTATCTCTGACCTGTTGTTTTTTCATGCGTGTCTCTGCGTGCCTCAATACTTAGAACTGCCACTGCATGCTGTTGACCAGTGTCCTTGGATTGTTTTCAGTTTCTTATTGATTTTGTTTGATAGTTGTTAATTCATTCGCGTGGCACAGCTTGATTAAACGCCCAGTTTACCACTTAATTGTTTACTAAGTTGAATTTAGTTCAACCTTTAGTTCAATGCTTAATTCAATAGTTAATTCAATACATGGATCAGTACTCGGATCCGTACTCGGTCTAATACCTGTTGTAGTACCTGGTGCTCTAAGTTAATAAAATATTAAGGATTATGTGTAATTAGAACTTTAGACTTACGTTTTTAACTACTAAACGGCGAATTTCTGTTGTATATTTGCACTTTTGAAGTTTTCTATCACCAACTTTCGCTTAAATTATTATTTAATTTGATATTTTAACTTCGCGTGTTACCTTGATTCAAAGTAGTACGGATCGTGCCTTAGTTGTTGAAAGACTGACCCTTTATCAGCTCGTGCGGTATTTAAGGTCCGCATATCACCTGTTATAATTGGTTCACCCAGCTTGTTTTGTTGATTAAGGCGTTGTACTTTGACTTATCGCGCCAGCCTTCAAATTTCCATGTAGTTACTATCCCAATTTCTATTCGGAATGTTTTAACACATCACGCAGACATCTAGTTTTATATGGTGGATTTTGATACATTAAACCTTCTCAAGTCACGTATTCCTATTTTGTAAAGGATTTTTTAATTTTAAATGGCACGTAACCAACCGTATGTTTTCTTGTTTTGTTTTCCTAATCTGTTTGGGTTTTGTGTTAATTTTGGATAAAGATCACGTAGGCAAATTTTATAATAACGTGAATCGAATGCGTTTGTTTACTTCCTGCGTTTATGAAACTTGTTTGTTTTGAAAAATTAGTTTGTTGAGAGCATTCTTGTTTATTTCCCTACACGAATGCGTTGGTTTTGAATAGAATTCATTACGTATTTGTCTTACTTTTAGATGTTCCTCATGCGTATTTATTTAGTGTTTTTGCATGCGTTGCTGTTTTAAAATGGATTGCATGGTGTACAAAATTATTTATTTTACTGAATGTGATTGAATCTTTGAAGAATGAGCATCCTTACATTGATTAAAGTTAATTGTAAATTTTATACAGTGTGTTTAATATTTGCTTTTCGCATAATTGGCGAATTTCGTACAGTTTCGTACAGTTAAAGCCAGCAAAAATAACTCTGTATTATTTTGAAAGCCTTATTGAACGTTCAATAACCCTTCTTTTTCTTAACGTAATTTCTACGTATCAAGAAAATTGTTGACGACCCTTTACATGAATGTCTAAGTATATTCAAGTTTTAAATGTCCAAAAAAATAAGCTTTATGCTATTAATTTACTATGATCTCTAACCTGGTATTTTTCGCGGTAGATTTCCTGGTTCGAATATGTAGCACTGCATATACCCCAATGTTTTGAACGGCAGCTACGTACTGTTAACTAGTGACCTTGGGTTGCTTTCAGCTTAACGTCCTGAATTAGAGTTTTCCCCTTTATTATGTTCGGTACTTGTAATATTAGATTTTTACATTAGATTTTTTATTGAATTTGCTTAGTAACTTGTTTATTGACTCGCTTAGAAAATCTCTCAATGGATTTCTCCGTGGAATTCATAGTGGACTTCTTAGTGGACTCTTTGGTGGATTTCTTAGTGCCCTTTTAATTAAAATTTGGACTTACATTTTATATGAACGAAGTATTTCTATCACACTCGTATATTTGAATATGCACTTGTGCTTGTAATTTTTAATTGCTGACTTTTACTTAGTACTCGTACTTTAATTTCACACTTAAACTTTGCGTAGTTTATTTGATCAGACCAGTACCGTTCGTGCTTCAGATATGGAAAGACTGACCCTTATCAGAATGGTGTAATATATAAAGGCAAGCCGACTCACCTGCTTATTATTTGAGTATGGTAGAGGCGTTGCACTGCGTTTATCATGCATCCATTCAGGTTTTACACGGAGTTACCTATTCTACACCTTGTTGAAATGCTCCCAAAAATCACGTAGACACCTAAGCTTTACGTTATGGAGTTCGTTGGCCATGGTACTTTGCACCTCTGAATATCATGTATTCGTATTTTGTATAGGAATTTATAAACTATTACTTTTAAACTGGCACGTAGCCAAACTTGTGTTCCACATTCTATTTTTCTCCTATGTTTGATTTCTGGCGATTTTATATTTAAAATATTACGTAGACATAATTTTATTATGGGATTCTTTAATATATGACGAAAATTAGATACGTTTATTGACTTCTTGAGTCATGAGACATGCTTGATTTTAAAAGGCCTGTTTATTGTAAGCACCCATGATTATTTTTTTACACTAATGCGAGTTAAGGTTCGTGGTTTCGAGCGGTCTTTTTTAAAAAGACTTCTTTGGTCCTTAACACATTTATTTGTTTTAACAGATTTGAACATGGAATTTTACATCATCATCATTTTGTTTTCGACCTTACTTAAGGTCGGTTTGACGCAGCTCTAACTTCTTTTCTAATCTGTGCTAATCTAAAAAGCTCTACATACCCTTCACAACCTAAATTTCTAATATTTTGACTAATATAGTTTGGTCTAGGTCTTCCTATATCCTTCTATCTTTTTCCTATCCAGCTGACTACATAGATATTAGCAACCTGATGGTTGCTAAAGAACTCTAACATGTTTACATGATTACCATTTATAAGGAAATTAAATATAACCTGGTTATCCGCTTCAAAAAGGAAAAGTGTTAAATTATATGTTATGGTAAGGCCTAAGCAACGAATCGCTGCCAACATGCCAGACCGCTACTTAATTGTGAGAATTTTACAATATTGAATTAATTTATTCTAAGTCGAAATAGTTAATACTTAATTGTACAAATGAGTTACCGACGGACTGCAATGTGAAAGCTGAACGTTGATGAACTGACTGGGAGTGGAGCTCCCGGTCTTTTAATAATCTCCCTACCTCTTTACAATTCTGTGGGAACCTGCGGACCTAATGTCCGCTTACGCTTGATTCGATTCATAATACTTAGTTGCTATATTAAGAGCTATTCATAAGTACAATGTTGCATGCTTATTCTGCGTAATCTCGGTACGTGACTTCCTACAACCATCTGTGAACTGACATCTGCAGTGTCACTTATCCTTGTGCTACTTTGTAGCTTCTGTTCACATGAGAACGTTTATAACTGAAATATATTGTAATAAATTGTCTTTTTATTACATTGTTGCATTTTCCTAATATTTCGTAATATTTCCTAATAACTTTATTAGTTTCATAGATATAACAAATGGGGGATCACATAACTCTTCCCAACGTACATTAAAGATTAAGGGTTTTTACCTTTTCTTGATTTTTAATTAAATTCGTTTTCGTTTAATCTCATTTAAAATTTATATTTTCTAGGGGTACATTTGTTTCTTTAGGTTTCTTAAATCTAAAACTGTTTCCTTTATTATTCTTAAATCTAATACATAATTTGTACGTTACATAAATGATCAATAAAATAGTCAATAAAATCAATATAATTGTCCATACACTAATATTATCGTAGTGCACTTTGGGAGTCTTGATCTCGTTCAGGTGTTCCTTGTAATCTTCCATGAGTTTCATGGCGTGGTTTAGGTTGTCTAATTCCAGGTGTTCCAATTGCATTGGTTTTTGAATTATTTCTTCGTCTTTGTCTTGGTTAATCTTTATTTGTAAATCGGGTAGATTTGCTAATTTCTTGCTTTGTACGGGATCTTGGTAAACTCTAATTGTTTCGTTTTTTAATTTTAAATAACAATTTTCCTTAAGGGTGATTAATTTACTTCCGGTTAATGCTAAATTACTTTCATCTTGGTTGCAATACATTGTTGCGATTACTTCGGTGGGAGAAATGGCTATACATTTATTTTCCGTTACTTTCTGAATTTTCATGTTATTGATTTGTACAGGTTTGGCTTTACAATTTTCATAATGATTGGTATATTTTAGTAGTTGTACTTCGCAAGGGCTGTCTTCTTGAATTGTTGTTGTTGTCAATGATTGGCATAAGTATTGACTGGGTGTGACTTCATTACATTTTTCGTTCGTATAACCATATCTTTGTTCATTTAAGGATAGGAATTTGGTTTTTGGAATAATAACTTGGTATGTGCTAGTCATTTTCATTGGAAAAGCAAATAAGTGATAATAATTGTAACTGTTAATCTCTACTATTGGTATTTCTATTAAAAATGTTATATCGGTTTTTTTTACATAGCCTTTAACTATGGCTATTTTTTCAAATATTAAAATGTTTGATTCTATTACATCGAAAGGTAATTTACTGTTAGTTATAAAAGATTTTATTCTCGATAATTCTTTTAATAAATCTATTGGTTCTATTATACTTGAATGTAGGGTATTTAATTTTGCAAAGGTTACTGCGTTTTCTAATGTTGCTAGGATTTGTTGAATTAACGTTAGGGTTGATATTATCTGGTTATATATCGTATTGAATCGGATTAAATCTCGCATGCCTAACATGGTAGTTCGCATGTTATTTTCTAAGGTTTCTATTCGATTGGCTATACTATCTTGATTTTTAACTAATTTTCTTAGGGTTTCATTAAATTTGATGATCGTTGATTGTGTTAACGATATTTGATTACTAATTATGGTTTTAATGTCGTTTTGATTTTATATCAATTGTTGTATCGCGTTGTCATAGCGTTCTGCGTCTTGGTTATCTAAATTTCCGGTAATTGCTTTGATTAGGTTTCCTAATCCGTTGATTAGTCCTCTTTTTCTTCTCGTCATTTGTTCTGTGGGTATTAGTCGATTAAACTTGTCTTCTATATTTTTCAAAATGCTTTCTGTTATACTGTCGTAGTTCATCATTTCTATTGCGTATTCTTTTCCGAATTTTGTTGTGTCCATTGATTGTTTTAGTCGAAAATAATTATTTTTGATTATTTGAAATTCTTGTTTCAGCTCGGTTAAATCGAATTTTTGTGCAAAGGTCCAATAATCTATAGTGTTTTGCATACTGCCTAATTTTATTGGTAGTATACCGGGGTTATTCTTTATGTCTTCAATTACAATTTCTGTGTTCGTTCTACCTGGGTGGAGGTTGACGGTAAGGGTGACGATTGTCCATCTGAAAGTACAGGGTGTCTTAAATTTTTGAGCTGAACATATTTTGCTATCTTGTCGTCGTCTATCGCGGCTACGTTTTTGTCGGATTTTCGTTTGATTTTAAAGGGTCCTAAATTTCTCGGTGCCGTTTTGTGTCTTTTACTTTGGTAATTTTTCTCGAATACGGTTTGGCCTATGGAAAATTTGTTTATGTTTGAGTTTTTATTACGGGTCGCGGTAATTCGCTCTTTATCTTTTTCTAATTTGTCCTTTACTTTGTCGTAAGCTATTTTTAGTTTCTCCTTGTGGTCTTTAGCGTATTGCTGGTAGATTTCTTTGTTATAATGTATATCGTACGGGTTGCGTGAATCTGAGTGTCCTAGGGTTAGTTCTAAGGGTGTAAAATTTGTCGTTGAATGAATTGTGTTATTATACGCGATTAATGCGTATGACATTAAGTTAGTTATGTGTTCTTTCTTGTAATTTATTCTTAATAGTCTGATCTGTTCTAATAGGGTTGAATGTAGTCTTTCGATTAGTCCATTGGATTCAGGGTGGTTTTCCGTTATAAAGTGAATTTTTATTTTGTGTAATTCCAAAGTGTTTTGAATTGTTTCGTTTTTAAATTCGCTTCCGTTATCTAAGGTTATTGTCTCGGGCGTTCCGTAAAATGTAAAATAGTGTAGAAATCCTTGAG
Organism: Platerodrilus igneus; assembly: GCA_036346225.1. Lineage (NCBI taxonomy): Eukaryota > Metazoa > Arthropoda > Insecta > Coleoptera > Lycidae > Platerodrilus > Platerodrilus igneus. The sequence goes on from JARFIW010001190.1 coordinate 672,385, forward strand.
TTACGTCTATACTATTTTTAGAAGTGATTGGTATTGCTTGTCCTATTTTCGTAAATGCGTCCACGATTGTTAGGTAACTTTGTGCTTCTACTACTAGAGTATCTGCATGTAATTTTTGGAAAGGTTTGTCTGGTGTTTTAGTTAACATTAAGGGTATCTTTGGGGGTTTTCTGTCATATTTGGCTTTATCACATAATTCGCACTGATTGATAAAGTCTGTAGTTAATTCTTTCATGTCCTTGAAATAGTAACGTCTCATAATTTGTTTTAAGGTCTCGTTTATTCCTCGATGGTTGGTCTTTCCTTCGTGTTGGTTTCTTATTACATCGTTTATTTCGTCAGGGTCGTCTAATGTTATTAATTTTCTTGTGTATCTTATAAGTTCGGGGCCAGAATTGTTAAATAGTTTTACATATATTTCTGAAAATCGCTTGTACAAGTTTTCCGTGTTAAAATAAAAGTAAAATCGTTTTTTCTCGGGGGTGTATTCCTTTAGAATTTTAATTATTTGTGACTCATTGTCGTCTTTGGTTATTTGAACTTGGTACATTTTCTTATTATCTACTTTCGTGTATTTTACAGGGTTGGGGTTGTTTAAAACTTCTGTGATTATAAATTGATTGGGCTTCATGTCTATAGCTTCGTTTAATATTTTTATTGCGGTTTCCGGTTCGTCATTTTGTGTCGAATGTATGGTTTCCATTTCTTCTGGGTCTTCTCTAATTTCGGTTTCGTCTACGTTTCCTATTAATGATTCGGTTTCTAGTGCGTTAATTTGGATTCTACTTAAAGCGTCTGCGTTATTGTTGTAAATTCCCTTTTTGTATATGATCTCATAGTCATATTCTTCTAGTCTGATTCTCCATCTTTGTAATTTCGAGTTAGGTTCTTTGAGTTTGCATAGCCATACTAATGGTCTATGATCGGTGTATATATAAAATTTCCGCCCGTATAGGTACGGTCTAAAATACTTTGTTACCCAAATTATAGCTAACAATTATTTCTCTATCGTACTGTATCGTTGCTCTGTTTCGTTGAGGGTTCTTGATGCGTAACTGATAGGTTTATCGTTACCTACTGTTCCTTGGCTTAATACTGCGCCTAAGGATACATTTGATGCGTCCGTTGTTAATATGAATGGTTTCGAAAAGTCTGGGTATTCTAATACGGGGTGATTTGTTAAAATGCCTTTGATTTTATCTACTGCTTTGATGAATTCTGGGGTATGTACGATTTTGTTTCCCTTTTTTAAACAATTGGTTAGGGGCTTTGTTATTTGAGCATAACCTTTTATGAATTTTTGGTAATATCCGCTAAGGCCTAAAAATCCTTTAATCTCTTTATTTGTTTTGGGTATAGGGTAATTTAATACAGCGTTTGTTTTGTCGGCGTTCGACATCACTCCTTGGGGTGTTATTATGTGTCCTAAAAAGGCTACCTCTTTCTGTAGAAATTCGTTCTTATCTAGTTGTACTTTAAATTTTGCGGTTCTTAATCTTTCGAATACTTCTCGTAATCTTTTAATGTGCTCCACTAATGATGTTTAATACACTATTATATCATCTAGGTACACAAGGCATTTTTCGTTGTGTATCCCTCGTAGTATGTTGTCCATTACTCGTTGAAAGGTTACGGGTGCGTTCTTCAGTCCAAATGGCATCCGTTTATATTCATAACGTCCTCTAGGTGTGCTAAAGGCTGTTTTCTGTGTATCTACTTCTTCCATTTCCACTTGATGGTATCCTGATGCTAAATCTAGCGTCGAAAGATATTGGCACTTGCCTAACTTGTCTAATATTTCTGTTATATTCGGTAACGGGTATTTATGGTCTACCGTTTTTTCGTTCAGTTTGCGGTAATCTATTACCATTCGGTATTTCCGTTTTCCTGATGCGTCCAGTTTCTTCGGTACTATTAGTACGGGGCTGCTCCATGGTGAATTGGAGTGTTGTATTATATCTTGATCTAATAGATCGGCTACTTGTCTGTCAGCTTCTTCCTGACTTGCCTGGGGTAATCTGTATGCTTTGGTAAATATGGGTTTGTTATCCGTTAGCTCAATGTTGTGTTTAACTGTATTTGTAAACGTTAGGGGTATTCCTTCGCAATGGAATAAATCGCGGTACTCGTAACATAATTTTTGTATTGCTTTTTGTTCCTCGTGATTTATGTCGCGGTTTCGTCATTTTCTGCGGGGTTGTAATTTTCGTTTAGATTTTCATCTATTTCCATTTCGTTAAAGTTTAATTCTTCTACGTTAATCGGGTTTGTTAAGGATAGTTCTACGGGGTAATCATTTGAGTTTAATATTGTTGTGGTGGCGTAATTATCTTTGATTTTTACTAAAGCGGTTGGAGTATGTATATTTTTCGTCAATTTGGGTGTTTCGAAATTTGATGGGATTCGTCCATATTTGGTTCTTAATAAACGGTTTTTGATATCTATGTTGGCTCCTAATTTTCTTAGAAGGTCCATTCCTAATAGTCCATTATATTTGTCATTAAATTCAAATATGCAGAATTTATGTTTCATCTTTACGTTAAAGGTTTTTGGTAAAGGTATGTTTGCTACGAATTGATGTAGGGTTGTTTGATGGGCGGTTTTAATTTTGAAGGGTTCTCTTTCTACATAGTTTAAATAATGTTTCTTTACTGTTCGCGGGCTTATTAATGTTTTTGAAGATCCGGTATCGATTAGTAATTTAAATTCAGCGTGGGGTATTTCGATATAGGGTAATACAAGGTAATTCATATTATTTAGATTTATTACGTTAGGTCGTTTATAAATTGGTCCATTTGAAAATTTGAACATGTGTTCTCTTTGTCGTCCTCCTCGTAATTTTCATATGGTTCTTCGCGTTCATAGTGGTTTGATTGATTCTGTTCATTATTCGTACACGGTCGATTGTTATTATTCTGGTCATCTTCATACTCTTCCACTTCTTGATGAAATAGCTCTTCTGAAGTGAAAGTGCGTTTTTGATTGGGGTTTGGTCTTATGTGCGTTATTTTTGTGTTAGGTCTAGTGTTACCAGATGAGGTATCCATTGGTGTAGGTCTGTAATAGTTATTGGGATTATTAGTGTTTATCATCGGTGAGTTTCTGTTAGTATTCGCGTTGAATGTTGGTCTTTGTTGAATTATATTTTGATTGAATCTCGGTTGAAATGCGGATTTTGAAAAGTTCTAGTTAAATGTTGGTTGATATGCGGGTTTTGAAAAGTTCGGGTAAAACGTTGATTTTGAGAATTGTTTGTATTGGTGGTTAAAGTTTGAATTATTAAAATGTGGGTTCTTTGTTCGCGTTTGGTTTGTTTGTGCATTGAATGGGTTAAATTTTTGTTGTGGATTTATTTGTCTTGCGGGTTGTATAGTTTTCATTGGCGTGTAGCTTTTATTCGCGTTGGGGTTATATAGTCGGTTTCTATAGTACATTACATTCTCTTCTTCGATTATCATATTCATTGCTTCTTCTAAGTTTTGGGGATGTTGAAATCTAATTTTATCTGAACGTTTTTCAAGTAGTGCATTTAGATAGGTATCTAATGTTATCTCGTCGTACATTTTCGTTTTTAAAAGTCTTACGTTTGGGTCGGTTTCTTCGATTTTGAGTTTTGTCAAGATTAAGCTTCTTACATCTTGGCATTTCATTCCAAATTGATAGGGTGACTGGTTGTGTTCCATTCTTAGGCTGGTTAAATCCCTTACTAAACATTTTAAGTTCCGTTGATCGCCGAAATATGCAATCAATATCGATTTGTACTGTTCCCATTGGTCTACGTCTTCGCGACTGGCTATTAATGTTAGTGCCCTTCCCGTTAGCTTACTGGTAATAAGGCGATAAGCAAAGTGTTACTGTCGTGATCACCTGGCTTATAAAAGGTTTTTAGGAACATTTCGCTGGCTGAAATATACGTACTTAACATACATTGATCTCCGTTAAATCTTGGGATCATTTTGAGGTACAGTTTCATTTCATTAGTCATCTTGGCTGGGGTAAGATTTGGCTAATTTTAAAAAAGTAAAACAAAATATTTTTTTTCTTTTGAAAAAATTTGGATTTATTTTGTGGTATTTCAGTGGTATTTAATGAGTTTTACGCTCAGTATTGGTTTGGCTGAGTTTACTTTCAATTTGCCGATTTTTAATTTTAATTTCCGAAGTTTCAATAGGTTGCACTCAGCCTGTGGTAATTTACCGTGTTTGAATGTTTTGCGTTTGTTGCTTCAGTTAATACTTTTCTATTTTTAATTATGTCGATTTTAGTTAGGTGCGTAATAATTATCTCTTTGGTTTATGCGATTGTAAGGTGTCTGCAATGCTTACAATGTTGTAATCTGCTATAGGATGTTTTTAGTTACTTAGTTGCGTTTAGCGTTTTTATTATAGGTTATTTTTAAATATACTGTGGGTGTTATTTAGTACTCGCAGTGATTTTATACAATGAAATTTGTGCGTCTTTCATTTACTAAAATGTTTTCACGTTTGAATGCGTTCTCAGTACAGTAATTATTTATCCTTCCTGAGTTATTTTTAAATTGATACTTTAATAAAGTTTACGATTGTAATTTTATGCTGTTTATAATGCTTGAATTCTGAAAGGTTTCGCGATGTATTTAAATAGTTTTTGATGTGATTTATTATTAGATTTTATGCGTATTTATTCAAGGTTAGATATCATTCACTTTTGAAGATGAGATATTACGTTGTATTTGAAATCGCTCTTCGTTATTTCTTGTATTAATAATAGAATGCAAGTTGTTTATTTATGAATCGTATTCGCGGTTGAATAGTTGCGCTGTTACTAGGATTTCGGTTTTAATTGCTCGTAGTTTTAGCTTTCGCGTTTTTATTCTCGGTGTATTTAAATCATTTTTATGCGTCAGTTAATTCTTTTATTGTGGGATTAGAAATTTTATTTCTTGTGTTAGTTGAGATTGTAGAATTAGAAATACTAAAAATTTCTTGCGTTGGTTAAGATTTAATTCAAAAATTCTAAAAATTTTTTTGTGCAGTTAAGGTTTAATTCAGAAATTCCAAAAATTTTTTCGCGCCAGTTAAGGTTGCTGAATTAGAGGTTTGGTTTTGTTTCTAAGAATTTTTCTTACGTTAGTTAAAACGTTATCTAGTCTCTTGTGCGCTTTGCGGCTTTTTTGATTGTCTCTAGTTTTTTGTTGTTTCAGAATAGTTTTTCTCAGTTCTTTGTCTCAGAATTTTTCTGTTGTCTAAAGTTTTTGTAAATTTCTTATATATACAATTAAAATAATAATAAAATTTCAATAAAGACTTGAAGATAATCTCTAGCAATTGCTAAGTCGATTATTTTCAAAAAAAATGGCATAAAATATTTGTGACAATAGTTAATATATACATAGATAAATCATAAACTAGCAAATATCAATTGTCTTTGTTAATAATAAAATAAATTTCAATTGGTTTAGGAAAATGAACTTACACTAGTTGCTTTGTTGCTTTCATTGATTTGTTTTCTTTGTTTCTGTTTTTCCTTTGGCTTCTTGGATTTGATCTATGCTTGTATCGCCTCCAATTTTTCTTTTGTTGAATTCGAACTATGCTTGTTTCTCCTTCAACTGCTGGACTTGAACGATGCGTGTTTCTCCTCCAACTTTTGTTTTGTTCTGCCAAATTCGGAATTGAAATTTCCGGACCACAAGTTCCTCGAAGTTGGATTCGCTAGTGCCCTTTTGACATCCGTTACGGCTGCGCCAGTTAAGGTTCGTGGCTTCGAGCGGTCCTTTTTAAAAAGACTTCTTTGGTCCTTAACACATTTATTTGTTTTAACAGATTTGAACATGGAATTTTACAATATTGAATTAATTTATTCTAAGTCGAAATAGTTAATACTTAATTGTACAAGTGAGTTACCGACGGACTGCAATGTGAAATCTGAACGTTGATGAACTGACTGGGAGTGGAACTCCCGGTCTTTTTATAATCTCCCTACGTCTTTACAATTCTGTGGGAACCTGCAGACCTAATGTCCGCTTACACTTGATTCCATTCATAATACTTAGTTGCTATCTTAAAAGCTATTCATAATTACAATGTTGCAGGCTTATTCTGCGTAATCTCGGTACGTGACTTCCGACGACCGTCTGTGACCTGACATCTGCAGTGTTACTTATCCTTGTGCTACTTTGTGGCGCTTCCGTTCACATGAGAACGTTTATAACTGAAATATATTGTAACAAATTGTCTTTTTATTACATTGTTGCATTTTCCTAATATTTCCTAATAACTTTATTAGTTTCATAGGTATAACAAATGGGGAATCACATAACTTGCGTAGAGTTTAAAAGAATTTGTTTCACGTTTGTTTGACTTAAGATACTCCTAATTTGTATTTATTTAAAGTGTCTGAATGTATTACTGATCTTAAAATTATTTGAATTCCGCATAGAGTTATTCATTCTACTAAATGTGGTTAAATTATTAAAGAATGAGTTTCCTTTCATTGATTAAAGTTAGTTGTGGATTTTATACAGTGTGTTAGATACTTCCTATTTGTATAATTAACGAACTGTGTATCTTTATGATTCAAATGTTTAGTTTCCTTTATTTTGGTGTGGTTTACATTGTGACCCTATATATCCCTAAATAATCCTATTATCATAGCATTTCTCCCCAAAATTAAAATATAAGGTTTTGGTAAATGTCATTTAGGCGGAGAATGTGAAGACAAAATCTTCATTGGTCCCAAAATTCTTGTATTTTCATTTTTCTACATTTGCATTTATTCCTTGATATATTTGTACCATAACTGACTATGTATTATTTAATTATTCCTTTTTAATCCCACTAGCTATTTACATTTATCCTGTAATGCCTAACTAATCTTACAGCTATCTCCTTATTCTACTTTTCTATTTACATATACCCCTTTTAAATCATTTATACTAAAATTAATTAATCCTTATATACAATTATTCCTAATTCTTCATCCCCCTCTTTATATGGTTATGAAATCTACCCGGGATCTATCGGTATGCGAACTCCATCTGGTTTTATATCGCTCTGCATATCTTTACTTAATGCAGCTGCACTCGAAGACAAACCAAATTGGACCCCCCGACTCGGCATATATGCTCTTTTGCAGAAAAACCCTTATCTATACTTGACTCTCATGTTCTCTCAATGATACCCTCTCTTAACATTTACTCCCCTTCTATTTTCATGCTATCCCTGTGCGTCACTGTAAAAGGATACAATTTTCATTAACCGTTTCAGTATTCACATCTTCAAACTTGTTTGTAACCTGTAGCAATTCTGGATTCTGACCCTATCAATTCTGAATATTTATTTAATAATAATTTAACTCTACCCTTTATTTCATCTGGACACTTGATTTCCTCTTCTGCCTCCCCTTCATTAACTAACTCACCTTCAAATTTATTTGTATTCAGATAGTCATTCTCGACTTCTGCGTTGACTCCTTTATCCACGTAATATATTCCTCCTTACATATTATCTCTTTGCTTTCAGCATTTATTTTTAACCCCAACTAATCTATAATATCCATCCCAAATATAGCGTCCATCTTCAATTCAGGTACAATTATAAATTCATTCCCAAATTTCACATTTCCTAATTCACACTTCAGAATCACCATATTATTTATGCTCGCAAACTTTTTACTGTTTGGCGCTACCAAGTTACACTTTCTTACAGGTATTATTTTATCCAGTAATTTTCTCCGTTTAGTAAAATGTTCTAAAACGTGCGACGTCTCTGCTCCTGTATCAATGAGTATATGAATCACATTATTCATCACAGTCAAATTAATTTAGGTATTACATTTTTGTTTAAATTATTTTCCACTTTAAATTTAATAAATTCGCGCTGATGTTCGTATTGGTCTATCCTTAAGAACTTGCGTAGTTTTGTTTTTCTTTAAAAATTTTGACGCAATGTAGACGGGCCTGCTTGACTCGTAATATCGGAGTACGCGCGGTTAGTTCTTCTCGGTTCCTGTGTTTGTTTCACGGGTTCTTGGCTCTGTGTATTTTGGTTTGTGGCCCTATCATTATTGGTTTTCTCCATCTCGCGCCTCGGCATGTTACTCGCACTCCAATCATGTCTAAAACTATAACCATTATTATAATAGTTGTGTTGCCCCTATTGAAATTTCCCCCGTAGTTGTTACTATTGCTTCGATAATTAAATCGCTTCGTTCCCACACTTTTGTATGTCCTGACAAAATTTATTGGTTGACTTCTCACTCTATTATGCATCCTACGGTTCGGTCCCATTTCATCATACCGATATAGATATTCCAGAAATACGTGCAGGTCCACCATGTATTGAAATACTATATATTGTCTCACTTCCACCTCAAAATGCCCTGCTGAATATTTTATGATTTGTTTTTCCTCTAAGGGAGGATTTAGTTGGTTTGTGATGCTAAACTTCTTTATTGCATATAATTTCCGGGTCATTCCTAAATCGTGGTTATATTTACCCGTAATTAAGTCATCCCTTACATTAAACTGTTGGTTGTCCCCCTGAAAGTGCTTTAAAAATTTATGTTCTAATTCTAGAAAAGTTTCCAATTCGCTTTCTATTAGTTAAAACCATATTTCTGAACCTCCTTTTAACATAGATCTTACCAAATTTAATTTATTTTGTTCGTTCGTTGATCCCTGTATTAGCGTTTTAACGTTATTCAAAAATATTTTCCGATTTAATTTATTGTCACCATAAAATTTCGAGTATTGGTCTAATGGTATGCTTGGTTGGTTTATTCTTATGGGTTTGCGAGTATACTGCACCGTATTTCTACTAAAGTTTTCTAGGTCTGTTTTTAAACTTCCTAATTCCCTATTTACAGTTGTAAATCCTATCTCACAGTTCCCTTCAACCTCCTGTACTTTTATGCCTAAATCTCTAATTTTCTCGTTGTTTTCTCTTTCGCATGTTTCTTGACTAGATTTAACTTTTGAAACTTCATTTCTGACGTCATCAATATCCTCTATAGTTCGTACAATTTTACTCTGTACCTGTAGTTTCATTTCAGCAATTGTTTGATTCGTTTCTTTCAAACCATTAATTAAGATCTTTATTTCTGAACTAAAATTTTTCCCCAACTTAGCCAAATTTGCCCAAACTCTGTCCTTATAATTCTTGCATGTTTTCGTTAATAGTTTCGTCATGTTTGTCCATTTTATCATTAAGAAATAGCAAAATTGCCATCGATCTAGACTCCTGTGTAGTTTGCTGTTCCTCGTTGTGACTTTTTTTTCTAATACTCTCTTTGTAGTTTTCGTTTGGGTTTCTTCTAGGAACACACTTTCTTGAGATCGTATTTCCACCCCGTCATTCCTCAACCCGTTCCTAACTTCCTGTATTTTTTTGTCCATTTTAATTTAATTATAGTTACAATAAACTCAAAAATTCTAACTTAACTTTCTAAATTTATTTTCTGGCTGCCTATAATTATTAATTACTTCTATAACCCATAATCTCAATTAATATTCCAATTGTCGAGCTTTTCAAATCCCTCGTTTAATCACCGTTTTACTTTTCTTAAATTCGAGTCACTACGTTGTGCGTCAGTTTTCTTTTTGCATAAACTCGATCCCCTCACGTTGGGTTGTCAAACTATTTTCTTTAACTCAAGTCACTGCGTTTTGTTTGCCAAATTTCTTATGTCTTCTCTTCACATTGACGTGTCAATTTTGATTCGTGTCTTGCGATGTTGGTAGGCAGTTTTCTTTTGTACCCCACGATTTTGGTCGACAGTTCTCCTTCGTGCCCCACGATTTAGTCGCCGGTTTTCTAATGTGCCCCACAATTGTGCAGTACTCCGATGTATTTAACACTCAGTTGCCTGCTGGTCGTCACCGCTCTGTGTTTCTAAATAATATAGAATAAATTTTAAATTTTACACAATTAGATACAGTAACAGAGAAATTTTTACCCCCTTTTTCTCTAACACTTCATATCTGAATAAGATATACTAATTAACCAAAATTTGTATGATAAATCAAGAAATATGTACAATTTGCAACTCTACAACTTTCGTAATATTATGTGCTATTTAAAATCCTTGAATTAAAGTAAATAATATAAATCTGTTCATTATCAAATTATAGCCCTATTAAAGAAGTTAAAGCCAGCATAAATAACTCTGTATTATTTTAGAAACCTCGTTGAATGTTCAATGACCTTTCTTTCTCTTAACGTAATTTCTACGTATCAACAAAATTTTTGATGACGCTTTACATAAATATCTAAGTATATGCAAATTTTAAATGTTTTAAAAAAATAAGTTTTATGCTATTAATTTAGTATGATCTCTAACCTGGTATTTTTTCCTGTTGATTTCATGATTCTAATGTGTAGCTCTGCGTATACCCCAATCCTTTGAACTGCCGCTACGTGCTGTTAACCAGTGACCTTGGGTTGCTTTCAGCTTAACGTCTTGATTCAGAGTTTTTCCTTTAATATGTTTGGCACTTGTAGTATTGAATTTTTACGTTAGATTTCTTATTGAATTTGCTTAGTGAATTGTTTATTGAATCGCTTAGTAAATCTCTCAGTGAATTTCTCCGTGAAATTCTTAGTAAATTTCTTAGTGAATTTTTTAGTGAATTTCTTAGTGAATTTCTTAATGGATTCCTTAGTGGATTCCTTAGTGAATTTCTTAGTGTATTTCTTAGTACCCTAAGTTAATAAATGTTAAAGATTATGTTTACCTTAATTAAAATGTGGACCTACGTTTTATGTCAACGGCGTAATTCAATTACACTTGTATATTTGAACGTGCACTTGTACTTGAAATTCTTAATTGCAGACTTTCATTTATTATTCGTATTTTAGTTTCACACTTGAACTTTGAGTAGTATATTTGTTCAAACCAGTACAGTTTTTGCTCAGTTATGGAATGACTGACTGATCGTTATCGGCTTGCCAACGACATGCCAACCCAGCTGCTGTTATTGGTTTACCGCATTCTAACTTTGTTATTTAATCATGGTAGAGGCGTTGCATTGCGTTTAGCATGCATCCATTCGGGTTTTACACGGAGTTACCTATTCTATACCTTGTTGAAATGCACGCAAAAATCACGTAAACATCAAAGCTTTATGTTATGGAGTTCGTTGGCCTTGGTACTTTGCAACTCTCAATATCATGTATTCGTATTTTCTATAGGAATTTATTAACTACTACTCTTATACTGGCACGTAGCCAAACTTATGTTCAATATTTTATTTTCCATATATGCTGAATTTCTGGCGATTTTATGTTTAATCACGTAAACATAATTTTATTATGGGATTCACATATGAAGTAAATTAGATGCGTTATTGACTTCTTGCGTCATGAGACATGCTTGTTTTTGAAAGGCCTGTTTATTGTGAGCACGCATGATTATGTTCTTACACTAATGCGTTTGGTTTAAGTAAGATTTGTTTTATGTATGTTTTACTTTAAATACCTCTAGTTTGTGTTTATTTACAGTTTCTGAATGTATTAGTGTTTCTAAAATAAATTGAATTGCATCTAGAGTTATTTATTCTACTAAATGTGGTTGTTCCGTCTTTGTAAATAGTAAATAGCTTATAGTTTAGGATTTTATTATTACTTGGGCTTGCTTGCTGTTTTCAAATCGACGCAGTAAATTTAAATTTTGTTAGTACAAATTTCCCCAAGGCGTTTATTTAATGTATATTAACTTTGTGAATGGTGAACGTTCATTCAGCGCGCGGACGCACCAGATTATCAATTTGGAATATCCAAGGAACTTGCTCAACGAATTCGCTCAACGAGTGCCGGAGTGCCCGCATTAGCTTGTTCAATTGTCGTAGAACCCGCAGGTCGCTTGAAGTATCGTAGAATCCGCAGATAGTAGAGTATTCGTCGAGACCGCATTATTAGAAGAATGTTATCGAACCGCTGTAGCAACAAGTCGCTCTAGTATTTGAAACCGCTCAATAAATATCGTTGAAGAAACCGCATATCCTCGCTTATTAAAAGCCGCTGAAAATGTTATCGTAAAACCGCAGTCGTACTTTATAGTGCCGTCTTGTTTGTGAATTGTTACACACCGCGTTGGTGTTCGCATCGTTTTGTCCATGTGCCGCGTCCAGTGTGCACGTGTTGCATGCCCTTAATTGGATATTATACACTTTGATTGCACCGCCCTAGTTCGTGTGCTGCAAGCTATTAATTGGTTACAACTTCTTTCATCGCTGCCGTTGCAGGTGAGTACAAAAAATAAACGCTACTTTGTTTCCTTGTGATGTGCATAAACAGTAATTAATTGTGTTGCTTGCTGAAACACGCTATAGAAAAAATACAGTCCATTCTTCTCTACTAAGTTGAACTATCAAAATTCACCGCGTACATTTTTTGGTTGCCTTCTTGCGAATTTAGAACAGAAAGCAAGCTTATAATTAATTATACCGCATAAAGTTTGTGACAGCCAATTAGTATAGTTTGTATCGTTTTGTTGTTTACGAGCTTTCTTATCTTTGCCGGGCAATTAGCTTTACCTTTGTTATCGCCGCGAGGCAATTAATATTGTCAGGTTTTCTTTCTTATCATTCGCATTTGTTTTATTCATATTGAACCATGGCAGATAAATTAAAACGCACATGTTTTCTTCGTAGTGTTGCAATCAATTCGCTTGATGAAATGTATGATGTTGCTCAGAAATGTACACAAGACACCGCGTTTTTAGATTTATTTCGTGCGAAGTATGACTCATTGGAAACCGCTAGAGACAACTTTTTTACGCATCACAATTGGATCGTGGGTTCTATTTCTTCCGCTGGGGACGCGGAGGAACAATTTTTACTCGAAGACGTTATACGAAAGCGTTTTGATAGTAATTATTTTCAGATAAAAGCTCTGTATTATAAAATGTTTAGTACTCAATCTTCTCAGGTTGAGGTTTCTTCGCCGCCGCTAGATACCTCAAGATTAAAGGTATTATTACCGCCGCTGTCGTTGCCTACATTTGATGGTGAAACCACGCGGTTTGAGAGTTTCTCGACCGTTTTGATAGTCTGGTTTACTTAAACACCGACTTGGCTGACATAGATAAATTTTCGTACCTTCAATCATCATTAAAAAATTCCGCACTTGCAACGATAAAAATTTTAACTTGACTGCAGCTAATTATGCTATTGCTTATACCAAACTTCGTGACAAATATTGTAATATTCGACGTATTACCGCTACTCTCTGGAACAATATTGATAAATTTCCTAAACTCAACTCTGATAACCCCGCCGGTTTACAAAAATACCTTTGTGGACAACTTACAAGCGCTTAAAAAATTTGATCTTCCCGTCGAACATTGGGATTTTATTCTGGTACAAATGATATTGAACAGGTTGGATATACACACCGCTCCGAGTTTCGAATTACATCAAGACCCTACCGCAATTCCATCTTATAAAAAGTTAATTGCTTATCTCGAAAATACCTGTAAATCCTTATCTAATTTGTCGGTAAATCATAAAACTGATTTAAACAAAGTTATTCACTTTAGCAATTCGTCTAAACCTCGAACCGCAGTTTCTATGTTAGTTCAAACAAAAACTAACTCTAATAAATTTCCGCTTTGTAAACAAGACCACAATCTTTATCGTTGTACTGATTTCGTTAAACTTTCCTCACAAGAACGCTACAACTTTGTAAAAAACCAACATCTGTGTATTAATTGCCTTAGTAATTATCACATTTTAAATAAATGTCAGTCTACTTTTTCATGCCGCCAATGTAATCAACGTCATCATTCGTTATTGCATTTCGATCGCGTTTCGTCGAAACCTGTTTTCGCTGCCTATAACCAGGCTCGTTGGAGCCCGGACACCGCCGCCTCTAAGGTATCACCTTGTAGTATTCCCGCAACTCAAGACCGCTACAAGCCTTCCGCCCCTCGAGCCTCTGAGGAATCATCGACTTCGTTCAACTGTAGTGGTCCGTCAACTTCAAACGTCGTTTTGCTTAATTCTTTAGCTAAACCGTCTGTCGTTTTACTTTCCACCGTTCAAGTGGAAATTGCTGATTGCTCTGGTTCTTACCAGCAATTTCGCGGTTTACTCGATTCGGGAAGTATGACTTCTTTTATTTCGCAAAGTAGTGTGAGACGTTTAGGTTTTCATACTACTCCACATTCGCTTACTCTTAGTGGTTTAGGTTCCATGCGCTCTGCTGCTCAGCATGGCACGGTCGCCGTTTCGATCAAACCAATAGGTGTTTCTTCACCGATTATTAATTTTCAAGCTGTAGTACTTCCCAAAATTTGTGAGAATTTGCCTACTTCTAATATTTCGTTCGAACATTTCAATCATCTGGCTAACCTCAAGCTAGCTGATCCGCTTTTTTCTCAATCTGGACCCATTGATGTCTTACTTGACACGGACATTTTCCCCCAAGTGTTATTAGACGGTCGCATCCAGGGTGATAGTGATAAACCTGTTGCTATTAATACCATCTTTGGTTATGTTTTAATGGAAAACATACCTTCCTCGCCCGCTTCTGAAATAACTAGTTTGTTTTGCATGACAGATTCTACGTGCCCATTGGAAGATATCGTCGCTAAGTTCTGGGAAGTCGAAGCTGTCCCCGCCGCTCAACCTTTCACACCTGAAGAAACTCTTGTGGAAAAACATTTTGTCGACACATTTCGCCGCAATGAACAAGGTCGCTATATCGTCTCACTGCCGTTTAGAGATCATGAACCACTTTTTCCAGGTAGTCGTGATCTTGCCTTACAACGGTTTGCCGCTTTAGAAAGTCGTTTACTCAAGCAACCTCGTGTTTACGAACAATACGTTTCGTTTATGCGTGATTATCTTGAGTCTCACCATATGCAATCTGTTGTTATTGGGTCTCATTCAGACTTCTCTTATTACATCCCGCATCATTACGTTGTGAAACCCGACAGCGTAAGTACGAAATTACAACAAGTGATTTTCAACGCATACGCTAAAACTCTGTCGAAATCGTCCTTAAACGATCACTTATTTGTTGGGCCGAAGTTGCAACCCGATATTACCGCCATTTTGTTACAATTTCGTTTACATCTTTATGTCGTCACTGCCGATATTCGTCAGATGTACAGACAAATTCTTGTCAATCCCGCTCAGTGTGACTATCAACGAATTGTTTGGCGCTTCTCCCCTGAGGAGCCTATTCAGGATTTTAAATTAAATACCGTTACGTATGGAATCAATTGTGCTCATTTCTTGCCATACGAACGCTTTAGCAGTTGGCCGTGGACGAAGGAAATTCTTATCCGTTAGCCGCTTTCGCACTTCACCACCATACTTATATTGATGACATCGCTACTGGTGGAGATTCTATTGAATCAACCCTCGCTCTTCGTAACCAACTAATTGCTCTTTTAAAACTTGATGGTTTTGAACTTCATAAATGGTCAAGTAACCACCCCGCATTATTAAAGGATCTTTCCGCTACGCAGCAATTCGCGCAACTCCGCTTCTTTGAGGATCCTGACACTCAACCTTTAAAAGTTTTAGGTCTTCAATGGAATCCCGCTTCAGATAATTTTTGTTTTCTAGTTCAGCCACTAAGTACCTCCTGTACCAAGCGCAACCTACTTTCTAACTTAGCTCGTATTTTTGACCCCATGGGACTTTTATCCCCTCTTACTTTTTTGGTAAAACACTTAATTCAGCGTTTATGGTCATTAAAATTAGATTGGGACGTTCCTCCTCCCCCTGACCTTCTCCGTTTGTGGGAGAGATACTTGCATGAGTTACCGCTTCTTTTGGATTTCGCTTTACCCCGCTTGCTTATCCCGCCACAGTTTACTACGTGCGAAGTTCATTGCTTTGCTGACGCTTCCGAGCGTGGTTACTGTGCTGTCGTTTATTTTCGCTTTGTTACTCCTTCCGCAGTTGAGGTTCGCTTAGTGTGCGCTAAGTTTAAAGTCGCACCCCTTTGTACAATCTCTTTGCCTCGTCTCGAATTGTTGGCCGCCAGTTTGGCATCATCGTGTTGCTTACATTCAGGACAACACGTCTCGCGCCTCTTGGCGTCACATCCCCTCCACCGAGAATCCTGCCGACGTCGGGTCACGTGGTTTACTCCTTACCGACTTGTGCCAATGTTCTCTATGGTGGGCAGCTTCACCAATCTTATATAGGTTTTCCGAAAACTACAGCCCATATATTCCGCCTTCAGATACTACTGAAGTTCTTACTGAACAACTCTCTATTGTTTTATCCGCTGTCGTCACATCCTCTTGGATTCAATCAATTCTAGAGAATCACTCTTCCTCTCCTTTTATTATTCGCATCGTTGCTTAGATTCTCCGCTTTCGTCATAATTTACGTTATTCACTCGAAAGGGACTCCGGACCTTTTTCATCTTCTGAGTCGCACAATGCTTTAACTCCTTTGCTTGTGTATACTCAACAATCTTATTTTGCTATTGAATTTACACCCGGTCATTTTTTAACGTTGGCTCCTTTAACCGCCATTCCGGAGCCCGCACTTTCGCATCTACCGCTTAACCGCCTCTCTCGCTGGCAACTGCTCCAGCGCATTCGTCAAGATTTTTGGTCCCGTTGGTCCAAAGAATATCTACACTCGCTACTACAACGCTCAAAGTGGCACACCCCGTCTCCTCAAATTGATTTGGGCACCTTAGTATTAATCAAGGTCGCTACTGTTCCTCCACTTCGCTGGTCCCTCGGCCGAGTTGTGGCTGTACATCCTGGGACAGATGGTGTTGTCAGGGTGGTCATGCTTAAAACCGCTTATGGCGAGCTGAAACGTCCTGTGGTAAAGCTCTGCCCATTGCCCGCAATGTAGAAAAAAAATTCTTCTTTTTTTTCTTTTGTTTTTGTAGATTCCTTTTTGTTTGCTTTGTCATTCGCTTGGTCATTCCGCCCCCCGCCTTATAATTATTTTTTCTTTTAAAATGCCTTGCATTTTGGTGGGCGGTATGTTTTGTCCTTGTAAATAGTAAATAGCTTATAGTTTAGGATTTTATTATTAGTCGGGCTTGCTTGCTGCTTTCAATTCGACGCGGTAAATTTAAATTTTGTTAATACAAATTTCTCCAAGGCGTTTATTTGATGTATATTAACTTGTGAATGGTGAACGTTCATTCAGCGCGCGGACGCACCGGATTATCGATTTGGAATATCCAAGGAACTTGCTCAACGAATTCGCTCAACGAGTGCCGGAGTGCCCGCATTAGCTTGTTCAATTGTCGTAGAACCCGCAGGTCGCTTGAAGTATCGTAGAACCCGCAGATAGTAGAGTATTCGTCAAGACCGCATTATTAGAAGAATGTTATCAAACCGCTGTAGCAACAAGTCGCTCTAGTATTTAAAACCGCTCATTAAATATCGTTGAAGAAACCGCATATCCTCGCTTATTAAAAGCCGCTGAAAATGTTATCGTAAAACCGCAGTCGTACTTTATAGTGCCTTCTTGTTTGTAAATTGTTACACACCGCGTTGGTGTTCGCATCGTTTTGTCCATGTGCCGCGTCCAGTGTGCACGTGTTACATGCCCTTAATTGGATATTATACACTTTGATTGCACCGCCCTAGTTCGTGTGCTGCAAGCTATTAATTGGTTACAACTCTTTCATTGCTGCCGTTGCAGGTGAGTACAAAAAATAAACGCTAATTTGTTTCTTTGTCATGTGCATAAACAGTAATTAATTGTGTTGCTTGCCGAAACACGCTATAGAAAAAATACAGTCCATTCCTCTCTACTACGTTGAACTATCGAAAATCACCGCGTACAGTGGTTAAATTATTAAAGAATGAGCTTCCTTTCATTGATTAAAGTTAGTAGTTGATTTTATACAGTGTGTTTGATATTTGCTTTTTGCATAATCAACAAATTGTGCTTTTTTTATGATTCAAATGTTTAGTTTCTTTGATTTTGGTGTTGTTCACATGAAGTATACCACTTTTGTGACCTTATATACCCCTAAATAACTTTATTATCATAGCATGGTTCCGGCAAAATCAGGATACAGGTTCAAGTCCTGTCCAAGACCTTATATTTTCCATCTTTCAATTACTAGCTCGATTTGAACTTATCATTTGGGCTTTGCATAAAGGTCTAAGTTATTATTTCATCTTATTCACTATAATACGATAGTATTTATCAACTTACCTTGTGTAATTAACTATCTAAAACATTTATATATATATATTACTCATATTTAGACCAGGGTAGAAAATTAAATAATCACATCAAATAATTTTAAACACCGTGTATAAGGAATTTCATTAAATAATACGCTTTATTAAAACCTTGAAGCATAAATAAACTCGGTCGTTTCAGTAAAAATAAGAGATTTAAATCATGTACAAGACGCTTTATATCAAAAGAAGCAGTATTAAAAAGCTCTGCGTGTAATGTAATTATTCCTAAACAAATGGAAATTACGTGCAAAATTTATCTTAATTAACTCTATTTCAAATAACCGGTATTGAACAAAACGTACAGATAATATCTATAGAAACTTGTAAAAACCCAAGATTATAATATCAGAAAATAAAGCTCTGAGAATTAATATTATTTTGAACACCTGCATAGTTTAAATATCACATACGGCGTAAATTTTGTAGATAATTAATAGTTTCAAAGAATCTTGGAGAAACCGGGGCTTAATATTCACGAGAATGTGCGATACGGGGTTATTAAACCCAGATAACAGTCCACATGGACTAAAATATAATCGATAATAAAGAATATCAATTTGCACCAATACGAACAGGTTAGAAAAGGAAAGAGAAAATGCGTCAAGCAAAGACACATATAGTAAAAGGCCGGATTTAAGCAACGTCACGAGGGTCACAATTGGTTGAAAATAGGATGCAAATATCAGAGGTAGAAACAACAATTTCTGTACAAAATTAATTAGTTTTTCTCGGACATGCTTGCGTGCCGTGTGTTGAAATTTCTGAGATTTAAATGGGACGAGTGAAAATTCGTAAAAATCGACGCGCGAGCGACAGACTGGGAACATAGAATGAGGAATTCTTTAGAATTACCGTTTTGAGGACAAAAGCGACGTGCCGGCTTTTGCTATATATACCGAGATGAATATAAACAAGCCCTCTTAGACTCTTAGACTTTTGACGATTCGATGCGTTAAAAGCTCTTACATCCGCGACTTGATTGAAGATGTTAAACAGTGCATTTTAGTTTGATAAAATAAAGTAAAATTTTGCTCGTATATTTTAGTGATTCAAAATAGTTGGTTATTTACGTGCTAACATGAATGTACTTCAGTGCACTTAGATACAAGGTAATAAAATTTAGTTTCACTGTACCAATTAGCAAAATTTACAACGACAAATGTATACACAAAAGTAGGCAGTTTTGGCGTATATTGGTGAAAGAAGTATGAAGTTATTTGCTATTTTTCGGGGGTGTTAATAATTAAATGGTTCAAATACGTGTCTAGATCCACGAAACAAGGGTCAGATATACATAGATGAGTTCCGGAAAAGCCCAGAAACAACTGGTGATGGAGAAAATTTTAAAAGCGTTGAGAATTAGAAGCCGTAAATATAATTCTGTTGGAATGGTGTGATTAACTAAAGGGACGATGTGCTTTGAAGCTACGAGGACAGTAACCTTCAGGTAAATTATACTATTTTGTTTGACATTTTTGTGTGTGTTGAATAACTTTATAATTGATTTACTTTAAATGGACATTAGTGAAATAGTACTAACCATAAAATTTTAATTTTAAGATGAAATTTGCTTGTTGAAGTAGAAAGGAGTATTTAGTTTTGATGTTCGGTAATATGATGAAAATTTGGGTATGTCTTTGAGCTCAATTAGACGAACCTGGTTAATTAACGTAAAGGGTGGTAGATGCTCCTTTATACTCAGACTCCGGTCTGCTTATATTGTTATATTAAGTAGTAGGCATCCAACAAGGACTTTAATTTTGGATGCACATTAAAAATGATAATAAAATTAATCTTGAAATTCTTTTTAAAACTGAAATTTATGCTGAGTTTAAATTTTGAAATTTTAATGTATTCTGAATATTGATGTAAATAGAGTTAACGTTGATGTTTTTGGTAGGAATGGGTTGTTTTTTTATGAATGAGGAGGTTTATAACATTAGGTGAGCAGCCGAGGCGAAAAGAGGATCACAGCCGTTTATGACGCCCAATCTGTGGGACTAGAATTTTTTTGTTGAAAGGACCCAGTTCCCGCATACAGAGGGAGGATTTCACAGCATATATATATATATATATATATATATATATATTACTCATATTTAGACCAGGGAAGAGAATTAAATAATCACATCAAATAATTTTAATCACCGTGTAGAAGCTTTGGGAAAAGGTACGCGTTATTAAAAAAAACCGTGAAGCATAAAAATTCATTCGTTTCATTAAAAATAAGGGAGTTAAATTATGTACAAGACGCTTGCTATAAAAAAAAAAAGGAAGCAGTATTAAAAAGCTCTACGTATAATTTAATTATTCCTAGTAAAGAAACAAATAGAAATTACGTGCAAAATTTATATTAATTAACTCAATTTTAAGTAACCAGTATTAAACAAAATGTACAGATAATAATTAATATTTGATTAGAGGTCACTAAAAATTAAAGGGTATTAATTTTAATTGAAGTTAATTGAACCAGTAGGAACATATAATACGCATCAAAACTTGTAAAAACCCAATAAAATGCAAATCGTAGAAGTGTTATTTAGAAGTATTATGTTTGAACACCTGTGTATTTTTAAAAAAGCTCATTCTGCGTAAATTTTGCAGATAATTAATGGTTACAGAGAATCTTGGAGAAACTGTAGCTTAATAGGTACGGGAAATGCTAAAGGTGGGTTATTTCACAGTCCACATGGACTGAAATAATCGATAATAATATCAATTTGCACCAATAAGAACAGGGTAGATAGAGACAGATAATATGCGCAAGACCGAGACACATATAGTAAAAGGCGTGAGTGGGGCAACGTCACTGGGTTGCGATTGGTTGAAAGTAAAAGGCAAACTTGAGAGGTAAAAATAACATTTCTGTATAAAATTTAATTAGTTATTTCCAGACGTTGCGAGCGTGTCGAAATTTCTGAGATTTAACTGGGGCGAGTGCAAATTTCGTAAAAATCGCATGCCGGGCTGCGGAATGGGAACCTAGCATGCGAAATTCTGAAGAATTGTCCGTTTTGGGAACTAGACCGACAGACAGGCTAACCTCTATATATACCCAGGTGAATATGAACAAGCTCTCTTAGATTTTCGACTTGATTCAACGCGTTAAACAGTGCTTTTTAGTTTTCCGATTTTGATTAAATAATTTAAACAGTTTGCTCGTATGTTTTGGTGATTTAAAACAGTTTGTTTTTTTTTACGTGCTACAATGAATGTAATTTAGTGCACTTAGAAAAGAAGATACAAGGTAATAAAGTTAGTATCACTGTACTAATTAGTCAAAATTTGCAACAACAAATGAATACACAAAAGTAGGCAGTTTTGGCGTATATTGGTGAAAGAAGCATGAATTTCTTTGCTATTTTTCGGGGGTGTTAATAATTAAATGGTTCATAAACGTGTCTGGATCCACAAAACAAGGGTCAGATATACACAGATGAGTTCCGGAAAAGCCCTGAAACAACTTTAGATGAATGGTGGTGGAGAAAATTTTAAAAGCGTTGAGAATCAGAAACCGTAGTTCCCGGATTTTGGTGGATTTACAGCATTCTTGACGCCCAATCTGTGGGGCTCGATTTGAAAACCTTAGTTTAAGATTAATGGCGAGGCTTTTTGTACATATCGCAGCAATATATATATATATATATATATATATATATATATATATATATTGCTGTGTTCCCCCCGTATAAGAATCGAGCCTCACGAATTATCATTTTTAAAACAAGTCGTAAATTGCTCACAATAGTAAATTTTCTCAAAAAAATAATTTCTTACCCAGATTCTGCTTCATCACTTTAATTACTTCAACAGCTCCCTAGCTAGCTCAGTTGGGCCTCCTCTTGGATACCTAGATTCACTATTATACTCGTTATTGTTCACGCACACTCTTAATAAAACCACAAAATAATACAACAATCATACAATATTTATTTACCACTATTTACAAATAAAAATTCAAGATTATTAAAATTTCGGTGCTCAAGTTACACTTCAATAAATTCTATTTTTGTAAAGTCCAGGATTTTAACTTGAAATATCAAACACATTGAACGTAACCAGAGTAAATGGGCCCTGAATAATACCTTATTTTTCTTTCTTTATTTATAATTAAATTTAATTAGTACACTCTGGAGTATGGTGAGCTGATAATAACCCTTTTTTTATGATTAATGTATGCTTTTTACTTTGCATACGCTTACTGTACACACAAAAACCCATGTACTCTTAACAATAAAAAATTAAAATTCCTGAGGAACGTTAATAAGCTCTATATATATCCTTAGATTTATATTAAATACCATAATAAAAGTTAGTTACACGTATAACTTTCAATATGCAAAATAATGTAAAATGCCATCGTAGTTCACTTTTACACATCACAATAAACTTCATAGTTTATCAAAAAAACAACAAATTCTAAAGCGTTACCTGGAATTTCTTAAAGATCCCTACTCCGTTGACGAAGCCGTTAAGTTCCTGCACTCTCGGTTACGTGGTTTTGCTCTGCTCGCCGCCTTCAGCTATGCTCTGTATTTACGATACATCCAAATCCAAATCCAAGTATATTAAACTTCTTTTATAATTGCTTAATTTAATGTACGTTACTTTGCGTCTCTTCACGAGCTAGTTTAAAATATATGTTGCGCCTCAATAAAATTTAGACTCGACACTATCCGCGTATCAAATTATGAGGTCAATACTGTACTACTTTATTTAAAATTTTTATATACTTACAAGCTCGTGGTAAATTTCTGTACGTAGTCTGAAGCGATTAAAATTCTAAGAGCGAAGTTAAAAGAGAGCGATGCTAATTCTCTTAGAGTATTTATACAATTCGAAATGCCACCTATCGGCCACTCTTCCCGCGAAATACGTCATTTAAAATAATACTTCTTCAAATTTTGGTTCAACCGTTTTTGAAATCTCCGAAATTTAGCTCGTCGTTATGATACTTTTCGAAAAATTAACATTCAATATTCCCGTGTTTGTCTGTTCTACAATTAACTATATAGACCAGTGATATATTTTGTGACGTCTTAAAAACCTCGCCTATACTCACGCTATTCCACTTTTATGCATATTCTATGTTTCCTTCTACCCTCGCTTGAGTGGTAGAAAATTGATATTACTGTCCGCGTTTCAAACTAACCCATGTGGACTGAATACGTGCGTTTCGAAGTGACCTGTTATTATGCTTGTCTCATTCCGAAGCATATCATTGATTGTCCATCCCTTCTGCGCTTTAAGGAAACTTTTAGTTAGCATTTATGCGAAACATTCTACCGTTTGCACAATATACCTCAAAACTAGTCCTTTATCTACACAAATTAGGGGAACATGACCTTTCCAAAACATGCAGGTGTTCAATTAACCAACCTTTTAAAACAACATTTCTAGGAGTTTACGTTTCAAGGTATTTTATATTCAACGGCTGTTCGTTTGTTAGTAAGGCGTTTCACCTTGGTATTATCGATTTTTCAAGCTCTTATGCGTATTAGACGTAATAACTCTTTCAATTAAACTCAATTAAATTAATTAATAACTTCGCATTGGCTTCTACAATTTATTTTCTTTACGAACTTAACTAAATTTTAATTACTACTTGTAAAATTTTGTTAATACTTGTTACTTTAAATTAACTAAATGAAATAAATTTTGCACGTAAATTTTGGTTGTTTCCTCTATACAGGGTGTTTGAAATTGCCTTGTTTATATCTAAATACTACCCTTTAAAACCACTACAATATATATATATATACATATATTGCTGTGATACTTTCGCCCCACGGCTTGGGCGTACATAAAATGCTGTGATGTTTTCGCCCAACAGCTTGGGCGTACATAAAATGTCGTGTTATCTTCCTGTAGAAAAAATAAGAAAACTTTGTTATTCACGCCCCACGGTTGGGAATACAAAAATGCTGTGATATAACCCTTATATTAGGCCCCACAGTTGGGCATGTCATAAAGTGCTGTGTTACTTTCCGCCCCACGATTGGGTCTATTATAAAATTCTGTGATACTTCACCAGCCCCTACAATGGGCACCATAAAATGCTGTGTTAACCCCTTTTTATTAATCAAGCACTTGTAAAATGTTAAGTTATAGATCTATTTGCCTCAACTAGCTGATTCAATTAAATAAAGCAATTTAAAAATACACAATATAATGATTAAATATTTACAACCTTTTTAAAATCTTTCCCTTTTTCAGAATATTTACATATGCCAGATTTAAGAAATTGAAACCATCAAAACAAACCTTTTGTTATATTTATAGACCTTTTGAAACGTTTCAAGATGCCTATTGCCTTTAATAAATTTATCTAAGAAATCCCGGTTTTGTTGGCTCTTACATTATTTAAAAATTATTGAATTAAACAGTTTACAGAAATAAATTAGATCAAAATATCTAACCTGGAGTGGTTCGGTAGTTTCTCTGCATCCCCAAGAATTTTCGTCTTCAGTCTGAATGTTTAGAGTCGAATTTGGAAGTCGACCTCAAAACCAAAATATTATCCAAATCGTTATACAAAATCCCATAAGTTAATCCAATAAAAGGTTTTCCATCTCCGTAATTAAAAAAACAGTAATAGAATATTTACTATGTCAGTGATTACCAAAATTAATTTAACAGGAGGTAATCTCTATAATCGTCTCCAGAGCAGTCTCCAGAACCCTGTTTTATTTATTTTAGAAATTGAATAATTTTACTAAATCTGGTTTACTTACGTCTATAATAGATCGGCACAATTTTTACACTTTTATAAAATACTGTTCACTCTACATTCGTTTAACTGGTTGCGTGAATAATTTAGAACTTTTGAGTATCGTGACAGCCCAGTATAAAAATGTATACTAACTTATTGCTCGATTGTTATCGTATTTATAAGCCTTGTCCCTTTGTTTGCTATTCGTTGTTTTTACGTGTTGGGCGACACCATTTGTCTTATTTCATTGTGTAGTACGGAAATTTTACCAATTGTGTAGTTCAAATACTTGGAAGAACGCTCAAATCATCACGTATTCATTTACATACCATTGCATTTAATTTAGAAATCCCAGAAATCTTCATTCATTAAATCACGTATCATTGTTATTTGCTTATTCTAATCTATACAGAAATAAATTTGGTGTTTGTTTATTTCCTAGTTAACTTAGATTTTTGAACAAATGTAATACTTTCTGTCACGTACGATTTATTCAACTAATGCATAGTTTTTGCCTGCGTATATGATAATATATTAACGCACTTGTTGAATATTTATCTAGCCAATTCATATAGGTTTTCCATCGATTTAATTTCGATGCATTTCGTTACATTTTTAAATCTTATCTTTGCTCATAGCTACTCTTAAATATGCGTTTAATCTCTTGTACTGTTATATACAGTGTGCGCTCAACTAACAATATGTATAGTGAACTATTTACTCTTATAATATCTGTAATTATGCGCTTTTGATATTTGGAAGCTTATTTTGTTTGTTCTACGACCTCTATGACTTAACCTACCCCTAAATTAACCCTATAATTATAGCAATATATATATATATATATATATATATATATATATATATATATATATATATTAACTTATTTTATATTTTTAAATAGTGGCACATTGAAATAATATTTATAGAAATTTTGAAATTGCTTAGTCACGTTTTTTTAGGTATCACCAACTACCAACTACAAGTTGTTGGAATAACTAGCTTCCATCAGTCTTGTTTATCGACCATTACAATGAGTTCTTTACTTATTCCATTTTCATATCTAACTAACTCTTAGGGTAATTAAACTATTACCATGACTTCATCAAGCTTTCGTGTTTATAACGCTTTCTAAAATTTTGTTGTTAATATCATACATCTTAATCTCTTCCCCTTGTCTCGTAGAACTGTAATGACTTCTAGATAAGTTTGATTGTTTTTTAAAACTATACTTCGTTTTAAGTCATTTGGTGTTATGATAATAAAGGCTTTAGGGATACTTGATGAAAATTTTGATAAGATTTTATAACACTGAAAGATTATTTAACTGATTGGGAGGATGGAAGTGCGGGTGAAAAGATATAACAAGCAAGTGGGAGACTATAAATTAATTAATTATTAGTTCCAACCAGTTCAGGAGCTTTAACAAAAATATTCTTAAAATTTTATAGACGTAGGTAAGTAGTATAAAGTAGTTTTGTATTTCGTCTAATTTTATATGTTTATTATAATTTCTTCACAAAAACCCTTTTTCGCACCACTGAAAGTTAGTCACCTATAAAATTGTTTCGGGGTTCTCGTCCTCTTCTGGGTAATTCAAAATTGATTACGTAATGTCATTTTTATCCGTAAGAGAATGTTGCCTCAGTGCTTGTGCATAATTAATGAGAGTGCATCGTTCCTCATAGAAAATTCAGTGTACAGTTTAGGTTCATATCAAAAGCAATGTGCCATAATCATGTTGCAGTTACTCATAGCAATCTGATTTAACCATCCTTTTGTAAGTTAAAAACGCGGTATGATTATATGTTCAAAAACCATAGAGAGTATAAAAAACTAGCGCTATAATAGCTAATGGCATGCATACCTTTGCAATAACGATAAAATTGTTTTGCGCAGGCGTCATTTCATTACGCAAATAAGAAAATTTTTTTGTTTTGTAGGTATTATAAGTTATAAAAGACCATTTCAAACTACTCTAACTAGCAACAATCATTAAACCTCACTTTCAAGTTTGTAAATGTACCTACACCTTATGCTTTCTTTACTTCTCTTCAAGTTGTGAACGATAGTATAATGATTTTAACTTTTTTTGCGTCCTGGAAAACCTTCCTTTTAGAGACAATGCGAAGTGGATATGGGAATTCCTGTGGAAAGTAAATAGAATCCCAGGGTAAAACTAGGTCGATTCGACTATCATCAATGCCAATACATCTAGACGATAGCCGACCAAAGTGAAACTTACTAAGAGAGAGTGTACGACGATGCGATTACAGAGAAATGTTGCTCCCCTTTTCTCTAACACTTCCTATTTGATTGAGATAAACGAAATAATCAAAATTTATATAATAACCAAAAATATGTCTAATTTGTAGCTCTATAATATTATTCGCCTAATTAAGAAAACCCCTGAATCAAAGTAACAATATAATTCGATTTATCCCCAAATTATAACTCCCTTTAATCAGTTTAAAGTCAGCAAAAATAACTCTGTATACTACTTGAAGCATGTTAAACGTTTAATAACCTTCTTTCGCTTTTACGTAATTTTCGTATCAATAAAATTTTGGACGACCCTTTACATAAATATTTGAGTACATGCAAAAGTTAAAATGTTTAAAAAGAAAATAATGCTTTATGCTATTAAAGAATATTTTTTATCTCTGACCTGTTATTTTTCCTTGCGTGTCTCTGCGTGCCTCAATACTTAGAACTGCCACTGCATGCTGCTGACCAGTGTCCTTGGATTGTTTTCAGTTTCTTATTGATTTTGTTTGATAATTGTTTATTCAATCGCGTGGTACAGCTTGATTAAACGCCCAGTTTACCGCTTAATTGTTTACTAAGTTGAATTTAGTTCAACCTTTAGTTCAATGTCTAATTGAATAGTTAATTCAATACATGAATCAGTACTCGGTTCCGTACTCGGTCTAATACCTGTTGTAGTATCTGGTGCTCTAAGTTAATAAAATATTAAGGATTATATATAATTAGAATTTTAGACTTACGGTTTTAACTACTAAACGGCGAATTTATGTTGTATATTTGCACTTGTACTAGTTTTTGAAGTTTTCTATCACCAACTTTCACTTAAATTATTATTTAATTTGATATTACCTTGATTCAAAGTAGTACGGATCGTGCTTTAGTTGTTGAAAAACTGACCCTTTATCAGCTAGTGCGGCATTTAAAGGCCCGCATATCACCTATTATAATTGGTTCACCCAGCTTGTTTTGTTGATTGAGGCGTTGCACTTTGACTTATCGCGCCAGTCTTCGAATTTCCATGTAATTACTATCCCAATTTCTCGTTGGAATGATTTAGCACATCACGCAGACATCTAGTTTTATATGGTAAATTTTGATACATTGAACCTTCTCAAGTCACGTATTCTTATTTTGTAAAGAAATTTTTATTTTTAAATCGCACGTAACCAACCGTATGTTTTCTTGTTTTGTTTTCCTAATTTGTTTGAATTTTGTGTTAATTTTGGATAAAGATCACGTAGGCAAATTTTATAATGATGTGAATTGAATTTGTTTGTTTACTTCCTGCGTTTATGAAACTTGTTTGTTTTAAAAGATTAGTTTGTTGAGAGCATTCTTGTTTATTTCCCTACACGAATGCGTTGGTTTTGAATAGAATTCATTACGTGTTTGTCTTACTTTTAGATGTTCCTCATGCGTATTTATTTAATGTTTTTGCATGCGTTGCTGTTTTAAAATGGATTGCATGGTGTACAAAATTATTTATTTTACTGAATGTGATTGAATCTTTGAAGAATGAGCATCCTTACATTGATTAAAGTTAATTGTAAATTTATACAGTGTGTTTAATATTTGCTTTTTGCATAATTTGCAAATTTCGTACGGTTTCGTACAGTTAAAGCCAGCAAAAATAACTCTGTATTATTTTGAAAGCTTTATTGAACGTTCAATGACCCTTCTTTTTCTTAACGTAATTTCTACGTATCAACAAAATTGTTGACGACCCTTTACTAGTACTAAGCTGTAACTAAGAAAAGTATTCCACAAATGTATACTTGCTTAGACTCGAAATCGCTTTTACCTGCAATCTGCTGCACAAATGATGCCTATTGAAAAAACAATAGCACATGACACTTTTTGTGTCTCATCAACACTCAACTAAATTACGACCTTGGGTGAACTAAAATCAACAGTTTCTCTATTGACCCAGGATATGGTACAAATAATAACAATTTACAGTTTACTCCAAAACTAAAATCATAATTATATTTCTCTTGTAAATAAATTAAATATTCATTGTAGTATAATTTAAACCGATGACCTTATCACACTGTGAATTTGAAATCTTATGTTTTTATAGAACTCTTTGACAATATCTATAGATGAAAACCAACTATCAGCTGTGATGTCTTGATTAGTACCCGCAATAGGTTGGGCCAGTTGCAGCACAGCCTGTATGAGTTTAGTAGGTGTTTTCTCGCCATTAGTGAGCGTCCTACCATTGCTGTCTTTTCAGGCATAAACATATGCTTTCAGTAAATAGTGGGTTTTTGGTTCTGTCATCGCTATTGTTAAATCGCTTATTTGAAGTTTGAAACCGACACTGACCGCGAAATCCAACCAGCATTTCGTCAATGTATGCGAACTCCCCAATTGAGTAGTAAGTGCGACAGTTTTCAATAAACTTTTCGAACGCCCATGATATAGGAGCAGGTGCATCATCTTTTTTCCTTTCATCTCTGTTTGAGCTATCATCAAAACGTAGACTAAGTAGTAGAGTATATACTCTCTTCGTATACATTGTGAAACGGCAAACATCTTGTCTAGTCATATTAGTTGCAAACATTGCTGGAAGGTCTTTATCAATTGATTTGAAAATTACCGTTCACATATAGATCCCTACACGTGCTTTGAACTCGATAAGCTCAGTACGCTTACCTTTCCCTCATCAGGACCACTTTGCATTGTTTCGTAGTATGATCTCATTCAGAATTTCCTCAGTGAAAAGTATTTTCCAAGGTGACTTGGTGTTATAAATCGAAACAGGTTCTTTAGAACGACCAATTAACCCTGGAAGACGTGTGATGAAATTATATTGCCTTCTGTGTATATTAGGTACCGAAGGTTGTATCACCTATACAAAACCGTTCTTACCACGGTATTTTGATTCAGGAACATGTGGCAGTAGTTCCAACCGTGACACAGACGAAAGACTGTTAGGAAAAGGTACAGGTTCATTCCCATTATCAGTCATTAAGCATGCGCCTTAATCTAAATTATTTTCGTGATCACTCTCGAAATCTACTGCTATTACGTCTCCATCACCACTGAATTTACTCTAACTTTCATTACGTGTACTTCTCACCAGTTTAAACCATGATCTCACACTCCATCTTTTAGATGCCATTGAAAGAAAAATTTGATATCAAAGAAACATAAAAGTGTTACGTGGCTGGTGAGATTGGGTCAGGAACACTCAGAGCGACACAAAATTGCGAATAAAAACTAACAACTCGTTGA
This sequence comes from Platerodrilus igneus, assembly GCA_036346225.1. Taxonomy (NCBI): domain Eukaryota; kingdom Metazoa; phylum Arthropoda; class Insecta; order Coleoptera; family Lycidae; genus Platerodrilus; species Platerodrilus igneus. Next base: position 702,776 of record JARFIW010001190.1, read on the forward strand.
CAACGAGAGATAAGCACTAGAGTTAGCAGACGGTAACCTGGTTTAAAGGTAGTGAACGAACTTCTCACCGAACACTACTCTTGTTCTTAAAGCGTTAAAGTTTTACCTGAATATTTGACACCCAACCTCACCAGTTACAGGTTAAACTTATACCGGACAGTTAAAAGCATTTGTGTTTCTCCACTCGTCTATAAAAACCAAGCAAAAAGATCTCTGATTTTGCATAATTTTATTTATAAAAAATCTTTAATTTAGAAGTATTTTTGAAATTAGAATCAGTAAGCGTTTTCGAAAAAAAAATGTTTTTGCACTATATTTTGCATCACCCGTATAACCCCACAAAATACAACCGTTTATTATAGAATGGTTTGTCGTATTTGATAATGACATGAAAATCGATTTCTGTTCATAGCAAACGTTCAAGCCAATCATTAATAAACTTAAATACGCATCAATGGTATAACTAAAGCCATGCTGTTTATAACTCTTCATACAATACTGCACGTTCAACTCAGATAACCCTTTTGTTCAGTGATATGCCGGAAAACTAATTAAAGGGTAAGTATTATGTGCAGGTATTCAAAACAAGATTAAGTGGGTTAAGCACTTGTATCGCAAAATTAAATAAGACAAGAATTTATACCTTTTGTAAACCATTTTTGCGTAAACTTTTGTTCATCGCAACGAATATTTAAATAAAAATTGTGTCAGAAAATATGCGCACACTTTTAATAGGATATTGTTTCCCTAAAAAGTTCGTTGTCTGGAAAAACGCGTTTTCTAACTTAGTAGACTTAATATTGCACGACTATATTCGTGTCGCTGCTAGGGATTATTTTCATCTCTTTGAGCTATTGTTACGAGATGATCCGAAATTGAATAGAATTACAAACACTTTTTTATGGAACGACATGAAAATCACTTTGAAATGCACTATCTTAATATAACGTTTGCTTTACCTGTTTGGCTTAATTGATTTTTAATATGCGAGTTTTTGTTTTAGGTTTTTGGAAGATCTGGTGCATATTTATCGTATTTTGTCAACTTGGATGTAGTGACGCCTATAGTCCACATCAGAGGAAATAAATCTGGTGAACACTATATAACTAAAGGCAGTTCGATAAAGCTGGTGTGTGTTATTGAAAAGGTAAGTATTATACACTAAAGTTTTTCTATATTATATTATATAAAATATTAAATAAACACACTTGGAAGGATTGCTACCAGTAGTAACAGTAGTGGTAGATACGTGTGATCGAATCTGTTCATCAACTAATGCAATTATTCTTCTTCATTAAACTATTTACACACGCAGACAAACCTTGCGCGCGCATGCACGCAGGTACACAAACGCGCGCACACACGAACGTAGCATGCATATACCCACACGCATGCATACACTCGCGCACGTACACACGCACTCGTACACGCGCGCGCGCGCACACACACACACACACACACTATAGGCACTAAATAAAAGTTAAGTCTATTCAATATGATCAATGGTGTTTTTTTAAAGGAGTATTTTATAATAGTGCACAAAGATGAGTAAAAATGGATTTAACAATGCTTTTATAGCTTGTAACAAATTTTTGTTTTTACAGAAATACTTATAGAGTATGTATTTTATATCAAGTTATTTTATATTGTTAAGTTGTAAATAAACTACATTTGTATTTATTAATTGGTTTGATAAAACGTTAATGATTTGGTACATATTACATTTTAGTATATTTTTATAAAACGAGAATACAAGCTTATATATAGTAAGCCTAATTAAAATTGTTGTGGTGATAGTTTGTAACCTAAAAGTAAAACGTATCTTCTAAACGCTCACTCATCGTCGATATTCGTTGACTTACGAATTGATGTATATAACCTATCTTTTAAATATAGATTTCTCTTTGCCCTAAGCCTTGATACGGTTAAGGTTGTTGACAGTTATTAATTGGTAACGACATGACTTCAAACAAATGTGTTTGGAGCAGATAAAAAAGAAGTCTGATAACGTAATCGAGACAGCTGGCTTTCAAAGTTTTGTAAGGAACGACAAAGTTTTTTATATTTAGCCAGGAACGTAACATCGAGTTCTAAAAAAACACATGTAGCTAACTTAAGGAGTAAAACTTCTTTGGCCTTGTAAAAATGTTTGGCGTAATTACAAATCTTATAGTATTACAAGTAAAATGCAGTTATGATTTGAAGTGATTATAACGACGTTGAAATCCAGAAGAGTTTTGAAGTGTTTGCAGATCCACAAATTTTTAGAGTTGGTTTTTGATAGTTCAAGATTTGATTGGAACAAGTATTACAAATTTGTTGAAAGACTTTGTATCGTTCTAGAATTTTTGGTTCTGTTAAACTTGGATTCGGTGCGGTTTCTGAAATGAAGTTTGAAGAAATTATACACTTTAGGATATGAAAGTAAGTATTTTATGGATTAAGAATTCAGTAATTGGGATTCCAGTGTTTGATTGGAATATATTAATTCAGCTGTTTACCAGGCGGTAAGAACGATTTAATTTTTCTATGATTAGATTGTACTTATACAAATATGGTTATATTGAACACCTAAGATAATTTTTTTGAGTGCTATCACAAACTAAATTTCAATGTTTTAATTATGAGAATTTAAATTATTTAAAATAAATCTTGTTATTCAGTATATTAAAAAAAGTATTATTTGAATTTTCAAATGAAAGGTAAATCTAACTTTTTTTGTTCAAAAAATTTGCATTATTATGAAAAAGAGATTTGTAATAAATTCGTGTAAGGTCGATTACAGTACTGTGAGCGAATACAAATATTTATATGTAATAAATTGTATAAGGTGAAATATTCAGATATACAATTTGTCTGAAATTAAATAAAAAGTAAGGTTTTGTGAATATGATCAAAGACTATTATTAATGAGCTCTATTGTTCTTAAAATGTTGAAATGCAAGTGTGTACATAAGTGTAGATATTGTGAATTCTTTCAACTTTAAAAGAAACGATTAATAGAATATAGTTTATTTTGAGACTTGAATTTTTTATTAATGATTTTAAAGGTTGTGAGTAAAACAAAGAAAATTTCAAGAGTAGGATCTAAATTCTAGAAGCAAAACAAAATATTCAATATACACACAATAAGGTCTATTGCTATTCAAAACTTTATTGATCATTTGTATGGCAGGTACAAAGAATGTCTAAGCGTTAGTATTTATACATAGATTGAACGTAGATGTTCATACTGTTACATCCAAGTGCCGTTTAAGTAAGTGTTTTAAGTTTGTTTCAGCGAGGTATGATTTAGGTTTCCGCATTTCCCTTATGCAACTAGTAAATGTATTCAAAAATACAGTGGCGCTATTAATCTTTAGTTTAGTTATCAGTAGAACCCACGACGTCTCTTGATCTACCCAGAGATAATTTTCTACCAGCTGGCATCCCTTTAAGAGGTTCATTTCTATTAGTCCTTGTTCAACCAATTTTACTCTGGGCTACTCGTTCATATAGGAACTCTCCGAGTGTATTTAGATATACTTAAAACTTTACTTGGGGCGAAGAAAACATTTAACCTTGCACTAGCAACCAAAAATCAATTTGCATTGTAAGCCGACTTTAAATTTGAAAACCTACGCTTAAACTTCCGTTCCAAATGGACCTACACCTTGGAGACGTTCTAGATTACTAGAACGGGTGAAACGACTTGTGCGTTACAGTGATCTTCAGAACTAAACTAGAAGTCCAACCAAAGTAGAGGGGTCTTTAGTGAGGAATTAGAATAAGATAGGTCCCTGAAAGAGGTCAGTAGCTGCTTCTGTACTTAGAGTGGCAAAACCATTGGGGTCGATATACATTTTAAGACATACTACTGCCATATAGAAGGCAACGTCAAACCACCACATTATCTCCCAAGACACAGCGTAATAAAATTGTTCTATAATGATGGCATCCTGTGGGGTAAAAGATTCCAGAGATAAAATAGTCCCACATTTGGATCTTCGGAAGGGGACTACTTCGGAGGAAGTGATCGGAAAGTTTTAAAGAAGAGCAAAGAACATTTTGCGGATCGGAGCGTGGAATGTTGGAAGTATGAAACAAGTAGGTAAGCTGGAGAACTTGAAAATTGAAATAGATAGGGTAGCACTAGACCTAGTAGGGATCAGCGATGTTCACTGGCCAGAGGCGGGGGATTTTTGAAGTTGAGACTTTAGGTAATTTATACAGGATTAGAGAGAGGAAGTTCACGTGTGGGGATAGTTATGCGAAAAAAGATAGAACACTGTGCAGAAAACTAATTACAAAAGAGCGAAAGAGTACTCATGCTTAAATTAGAATCTAAACCAGTAAATACAGTAATAATACAAGTATACATTGCCACCCATAACTACAGTGAGGAAGAGGTAGAAGCGATGTACGAAGATATCGAAAACATACCAAGATACGAATAAGGACATGAAAATTTAATAATTACGGGGGATTTTAATGCAATGGTAGGTGAGGGTAGGGACGGAGCGATAATAGGTTTATTTGCTTTAGGCACGAAAACTGACAGGGAAAATAAGCTGATAGAATTTTGCGTCAAGAACAATTTAACCATCAGAAACACATTATTTCAACATCACGCTAGAAGACGATATACGTGAAAGATATCAAAGATATCAAGTAAAAGACTGTGGAAGCTACCCAGAAGCAAATATAGACACTAACCACACCATCGTAATTATGAAGGTCGTTCTTAAATTTAAAAATTTCAAAAAAGGAACGAAAAAATCACTTTGACTTTGAGAAACTAAAAGATAGAGCTATGCACAAAAGATTTGAAAAAAGTCAAATGAAATGCTGAATGATATCAAGAAAATTTCTGATACTAAGGAAGTAGAAGCAGAATGGAATAACATTGTATCCAGCTTAGACATGACGTCCAGAGATATTCTGGAGTATTCACATAAAGAAAATAAGAAACCATGGATAACAAAGAATATCCTGTATTTAATAGAAGAAAGACAACAATACAAAAGTAAAGCAGATGAAATAGGAAAACAGCGATACAAAGCTATAAAATGGGAATTATTCACAAATGCAGGAAAGCTAAAAGACAATGAATTGATGAAAAGTTCAAAGATGTATAAACTAAGATGGAAATAGGGAAGACAAACGAAGTATAGAAACTAATTAGAATTAATTATACGGATCTAAAACCGTATAGCAAAAATATAAGTGACGCGGGAGGAAACGTTATAATAGAAAATGTTGAGAAAGTGGTTAGATGACAAGAGTATAAGAATATATATGCAAGAGAGGAACTAAGAGCATAAGAACAGCAATCGGACATTAAAAAGGGTGACTTGGGATATCCCATACTTAGACATGAGTTTGAATTAGCATTAAAGGGCCTGAAAAATGGTAAGGCACCGGGTACAGATAAGGTTTAAGCAAAAACTCTAAAAACCGTTGGACAAGTAGTAACAAAACGTCCATTCTAACATGTAAGCTATATGTATGAGACAGGCGAGATACCCAAAGATTTCAAACGTAATATCATAGTCACTTGTTACGTTCAAAACCCTGCAAGTAATTTTTTCTGCATTCATATTTAAAACAGCCTAAAATTTTTCAGCAAGCTTGATTCTCTACCATTTGAAATTAATGTTAATTTATAAAATTTCTCATGTAATTACGGTATATAAAAGTTTGCCTTATAGAATAAAACTTTTACTGTTTTCTTTCGTGTTTGCGCGGAATACCGTAACACACTATACCAAAAAAGAGAGACTCGGATAGAAATGGAAGTTTTCGAATAATAATTTAACAGCACTTTATCAACAATATTAACTAGAATTGTACAAAGACGAATGGAAAAACGAGCTCAAGAATACCCGGAGAAGATTAATTTGGGCTTAGGCGAAACAGGGGAACACGAGAGGCTATTTTAGCTCTGAGGGTAATAATGAAGAAAACAATAGAAAAAGAGGAAACATGTATACAGGGTTTGTAAATCTGGAAAAAGCATTCTGCAATGTGAAACGAAAGAACAATGACAGAAGCTCAAAAAAATTGGAATAAGTTTTATGGATAGAAGGATAGTACATAGCTTATATAAATAGCAAACAGGGGTAATAAATTTAGAGCAGGAGCGTAGAGAAGTAAATATCAGGAAAGAGATGAAACAGAGTGTGCCCTATCCCCATTAATTTTTAACTTGTTCATCGAAGAGGCAATGAATACTTTCAAATGCAGAAAGAGATTTGGAATTATTCTGTAGGGACAAAAGATAAATATGCTTAAATTTGCAGATGATATGGCGGTATTACCATCTACCAAGGAAGAGTTGGAAGCTGCTCTTAATGAAATGTAAGCACTTATAACAGAGAGATGCCGTATGAAAATTAACAAAAATAAAACTAAAGCACTAGTATGTAAAGGAAGGGACAATAATTTAAAAACTAGGATACAATAGGTAACGAGAACTTGCAAGCGGTTAAGAATTTCTGCTAACCTAGGGAGTCAAATAACACAAGTTGGAAGGAGCGCAAAAGATATAAAACAATGACTAGCGGAAGAATATGCTACATTTAACAAGAAAAAGCAACTACTGTGTTCAAAGACAATAAACATAGAAGCAAGGAAAGGATTCCTTAAATCATATATGTGGAACATAGCACTGTAGGGCTGTAAAACCTGGAAAGCAGAACAAGCGGGCAGAAAAAAAATGAAAGCCTTTAAAATGATGTGTTAGAAACGTATGATGAAGATATCATGGACAGACAAAATTAAGGACAAAGATATACTAGAAATGGAAGGGAAAAAAAGAAATATGTGAAAAACAGTAAAAAATAGGAGGTATGATGATAGACCACATACTAAGGCATGAGGGAATAGTGCCGAATAAATTAGAAGCAGGGATAGAAAAAGGAGAGGTAGATATAGACCTAGTTAGACCATTGCACACAGATACTCAAAGATGTAGGATGTGGGAATTTCAGGGAAATGTGTAAGCTAGCTCAGAATAGCAATCAATAAAGGTGCGTGTCCAAGCAGTTCCAAGATGGAAACCTAATGACGAAAAAAATAACTGTACTTAAACATGATGATTATTATAAGTAACTACAGATATTGGTTTTGCAATACTCTCAACTAATGTTAATTCCCCTAACTTACTAGTTATGTATACGTGTTTGTTCGAGCCAATACTTTCATTTAATTGTATCACTCCATGTGCTTGAATGTATTCAAAATATCTCAATTGCAATATACTCTTGAACTCTTCTGTTTCCACTAATACTCTTTCTCCATATTTTGTCTTGATTGTTTCCACTTTTAAAACTTCAAACCTCTTATTCACTACAAGATCTTTTGAATTTACATAAGGTTTGCGATATGTGTTTTTTTTTTAGGCGTCGCCGTGGATCAATGTAGTAAGCGTAAGACTACGGATCCCAAGGACCCGGGTTCAAATCCCGACACGGCCGACTGCTTGAAAAATGGCAGGTGAGCATTTTTCACAAATATTACGTCCTCGTTCGGATGAGAGGTTAAATGGAGGTCCCGTGTGTGAGTGTTGTCACGCACGTTAAAGATCCCTACCTTGCCTAGAACGGCAAAAGGGTTCGGCAAAATTCTAAATTTCCAGGCAACAAAAAACTCGCCTCCTGGCCAATGTAGTACCTTCGGGTGGAGCATTGGAAATGTAAATGAACGATATGTGGTTTTATTAAGAGTATTATAATCCATATTGCTTTTCTTCGACTAATTAAATTAATATTAGGAGCAATCTCCTTATATAGCAGATCACCACCATCTGCGTACTTTGCCAACCCACTTTTCAACCTATCACAAGAGTGAACACATTTTGAATTGAAACCGGCCCATGTGTATTTTCAGCCTCTAGACATAAATAACAAACATAAATCAGAATCCATTTTAATTAAACACAATTGACTTGAATGCGATATTTAGCATTTGGCATACTTTATAACTTCTCGCTAGAAAACCAAATTCAAAACATCTACACACATTTTCTCTGCACTTACATTTTTCAACATACGTGTGTTTTGAAGTATGTATGTTCCATTGAAAGTAATATAAAGCCGATCCTAATTCAAAACGTGCCCACGAGTATTTTACATTTGAAAGTATATAAGAATTCATGTTTTCACATTTTACATAAAAAGTATATAAGGCCGATCCTAATTCAAAACGGTGCACGTGTAACTTCTCGCTAGAAAACCGAATTCAAAACAGCTACACACATTTTTCTCTGCACTTACATTTTTCAACATACGTGTGTTTTGAAGTATGTTTCATTGAAAGTAATATAAAGCCGATCCTAATTCAAAACGTGCCCACAAGTATTTTACATTTGAAGGTATATAAAAATTCATGTTTTCACAACTATTTTACATTGAAATGTTTTCGCAACTATTTTACATTGAAAGTATATAAGGCGATCCTAATTCAAAAGGGTGCACGTGTATTTTACATATGGAAAATACGTGTGAACACGTTTTGAATTAGGACCGGCCTTACCCCACTACTACCGTCAAACTATTCTTAAATTCTGAAAATTCCTTCGTCGAATTGTCAATTTTCTGACTAATTTGCTCAAATTTTCGATTCGATTCAACACTCATTTCTCTAATCTCTTCAAATTTTTTGTTTGATTCGTCCCTACTTAATTTCATTTCCTCTAACATTCTCATCATCAATTCATCCCAAGTTTTTCCTGATTCCGTCCTCGACTGATCCCTACTGCCTCCAGCTTCCTCCATTTTCAAATTTTTATCACACAAGGCACTATCGTCACTTTCAATTTCCACTCCTTGACTCCTTAACCACTCCTTTCTCTGCATACGTTCAAATCACTCTCACACACACTAAAATACTCTTAAATTTATATAAAAAAAAAACAAACTCTCTCTCTCTCAGATCGCCAGTTTCCTGGAATAAAATTACTAAAATTCTATCTGGAACTCGAGCCTCACTTTTGGGTCGCCATAAATTTCCGTGGAACCCTATAAGAATCGAGCTTCACGAATTGGGCGCCATTAATTGCCGTGTTACTGGGATTAAAAATCGAACCTTTCTAATTATCAATTTTTTAACAAATCGAAAATTTGCACACAACAGAAAATTTTCAAAAAAACATTTAATCTCTTACCCAGATTTTTTTCTTCATCACCTTAATTCCTTTTCAGTTCCCAGGCTAGCTCAGTTGGGTCTCCTCTTGGATACCTAGATTCACTATTATACTCTGTATCGTTCACGCACACTCTCAATAAAACCACAAAATAATACAACCATCATACAATATTTATTTAACACTATTTACAAATAAAATTCACGATTATCCACATTTCAGAGATCAAGGTACACCTCAATAAATCCTATTTTTGTACTGTCCTGGATTTTAATTTAACATATCAAACACATTGAATATACTCGGAGTAAATGGGCCCTGAATAATACCTTATTTTCATTCTTTAGTAATAATTTATTTTGAATTTGTATACTCTGGAGTATGGTGAGCTCATGATAACCCAGTTAATTATGAATAATGTATGCTTTGTATTTCGCATACTCTTACAGCAAACAAAAAAAACACACCCATGTACTTTTAACAAAATTTAAATTCCTGATGGAACGTTAATAAGCTTTATATACACCTTTAGCTTTCTATTTAAATACCCCAATAAAGTTAGTTATACGTATTATTTTCAATACGCAAAATAATGCACAATCCCTTCAAAATTTACTCTCGCACGTCACACAATTTTCATAGTTTCATAGTTTATAACAACAATAATTTTAAAGCGTTACCTGGAATTCCTTGAAGACCCACTCCATTGACGATGCGGTAAAGTTATTTCGCTCTGCTTTGCTGGCCGCTTCTAGCTATTCGTAGAAGAACCCCATTTAAGTTGTGCTGCTTTCCCGGTGCATCCAATTCCAAATCTAAATTAATTCCACTTTTTTCATACTTGCGTACTTTTGTTTAATTTAATTTTAAATTTACGTTACTTCACGTCACTTCCCGAGCTTGTTTACAATAAATGTTGTACCTCAAATTAGAATTTAGACTCGACACTTATTCGCGTATCAAATTATGAGGCCAACACTGTACTATTTAAAATAAAATAATTTTATATACTTACAAGCTCGTTCGTAGTCTGAAGCGATCAAAGTACTAAGAGATCGATGAAATAAGAGAGCGAGCCGTGCTAATTCGTCAAGTATTTGTATGCTTCGGCTGTAACATCTCCAGACCCTCTTACCGTGAAAAATCTAATTTAAAATAACACGTTCTTAAAATTTTGTTTTAACCGTTTTCGAAATCTCCGAAATTTAGCGTGTCGTTACGATATTTTCCAATAAACCTGACTTCAAATATCCCCGTGTTTGTCTGTTTTAGAACTAACAATATCGACCAATAGTATATCTATTGACGTCTTCAAAATCCCGCGTATCTTAACGCTTTTCCTTTCTTATGCATATTAAATGTTTCCTTCTAACGTTGTTTGAGTGGTAGAGAATCGATATTCCTGTCCACGTTCTATTTACCCCATGTGGACTGAATACGTGCTTTTTGAAATGTACTGTTACTCTGCCTGTTTCCGTCCGAAGCATTTCATCGACCGTCTGTCCTTTCTGCACTTTAAGGAAATTTTTAGTTAACATTTACGTGAACCCTCCAACCGTTTACCCGATATTCTTTGAAACTTGTTTGTTATCTATAAAAATAAGGGGAACCTGACATTTAGAAACATGCAGGTGTTTAATTAACCGACGTTTTAACACAACATTTTTAGGAGCTTCTTTTCATGGTATTTCAACCCAACCGATATATTTGTTTGTTATAACGATCGTTACTCGCCTTGGATTTATTGTTTTTTCATGCTTTTATGCGTATTAGACGTAATTAATCTCTATTAAATTACTAAATAAATTGCATTGGTTTTTAAAATTTATTTTGTTTGCGAACGTACTAAATTTTAATCTTTATTTGTAAAATTTTTGTTAATACTTGTTACATTAAACTGAACTAAATGAAATAAATTTCGCACGTAAATTCGGATTACTTCCTCTATACAGGGTGTTTCAAATTGCTTCGTTTATTGTTAATTTAACCTTTTAAAACCACTACATAATCCCCCTATTTCAATTCTAAGAAAAACCCTTTCCGGTTTTTCTGAATTTAAATACCTACACTATAATTTAATCTTACCTGCTATTTCTATACACCTATTTACTCTCCTAACACTACCTACACCTATTTATCCAACCTATCACTACTTATCTACTTATTTCTATCTATTTCTACACCTATCTCTACTTATTTCTATCTATTTACACCTATCTCTATTCCTAATTACCTATTCACATCTATCGCTACCTTTTACCTAACTATTTCTATCTATTATTAACTCTTTACTTTCTTATTTCATTGTATTGTCTTCTTTTATTTCACCCTTTAATCCTATATTGACTCCTTACGTACCTCTTTTGTACTTTTCTCTTTATCTTCACCTTTCATATCTTTTAACCCTACCTACTATCACTATCTCTCTTATCCTACCTATACATACCTAATTCTATACCTATATCTAACTATCTTCCATATTTATTCTATTTCTAATCTCATTTTCTATACACCCTTACTTTTACTTTTCTATATACACCTATCTCTATCCCTATCTATTTAAATTTTACTCTATTATACACCTATCTCTACTTTTTTATATACACCTATCCATATTTATCCTATTTCTACTTCTGCTTTTCTATATACCTATTTCTATCTCTATATTTTACATCTACACTAAAATTTACCTATCTCTATCCTTTTGTCATTAACCTTCATTTTCTTATTTAAATCTAACTCTTTTCTTGACCCTCCATGTCTTTTTTATAACTATCCTAATACTCTTCATCCCTATTCCTCCTCCTTCTATTCCTATACTTATCATCCCTATTACATCACATAAAATAACCGTATCCCTATTATCCTGTTTTTTAAATATTTTTTCTTCTTTCATCCCTATACTTGTCTGTTTTTCATTTATTATACTTTCTTGTTCTGTGGACAAACAAAACGATACTACCTCAACATCTTTATCTTTCCCCTCTATACAAAACTTTTCAACTTTTCTAGACCCTTCATGTACAATATTCAATTCACAAAAATCTTTCAAATTCAAATTCAAATTACCAAAATTATCTTTGCCCCTTAAATCCCTTATGCCTACTTTTACTTCTTGTGTGTCACATAATGCTATTTTTCCTTCTATCTTTCTTAACTCTGACTCGTTATCCACTATTAACTCTGCGCCTGACTCTACCTCTACTTGTTCAGCTTCTTCTTTCACTATTACTTGTACCTCATCTAATCTTTCCTCACTATATTCCCCTGAGTCGATCTCTCTCACTTCTTCATCATCTTCCTTTATACTATTTATACATAACCCCATGTCATCTTCCGTGACATCATAACTTGCCTTCCAGGACAATATCCTATCCCCAATCCTAACTATCTTCCTCTCCATATCTATTATAACCCCTAACTTCATCATGCAATCGACCCCTAATATTCCTTTAAATTTTAACCCAGGTATAATTATAAATTCTTGTTCACAGCTGACTGAACCTAATTCTACTTTCAAAATAACCACGCTATTCACAACAGCAAATCGGTTTTTATTCGACGCAACCAGGTGACCTCTTTTTATTGGCATTATCCTGTCACACACTTTATCTTTAATTTCATTGACGAATTCTTCCGATACCAAACTCGCCTCAGCTCCTGAATCTAATAATGCTCCTAAATTTTTCTCAAAAATTTTAATCTCAATTATGGGCAAACAAAATTTTTCTACAATTTCTGGCTCAATTTCTTTCTCTATTTTCAAAAATTCCCTAGGATGTTCATATTTGTACACAGTGATGTCTAGTGGTTTGTCCTGCTCTAAAAATTCTGTATAGGTTTGTTCTCCATACTCGGTCCTGGTCTTGCTGTTACTTCCGCGTATGTCCTTGGCGTTTCCACTCGGTCTGTGTTGTTACCTTCCCTGTTTGTACTTGCTGTCCCCCTCATGTCCGGTGAACTGTTTTGTCTTGTAAGTCCCGGTCTAGGTGCAGCTCCCCTACCTACACTGTTGCTCCTGTAAAATGTCCTTTGCGGTTCCCAATTTTGTCGCTGATATGCATAATTATTCTCCCGTCTTGGGTAACTGTCCCGTCTGTTGTCAAACCTAACCGTGTTTACCTGTCGTTCCCTTGGTTCCCAAGATCGTCCACTGTTCACGTCGTCATACCTCTGCAGGTACTCCAGAAACATCTCTCTGTCCACAATGTTCTGTAATGCTACGTGCTGTCTCACTTCAACCTCAAAATGCCTCGACAAGTATTTTATGACCTGTCGGTCCGTCAGTTGTTTCGCTATGCTATACTTTCGTATAGCATATTGCTCCCTACTTCCTAAAAATGCTCCTTTAAATTTCCCCGTGATCAAATCGTCTCGTACCTGGTCTTGTCTGTGGTCACTCCAATAATGTTTTAAAAACCTGTCCTCAAAGTCAGTGTAAGTGTCAATTTCATGTCCTATTAAATTGTACCTAGCTTCAGCATAGTCTTTTACAACATTTGACTTCGCCTGTTTATCGTACAAATTACCAATTAAACCTCTAATATTGCTAATGAATATTTGCGGGTTTACCCTACTATCCCCATAAAACTTCATCTGTTGCTCTAAAGACACATTACCTGTTACAAACCTTGGACCACCCCCCATTAAAGTCGCTACATTGTGCTTAATCCCAGTCACTTCTCTTTCTACCCGACCTAACTGATCCTTACACGAGTCCGTTACCTCAGTCATTTTTGCATTAATCTCGTCCTCACAGAAAATTCTTACATCAGTCCTTAATTTTCCAATTTCCTGATTTAAACTTCTAATATCCCGCTCATTTTTATCAACCCTATTTTCAACTTCCCCCATTTTTACCGTCAAACTATTCTTAAATTCTGAAAATTCCTTCGTCGAATTGTCAATTTTCTGACTAATTTGCTCAAATTTTCGATTCGATTCAACACTCATTTCTCTAATCTCTTCAAATTTTTTGTTTGATTCGTCCCTACTTAACCTCATTTCCTCTAGCATTCTCATCATCAATTCATCCCAAGTTTTTCCTGATTCCGTCCTCGACTGATCCCTACTGCCTCCAGCTTCCTCCATTTTTAAATTTTTATCACACAAGGCACTATCGTCACTTTCAATTTCCACTCCTTGACTCCTTAACCACTCCTTTCTCTGAATACGTTCAAATCACTCTCACACACACTAAAATACTCTTAAATTTATATAAAAAAAACATACTCTCTCTCTCAGATCGTCAGTTTCCTGGAATAAAATTACTAAAATTCTATCTGGAACTCGAGCCTCACTTTTGGGTCGCCATAAATTGCCGTGGAACCGTATAAGAATCGAGCTTCACGAATTGGGCGCCATTAATTGCCGTGTTACTGGGATTAAAAATCGAACCCCTCTCATTATCAATTTTATAACAAATCCAAAATTTGCACACAACAGAAAATTTTCAAAAAAACATTTAATCTCTTACCCAGATTCCTCTCTTCATCACCTTAATTCTTCTTCAGTTCTTAGGCTAGCTCAGTTGGGTCTCCTCCCGGATACCTAGATTCACTACCATACTCTGTATCGTTCACGCACACTCTCAATAAAACCACAAAATAATACAACCATCATACAATATTTATTTAACACTATTTACAAATAAAATTCACGATTATCCACATTTCAGAGATCAAGTTACACCTCAATAAATCCTATTTTTGTACTGTCCTGGATTTTAATTTAACATATCAAACACATTGAATATACCCGGAGTAAATGGGCCCTGAATAATACCTTATTTTCGTTCTTTAGTAATAATTTATTTTGAATTTGTATACTCTGGAGTATAGTGAGCTCATGATAACCCAGTTAATTATGAATAATGTATGCTTTGTATTTCGCATACTCTTACAACAAACAAAAAAAAACACACCCATGTACTTTAAACAAAATTTAAATTCCTGATGGAACGTTAATAAGCTTTATATACACCTTTAGTTTTCTATTTATATACCCTAATAAAGTTAGTCATACGTATTGTTTTCAATACGCAAAATAATGCACAATCCCTTCAAAATTTACTCTCGCACGTCACACAATTTTCATAGTTTCATAGTTTATAACAACAACAATTTTAAAGCGTTACCTGGAATTTCTTGAAAACCTCCACTCCATTGACGATGCGGTAAAGTTGTTTCGCTCTGCTCTGCTGGCCGCTTCTAGCTATTCGTAGAAGAACCCCATTTAAGTTGTGCTGCTTTCCCGGTGCATCCAATTCCAAATCCAAATTAATTCCACTTTTTTTATACTTGCGTACTTTCGTTTAATTTAATTTTAAATTTACGTTACTTCACGTCACTTCCTGAGCTTGTTTAAAATAAATGTTGTACTTCAAAAGGTCTGGCCCTCTTACCGTAAAAAATCTAATTTAAAATATCACGTTCTTAAAATTTTGTTTCAACCGTATTCGAAATCTCCGAAATTTAGCGCGTCGTTACGATATTTTCCAATTAACCCGACTTCAAATATCCCCGTGTTTGTCTGTTTTAAAACTAACGATATCGGCCAATAGTGTATGCATTGACGTCTTCAAAATCCCGCCTATCTTAACGCTGTCTCTTTCTTATGCATATTATATGTTTCCTTCTAACGTTGTTTGAGTGGTAGAGAATCGATATTTCCTGTCCGCGTTCTATTTACCCCATGTCGACTAAATACGTGCTTTTTGAAATGTACTGTTACTCTGCCTGTTTCCGTCCGAAGCATTTCATCGACCGTCTGTCCTTTCTGCACTTTTAGGAAATTTTTAGTTAAAATTTACGCGAACCCTCCAACCGTTTACCCGATATTCTTTAAAACTTGTTTGTTATCTATAAAAATAAGGGAAACTTGACATTTAGAAACATGCAGGTGTTTAATTAACCGACGTTTTAACACAACATTTCTAGGAGCTTCTTTTCATGGTATTTCAACCCAACCGATATATTTGTTTGTTATAACGAACGCTACTCGCCTTGAATATATTGACTTTTCATGCTTTTATGCGTATTAGACGTAATTAAACGCCATTAAATTACTAAATAAATTGAATTGGCTTCTAAAATTTATTTTCTTTGCGAACCTACTAAATTTTAATCCTTATTTGTAAAGTTTTTGTTAATACCTGTTACAGTAAACTGAACTAAATGAAATAAATTTTGCACGTAAATTCGGGTTGTTTCCTCTATACAGGGTGTTTCAAATTGCTTTGTTTATAGTTAATTTAACTTTTTAAAACCACTACATATATATATATATATATATATATATATATATATTGATGTGATCAGGAGATTATAAAAAATCATTGAGTACACTATTCAGTGAGAAAGCATACCCGAAAGTAAATTTTTCCAATATTCACGCATTCAAAGATTCATATCCGTGTGTAAATATCTATTCTCTAGAAAAATTACTTTAAAAATAATTTTATTGGATTTATATAAACTAAAAACGAGTCTAAGGATTTACCCACTTAGAGAATACTAAATAACTTCGACGTCAAGTTATCTGCTTTAAGAATATCATTTAATAAACGTAATACACTGTTCTGAAAAACAACTAGTTACGGCCGCCCAAAATTTAAAAATCCGCACTTTTCCAAAATATAAATAATGCATTTATCCTCTTTAGAGATATCGGTCAATAAATATTATTTATTAAAAATGTTATAATACAATTGCGAGTTTTTAATGCAAAGTATTATTTTTAAAGAAGCCAATTTTGGAAAAGTTCTAGAATAAGTTATATTTACGTTAGGAAGCAAATTATCTTGTGTGAATGCATAGCCCAATTCGCTGAACGCTATAACAACGAAAAATACCATAGGACCAGATAAGATAATGAGTTTTAATCGCTATAATTATTACAAAAAGTCAAAGAGTGGAGCAATAACCATTAATTGGTTTACTTCATTGATAAAGGGTGGACACTTCATGATCGCAATAAATTTATACCGACGTGCCATTAGAGAGATAAGAACGCAAAATTGCGGTAAATTGTTACATCATGCGTAAGATTCAATCTTCTAGAAGGCAATCGAATAGATGGCGTATTTAGAATTTTATTATATAATGGCGTAAATAATGATGAAGAATTAATTCGTTCGGCATTCAAGCTTTAACATCGAAATTTTAAACATAAGCTAGGAAGCATTCGATCATTGATAGATAATTATTTTAATATGTAGATGTAATTTTAATCCGATACTTCGACGTATGAAGATCGGATAAAATGGATATCTAAAAATATAGAACCAGGAATTTATCAATTTAGTTAATTCTAATAGAAACGATCTTTTACATAGCACGTACGAGCTCACACAAGGCGATTTCTAACACTATTCTGAGCTATGGAAAATTTGCATGCAGCGGTGTAGGGGTTACGGCGAGAGGGGAGTATATTAATGGGAATAATAATTAAATGTGTATAAATTGAAAATAAAAAGTTTGACTGCATCACTCTCGTTATTTTATATTCACACTTGGTATACTGAATTTTTAAACTATCTTCATTGATATAATATTAATACAGAGGTTGACTGCATTGTAATACAATTGTGTCATTATTGTCTCTTAGCAGAAGTCTTCGTGCTGAAATGAAAGTTAATTAACTCGAAATATGCATAGACTCACACTCATTACAAAGAAGTATGGTTGCACATCACCATCATAAACTGCCCACGCGTTAAACAAATTGAACTATTTATATTCCTTAACAAAATAGGTACTAAAACTAATAAATTTCTAAAATAATCACTCGTCACTGTCAATTGACAGTACCACAATTTTCGAAATTGACACTACAATGACACCATTTGCTCTTTCTAAATGTACCACCCTTACGTTAAATCCCTACCCGCTACAGTTCTAATTACGTGTGTTAATCGCCATTTCAATGGGGGCAATTTGTCGTCTATAATTAAAACTAAAGTTCCCTCTTGCATGTTCGGTAAAGATTTTTTCCACTTTGGCATATTCTGTAATTGTGACAAATAGTCTCTAGACCAATTTTTCCAAAAGCAATATTACAAGTGGCTGCACACCGTCCAAAATTTTAACTTATTGATAGGAACCTCCAAAACTGATCATTCTGGAATGCATGCTAAGTACCGGCCTTGCGTAAAACAGATAAGATGTAATGAGTCATCCGTAGGTGAGCACAATGGTCGCGAATTCAACATACCTTCTATTTGAAATACTACAGAATTAAATTCTTTATACGTTAGAACTGTTATCCTCATCACTTTTTTGAAATATTTTTTAAATAATTTAATCTGACTTTCCCACAGTCCCTCAAAGTTTAGGCTGTAAGCTGAAATAAATGACCAATGAATGCCGTTATCGGAAAAAAATTTTTCTATAATATATTTAGCTTCCGATTTCCCAAACTATGTATACAATTTTTTTAAATCTTTGCTGGTTTTTTTAAATATGCTCCCGTTATCACTATAGATTATTTTTGGAATACCGCGTCGTCCTATGAATCTCTTTAATGCTACCATAAACGTTTTTTTATCTAAATCTGACAAGGTCTTCATGTGTACTGCCTTGGTTACAAAACAAACGAACAGCATTGGCTGTTGTTATAATTACCTTACGTACACGTGACTGCTTAATAAAAAACT
Organism: Platerodrilus igneus; assembly: GCA_036346225.1. NCBI lineage: Eukaryota > Metazoa > Arthropoda > Insecta > Coleoptera > Lycidae > Platerodrilus > Platerodrilus igneus. The sequence goes on from JARFIW010001190.1 coordinate 721,555, forward strand.
GTCCCACAAGATCTACCTATAAGATAGACTCAAATTTACCCTATCATAGAGCAAACTTCTCATTAATATTTAGAAACTGTTGAATTTAATCTAAAACTGGTTAAACATTTATGTAGAATTTTCTTTACTTCTCTAGTAGCCTTAATTATCCAATATCTCTGCCGTAAAACTGACAGGCTTAAATTTACGACCCCATGCAGAAGTTGCTCATGTTCACCTTCAACAATTATTTTAGTTATAAAATTTTTATTTGGCAAGATTGTAGAAAATTTGTTCTCGAAAGTAAGTTCGCTATTGCCAAGCCTGCCTCCTACCCAAATAATGCCATTTGAATCTAAAACGAACTTAATGAAAGCAATTTGTTGCATTGTTTGCTTGCTTGTAATTGCAAAATTTCTTTAGTAAAGTGCTCTTGTTGCACATGTTTAGTAATGACCACATTTGCTTTCTTCAATTCGGTCGTTGTTAAGTTTCCAACACGCCTACTGTTCCCGTTCCGACCACTATATATTAAACGCAAACAATAACCTAAAATTCGGTTAATTTTTGTAAAATTAGAAATATTTCTAAATATTGGCAGTTTTTCTTTTTCTATATTTATAAAACATTTTATTTCCGGTAAATTACCTTTTGAAATATCCGCTTGTAATTTTTTTTCCAAAGTTATATTAGGTATCAATAAAAATTCAGGTCCTTTCCACTATAACTTATTACTTAGCAATTTTTGTGGAAAAACACCTCTAGACACTAAATCAGCTAGATTATTTACTGAACTTACGTAGACTCACTTAAACTTTGAAGTTAACTTTTGAATTGATTTAATTCGATTTGCTGCATATGCATTGAGCTTCCAATGATTTACCTTTAACCAAGCCAATACAATTGTTGAATCGCAAAATAATAAAACATTCTTAACTTTACCGTTAAATATTTTAAAAATTCGTCCATTAGTTTTTCTAATATTAGCGCTCCGTTAAGTTCAGGTCGAGGCATACTCAATTTATTCTTTAAGGAATTAATTTTTGACTTTGAGCATAATAAATGCAACTCTGTTTGATAATCAACTCGTATTACCCTTAAATAAATACAAGTTCCGTGTGCCAACTGTGAAGTATCACAAAACCCGACGAGTTCCAATGAAACTGAATCCCATATATTCAAGTATCTATCAATTTCAATTGGCGACCTATTAATTAAGTCGTCAAAAAATATCTCACATTTATTCCTAATTGGCTCTGGCAATTCTTCATCCCATTCAAGTTTAGCTTCCCAAATGGATTACATTAGACTTTTAGTAACCGTAATTGCAGGTGCTAAAAAGCCAAATGGATCGAATATTTTAGCAATAAATCCTTACAATGTGCGCTTACTAAATGTTGATTCAGGCTTGTTTATCCCGCAGCTCAAAATAAATTTATCATTAAAAATGTTGAAAGCTAAGCCCAACGTTTTCAAAACGGCTCCCGCTACGTCATGAATATTAATTTCATCAAAGTGTTAAAGATTTTGAAGAATATTTTGTAATAATTGCATATTGTTTGCATTCAACTTATGCAGCTCAAATTTTCCTGAACTTAACAACTCAATTAGCTCTAACTGAGCCCTTGAAACAAGATCTACATCATCTCCTCCAAATAAGCAATCATCAATATACGTATTGAATTTCAAAATATGTGCCGCCAAAGGAAAATCCTCTGCTCCTTCTATGGCTAATTGTAATAAACACCGCGTTGCTAAATGAGGGCTCGCCTTTAATCCAAACGGTAATCTATTTAACTGTGTAATTTTCATCGGGCTATGTACCTCTTCCCTCCAAAATATATTTAACAATTTTTGATGTTCGGGCTCAACCAAAATTTGTAAGTACACTTGCCTCATATCTGCGATACAAACAAACCGATATGAACAAAGTAATAACAAAATGTTAAATAATTCTGGTTTTGAAATTTCACCCGTGTACTGAATACTGTTCAAAGATATGCCTTTTATGGTCACTGCACTACCATCCATAACTACACGCATCTTAGTAGTTTCCCTATCTTCCCGTATTATGCCATGATGAGGCAAAAAATACCAGTTATGGTTTCTACCACATTCAAATGTATTCATGCTAATTACTTTTGACCATTCCTTTTCCAAAAATTCTCTGATAAACTTAGAATATTGTCTAAAAAACAAATCATTGGATAGAACACACTTTTCTAAATTTTGAAAACGCTTTATTGCCATGCCTGAAAAATCTTCTAATGTAAAATTTTTAAGATCAACTCTTAAAGGTAATTTAACCTGAAAACGACCCTCGATTTTTTAAAAGTTAACTTAAAACAATTTTCCACCATTTCATTATCTGAAAACTCTTCTCCAGTATCTGCCCTACAAAGGTTCTTATTTTCCCAAAGCTTCTCCATTAGGCGTAATAAACCTTCCTGTCCTTCTGTAGAAACACTGCGCAGTGAAGCTGCGTGAGAATTATTTTTTATAGAACTAAATGTAGTAGTAATTCGTCCACTTACAACATAGCCAAAATGAGAATTTTGTAAAGTTTTTGAGGAAGTAAAGTAGAAAACAAAATATCAGCACCAAAAAGCAATTCTATGTCAGCACTTTCATAAAATTTTTCATCGGTTAATGGCAGCATTTTGGTATTTTAAAGTTATCAATTTGAAAATTAAATTGAGGCAATTGTACCGCAATATTAGGTATGATACCAAACTGCTGAGAAAAATTGTAACCTCCATATTTGGACCTAACTTCTAGATTTATTCGTTTAGCGCATTCAATAAAATCGCTTGAAATTCCCGATATTTGAATTGTACGTTCTGAACTATGTGGTTTAATCTTAATTTATTTAATAATTTTGAAGTGACAAAAATAGCTTGTGTCCCTGAGTCCCACAAGGCTCGGGCCCTAACAAATTTTCCTTCTCCTTCCTTCACTAATATTAATGCCGTCGGTAATAAAACATAATTTAAAAAATTGGATTTGATCATGTTTACGTTTTGGGCTGAAACGACATTAGCTGTTACATCTGTTTGCACATCTTTATGAAACAGTGTATGATGATCCCTAGATTGAGAAATGAAACACTTAATAGTGTATGCACACTGTGTGCCATCATGAACATTTGAATAAGTCACACATACTTTATTATCTGTAACAAATTTTTGTTTTTCGATCACGCCCACCGCCTTAAAGTTAGAACAGCGGAAAATATTATGAATTCTTTTTAGGCAAAATTTGCAATTACTGTTTCGCATTTTTTGCCGAACACTTAAATTATTATCAGCAGTACAAGTTCTGCCTTGAGAGTAGTTACTGTTAAAGGGTTTACTACCTGTTTTAACCGAAACAGTTACAGCATGTGAAACCGGTCTGTAATTGGATGTTGACGACTGAATGGTCATTTTATTTTTGGGATACTTTGAGGTTGATCTGCTCAATTCTAAATTTAATGCCCGTTTATCTAAAAACTACAAAAGCTCGTTTAAATTAGCCTTTGCATTCGGCTTCCTTTCACACTGAAAAGCTCTGTTACAATAAACCTCTAATTTTCATAATATAATATGGACAACAATTGCATCTCAAACTGGTTCACCTAAATTCTGCAAATAAGAAATTGTTTATCCTAGCAATAAATTCACGTAACATTACTGCATTAATAAGTTCATTAAATCCTTAACGTGACAATTAATAATAAGATAATGATCATCATACCTATTTTGCACTACACTTGGGACTGTTTCGTAAGAATTATATTCCTTACATGTGATTTTCCAATGCTCCACCCGAAGGTTTTACATTGGCCAGAAAGCGAGTTTTTTTTTACCTGGAAAATTTGGAATTTTGCCGAACCCTTGCTGTGCCAAGCAAGGTAGTGATCTTTAACGTGCGTGACAACACTCACACACGGGACCTCCATTTTACCTCTCATCCGAACGAGGGTATATTTCTGTGAAAAATGCTCGCCTAACATTTTTCAAGCGGACCGTGTCGGGATTCGAACCCGGGACCTTGGGCGTAGTAGTCACACACATACCACTACGTCACGGAGCCGCAGAATTATATTCCACTGGCAACGCCGCGATTAAACGTAATGGTTCATCTTTAAGATGTTTTCTTAAATACAATAATTTTTCCATATTTACTAAATTAGGACTTTTATCGACTAAAGTGATAAAAAGTTTATAAAAGGATTTAAAATTTTGAACTTGTCCACAAAAAAACAGGCAACTGCAATGTTTCCAATTTAATATTCCCTACAGCCAAAGAATTTTGACTACTTCCGGGGTGACCCACTTGCCGAATATTATTAAATGTTACCTGAGATTGTAAAGCTCGCTTAAATTTCACGTAAGCGGTAGTGTACATATTCTCTACCTGCTCAACTTCTGTCAAATCAGAATCATCGTTAGTTCCTACCAATTGAAATGTCACTTGCATAAATTCCTCAAAATTAGATTTTAAAAGTTCAAACTTGACATTAATTATTTTTAAATCAACGTTTCCGGAAATGCTATTAATATAATTTACAGCCCTATCAATGCTGCCTTTTAAAAATTTTTGATCAGCTAACAAAGTCTTTTTACCTTTATTCATGATTCTAAATTCGAGAATCCAATTAGTATACAATATAATAATTAATTATAAACATTTGTGTATTATTACAAAATATAGTATGCACCAGTGTTAACATCAATCCATAAATAAGTAAGCAACCATTGTATTGCAATAAATAATTCAACTTACAGTAGTCTGGCACCAACAATAACAAAGTCTCCTGTCGCAAATAGTTAGCTTCGGGTGGATGATGTCCTTGGTTTCATTCAAGTTCGGAGCTTTTAAACCCTCGTATCTGCATTTCCATCCATAAGTATTTTCATGAAATTGTTGCCTCGTATAACCAAAATGACTGCGTGCAAAATTAATCGGAATTTTGGTTGCACCACAACTTTCACTTAACATTTAATACAGAATACTTCTCAAGTCACGCCACCCCGTTATTAAACTAGACAATTAATTTCCAATAAAATTCTTGAAACAAATTTACGGCTCCAGGGACCATTTTAGTAGAATGAACGTTAATTAACTCGAAGTATGCATAGGCTCACACTTGTTACATAAAAATGTAATTAATTAATAACTAGTGGACTGTACAACAGTTATTAATTTGTCATTCTGAATATAATATATAATGACAATATTCTAGTTAACTAACGTGGCGTCACATTTGAACTTCAAACTACAACTAACTAGAAATAAAGGGCAGCAGGTATAAGGATCTTTTCCTCTAGATAATAAAACTCATCTTTACACAAAATTAGGTCACCATTAAGCTAGAAGCACGTTAGCTTTTGTCGACCGAGATCTCCAGTAACATTAGATGTAGTACATTCTTAGAAGGTTCGCTAATGTTATAGTGGGTAATAGGTCAGTTGTTATTTCCACTTTAGTTGTCATAGACTAATTAACATTATTAAATTTTGTTTGGCAATGCCATCTTCACTGTGGAAGATTTGAAGGAGTTCCCGATAGTTATTGGTTTATATTCAAGTATAGAGAGCGTATAGGAAATGTTTTGTATATATTAATATACTATGATTCCCATATAATTCAAGATCTTTGTTGGTTGTTTTGCAAAGAGATGTGGCAAACTGACGAGCTGCAAACACAGCGAAACCGGTCATTGGCTTATCCTCTTTGTAAAATAACCAACATATTTAATTTTTGTTCACTATACTTGAACTACTCATTTCCAGACAAATTTAGGTCACCACTAAGTTAGAAGCGCGTTAGCTTCTGTCGACCGAGATCCCCAGTAGCTTTAGGTGTAGTATTTTTTTAGAAAATCCGCTAATGTTATAGTGAGTAATGGGACACACGTAATTTCCATGTTGATTATTTTGCAAAAAGAAATGCCGATGACAGGTTTCGCAGCTATTGCAGCTTGTCAAACTGACTTTTCTTTCTACAAAATAACAAACAAACTTAGATTAGGTTTCGTTCACTATGCTCGAATTACTTTTACAATGCCAGACAAAATTATTTATTACTTTTTATCTGAAAACGTATTAGTTTCCGTTGACCAACTTCCTCATTTAGCATTGGATGTAGTACTCTCTTAAAAGTCTGCTAGTGCTAAGTAGGTAGTGGGTCATTAACTTGTTTATTTTTCATCTTGTTTTGACTAGTAATTAAAATTTTGTCGGGCAATGCCATCTATACAATGATGTCGGAGACTTAAAAAAGTCCTCGATAGTTGTTTACTTTTGAGTATAGATAGTGAAACAAAATATTTTGTACTGACTAATACACCATGATTTGTGCATAGTTCAATGATTTTGTCAGTTGTTTTGCAAAAAAAAATGCGCCAGTCTGACAAGCTACAATAACAGCAAACTGGTCATTGACCTTTCTTTTTTCAAAATAACCATCACATTTAAATTAATGTTTGTTTGCTATGCTCGAATTACTTTTCCAATGCCAGGCACAGTTATTGTTGAAATATATCAAAATATTTGCCTTGTCATGCCATCAACCTTTAGTGAGATGGAACGAAGTTAACCTGTAATTAACTATTAAATAAAAGTCAGTCTGCTTATGGTTCTACAATAGAACAAACGTGTTTTATTTAATAGGTTATGGGCCCAGTCCCAGATCCCGCGTTTTTTAAATAAATAGAATAAGTATAGTACAAGAAAAATGGCCGTAAATTACATTGCTAATGTTCCGAAATTAAAAGGTCGTGAAAATTACGATGATTGGGCATTTGCGGCAGAAAATTTCTTAATACTAGATGGTTTAGCTAAGTGCATAAATGGAAGTGATCCAGATGCAGATAAAGATGTTAAAGCTAAGGCGAAATTAATTTTAACGATTGATGCATCTCTTTATGTACATATCAAAGAAGCAAAAACAACAAAAGAATTATGGAACAAATTGAAATCGATGTTCGATGATTCCGGTTTTACCAGACGAATTGGTTTACTACGTGGCTTAATCTCCACTCGTCTTGAAAATAGCGATTCAATGGCGGATTACGTCAATCAAATTGTTGAAACTGGTCAGAAATTAAGAGGCACGGGGTTCAATATTGATGATGAATGGATTGGATCATTGCTTTTAGCAGGTTTGCCGGAAAAGTTTTCACCAATGATAATGGCGATTGAGCATTCTGGTATTGCGATAACAGCAGATGCTATTAAAACCAAGTTGATGGATATCGAAGTTGATGTCGGTAAAACAGGTGGTGCTTTTGCTGGAAAAATGACAGGTTGCCATAGCAACAAACACAACACAAACAATAATCCAAAGAAAGCTGTCAGAAAGGATGTTAAATGTTACAGATGTAAACAAAGCGGTCATTTCAAGAATAAATGTCCAATGAATGGCACATCTAACGTGTTTTGGATAATAAAAATAGTGGTTCTATACCAAAATGTCTAATGCGTTTAGTGCAGTATTTTATCAGGACAATTTAATAAAAATGATTGGTATGTTGATTCCGGAGCAAGTTTTCATTTAACCGCGGAAAGGCGTTGGATGATTAATGTTTCAGAGCGGAAAGATTTGCAAGAAATTATGGTTGCTAATAAAATGAAAATTCCAGTGTCTTGTGAAGGTGATATAAATATCACAACTTGTGCTAACAATCAAGATTTTAATATAACTGTTACAAATGTTTTGCATGTTCCGGATTTAACAACAAATTTGTTATCAGTAAGTCAGTTAATACGTAATGGTAATAAAGTGAGCTTTGAAGCAAACGGTTGTAAAATTTATAACAAGCTTAACGAACTGGTTGCTACAGCGGATTTATGTGCAAATGTATACAAATTAAATACTAAAAACTTGAAGCAGTGTTTACTAGCTACGTCAGCAAATGTTACAGTGGACACATGGCATCGCAGATTTGGACACATAAATTATAGCGATTTAAATAAAATGAAAAGTGGCATAGTAGAAGGAATTGTTTGTACTGGTGAAATAAAACCAGGAAAACACAATTGCATGGTATGTTGTGAAGGTAAACAATTCAGGTTGCCATTTCCACGTGAAGGTACAAGAGCTAAAGCTTTATTAGAAACTATTCATGCAGATTTAGCAGGTCCAATGGAAGTTAGTTCGATAGGTCGTTCAAAATATTTCCTAACATTTCAGGATGATTTTAGTCGTATGACTTTTGTCTATTTCTTAAAAACTAAGGATGAAGTTTTTTAATTACTTCCAAGAATTTAAAAGTTTTGCTGAAAATCAGATTGGTTGCAAAATAAAAATTCTACGAACGGATAGTGGTGGTGAATTTTGCGGTGAAGTTTTTTGAAAAATTCTTACGAACCTGTGGTATTATTCACCAGAAAACTAATCCTTATACTCCAGAACAGAATGGGTTAGCAGAAAGACTAAACCGTAGTTTAGTTGAAAAGGCAAGGTGCTTATTATTTGATGCGGATTTAGAAAAAATGTTTTGGGCAGAAGCGGTGAATACTGCTGTTTATTTGAAAAACAGATCTATAGCATCAGGACTACACGATAGAACTCCATTTGAGGTTTGGACAGGTAGAAAACCGGATGTAAGTCATTTAAAAATATTTGGAAGTACAGTCATGGTACATGTTCCAAAGGCAAGAAGATTAAAGTGGGACAAAAAGGCAAAAAAATTGATTTTTGTGGGTTACAGTGACGTTACCAAAGGTTACAGGGTATATGACCCAAGTAATAATTCTGTTACGACTAGCAGAGATATCGTTATTATGGAAAGTGTAAACACCAACGATGTTAGCATTGTGTCCAACGTGGAATCTAAATCAGAGGTAATAGAATCAGTGGGGACTGATTGCTTTAATTCTGAGGATGAAGAACAGCAAATGTTTTTTGATAATTTGGAAAATATGATACTGAATCATTGGAAGAATTAGATGATGAGGATTATATTCCCGATCGGAAAGAAGATGTTGTAGCAGTAATACGAAAAAGTAAGAGGGAACCCAAGCCTAAAGTAATGGATGACTTTGTGACTTATATATGTGCAGATATGAGAAATTTGGATATGGATCCAATAGATGTTTCAGATGCGTTGTCTAGACCAGACAAGGAAATGTGGAAACGAGCAATGTTGGAAGAAATGGAATCATTTAAGGAAAATGATGCATGGGAATTAGGAGATTTACCAGAGAAAGGAACAGTCGTAGAGTGTAAATGGGTGTTCAAAACTAAAATTAATAGTGAAAACGAGGTGAGTTACACAGCTCGATTGGTTGCGAAAGGTTATACGCAAAGGCCAGGTATTGATTTTAAAGAAACTTTTTCACCTGTAGTCAGGCACTCAACGTTAAGGTTATTAATTGCATTGTCAGTTCAATTAGATTTAGATATAACACACTTAGATGTGAAAACTGCTTTTTTAAACGGTTTTTTAGAAAATATTGTTTATATGAAACAACCAGAGGGTTTTATTGATCCAGGGAATGAAAGTAAAATTTTAAAATTGAATAGGGCTATTTATGGACTCAAACAGTCATCTAGGGCCTGGAATAAACGAGTTGATGAAACACTAACTAGTCTAGGATACAAAAAATCAAGGTTAGAGCATTGTTTGTATTTTAAAAATGAAAATCATGGAAAGTTGCTAACTATAGTGGCTTTGTATGTTGATGATTTTTTTATTTTTTCTAATAACAAAGCTGAAACTGAATTTTTGAAGGCTCAATTAGGTGCAAAATTTAAAATAAAAGATTTAGGTGAGGCCAAACAATGTCTAGGAATGAGGATAAACATTGATAAAGTTAGGGGCATTATAACTTTAGATCAGGAGCATTATGTTAATCAATTGCTAAAAAGATTTAATATGCTTGAGTGTAAAACTGCATCAACACCTATGGAAACAAACATGAATTTAGAAACTTCGGTTATTCAAGAGGTTGATGTTCCGTATCAACAGTTGATAGGAGGTTTAATGTATTTGGCGGTTCTGACTAGACCAGATATCGCATATAGTGTTAGTTTTCTTAGTCAATTCAATAATTGTTATAGTAGAACACATTGGGAATACGCAAAAAGAATTTTGAGATATTTACAGTTAACTAAAAGTTATTGTTTGAAGTTCGAGAAGGGAAATGCAGAATTAGAAGGTTTTGTAGATGCCGATTGGGCTAGCAATATTCATGATAGAAAATCATATACAGGATTTTGTTTTAAACTGTCCGGCGCTGTAATTTCGTGGAGAGCAATAAACAAAAGACAGTTGCTCTGTCCAGTACTGAGGCTGAATATATGGCCATTTGTGAAGCATCGAAGGAGGCTATCTATTTAAGTAATTTACTTTGTGAATTAACTAAAACTAAACGGTGCATTACATTGTATAATGATAACCAAAGTGCGCAAAGATTGTCTATGAATCCAGTATCTCATAAAGGTCAAAGCACATTGATGTACGCCATCATTTTATAAGAGAGGCCATTGCTAATGATTTAGTCAAACTTGTATATTTGCAGACAGCTGAGATGCCAGCTGACATACTTACTAAATCTTTATGTTCTGTGAAACATAATAAATTTGTAAATAATTTAGGTATTGTATGTTTGCAAAATTTTTTGATATAGTGGGGATGTTGAAATATATCAAAATATTTGCCTTGTCATGCCATCTACCTTTAGTGAGATGGAACGAAGTTAACCTGTAATTAACTATTAAATAAAAGTCAGTCTGCTTATGGTTCTACAATAGAACAAACGTGTTTTATTTAATAGTTATTTATCACTATTTACCTGGAAACGTATTAATTTGCGTTGTCCTACTTCCTCATTTAACATTGGGTGTAGTGCTTAGAAGGTCTGCCAGTGTTAAATAGGTAATCGGTCTTTTATTTGATCATTTCTCATCTTGTCTTTTGTCTGGCAATACTATATATACTATCATATCGGAGACCTCAAAAGTCACCGATTGTTAGTTGTTTACGTTCGAGTATAGAGGACGCATGAGAAACATTTTGTACTGATTAATACACCATGATTTGTGTATAATATAAGAACTTGGTTGGTTGTTTTGCAAAAAAAAATGCGTCAGGCTGCCAAGGTACACACAACACTTCAGTTGAAGGGTTAAAAATACAAATTTATTTTTTATTTCAGAGTCCAACTCCACTAGAGTATGTGTTCTGGTACCACAACAAAACCATGATCAACTATGGTAGCAAGAGCCAAATTTCCGTAGAAACCGTACACGGAAATCCCATTGAAAGTTTTTTAACAATTACGGATACAAATGGAATTGATTCTGGAAATTACACATGCGCTCCTGAATACACAAATTCTACATCTGTATATGTTTATATTTCTGAAGGTAAATTGTTTATCTAACGTAATTGAATACCAGTAGAGTGAACTTTCCGCAAGGACAAAAATTCGGATAACAAAATGCGTTTCCTCGGGCAGCAATCAAACTCGCAAGCTTTGGCACAATTTTATTTGCAATCTACGCTCCCTCCCCCCGTCTGCCAATTTAATATTAACTCCTTAATTCCACGCACATATACACATTCACACACGCGCACACACACGCATCGATGTGACTAACTCCATTGCCTATAAATGGGGGCCTAACCTGAAAAAAGGTTTAGTGCTCTTTCAAATAAAGAATAATAAGTACAAAATAAGAGTCAATAATTTTGTAATCTATATCTTAAATTCTTGATTTCATTTTGGTTAACGCATGAAAGACACTGATTTTGCTGAAGATCATATACCTCTTAAAATTGAAACAAATGCCACTATAGTGCGTGAGAGCATAATCGTACTTGAAGAATATAGATAAACAAAATGGGCTTGGAGCAAATAACCACCTATGCACTAGCTCGATCATTAATATTGTAATATAGAAACTAGGGTCCGTCAAGTTGGCCCCCCCCCAGTTGACCGATTTGCTCCAAAACCTAGCACCCGTTTGCTTATAGCTAGCACTAGCTAGCACCAAAGTTGTAGAGCTAGCACCAAAGCTGTTTCAGAAATATGGCCAATTATATTCGGGGGGGGTAACTTGACGCTAGCCCCCCCCCCAGTTGTTCGATTTGCTCCAAAACCTAGCAGCATATAGCTTAGAGCTAGCACCAGCTAGCATCCAAGTAAGAAAGCTAGCACCTTAAAAACAAAATGGCGGCGATTTTTTAAAGAAATTTTGCCAGCCCCCCCCCCCCAGTTTTCCGATTTGCTCCAAAACCTAGCACCATGTAGCTTAGAGCTAGCACCAGCTAGCACCCAAGTAAGAAAGCTAGCACCTCAAAAGCAAGATGGCGGCGATTTTTTAAAGAAATTTTGCCAGCCCCCCCAGTTGTCCGATTTGCTCCAAAACCGAGCACCTGTTTGCTTATAGCTAGCACTAGCTAGCACCAAAGTTGTAGAGCTAGCACCAAAGCTGTTTCAGAAATATGGCCAATTATATTCGGGGGGGCTAACTTGACGCTAGCCCCCCCAGTTGTTCGATTTGCTCTAAAACCTAGCACCGTATAGCTTAGAGCTAGCACCAGCTAGCACCCAAGTAAGAAAGCTAGCACCTTAAAAACAAGATGGCGGCGATTTTTTAAAGAATTTTGCCGCCCCCCTTCAGTTGTCCGATTTGCTCCAAAACTTAGCAACATGTAGCTTAGAGCTAGCACCCAAGTAAGAAAGCTAGCACCTTAAGAACAAAATGGCGGAGATTTTTTACAGAAATTTTGTCAGCCCCCCAGTTGTGCGATTTGCTCCAAAACCTAGCACCCGTTTGTTTATAGCTAGCACTAGCTAGCACCAAAGTTGTAGAGCTAGCACAAAGCTGTTTTAGAAATATGGCCAATTATATTCGGGGGGGCCAACTTGAAGTTAGCCCCCCCCCAGTTCTGCGATGCTCCAAAACATAGCACCATGTAGCTTAGAGCTAGCACCAGCTAGCACCCAAGTAAGAAAGGTAGCACCTTAAAAACAAGATGGCGGCGAATCTGTAAAGAAAATTAGCTAGTCCTCCAAGTTGCCTAATCTGCTCAAAAATCTAGCACCTCTTTGTAGATAGCTAGCACCAGCTAGCACCGAAGTTGTAGAGCTAGTACAATAGCCGTTTCAGAAATGTGGCCAATTATATGCGGTTTAGTGGTGGAGCGTCGCCGTGGATCAATGTAGTCACATTCCAAATTTCTGACATTTTCGGATAACATTTCAGCAAATATTGCAAACAAAGCCTAACAGTCTAACAAAACAAAATTCCATACACGCACAACGTCAGCAATTTTTAAATATTCGGGGGAAGCCAACTTGAGGCTAGCCCCCCGTGTTCCAATTTACTCCAAAACCTAGCACCCGTTTGCTTATAGCAAGCACTAGCTAGCACCAATGTTGTAGAGCTAGCACCAAAGCCATTTCAGAAATATGGCCAATTATATCCGGGGGGAGGGGAAACTTGACGCTAGCACCCCCGTGCTCCGGTTGCTCCAAAACCTATCACCATGTAGTTTAAAAGAGTTTGCAATTGTAAGGGTTTCACTCAACTCTTTTCTACGTCACTAAACAAATCGACTTCTTCATGGTTGTTTTTTAATGAGTGCCACTGGCTTCGATATTCTTGTAGACGAACATGAAACACGCCGGATATCTTCAGTAATCATTGTTACAATGCATTTGGGATTATACCATCATTTAGATATTCATCAATGCGAAAACATTTTAATGGATTCTGAATGTCCCGTTAAAACGTTGATTATAAGAAATAATTGATATTTTAGATGAAGGTGTCTAAATGCCATAAAATTTAACTATATTTTCTGAAACGACAGATAATATTCTAAAATTCCCTAACGATATAAGTACTACTCTATAAATATATTTGTTTAAATGTTATCCGAAAATATGTCAGAAATTTGGAATGTGACGCGCCCCTGATAATCATACTAATATGATCTTCAGGACCATAGTACGCAGAACCCGAAGAACTAAAGTTTCACAAGTAAGGTGCTCTTAATTTAATCTAGTGCGTCGATAAGCTGTTATTACTGCAGTATTTAAAAATTGCTGACGTTGTGCGTGTATGGAATTTTGTTTTGTTAGACTGTTAGGCTTTGTTTGCAATATTTGCTGAAATGTTATCCGAAAATGTCAGAAATTTGGAATGTGACTACATTGATCCACGGCGACGCTCCACCACTAAACCGCATATAATTGGCCACATTTCTGAAACGGCTATTGTACTAGCTCTACAACTTTGGTGCTAGCTGGTGCTAGCTGTATACAAAGAGGTGCTAGATTTTTGAGCAGATTAGGCAACTTGTAGGACTAGCAAATTTCTTTTACAGATTCGCCGCTATCTTGCTTTTAAGGTGCTACCTTTCTTACTTGGGTGCTAGCTGGTGCTAGCTCTAAGCTACATGGTGCTATGTTTTGGAGAATCGCAGAACTGGGGGGGGCTAGCTTCAAGTTGGCCCCTGAATATAATTGCCCATATTTCTAAAACAGCTTTGTGCTAGCTCTACAACTTTGGTGCTAGCTATAAGCAAACGGGTGCTAGGTTTTGGAGCAAATCGGACAACTGGGAAGGGGCTGGCAAAATTTCTTTAAAAAATCGCCGCCATTTTGTTTTTGATGTGCTAGCTTTCTTACTAGGATGCTAGCTCTAAGCTATATGGTGCTAGGTTTTGGAGCAAATCGGACAACTAGGGGGCTGGCAAAATTTCTATAAAAAATAGCCGCCATCTTGTTTTTAAGGTGCTAGTTTTCTTACTTGGGTGCTAGCTGGTGCTAGCTCTAAGCTACATGGTGCTAGGTTTTGGAGCAAATTGGACAACTAAGGGGGCTGGCAAAATTTCTTTAAAAAATCGCCGCCATCTTGTTTTTAAGGTGCTAGCTTTCTTACTTGGGTGCTAGCTGGTGCTAGCTCTAAGCTATACGGTGCTAGGTTTTGGAGCAAATCGAACAACTGGGGGGCACGTTAGCCCCCCCGAATATAATTGGCCATATTTCTGAAACAGCTTTGGTGCTAGCTCCACAACTTTGGTGCTAGCTAGTGCTAGCTATAAGCAAACGGGTGCTAGGTTTTGGAGCAAATCGGACAACTGGGGGGCTGGCAAAATTTCTTTAAAAAATCGCCGCCATCTTGGTTTTGAGGTGCTAGCTTTCTTACTTGGGTGCTAGTTGGTGCTAGCTCTAAGCTACATGGTGCTAGGTTTTGGAGCAAATCGGACAACTGGGGGAGGCTGGCAAAATTTCTTTAAGAAATCGCCGCCATCTTGTTTTTAAGGTGCTAGCTTTCTTACTTGGGTGCTAGCTGGTGCTAGCTCTAAGCTATATGGTGCTAGGTTTTGGAGCAAATCGAACAACTGGGGGGGGCTAGTGTCAAGTTAGCCCCCTTCCCCGAATATAATT
Source organism: Platerodrilus igneus (assembly GCA_036346225.1). Classification (NCBI taxonomy): domain Eukaryota; kingdom Metazoa; phylum Arthropoda; class Insecta; order Coleoptera; family Lycidae; genus Platerodrilus; species Platerodrilus igneus. The sequence goes on from JARFIW010001190.1 coordinate 736,929, forward strand.
GGCCATATTTCTCAAACAGCTTTGGTGCTAGCTCTACAACTTTGGTGCTAGCTAGTGCTAGCTATAAGCAAACGGGTGCTAGGTTTTGAAGCAAATCGGTCAACTGGGGGCAACTTGACGGGCCCTAGAAACTACCTAATAATAATGAATTGCTGCACTAATAACATTCTACGCTGTATTACTTTAAACTTTAGATCAGACCTAAAAAATGCAATCACCAATTCCTTTGTAACGTAGGTTTGGTATTTTTAAGAGTAGAACAAACGGGTCGACAACCAAAAAGGTAAACATAAATTTAATTCTCTTTTTATGTCGTCGTAAATCTTTTGTGAATATAAATTTGGGTTGGTTGGTTTATTTAAGCTATGAAAACTGAATGATTACATTGGAGTTTCTGTTTCTTAAAAACAGATTAAAGATTCAGAATTTAGAATAATTAAATTACAAAGTGTGCATCTCGTAACCTAATAAACCTTGAATACTAAAAAAGTTCTAATTCATATACTTTTCTTTGGACAGATGTTTTAAGTTAAATATATTAATTATTTTAGTTTATATGCATGAGCCTTTATATTAAAAAAACTAACAAGAACTTAACTTGCTCTACTTGTCCGAGAAAAAAAAACAGTTCTTTTTCTTATGTATAAGCAAAAATCGCATTTTATTAAAACAGCCCTTAATATTCTAAAAAAAAATCATACAGCCTGGTGCGTCAAAAAAACTTCTCTTCCGCCTTATATAGACGAAGTGTAGTCTCAAAACGTACTTGTTTTTCCTCAAATATGCACCATTCCAAAAGTAACATAATTTGTTGATAGTTCAAGCGTTACTACACAAATTGGCTACCAGTTCTACATCATTCTAACTACGCATAAAATAAAACAAAGCGTATCTGATGTATGAAATTCCAATGCAAGAAAAGCTGAAAATTACCAATCGTCCATACGTTAAGCTCATGTACATCTGAACTCCAATAAAACTTTAAACACAAGCGTCAAAATAAATCAATGTAACTTATTTATAGAACCATTAAATAAATGACACCATTACAACTTCAACCTTAAGACATATTTTTAAAAATGCTAAAGAAAAAGCATCTCGATTTTTTGTTATGTTCACTAGATTTACGATAGCGCTACAACTTCGTTACTACTTCTTTTTAAAAATACTAAAAAAAAACAATATAAAATCTCTGAAGTGCTATAAATGCTAAGTGTACCCAAAAAACTTGATAATCGAATTAACTTTATAAGACTTACCACTGATCGATTAAGAAAAAGTAATCACACCATAATTTATACAATTTCGGCGTTATTCAACTAGTTTGAACTTCAACGCCTTCATCCTTATCGCCTTGTACCGCGGCTTTCTAAAAAGCTCTTAAGATTTTGACTTTAATAAACACCGGTTGGGAATGGACTTCGATAGTAGTATATAGTATATATATATATATATATATATATATATATATATATATATATATTGTCGTGGAATTATAGGTTAAATTTGAAATATAGAGAAACATTTGAAAGCTCATATCATACGATCGTTGCTAAGGCACGCGGAGTAATATTAAAAGCTACACTCAATATCACATTTAGTCTTGCATCATGGCGCGATAAAAAAGCGAATGTCTCATATAAATGTGCGATTATCGTAAATCAATTTCGAGTTAGTTAGTTAGTTTTTTTGATTCACTCAAAACACTAATCAGGAACAACAATGCGCTAACACAAGTCTAAAAGTTCTACTAATTAAAAACTATCTTGAAATGGGAAGCCCAAAATTTAATAGCAAATCTTGTAGTTACAAACTTGAGTTATTCAATTGACCTAAACACGTTCAAGGAACGTTATGGAAAAAATACATAATTAAAAAAAATTTTCAGGAAACGCCTATATACAAGACAATAAACGGACTTAACAGCTTAAATACCTATCATGATAAATTGGAAAACGAATTTTAAGATTCAATACAATTCCAATTCATTCAAATCAACTGCTTCATTTCTAATTATTGGCATCATTACAGGTAATATTCCAACTCAATCTTTTGCTCATAATCTAAACACACCACGTGGTACTACCTTGCCAGATCGGTGTTTTAATCAACCTAACAAAATCGATATTTTGTTAGGTTAGGAAATGATTTTAAATATAATGTCTGTCGGACAGATAAAATTAGGTAGAAGTCAGTCTGTGTGCTATAAAAATCAAAGTTAGAGTATCTAATATGAGGCTTAATTAATTTACAACCCTTCACTCATGCTTATAAAGGAACAACTGTCATCTTGCCACTGCTGCTGCATATCAATTAAGCTCACAACTGCAAAGAATTTTGGAAGTGAACTATGCACTCAATTATAGACCTTCACAAAAAAAGAGCCATAATGCAAAAACCATTTTAAGCAAAATTATTCTCTTGATGATAACGACAATTTCGTAGTGAAATTGCCCCTAACGGGCGATTTTCAGAACATTCGTAATAACATATTAGTTGATAAATAAATAAATAAGTGGCCGATTACCTACTTAACATTGGCCGGCCTTCTAAGAAAGTACTCCACCCAATGCTAATTGAGGGACTTAGCCAACTGAAACTGATACGTTTCTGGTTACTCGACAAAGAATAATTTTGTCTGGTATTAGAAAACTAATTCGAGCTTAGTGGACGAAAATTTATATAGGGGGCGCATGAGTTACATTTTGTACATATTCACATGAGGAGCTGCAAATATAGCGAAACCGGTTACTGAAGTTTTCTATTTTCAAAATAACAAACAATTTATATCGATTTTCGTCCGCTAATCTCGAATTACTTTTCTAATGCCAGACAAAATTATTCTTTATCAAGTAACCAGAAACATATTAGTTTCAGTTGGCCAAGTTTCTGAATTAGCATTGGTGTAGTACCTTCTTAGACAGTCGGCTAGTGTTAAATAGGTAATGGCCATTTGTTTATTTATTTTTCATCTTGTCTTTTGACTAGTTTTTAAAATTTTGTCTGGCAATGCTCTGTATATAAGCTATAGCTATAATTATTTTTAAGAAATGAAAAGTACTCTAGAAGATTTAATTAAATAAACAACTTGGAAAGTCATAAAACGACGTGGACGGAAGCTGCAACACAATACGCGTGAGTAATGCATCATCATTACACCAAGAATCCCAGTTAAACGAGCAAGTTTGAAAATGCGTAAGATAGAAAACGCATATAATATAATACTAAAGATAAATTAAGACTACGTGACCAGAAAGGTAAAACCCAACACCTTGATAGATTAGGAATAATTACGGTGGGGTGATAAAGCAAAGTTCATCAAATTTACTGTACAAATAAGAAGTACGTGACCAAGAAAAGTGAAAATCCAAGAAAACCAATGCCAATAACTTGAAGTCTTACATGCAGGAAAAAGCGCATCAATTTTGTTTATACATCAAGAATTAGTAGAATTACCCAAAATCTTGCATGTAAGAATCACGTACAAAGCTTTAATCGTTGAACTATACGCTTGTCAACAGATAGGCGTTGCTTTTAAATACAACAGGATTTGTAAACAAATCAGTTTAACTTGAATTAAGGCATGGTACACATCACCTGAAAGAAAATATTTACGTCAAAGAATTAGAAGTGATTTAATAGTTAATAAATTATATAATGGTGATAGTGCATAATTAAATGGGGTTTGTCGTTTCAATCCTTAAAAATGTAAGTAATAAAATTGTTTTTAAATCAGATTCTAAGTTTTACATTAACAAAAAGACTTTGAATAATTACTGGATCCGATGCGGAAATTCAACAATCATTTAAACAATTACTGGATCCGACCAGGAAGATTAACAAGAACGCTAAAATAATTTGTGAGTTAATCAGGAGATGCTATACTAAGAAAAACGCAAACCATATCTAAAGAAGATCTGGATTCAACGTTGGACTATTTAAATCGCTAAGCTGAAACAAGAGCAGTTGGAGAAGGAATTTGTTAATTCTTTTAAATTAAATGTTTATAACAATGTAGAGCTCTAAGTGGTATCCAGAAGAATCAGAGTTGTATCAAAGTGTGGTATTCAGAAAAGTTAGGATATTTAAGTGGTATTCAGATGGATCTGAGTTGTATCTAAGTTGTATCTAAGTGTGGTATTAAGAAATCTAAGTTGTACCTAAATTGGAATATCTAAGTTGAGAAATCCAAGTAAAGCACGAGGTGAATTTGTAACAATTTTATTTTCGAATTAATAATTCTCTTCATTAAAGGTACAACGAATATTAAAACACCTTTATTAACTAAAGTAGTAATACGGGTAACAATCAAATTTTTACATTAAAACAGTATCTAGATTCGTTAGTCTATTTGTTTTGGATGTCGGTGTATTCCACAGCCACTTGCACGCGCGTTGAGAGGATTGACAATCACCCCTCGGGACCCTCCCACCATGCAAGAACGCGGGAGAGGCACTCGTCGTTAGGTAAAAGCAGCAACAACATGTTTAGGAAGACAATGGCGAGTGACCTGCGGGTCGCATTAATTGTGAGACACTTTCTGAGTAACGCGCAACGAAGACTTACAAACTACGCAACGAAAACTTATAAAACTACGTAAAGAAAATTAGCTACACGCAAGGCTTAGGAACGCAAACTTAAAGTTACAACTAAGATTAGACGAATTTGAATCAATGTTAAGAAACCCACTTCACTTCAACACCTGTATTTAGAGGATGGAAAGCAGGAATAATTAGTTGCAGATTCCGCACGGCGATGCAGTTCCCAATCTAGTCAAGGAAAGCAGCCCGGGGTTTGGTTCGTAGTAGCTTTAAGGAATTCTTAAGTGCTTCATTCTGAAAGCACGTTATTTTGTTTTGTTACATAGAAGTACGAATTTGTTATTCAGTTTATTTGTTGCTAAGCTGGTTTTCTCCAGTATCAAATTTAAATTTCACTTAGTTTAGTAGATATGTGACAACATGTGGCTTCAGCATAAAATAACAGCTGCGGCTACATCACTTGTTTGTTTGAAATATGCTGTCAACAATTGCACCATTGCAAGCAGATGTTTAGTATTACATTACTACCACCTTTGATAAAAAAAAAAGAGAATATCTTCGTGAACATTTCGACTTCAAATCGATTTTAGTACTTTTAACGTAACGAGAAATTTTTGTATATTAATTTGTAACTGACCTAAACAGATCTGAATGGGTTAGAAAACATTAGTGTAACCAGTCACACTGTGTTGTAATATATTTGAGTAAGAATCAAGTTGATAAACCTTACGTTAATTTTTCAAGTAATTCAAATATTCATTTAATTTTATTGCATTGAATTTTATTTACAGAAACAAAAAAAAATTCTTTCTAGTAAATTAATAATCCACACTTAAAGTCTTTTTATTCTGATCTAGTTTGATCAGACCTGACAACCAAAAAGCAATAAGAATTAAATTTTGATGCTACCCTTATGTAGAAAATATTCTTTTTGCATTTTCAGGCATATTTGAGGAACACAAACAGTGTTCCCATTTTCTATGTGACTTAATTATTATTCATCCTTACAGGAACAGCGTCTTATTCTGTTAAGACAGGTTTTTGTCAGCGAAGGCGATCTTTTTTTCTTTGGGTCTCCACGTCCGACCTTAGAAATTTGCCATGCCATTAACATGAATCAATCTGGACTTGGTGGCGCCTGTTTGTTTTAGTTTGAGTGTGACCCCCCCACAGATTTCGACTTATCCCCCCCCCATTGCTCATTGCTCTACCCAAGGAATAGACCCCTAGTTACGTCGGAAGACTTTGTTTTGCAGACACCTAACTTGGAGCGTGGTAATTATAAAGTAGGAGAAGAACAAAAAAAAAAAAGGCAGCACTGGCGCCGGCAACGTTTGGGGCCTCGAAATTTGTTTGTTCATAATCTGATTTACCTCGAAATTTGTTTGTTCATAATTTGATTTACCTCGAAATTTGTTTGTTCATAATTTGATTTACTTCAAAATTTGTTTGTTCCTAATTTGATTTAGCTAGAAATTTGTTTGTTCATAATTTAATGTATTTCGAAATTAGTTTACTTAAAATTTGGTTGCGTTGAAAATGGTTAGTTCAAAGTCTGTTTTGCACTGAAGTTTGGTTGTTTGAAAGATTGGTTATAACATTAACCCCCATACAGTCAATTGATTAACTTGGTCGAATTTATTTTTGACTTTCGTTCTATTTTGACCCCATATAATTTTTTTGATATTGTTTTGGCAAAAATTATTTTACCAAAAACACCTTTTGATTTTTGCCTTTAGTAGTACGAATTTGTTTTGATAACTTTTGTAAGGTTCAGATCAGTTAGATTTATCGGTTTGATTCCATTAGGCTTGAGTAATCATGTCGGAAAAATTCCAAATTGTTTGTCTACTTAAAGAAGAATTGGAGTATGAGCTGAGAATCAGAGGAGTGGTGAGTGAGAGACCAGTGTTGGAGAAAAGGAAAATTTTAGGTAGATTGTTAGCTAAAGAAATAGATAAGCCTGGTTGTTTGATTGATCTTTCGTGTTATGAAGTAGACTTTGCAACGGAAAGTAAAGAAATTTCAGTTTCAGTCGAGTCAGTTCGTAATGTTGTGTCCGAATTTGAAGGTGACTCATCAGACTCAATTTTAGGAGAGCTTGTTCAAGGTTAAACCACCTTTCGGGGCGAGTTAAGCGCATGAAAATTCCTTCAATAAATTCCGAGGAAGCAATTAAGTTCAGAAATGAGACAGTAGCAACAATACTAACCCTTGAAGCTGAGTTATATGATAAAATCAATAAAAGTACAGAGTCCACCTATTTGGATCGGTCCGTTGTAGTATCTCCTTCAGTTGCTAGTGCACCTATTCATTCGACTTCGTATGTAACGCCTTCCGTACCTATAGGTTCATGGCCTGTAAAATTCTCAGGTGATCCCAAACAACTATATTCATTTTAGATAGAGTTAGTGATTTAGCACAATCTCGTAAGGTATCCGATGCTGATTTATTTGGATCAGCATGTGAACTTTGTGGGTGACGCTTTAGTTTGGTTTAGAACAGTAAAAATTCATTGAGAGACTGGAACTCCTTGTTAGAACGTTTAAGGAAGATTTTCTACCCGGTTCTTCAGATGATGACATTTGGGAAAAGATCAGAAATCGTCGTCAAGGTAAAGACGAAAGGATTATTTTATTTGTCGCACATATGCAAACCCTGTTTAGTAGACTGACCAACGAGCCAGCAGAAGTTACTAAAGTTAAGATGATAAGGAGAAATTTGGTTCCTGAAAATATTTCAGCACTTGCATTGTCGGACATTCAAGATTTGTCTACCTTAGTAAATTTGTGTAAAAGGTTAGAAGAAGCTTCTTTGATGAAACTAAACTTGGTTTCAGCATCTTCTAGTAAACCTAACAAGATTTGCAACCCCTCTAAGCATCCATTTGAGAACAAACATCCTGGGTTGAATGAAAAAGTTTGTGCTGTTAAGAGTAGGGTGTTTCAGAATAAATTAGTTAATCCCCAAGTAACAGTAGCGGATAAGAGCTCTTTGGAGTCCTTAGTTTGTAATTCCTTTAGTCCCGACAAGAGAAATAATTTTGTTTGTTGGAATTGCTCCCGTAGTGGACATTGGTTTAGAGAATGTAGAGCAACCAAAAAGATTTTTTGTTTTGGATGTGGTCGAAAAGGCGTTAAGGCGACGTCATGCCCACAATGTTCAAAAAACCAGTAAGGCGGCAGGCGCATAGTGGTCGGCATCCTGTTCCGCGTAATAAGGCCATGGTTATGATTTGTAAACAAGAAAAATACTTTTGTAAAGACGAGTGGTCGAGATGGCTTACAGTTGTTAAAAATTTTTGTCAGGACTCTCCGAAGCTTAGGAATAATACTTTGTTCATTGAGAAGCAGTGTGATAATCGACCTTACATTATGGTGAAGTTAATGGATAGAGACATTACCGGTCTTCTAGATTCGGGATGCACTACCTCAGTGGTAGGATCCTTAGCTCTTTCAATTATTAGGAAATTAGACTTAAAATTTTAGTTCAGCAAAACAGGTATTACTACAGCTGATGGTTCAATAAAGTCTGTTGTAGGCTCAGTTGATTTGCCAATTTGTATAGGTAATGACTGCCGTATCCTTAATGCATTAGTGGTTCCGTCCCTACCTCACACCTTTATCTTCGGTAGTGACTTTGCAAAATTATTTGGTGTAGTTGCTGATTTTAGAAGTAATAATTGGTTTATCCAAAGTAACATTGAAAACGACATTGGGTATATAGGTTCGTCTTCCATCCCTTTGAACACTAAAGATTTCTTATTTGGTTTACATGACCTTTCAGATGCTCAATGTGTGCAAGCACAAGAGTTGATAAGCTCATTTAGTGAGATTAGCAGCGACGATAGATTGGGACGAACTCACCTAATTGAAATGGACATAGACACAGGCAATGCCAAACCCTTCCATAAGAAACCATATGTCATGTCACCATATATGAGTAAGATATTGAATGAGGAGTTGGACGACATGCTTAGACTTAAAGTTATAGAACCGTGTACTAGTCCGTGGTCCTCTCCAGTTTTGTTGGTTAAGAAAGCAGATGGAGAATATCGTTTCTGTTTTGATGGTAGAACCCTGAACGACTTAACTGTTCATGATTCGTACCCCCTTGCGAACGTAGATAGAATTCTCAATATGTTGAGAGGTGCGAACTACATTTCATCACTTGATTTGAGAAAATCGTTTTGGCAGATCCCTCTTAGTGAGTCGTCTAAGGATAAGACCGCCTTCAGTGTTATTTCACGAGGACAATTTAGATTTACATGCATGCCATTTGGATTGAAGAATGCTGCGCAGACACAACAGCGTTTAGTAGATGCAATTTTGGTCCACGTTTTGAACCCCATGTATTTTGCTATTTGGACGACATAATATTATGTTCGTCATCTTTTGAAGAACACCTAAAGTTATTGGTAGAGGTTAAGCAACATTTAAAAGAAGCTAACCTTACTATAAACATAAGTAAATGTGAATTTTTTAAAAAGACTCTTAAATTTTTGGGTTATATAGTAGGTTCTAACTCACTTCGTACAGATCCCGATAAGGTGTCGGCAATGGTTAACTTTCCTCGTCCGAAAACCACAACGGAGATTTAAAGGTTTATAGGAATGTGCAGCTGGTACCGTCGCTTTATAAAAAATTTTTCGTCATTAGTTTCGCCTATCAACGATCTCATTAAGAAAAAGAAAAAAGGTCAAACTGTAAATTGGAGCGCGGAAGCAGAAAATTCGTTTGTGTTGATCAAACAAGCATTAGTTTCTGCACCTCTTCTTTCGCAGCCAGACTACTCGGCACCCTTTATTGTTGAGTGTGACGCAAGCAACACTGGGTTAGGAGCTGTTTTGATACAAAATGTAAGAGGAGAAGAGCGTGTAATTTCGTACGCAAGTAAAACCCTGAGCCGTACAGAGCGCAATTATTCCACCACAGAAAGAGAGTGTTTAGCAGTTATCTTTGCAATTGAGAAATTTCGTCCGTGGGTGGAAGGAGTTTGCTTCACAGTTGTCACTGATCATTTTTCGTTACTTTGGTTGAGTAATCTTCAGAATCCAACTGGAAAACTTGCCAGATGGTCAGTTCGATTAAGGCAACATTCATTTGATTTGGTGCATAGGAAAGGAAAGTTTAATATAGTCCCAGATTGTCTTAGTCGTGGTGTTCCCTTAGAAAATCCAGAAGTTAATTTAGTAGAGATTAAACTTGATGGCGTAGACTTGTGGTATGAATCTTTGAGAAAGAAAAGTTTGTTGTCGCCCAAAAGCTACCCACAATGGAAAGTGGAAGATGGGTTTATTTATAAGTTTATACCTTCCTTATTACCGCATTCGGCGAATGTTGTAGAGTGGAAGTACTTAGTGCCAAAATCTCAGCGTATAGATGTCATTAAATCATGTCATGACCCCTCTTCAGCAGGACATTTTGGTTCTTTAAAAACTTTGTCTCGTGTCCAAGAATTATATTATTGGCCAAAGATGATCTTTGACGTACGTAAATTTTGTAGGAAATGTTTGATTTGTGGTGCTCAAAAACCACCCAATAAAGGCCCCCTTGGGATGATGGGAAAGGAGAAAGAGGTTGGACTACCGTTCCAAACCATTGCCTTAGATTTGATGGGTCCGTTTCCTCGTTCCAAACGCGGACATAAATGGCTTTTAGTTGTTGGTGATTGGTTCTCGAAGTATTCGATTTTGCAACCTTTGCGTAGTGCCACGGCACATTTGATTGAGAAATTTTTGGAGGAAAAAGTATTTCTTGTCTACGGTGTACCACAGTTTGTTATTTGTGATAATGGTCCACAATTAATTGGACGTATTTTTAAAGCTTTGTGTGCAAGGTACGAAATTCAAAAGATTTGGTATAATGCTGTTTATGCTCCCCAATGCAATTTTGTGGAAAGAATCAATAAGACAGTTGGTACAGCAATCCGTTCATACGTAGAAGGACATGATACATGGGATAGTGAGATATCAAAGATCCAATACGCAATCAACTCAGCAAAACATGAGTCCACCAACTATTCTCCAAATTTTTTAGTCTTTGGTCGTCAGGTACCCTTAAGTGGAAAAGCTTATAATGATAATTTTAAACCTAGTGAGGATGTTGATGTCGTCTCCAGCAGTAGACCGTCTTATGTTCTGGATCGTCAACTTTTGTTTGATATTTTTGGAAATGTCCGTGAAAATTTGCATGTAGCTTATCAACGTTCGAGTAAACGCTACAATCTTAGGAGAAGAGACATTTCATTCCGAGTCGGAGAGTGTGTTTGGAGAGCTAATAAGGTCCTCTCGAGTGCTAGTGATAAATTCTCCGCTAAGTTAGCGCCGAAGTTTGTTTTGAGTAGAGTTCGAAAAAAACATTCCAATTTAGTGTACGAGTTAGAGAACGAAGATGGAACTAGAGCAGGGGAAATGGCACGTAAAGGACTTGAAACCAGTTGAAGCATCGTATCCAAATGAAGATGATGATCCTGACGATTAGTTCCGGTTCGGTCATCTCTTTGATGTTAAGTAATACAGTAGTGGTTTGCTTTGTTTTATTCCGATTTTTGATTTAGTGTCGTTTCACTAATTTTGAGTATTTTGTTTGAAAAGTGAAATAAGTGGTTAGAGATTTTGTAGGTTTTGTAGGTTTGAGGTGTGCCTTGGTGTGCACGCTGGTCTTTTTGCTCGCGCGTTATTCGGAGATGTGTTTAGAAGATGTCTTTAACAGATATCTTTACAATGTAGAAGTAGGTGGGCTATTTAATTGTAAGTCCTGATTTCTACATATCTAGGTAGAGAGAATATTAGTTTATTCTTTCCCTTGTTTTTTTTGACCGTTCGAAATTCTTTGGTTTGATAAGGTCAAGAGTTGGCTTGGTGAGTCTCACCATTTAGTCCATCACTAATGAGATCTGTTGTTTGTTGGAACTTAGTGATAGGATAATCAGTAGGGCGTAGGAGATTACAGCCCTATCTGGTTCAATTTTGTGTTTGAATTTGTTAAGTAATCTTATGGTTAGGTTACCTTCGTTTTGATTATCTCTTTGCAATAAAGTGATAATATTTTGTATTTGAATTTGTTAAGTAGCCTTATGGTTAGGTTACCTTAGCTTTGATTGTCACCTTATAGTGATAATGTTTTGATTAGTTATGCTGTTTTGATGAGCAAGCATTCCTTTTTTTGTAGAGGGAGAGCTAATTGAGCTCCAGGAAGTGAAGATTTTTTGTGGAATTTGAATTAAATTGTAAAATATTTGGTTACAGGTAGTAAATATTAACCTTGTTAGAAGTAAGAACCTCAAGTTAAAAAATTATTGTGAATTTGAATTTTTTTGTCCCGTGGAGTGTTTGACTTTCTAATTTGACCCCCTCCCAATTTTGATTAATACCGATTGTGACTCCCCGATTTTGTCTCCCGATGGACGTCAGGTACACGTAGTTACCAACACACTCGCATTTGTAAATATTTGTCTCCCCCATTTGAATAAATTCATAAAAATTGCATTGATAATTAGGAAGATAGAAAAGGCTAGTATAATTATAATATAAAAAATTTTTTTTTTGTATTTGTTATATTTGAAGTTTATTCCTTAAAAAAAATTTTTTTTTCTTTTAGGAAAGGGGTAGTGTAACAATTTTATTTTCGAATTAATAATTCTCTTCATTAAAGGTACAACGAATATTAAAATACCTTTATTAACTAAAGTAGTAATACGGGTAACAATCAAATTTTTACATTAAAACAGTATCTAGATTCGTTAGTCTATTTGTTTTGGATGTCGGTGTATTCCACAGCCACTTGCACGCGCGTTGAGAGGATTGACAATCTCCCCTCGGGACCCTCCCACCATGCAAGAACGCGGGAGAGGCACTTGTCGTTAGGTAAAAGCAGCAACAACATGTTTAGGAAGACAATGGCGAGTGACCTGCGGGTCGCATTAATTGTGAGACACACTTTCTGAGTAACGCGCAACGAAGACTTACAAACTACGCAACGCAAAATTATAAAACTACGTAAAGAAAATTAGCTACACGCAAGGCTTAGGAACGCAAACTTAAAGTTACAACTAAGATTAGACGAATTTGAATCAATGTTAAGAAACCCACTTCACTTCAACACCTGTATTTAGAGGATGGAAAGCAGGAATAATTAGTTGCAGATTCCGCACGGCGATGCAGTTCCCAATCTAGTCAAGGAAAGCAGCCCGGGGTTTGGTTCGTAGTAGCTTTAAGGAATTCTTAAGTGCTTCATTCTGAAAGCACGTTATTTTGTTTTGTTACATAGAAGTACGAATTTGTTATTCAGTTTATTTGTTGCTAAGCTGGTTTTCTCTAGTATCAAATTTAAATTTCACTTAGTTTAGTAGATATGTGACAACATGTGGCTTCAGCATAAAATAACAGCTGCGGCTACATCACTTGTTTGTTTGAAATATGCTGTCAACAATTGCACCATTGCAAGCAGATGTTTAGTATTACATTACTACCACCTTTGATAATAAAAAAAAAAGAGAATATCTTCGTGAACATTTCGACTTCAAATCGATTTTAGTACTTTTAACGTAACGAGAAATTTTTGTATATTAATTTGTAACTGACCTAAACAGATCTGAATGGGTTAGAAAACATTAGTGTAACCAGTCACACTGTGTTGTAATATATTTGAGTAAGAATCAAGTTGATAAACCTTACGTTAATTTTTCAAGTAATTCAAATATTCATTTAATTTTATTGCATTGAATTTTATTTACAGAAACAAAAAAAAAATTCTTTCCAGTAAATTAATAATCCACACTTAAAGTCTTTTTATTCTGATCTAGTTTGATCAGACCTGACAACCAAAAAGCAATAAGAATTAAATTTTGATGCTACCCTTATGTAGAAAATATTCTTTTTGCATTTTCAGGCATATTTGAGGGACACAAACAGTGTTCCCATTTTCTATGTGACTTAATTATTATTCATCCTTACAGGAACAGCGTCTTATTCTGTTAAGACAGGTTTTTGTCAGCGAAGGCGATCTTTTTTTCTTTGCGTCTCCACGTCCGCCCTTAGAAATTTGCCATGCCATTAACATGAATCAATCTGGACTTGGTGGCGCCTGTTTGTTTTAGTTTGAGTGTGACCCCCCCACAGATTTCGACTTACCCCCCCATTGCTCATTGCTCTACCCAAGGAATAGACCCCTAGTTACGTCGGAAGACTTTGTTTTGCAGACACCTAACTTGGAGCGTGGTAATTATAAAGTAGGAGAAGAACAAAAAAAAAAGGCAGCAAATTTTGGAAACAAAAGATTAACAATACTGTATTATTGGTTCGAACTTACGTGAAGAAGCACAAAACAAAGAATTGTTTTTCGATTAAAGATAATAAAAAAAGTATTGATCCACCACACGCAACAGCAGACCAAAGGGGAAAAGGACTCACCAGGAAACCACAGGTCAGGGCAAACTACTATAAGGAATCATTTCAAATTTAAATTAAAACACTGAATATATTTTTCTAATTTGTAAGGAGTCGACAAAAATATTTAATACGTAGAAATTTACGTAGAAAAGATAAAAGGTTTTAAACGTTCTAGATTTTTTCAGTAAAAGGTGTCGTTTTTTGGTGACTTTAAATTAAAGAAAGGGAGATACAATTTTTGGATAAACAATATTAATTGATTGAAGGGTTTATTTATCAGATTACAAAATCGTAAAGTGTAGATATTATTTCCTTTCATTATATGAATATTGATTAACTTCGTTTTATCATTCCAAACAGGTAAGATTTAAAGGGGTAAACTATTTGATCATCGTAACATTGTGCACTCTGTGTGAATTAAACTGGGCTATCCGTGGCATAATTAAAATTAGAATATTAGAAAAACACAGAGCGGTTGCGTTCAGCAGGAAACTGGACGTTTATTACATCGACGTGCGGCGTTATTATATCAATATATATATATATATATATATATATATATATATATATATATTGCTGTGAAACCCTCCTTTTATCTCTTCTGATAATCGCCTCTTTACACTTTCTGCCTCGGCTGCTTACCTAGTTAAAACTTTCATCCTCATTTATAAAAAAAAAAACACATTCCTACCACAAACATCAACGTTAACTCTATTTACATCAATATTCATAATACATTAAAATTTCAAAATTAAATTTCAGCATAAATTTCAGTATCATAAAATTTCAAGTTTAAATTTGTCCTCATTATAATATGCATCCAGAATTAAAGTCCTGGTAGGATGCCTACTAATTAATTTAACAATATTGGCAGACCTGAGTCTGAATAAAAGGGAGCATCTCCCACCCCTTTACGTTAATTAAACAGGTTAGTCTAATTGAGCTAAAAGACAGACCCAAATTTTCATCATAATCAAGAACATAAACTGCTAAATACTCCTTTCTACATAAACAAGAAAATTTCACCTTAAAATTAAAAATTTGTTGTTTGTACAAATTCACTACTGTCCATTTTTAGCAAACAAATTATAAAGTTATTCAACACACACTAAAACATCAAAATTCGAACAAAATTGTATAATTTACCTGAAGGTTACTGCACTCGTGGCTTCAATGTACATCGGACTTGCTAATTCCACCATTCTAGCTGGTTTATGTTTACGGCTTCAGATTCTGAACGCTTTTTAAAATTCATTTACAACACCATTCGTTTAAAAAGTTTCAGGGCTCCTCAGGAACGCATCTATGTATATTCCCGAAAAATAGCACTGAAATTCATACTTCTTTCCCGCTATACCCAAAACTGCCTACTTTTGTTTATTCATTTATCGTTACTAATTTGGATAATCGGTACAGTAATACTCGCAAATATAACTAGACTTTATTACCTTGTATCTTCTTTTCTAAGTGCACTAATGCATACCAACTTGTATCGTAGCACGTATTCTGCTTGAAGTATGGTATCACATCAAAAAATAAAGAGCAAAACTGTTTAAAGTATTCAATAAAAATCGAAAATCTAAGAGAGCGAAACTCATATTATCACCGGTTTATATAAGAGCCCGCCCGTACGTCGGTTTTGTCCCGCAAACGGACAATTTCCAGAATTTCGCATACTATGTTCCCTTTCGACAGTCGGGCACAGCGATTCTATTAAATTTGCACACGCGCCAGTTGAAAATCTCAGAAATTTTCCACACGACACGCAACGCGTCTGCCAACAACTAATTAATTTTGTATAGCAATCGTTACGTTTACACCTCTCATATCTGCATCTTATTTCCACCAATCGCAAACCCAGTGAAGCTTCGCAAATCACGCCTTTATTATCTGTGTCTCTGCTTTGCGCATTTTATCTGTCTCTTTTCTACTTTGTTCTGAGTGGTACAAACCGATATTCTTTACTATCCACGTGGATTCGCGACGTGACTTACTTGAGTTAAATAACCCCTTATCTAGCCTTTCCCGTTAATATAAGCTACGGTTTATCCGACCGTTTCCAATATACGTAGAATTTTCATGTTTATCAGCTCGAATTTATTAGAAATTGACATTTAAAAATACGCAGATGTTCAATCGTAACATTTTAAATAACACTTCTCCGATTTGAATATTATTGGGTTTTTTAAAAGCTTTTATGCATATAATACCTTAATAATCGTTCAACTAACTCCAATTAAAATAATGATGAATGGCATTGACTTCTATCCTTTAATTTTTAGCGAATACAAATTAAATATTAATTATTTGTACACTTTGTTTAATACCCGTTACTTAAAAATTGAATTAATTAATATAAATTTAGCACGTAATTTCTATTTGTTTCTTTGAACAATTAAATTAAATACACGTTGAGCATTTTAATTCTACTTCTTTTTATAGAAAGCGTCTAGTGAATAATTTAAATCCCTTATTTTTAATGAAACGAATAAATGTTTATGCTCCACGGTTTTAATAACGCGTATTATCTAATAAAATTCTATACAAGGTGATTAAAATTATTTGATGTCGTTAATTAATTTTCTACCCTGGTCTAAATTTGAGTATTTATATATATATATATATATATATATATATATATGTATATATATAAAGAATAAGTAAATTTAATGAACCCCAATAAGGGCGAAACGCGTCGACAGGATGCCCTTGCGGCTAATATTGAGTCACTTGCCATTAAATTTCATTCTTTGATATATATATATATATATATATATATATATATAATATATATATATATATATATATATATATATATATATATATATATATATAGAGTGGTAGAAAAGTCCCGGAACGGTCAAATATTTTGGGAAATACTCATCGCATCAAAAAAAGAAAAAATATGTGTTCAATATTTTTTTAATAGCTATCCAATGACACCAAAATTGAACCCCCACCCCCACCCTCTGGGGGTAGGGGTGGGGCAACTTTAAAAGTTTAAGTGGAAATCCCCATTTGTTATTGCAGATTCGGATTTCGCAGGATAAATTACCCCAAATTAACCTACGATACAAGCTATTTTGGATGATAGAAGATTGACAAAACCAAAATAGGGTACAAAAACATTTGAAATCGAAAAATGTCAGAATTACATTCATTTTTAGTATTTATTTCGTTACTAGCTGTTGATATTATTTCGTGATGTCTCTGTCTGAAAGAAAAAGAATAATTGTCCTGATGATGCGGGGGTATGGAGATAAAGAAAGATTATTGCAGCAAGTCGCAGATTTATTCAATGAAGTCAATGCGGAACGTCAACCGATTTCTAAATCTACTGTGACTCGAACAGTGACTCGTTTTGAGCGAACTGGTTCGGTGAAGGATGAACCAAGATCTGGAATACCTAAAAGCGCGACAAATGATCAGAAAGCATTAGAGGTGTTACTGCATTTTCAAGAAAACTGTCATACATGGAGTAGAAAAGTAGCTCAACAGGTAAGAGTGAGTCATCATTCAGTTCTTAAGGTTATGATGCTGCACAGATATCATCCCTATCAAATCAATCTTGTACAAGAACTTTTAAGAAATGATTTTGATCGTAGACTTGAGTTTTGCGAAATGATAATGCAACGGTATGATAATAATAATAGACTTTTTTTTTGGACTTGCTTCTCTGATGAAGCTACTTTGGAATTAAATGGTTCTGTAAATCGGCATAATATGAGATATTGGGCTGATGAAAATCCTCATTGGATGAGAGATTCTCATACCCAGTATCAGCAAAAAGTCAATGTCTGGGCAGGAATTTTGTGTAATAAAACTGTAGGGCCAATTTTTATCGACGGAAACTTGACTGCTGAAAAGTATTTGCACATGTTAAATGAACAAATAATTCCTGCTATACAAGAAATTGTTGGAAATGCATTTGGCCATGTATGGTTTCAACAAGATGGAGCTCCACCACATTACGCTGTTCTTATTCGAAATTTTCTAAATAATGCTTTCCCAGAAAGGTGGATTGGACGAAGAAGTGCATTAGAATGGCCACCAAAGGTCACCTGATTTAACTCCTCTTGACTTCTTTTATTGGGGTTATTTAAAAAGTAAAACTTATGAGACAAAACCGGCAAATATTGATGAACTAAAAGAGAGAATACGCAATGTTTCAAATTTAATAACTCAACAAGTATTGGAAACTCTTTCTGAACAAATGTATTAACGGTTAGCACTTTGCCAAGAGCAGAGAGGTGGCCAATTTGAACACCTTCGGCGGTAATTTCGTTATGTATGAAATATATATTTATTTCATTTATTATTTTACTTCTTTTATTTTCTGATCCATCAATTCTACTAGAAATAGTTAATTTTTGTCGATTGCAGCGCCATCTGCAAAAAACCTAAAAAAATTATGACTAACATTTTGTGGCGAATCCGAATCTGCAATAACAAATAGGGGTTTCTACTTAAACTTTTAAAGTTGCCCCACCCCTACCCCCAGGGATCGGTGTGGGGGTTCAATTTTGGTGTCATTGGATAGCTTTTAAAAAAATATTGAACACGTATTTATTCTTTTTTTGATGCGATGAGTATTTACCAAAATATTTGACCGTTTCGGGACTTTTCTACCACTCTGTATATATATATAATATATATATATATATATATATTTATATATATCAAAGAATGAAATTTAATGGCAAGTGACTCAATATTAGCCACAAGGGCATCCTGTCGACGCGTTTCGCCCTTATTGGGGTTCATTAAATTTACTTATTCTTTATATATATATATATATATATATATATATATATGATATGATAACGCCGCACGTCGATGTAATAAACGTGCAGTTTCCTGCTGAACGCCACCGCTGTGTTTTTCTAATATTCTAATTTTAATTATGCCACGGATAGCCCAGTTTAATTCACACAGAGTGCACAATGTTACGATGATCAAATAGTTTATCCCTTTAAATCTTACCTGTTTGGAATGATAAAACGAAGTTAATCAATATTCATATAATGAAAGGAAATAATATCTACACTTTACGATTTTGTAATCTGATAAATAAACCCTTCAATCAATTAATATTGTTTATCCAAAAATTGTATCTTCCTTTCTTTAATTTAAAGTCACCAAAAAACGACACCTTTTACTGAAAAAATCTAGAACGTTTAAAACCTTTTATCTTTTCTACGTAAATTTCTACGTATTAAATATTTTTGTTGACTCCTTACAAATTAGAAAAATATATTCAGTGTTTTAATTTAAATTTGAAATGATTACTTATACTAGTTTGCTCTGACCTGTGGTTTCCTGGTGAGTCCTTTTCCCCTTTGGTCTGCTGTTGCGTGTGGTGGATCAATACTCCTTTTATTATCTTTAATCGAAAAACAATTCTCTGTTTTGTGCTTCTTCACGTAAGTTCGAACCAATAATACAGTATTGTTAATCTTTTGTTTCCAAAATTCACCTCGTGCTTTACTTGGATTTCTCAAGTTAGATATTTCAATTTAGGTACAACTTAGATTTCTGAATACCACACTTAGATACAACTTAGATACAACTCAGATCCATCTGAATACCACTTAAATATCCTAACTTTTCTGAATACCACACTTTGATACAACTCTGATTCTTCTGGATACCACTTAGAGCTCTACATTGTTATAAACATTTAATTTAAATGAATTAACAAATTCCTTCTCCAACTGTTCTTGTTTCAGCTTAGTGATTTAAATAGTCCAACGTTGAATCCAGATCTACTTTAGGTATGGTTTGCGTTTTTCTTAGTATAGCATCTCCTGATTAACTCACAAATTATTTTAGCATTCTTGTTAATCTTCCTGGTCGGATCCAGTAATTGTTTAAATAATTGTTGAATTTCCGCATCGGATCCAGTAATTATTCAAAGTCCTTTTGTTAATGTAAAACTTAGAATCTGATTTAAAAACAACCTTTTATTACTTACATTTTTAAGGATTAAAACGACGAACCCCATTTAATTATGCACCATCACCATTATATAGTTTATTAACTATTAAATCACTTCTAATTCTTTGACGTAAATATTTTCTTTCAGGTGATGTGTACCATGCCTTAATTCAAGTTAAACTGATTTGTTTACAAATCCTGTCGTATTTAAAAGCAACGCCTATCTGTTGACAAGCCAATAGTTCAACGATTAAAGCTTTGTACTTGATTCTTACATGCAAGATTTTGGGTATTTCTGCTAAGCAAGAAATTATGCCTTGCTAGCTAAAATGTCGTAGAGAGGAGAAGGGTCATATTGAAAGAACAAAAGGAACTTTATAGAAACAAACTTTATTCACGCAGACCCCTAACAAACGAGAAAGATACTAATAGTACATTTACAAAATCACTTAATTACAACCATGATTTACAAAAACAGTTACTCACGCACAAAATGACATTTACCCCGAAATATATCCTGAAGAATTTATACGCTATAAAAATCTATACAAAACAATAGTTTGTCAGGAAAAAACGTTAAATACGATATCTACATGGGGGAACTGATTTTCAGTCCCGTTATGACCACAAAAGGTAAATATTAATGTAAAAAGGCATTTACTTACGGAACTACAGCAATGTTGGGCACACCAACAGGCAGTCCGCAAACAAATACAAATATACTTCCTGACAGTAAGGGAACTCTAAAAAAACAAAAAAAATTCCTAAACAGTTGGGGTTAATTTAAATTTTTGTGATCAATACCCATAAACAGCTGTCAGCATATTGTATTCCGACGGTCTAGTCCGAAGTAGAATCGATTTCTGATCATCATCATCTTGAACCTGGTTAGACGCGTACCCTTATTGTTTCCTATTCTGAGCTAACCTATTTATTTCCCTGAAATTTCTACAGTCTGCATCTTTCACTATCTGCGTGCATTAGTCTGATATAGACCTACCTCTACCTCTTTTTTTCTATCTCTGCTTATAACATATCCCGCACTACTCGCCAAAAATGCTTTAGAACATATCCTGCCCATATATTTCTCATATTTTTGTTTGTTTTCCACATATACTTTCAACGATTTTCTCTTTGCTTCTATGTTTGTTGTATTTGAACATAACCGCTGCTCTTTCTTGTTAGACGCAGTCCAGTGCGTCTTCTGTTGTTTTACAAATATATGCCTTATTTCTTTGATATTCAGTGAAGCGGGTTAAGCAGCCTGCGGCTACCAAGATCCTCTAACACTCGAACATTTGCCGAATTAATAGTTTTTAAATATATCCTTTCAAACAAGGTATATCGTTTTGAAACTAGTAGGACACGTACCCCCATTTACTTTTATTCTGAGCTAGCCTACGCAGTTCCCTGAAATTTTCACAACCTAGATACAGTTCGGTTCCCCTTCTGTTGTTTTCTAATAATATGTCCTATTTTACCTAAATTCAGTATTATGTGAAAGGGGTTAAGCAGTCTGTGGGTGCCAAAATCCCCCAACACATAGACACCTACCGAATTAATAGTTTTCCAGTAAATGGTTTTGCACAATTAACATTGGTTGAGAATATTGCAAAACCAATACCTGTACTTGCTTATAATAATCATCAGGATTACGTACAGTTAATTTTTTAGAACTCTTGGAACTGGTTGGACGCGTACCTCCGTTGATTTATATTCTGAGCTAGTTTTCACATTTCCCTGAAATTCCCACATCCTACATTTGAACTATCTGTGTACAGTAGTCAAACCTAGGTCTACTACTTCTCTTGTTACCTGCCTTTGCTTTTAATATATTCCTCGCCTTAGTATGTGGCCTATTATCCTATCTCTCTTATTTTTTTACTGTTTTCCACATATTTCTCTTTTTCCCTACCATTTCTAGCACCTCTTTGTTCTTAAGTTCGTCTGTCTATGATATCTTCATCATACGTCTGTAGCACCACATTTCAAAGGTTTCTGTCTGGTTGCTCTACTGTCCAAGTTTCACAGCCGTACAGTGCTATGCTCTAAACATATGTTTTAAGCAATCTATTCCTTGTTAATATGTTTGTTGTCTTTGAACATAGTAGTTGTTTTTTTTTGTTAAATGTAGCATGACCTTGTGCTAATCCTTGTTGTATATCTTTTGCGCCTTTCTCATCTTGCGTTATTTGGCTTCCTAGGTAGCAGAAATCCTTAACCTCTTGAAAGTTCTCGTTACCTATTTGTATTCTTGTTTTTAATTTATTTTCACCCTTTTGCATACTAGTACTTTAGTTTTATTTTTGTTGATTTTCATACCGTATCTTTTTTTTAGAACTGTTTCCATTTCATTAAGAGCAGCTTCTAACTCTTTCTTGCTAGATGCTAATATCGCTATATCGTCTGAAAATCTAAGCAAATCAATCTTTTGTCCCTGCGTAATAATTCCAATCGTCTTTCTGCATTTGACAGCATTCTTCGATGTACAAGTTAAAAATTAATAGGGATAGGGCACATCCCAATTTCACACTTTTCCTAATATTTACTTCTCTACGTTCCTGTTCTAATTCATTACCGTTGTTTGCTCTTTATATAAGCTATGTATTATCCGTCTATCCCTAAAGCTAATTTCAATTTTTTTGAGTATTTCGAACATTTTTCCCAATTTCTTGTCGAATGCTTTTTCCAGGTCTACAAACCTTTCCCTTTTTTCTATTGTTTTCTCCATTATCACCCTCAGAACTAAAATAGCCTTCCGTGTTCCCATGTTTCGCCTAAACCCAAATTGATCTTCTCCTGATATTTCTTCAGCTCGTTTTTCCATTAGTTTTAGTACAATTCTAGTTAGTATTTTTGACACATGTGCTGTCAAACTTATTGTTCGAAAAGTTTCACATTTATACGCGTATCTCTTTTTTGGTATAGTGACTATAATGTTACGTTTGAAATCTTTGGGTATCTCTCCTGTCTCATACATATAGCTTACAAGTTGGAAGAGACATTCTGTTACTGCTTGTCCAGCGTTTCTGCTTGTACCTTATCTACGGCGTCTTATCATTTTTCAGACCTTCTAAAGCTAAATCTAACTCATTTTTAAGTATAGGATATCCCACGGTATCCTTTTCAGTGTCTGATTCCTGTTCTAATGCTGTTAGTTCTTTTCGTGCATATAAATTCCTTATATATTTCTGCCATCTAACTACTTTCTCGACATTTTCTACAATGACGTTTCCTCTCGCGTCCCTTATATTTTTTCTATACGGTTATATATTCCTAAAATTCAGTCTAATTAGGTTGTATGCTTCGGCTGTCCTTCCTATTTCCATCTTGCACTTTTCATCAATCTATGTCTTTTTAGCTTTCCTGCATTTGCGAATAATTTCCCATTTTATGACTTTGTTTCTCTGTTTTCCTTTTTCGTCTGATCAATTTTTGTATTTCCGTCTTGCTTCTATTAAATCCAGGATATCCTTTGTCTAACATGGATTTAATATTATTTCATTCTGTTTCTATTTACTTAGTATCAGAAATTTTCCCGATACCTTTCAACAATTTATTATACTTTCTTTCAAATTTTTATCTTTTAGTTTCTCATACTCAAAGTGTCTTTTTTTTCCAAATTTTTAAATTTAAGTGCGGCTTTCATAATTACGATGTTGTGATCAGTGTTTACATCTCCTTTTGCGCAGCTTCTACGGCCTTTTATTTAATTCCTAAATCGTTGTCTAACAATGTGATCTATTTGATATCTTCCTATATTCCCTGGCATCTTCCACGTGCATCGTCTTTTAGTATGATGTTGAAATAATGTGTTTGTGATGATTAAATTGTTTTTGTCGCAAAATTCTACCAATCTTTTTCCCATCTCTTGTCAAAGTATCTTTTTTTTCAAATTTTTAATTTTAAGTGCGGTCTTCATAATGACGATGTTATGGTCAGTGTTTACATCTGCTTCTGCGCAGCTTCTACGGTCTTTGATTTGATTCCTAAGCCGTTGTCTAACAAGAATGTGATTTGTTTAATATCTTCCTATATTTTCTGGCATCTTCCACGTCCATCGTCTTTTTTACGATGTTGAGATAATGTGTGTTGTGATGATTAAATTGTTTTTGTCGCAAAATTCTACCAATCTTTTTCCAATGTCGTTTCTAGTGCCTAAACCAAATAAACCTACTACCGCTCCTTCCCTACTCTGACCTACCATTGCATTAAAATCCTCCGTAATTATTAAATTTTCATGTACTCGATATATTTGTAGATCGCTTCTACTCTTCTTTACTATGGCTAAAGGTGGGCATATATAATTGTATTACTACTGTATTTACCGGTTTAAATTCTAATGTAATCATGAGTACCCTTTTGTTCTTTTGTAAGTAGTTTTCTACACGGTGCCCCATCTTTCTTCGCATAAATAGTATGAATTACCCTAAAGTCTCCACTCTAAAAATCCCCCGCCTCTGACTACCGAACTTTGCTATGTCTAGTGCTAACCTATCCATTTCAATTTTTAAGTTCTCTAGCTTACCTTCTTGCTTTATATCTCTGCCATTCCACGCTCCGACTCGCAGAATTTTCCGGATTCTTTTTCTAAATTTTTTTATCACATTCTTCGAAGTAGGCCCCTCCCGGAAATCAGTGGGACTATTATAACTCCGAATTCTTTTTCCCCAAAAAACGCCATCACCTTAAAAACAAATTAAGTAAGCCGCGTACTTGGGAGGTAATGTGGTAGTTTCCCGTTGCCTTCTACGTCGCGGTAGTGTGTCCTAGAATGCCATACCGACCCCTATGTACTTCGCCAATCTAAGTACCGAAAGAGCCGCTGCCTTCGTTCGAGGACCTGTCAGTCTGGTTTCTCACTAAAGACCCTACCACTTTGGTTGAACGTATAGTTCTTTAAGTCACTGGTACGCGGAAGCCATTCCACCCGTTCTAGTAATTTAGAACTTCTTCAAGGTGCAGGTTTATTTGGAATGGCGGTTTCTGAAACCAAAAGAAAACTTAAAGGAAGAATGCAGTCCACATATTTCGTGTCGTCCACACAACGTTTAATGTGGCATACTGGAATGCAACTTCCCACAATCATGCTTTTCTTCAGGGTCACCGTATGCGGATTAATATTTAGCACCCTTACTGGTATCATATTTCGAAACTTTACCAGCGTTTTTCCAACCAGTAATCCCTCCTGACCCATTCCCGATTCAGTTGCTTCCATCATGCATGTTTGTCCTTCCCGGAGCGTACCATCCGGGCGTTCCATTACTATCATTTCCGCTTTCTCGGGTATTTCCATATTACAAATCATTCGAACTTGCATCGTCTGGTTACTCGTCCCTTGAAATGGAATCTCATCATCATCTATCCGAAGCACATTTTCTTTCTTGTTTACATGAAACCCATATTCTCTCATAAGATCCATTCCCAAGATTACTTTTTCTGCAATTTCAGCTACCAACACCCGATGATTAATTAGTTTGTCCTCAATTGCCAACGTAACGGCAGTTTCTCCGTGAGAACAAATTTTTTCACCACTTGCCGTTCGAAGATACACCGATGTAGGTAGCACTTTTCCACGACCAACCAAATCTGGTCTCACAATAGTCCTTGTTGCTCCTGTATCCAAGAGTAATCGGACAACCCTGCTATTAATTCCACCATCGATATAAATGATGTCCAGACTTCGCATCAACGATGCAGCACGTATGACAATCTCCGGGGCACTACGTTGTGCTGTCGACGTTCGCTCCCTTACGTCGATTTGCTTTAGTTTTCCTGCTGCTCAACCGGTTGTTTTGCTGGTTGAGTGCAGCATCTCTGTATATGATCAACTTCACCGCAGCTCCATCATCGCAGACGCCATCTCAGCGGTCGTCGTCTTTCCAGCCTTTCCGCCACACGGTTGATTATTTCTTCTATGCTGTTCTGCGATTGACCAGGTTCTTCTAAGGCAAACCAAACTTTGTTACTCACCCTGTGTGATGTCTGCTTAGCTGCTTCAAATTCAGGCGCATGGGCCAGTGCGTCATCTAACATTTTTGGCCATGTTAATCTTAGCGCTTGCTGTATTTCGCTGTTTTTAACGTCATCCACAAATGTTTGAACAGCCATTTGTTCGAGGAAGCTATCTGGTGCCGTTGGATATGCCAATCTAACTAATCTGGCAATGTCAGCTTCGAAATCTTGCAGCCTTTCATTTGTCTTTTGCGAGCGGTTATGTAATGCACAGTCTAGTTATATCATGTCTCTGGTCTGAACGTTCAGAAGTACTGTTACACGCCTTGCTTAAAGAATTCTCTTACGATAAGAGGCAAACCGTCGACTTTACTAGTTTTTAATATGAAACGACACAAACCCTGAGAACGCATTATTTTCACTTAGGTTTTTGTCGGTATAAATCTGTAGTAATATCTTACAGATAACTAGTTTTTTGTTAAATATTTCATTTTCGGCTATTACAAGCATATCTGGAACGTGGTGGAATACTGGATGTTTTAATAAACTAGTTCTCTTTATGGCACTGACTGTTTCCTTTGCAATTATTTATTTGATTGCGTCATTGGTTGTCTGTTTGGAACACCTATAATATTCTAAACAATTATACAACTAGACTGCTTTTGTTACTCTAAATAGCTTTTGTCTAATTATTCGTACAGCATAAACTTTTGGTTAGTTACTTTGTACAAAATATTGCAATTTATGGCACTGGGCCGCTAAACACCTTATTAACAACCTTTTCTTTTAGGTGATAGAATTCAATTAATGCTAGTGCGAGGCACCGGATTGTGTTCAGTCGGCAAACTACTTTTGCTTTTAGTTTTTGGTTCGATGGTAATGGCCTTGCGTTAAAGATTTGCATACAGGCTAAAGGACCAGTAAAGAAAAGTGACCAATTAGGATGATATAAATACAACATTTATGTCTACTTGAAGGAAGAAGGGTATTCTACAAATAATTTTGAAACATTTTGTTTTCTTGTACTAGTTCTAAGTGTTGCACTATCCCTATTTCCAAGCACTCCATTTCAGTATTACCTTTATAATATAAATACTAATAAGAACTGCATCGTTTAGAATGTTCTAAGTAGCACACGTAGAATTATAAATGTTAAAAATTTAATCAATTAATATGTACACTTAAAATATTTTTAAAGATATGTTATTAATTTAAAATGTATTTTATGAAATATTTAAAATATTCTAGTGATGTATTTCACATATCTACTGTCACTAAACGATTGTATGTGCTATTTGTTAAGAGAAATTTCTCTTAACTTTTCTTAGGATAAGAATTAAATCACGTAAAATGAGTTGTATTATTACTCAAGGTAATCCCGTTTCAAGCAAAAGCGGCAAACATTTGTGTGTGCGCATGCGTGCGTGCATTTACGGGTAGGTGTGTGTGTATGTGTGTGTGTGTATGTGTGTGTGTATGTGTGTGTGGTGTGGGTGTGGGTGTGGGTGTGTGTGTGTGAGTGTGTGTGTGTGTGTGTGTCAATTTCCACTAATAATCGGAATAGGGTCTAACTAGAAGCAATAGTACAGTTATTAGAAAAGATTTGTAGATGGTGAATTTGACTCCACGGAAATGTCGATTTACAAAGAGCTTATTTAACAATACGCAAAGAGATATCCAAAAAACGGAACGGAAATAACATACCCATTGCGGAAAAGCCTAACACGTAACAGGTACATATGTATACAGTGGGTGCTACAAAATGGACCTAGGTTTATATCCCGAGTAGCTAGCAGTGTCACCAAGCGCTGCTAGCGTATAAACATCACCAGCTCACATTTTCAACAATTTCTTTAATACAATTTATTACTGTTGTCATGTCTAATAATATTTTTCTTAATAAAGTTTTACGTTTTTAGTTAAGTTCAAGATTTGATGCTTATTTTACGACAGACCTGCACTATAGTTTTTATACAGTTGTCAACAACTTTGTCAGGTATTCCTGCGGAAACAGTAGATATATTAAAAGTACGTAAATTTCTCTACAGGTATAGCTGAAAAGAATTATATCCTGCTATTTAAAAATGGCGCTGGAGCCACAGCAAACAAATGACGACGGTTGTAAATTGCAAAACTAATAATAATTTAATAAGTAAATAGTTTCTACGTTGCCGTATAAAATTCTTTAGATTTAAAGATGCACAAACTTGATTCCAAGCAGTATAGCTTGAGTTTCTAAGACTAGGCAATGAGGTTAATCAGATATCACTTAGCAATATTACAAGTCGTGTCGCATCCCTTACGCAGGTAAGATGAGACGCTTTTATGTACAGTACTGTAACTATAAAATGTAACTCAAAAATTGATTATTAATAATATACATAACGGTGTGTTTTAAGTTGTTTGAATTTATAATTGTTTAAAATAAGTTATCAAAGCGAAAAACCTGGACCCTGGCAAACATCAAAAATTTCGGCGTTAGATGGGTTATTAAAAATTGTTTTGTAGTACGCTAATGTAGGAGTTAGAAAAATTAACCCTTGCCCACCTCAGTAATTATTAGAATTTTTTTCGTCAAGTTATAGCTAAGAACAAATATATATATATATATATATATATATATATATATATATATATATATATATATATATATATATATATATATTAGTTTTGCAATTTACAACCGTCGTCATTTGTTTGCTGTGGCTCCAGCGCCATTTTTAAATAGCAGGATATAATTCTTTTCAGCTATACCTGTAGAGAAATTTACGTACTTTTAATATATCTACTGTTTCCGCAGGAATACCTGACAAAGTTATTGACAACTGTATAAAAACTATAGTGCAGGTCTGTCGTAAAATAAGCATCAAATCTTGAACTTAACTAAAAACGTAAAACTTTATTAAGAAAAATATTATTAGACATGACAACAGTAATAAATTGTATTAAAGAAATTGTTGAAAATGTGAGCTGGTGATGTTTATACGCTGGCAGCGCTTGGTGACACTGCTAGCTACTCGGGTTGGTATATCTTTGCTAATATTAGCAATAGCAAGTAAGTCTTTTAATTTGTCTGTCTTTGGGACACTGTTATATATAACACATTTTTTTAACTGGCTCTACTAAAACAAGTCTAGTGAGCTGGAAACCGTGGAACAAGAAAGCCATTTAGTTGGATAGTACTTAACCAATTTTGTTTAAACATTTCGTTCAAATACTTTTTAGTAAGAATGGCATAATGTGCAGGAGCAAGAGCACCATATTGTTGGAAAAACATATGCTGCGGAACAAACAGTAGCAGTTCGTCCAAATACAAGTCTATATCGCTGGTAAGTAAATTGTCATTAGTGTTGCATGCGAAACGCGAGAAGTCTCGTTTCGTCTTGCAGTCTCGTATGCTTTGTGAGACGAGTCGCGAGACGAGACTTGTCATTTTTTGCGAAACGAGACGCGAGACGAGATTTTGTTCGGCATCGTGCAAGAAGTTTCACGAGGCTTCTTGCGTCTCGCAAAATGATAGTGCTGTGCTCGTAATATATACTGTGTAATATATATTTATGTTTACTTGACATACAAAGAATCAAGATTTGTAAATGTGTACCGTATTATAAAAATTCTTCTAGTAAGCTATGAAAAATATGTCATGTTAACAACATCCGCTTAATTTCACATACTAAACTTAAACCTTAATCATGTTTTCATTTGAAAATTGAGTGGATAATGCCAACATTAACATAAGAATATTATTTTGCTATTTTTCCATAGTTAAATTGTGCCGTTTTTTTTTCTTCTACATGGGTAGAGGACCTAAAACACACACAACAAAGTATAAGAACATACTTTGGCAAAGCTAGTTCGACTTTCGGGGTTGCTGTGATTGCAAGAGACCAAGATCATAAGGGTTAAGAAAAATAATTTAGTTGTGTGAGACACTAAATTTTCTTATACTAATGGTTACTGAGAAACGACAACAACAAAACAGTAAGGAACACGTAACGCAAGTATATATTGGGGCATTATAATTTATCCCAATATATTGAAAATAATCAGAAATTAAATTTTGTTCTACTTTTATAAATGAAATGTTATTTCTTATTTACATAATAATCAACAAAACATGTAGTGTCAGACCAATGACTTAAACAAAGTCAGACACTTTTATAAAATAAGGTTTAAACTTAAATTCTATAATTAGTTTTGACAAAATAAAATGAATTGTTTAAAGTTCACTAGATAAAAATATAGTGGGCTATTTAAATTGAGTAGATATAAATTAAACTTTTAATACCTAAAAAGTTTCATGGGCCGTTTGGGAATTAAACCGGACTAATTTGTATTTCAAATTAAAGCAACATGAATAAAAATTTTAACACATAAGATTTGTTCAAAATTTTTGCATATGCAGAAAGTACTGAAATATGTCTACAATTAGATATTTTGCTTACTGCACTTGATTTATAGATAGGCGACACCTTGGTTAATTTCCATTTTGCAGGGAAGGTTTCTGATTTCAAGAATGGGTTATAGAGTACACTAAACAGAACCTTTATTAATAATAAATAAATAAATAAAAGAAGAGTATCTTAGTACTTTTATCTTCACAATAATAAAATTATTACAATGTCAATTTAGTTAAAATACGACGAGCGCTTTCGACTATTAAGTCATCAAGTCTAACAGAAAACTAAAATTGAACTAAAATATATATATAAGCAATTTTAGTTTTCTGTCAGACTTGATAATGACTTAATAGTCGAAAGCGCTCGTCGTATTTTAATTAAATTGACATTGTAATAATTTTATTATTGTGAAAATAAAAGTACTAAAATATACTTCTTTTATTTATTTATTTATTATTATTATGGATCTTCACCAAGTCAACGCTGATTACATTAATAAGAACCTTTATTGATGTTAAGTGGAATCCTGTTGGATCCCGAGACCTTCTTGTCTTTAGCCTTGTAGTTGCTTGCTTCTACAACATCGTTCTCAGTAATTAAGTCAACGTGAAACAAATCCAAATCGTTACTATTTATTTTCAAATCATAATCCAAAATATTGTTTGATTTTCCACTGTATACTAACGAAAAGTAGACTGTACTAAGTTCTAAGATGTCATCATCATTAGGTTTTCAGTCTTGGAGTTCCAGGACCAGTTGGTCAGACACGTACCCTCATTCTCTCCTATTCTGAACGAACCTACACATTTCCCTGAAATTCGCACAATCTGCATCTGTCATCATCTGCGTGCAAAAGCAGATCTCGGTCTGCCTCTACTTCTTTTTTTCCTATCTCTGCTTGTAATATATCCCGTACTATTCTCCAAAAATGTCTTAGAACATATCCTACACTTCTATTTCTCTAATTTCTTTTATTCCACAAATATCTTTCTTCCTCTACAATTTCTATAACCTGTTTGTTATTAACCTTGTTTGTCCATGCTATCATCATTATACATCTGAAACACAACATTCCAGAAGGCTTCTATTTCTTTCTGTCTGGTTTTCTTACTGCCCCTATTTCATAGACATACCGTGCTGGGCTCCACACACATGCTTTAGCACAATCAACATTAGTTGAAAATATTTTACAACACACACCTGTAGTTGTTTATAATAATCATCAGATTTAAGTGCACTTATTTTTTCGTCGTTAGTTGGACGAGTAGCTCCATTTATTCATGTTCTGAACTAGCCTACACAGTTCCTTGAAATTTTCACAACAGCCTAGATACAGCTTCCCTTCTATTGTTTTTTAATTATTTGCCCGTTTTCACCAAGATTCAGTGGTATGTAAAGGAGGTTAAGCAACCTGTGGCTGCCAAGGATCCCCCAACACTTAGCCATTGCTGAATTAATAGTTTCCAGTAAATACTTTCGTACAATTAACATTAGTTGATAATATCGCAAGACCAATACCTGTAGTTGTTTATAATAAACATCATGTTTAAGTACATTTATTTTCTTCGTTATTAGTGTTTCCATCTTGGGGCTTGTTGGATGCGTACCTCCAGCTATTTCTATTCTGAGCTAGCCTACATATTTTCCTGAAATTCCTACATCCTACATTTTTCACTATCTGTGTGCAAAAGTCCAACCTAGGTCTACCTCTACTTCTGTTTTTCCTATCTCTGCTTCTAATATATTCCGTACTATTCCCTCATGCCCTAGTACGTGGCCTATCATTCTATCTCTACTATTTTTTACTGTTTACCACATATTTCCTTCTTCCCCTATCATTTCCAGTACCTCTTTGTTCTTAACTTTGTTTGTTCATGATATTTTTATCATACGTCTGTCCACATCAAAGGCATCTACCTCTTTCTTATCCGTTTCTCCTACTGTCCAGGTTTCACAGACGTACAGTGCTGTGCTCCAAATGTGTTTTTATATTTGTTGCTTTCGAACACAGTAGTTGCTTTTTCTTGTTAAATGTAGCACGAACTTATACTAATCTTTGTTTTATATCTTTTGCGCTTTTCCCATTTTGCGTTATTTGGCTTCCTAGGTAGCAGAAATCCTTCATTTCTTGCAAGTTCTTGTTACCAATACTTGTTTTCGGTTTACTTTCCCCTCCTTTGCACATCAGAACTTTAGTTTTATTTTTGTTAATTTTTATACCGTATCTCTCTGTTAGAACTGTTCCTATTTTATTAAAAG
Source organism: Platerodrilus igneus (assembly GCA_036346225.1). NCBI lineage: Eukaryota > Metazoa > Arthropoda > Insecta > Coleoptera > Lycidae > Platerodrilus > Platerodrilus igneus. The sequence continues at coordinate 769,412 of JARFIW010001190.1, forward strand.
CAGCTTCTAACTCTTCTTTGCTAGATGCTAGTACCGCTATATATCATCTGCAAATCTAAGCATATCAATCTTTTGTCCCTGCATAGTAATTCCAAATGTCTTCCCTGTGTAGATTGAAGAGGGCTAGCCGTGGCATAATAATAAAATTAGTAAAATTAAATTTAAAATGAGTACACAGAGCGGTGGCGTTAAGGTAAAAACGTCATCACACCAAGTACGGCGTTATCATATCAATATATATATATATATATATATATATAACTTCGTTTTCTTAGTGATAACGCTTATCATACTCTTGAGTAATATTTCCAACTTATCAGCTGCAACAGGTGTTGTATTTATTTTTTACGTGGGCAATATATGACTCCATTCTGAGCGGACCTGCACCTTAACGACGTTCTAAAATATCAGAACAGGTAGAATGGCTTGCGCGTTTCAATGAGTTAAAGAGCCGAACTATAGGTTTAACCAAATTAAAGGGGTCTTTAGTGAGGAACCAGACTAAGACAGGTCCCTGAAAAATGGCAGCGGCTTTTTCGGTACTTAGAGTGGCAGAGACCATAGGGGTCGGTATGGCATTCTAAGACACAGTACTGCGTTGTGGAAGACAACGGAAAACCACCACATTATCTCCCAAGTACACAGTGTACTTAAATTGTCATTAATGATGATGGCATCCTCTGGGGTAAAAAATTCCGGAGGTAAAATAGTCCACCATTCGGATCTCCGGGGGATGTGATCCGAAAGTATAGAAAAAGATCCATGAACATTTTGTGAGTCGGAGCGTGGAATGTTAGAAGTATGAAACAAGTAGGTAAGCTAGAGAACCTGAAACTCGAAATGAATAGGTCAGCACTAGACATAGTTGGAATCAGCGAAGTTCGCTGGCCAGAGGGGGGATTTTTGGAATGGAGACTTCAGAATAATTCATACAGGATCAGAGGAAGAAAATTTGGGTGTGGGGATAGTTATGCGAAAAAAGAGAGGGCGACCTGAACAAAACTACTTACAAAAGAACGAAAGAGTACTCATGATTAGATTTGAATCTAAACCAGTAAATACAGTAATAATACAAGTATACATGCCCGCATCTAGCTACAGTGAGACAGAGGTAGAGGTGATCTACAAAAATATTGAAAACATATTAAGATACGTAAAAGGACATGAAAATTTAATAATTACGGGGATTTTAATGCAGTGGTAGGTGAGGGTAGGATATGAGCGATAGTGAGTTTATTTGGTTTAGGCACGAAAAATGACAGGGGAAATAGGCTGGTAGAATTTTGCGACAAGAACAACTTAACCATTACAAATACATTATTTCAACATCATGGTAGAAGACGATACATGTGGAAGAAGCCAGGAGATATAGGAAGATATCAAATAGATTACATTATTGTTAGACAACGGTTTAGAAATCAAGTAAAAGACTGTAGAAGTTACCTGGAAGCAGATATAAATACTGACCACAACATCGTAAATATGAAGACCGCACTTAAATTTAAAAATCTGAAAAGGTGGAACGGAAAAGGGCATTTTGACTTTGATGAGAAGCTAAAAGATAAAGATATCCACGAAAGATTTGAAAAAAGTCAAATTAATTGCTGAGAGATATCGAGAAAATTTCTGATACTAAAGAAGTAGAAACAGAATGGAATAAAATTAAATTCAGCTTAGGCATGGCGACCAGAGATATTCTGGGGTATCACAAAAACAAAACAAGAAACCATGCATAACAAAAGATATCCTGAATTTAATAGAAGAAAGACGAAAATACAAAAATAGATCAGATGAAACAGGAAAACAGAGATACAAATCCATAAAATGGAAAATTATTTGCAAATGCATGAAAGCTAAAAAACAATGGATTGATGAAAAGTGTAAAGAGGAACAAACTAAGATGAAAATAGAAAAGACAGACGAAGCATACAAATTAATTAGAATGAGTTTTAGGAATATAAAACCATATAGCAAAAATATAAGAGACGCGGGAGCAAACGTCAATAAAAAAATTGTACAGAAAGTATCTAGATGGCAGGAATATATAGGGAATTTATATTCAGGAGAGGAACTAAAAGCATTAAAGCAGGAATCAGACATTGAAAATGATGTCCTGGGATATCCTATGCTTAGGGATGAGTTTGAATTAGCATTAAACAGCCTGAAAAATGGTAAGGCGCCGGGTACAGATAAGGTGCAAGTAAGTAAGCAGTAACAGAACGTCTCTTCCGACTTGTAAGCTATATGTATGAGAAAGGCGAGATACCCAAAGATTTCAAACGTATCATAATTTTAACTCTACTAAAAAAAAGATGCTCGGATAGATGTGAAGATTTTCGAACAATAAGTTTGACCGCACACGTTTAAAAAGTATTAGCTAAAATTGTACAAAGACGAATGGAAAAATGAGCTGAAGAAATACTAGGAGAAGACCAATTTGGGTTTAGGCGAATTAGGGAAACACGTGAGACTATTTTAGCTCCGAGAGTGATAATGGAGAAACCAATAGAAAAAGGGAAAGCGTCTATATAGGGTTTGTAGATCTAGAAAAAGCATTCGGCAATGTGAAATGGAAAAAAATGTTTGACATACTCAAAAAAATTGGATTAAGTTTTGGGGATAGACGGATAGTACATTGCTTATACAAAGAGCAAACAACAGTAATAGAATTAGAGCAAGAAAGTTGAGAAGTAAACATTAGGAAAGGGGTGAGACTGGGATGTGCTTTATCTCTATTAATTTTTAACTTGTACATGGAAGAGGCAATGAATACTGTCAAATGCAGGAAGACATTTGGAATTAAAATGCAGGGACAAAAGATTGTTATGCTTAGATTTGCAGACGATATAGCGGTATTAGCATCTAACAAAGAAGAGTTAGAAACTGCTCTTAATGAAATGGAAACAGTTCTAACGGAGAGATATGGTATGAAAATTAACAAGAATAAAACTATAGTTCTAGTATGCAAAAGAGGGGAAAATAAATTAAAAACAAGAATACAAATAGGTAACGAGAACTTACAAGAGGTTAAGAATTTCTGCTACCTGCGAAGTCAAATAACGCAAGATGGGAAATGCACAAAAGATATAAAACAACGATTGGCACAAGGTTGTGCTACATTTAACAAGAAAAAGCAACTACTGTGCTCAAAGAATACAAACATAGAAACAAAGAAAAGATTGCTTAAAACATATGTGTGGAGCACAGCACTGTATGGTTGTGAAACCTGGACAGTAGGAGAAGCAGACAAGAAAAAAGGTAGAAGCCTTTGAAATGTGGTGCTACAAACTTATAATAAAGATGTCGTAGACAGACAAAGTTAAGAACAAAGAGGTACTAGAAATAGTAGGGGAAGAAGGAAATATGTGGAAAACAGTAAAGAATCGGAGAGATAGGATGATAGGCCACATACTAAGACATGAAGGACTAGTGCGGAGTATTTTAGAAGCAGAGATAGAAAAAAAGAGAAGTAGAGGTAGACCTAGGTTAGACTACTGCACACAGATAGTGAAAGATGTAGGCTGTAAGGATTTCAGGGAAATGTGAAAGCTAGCTCAGAATAGAATTCAATGGAGGTACGTTTCCAACCAGTCGCAAGATGGAAAAACTAATGATAATAGTAATTACTGTACTAAAACATGGTAATTATTATAAACAACCACAGATATTGGTTTTGCGATACTCTCAACTAATGTTAATTGTGCGAAAGGATTTACTGGAAAACTGTTAATACGGCAAATGTTTAAGTGTTGGGGGATCCTTGGCAGCCACGAGCTGCTTAACCCCCTTCACATATCACTGAATCTCGGTAAAATAGGGCATATAATTATTAGAAAACAATAGAAGGGTATCGAGTTATATATAGGCTGCTGTGAGCATTGCAGGGAACTGTGTAGGTTAGCTCAGAACATAAATAAGCTGAGGTTCAAGTCCAACCAGTTTCAAGACGTAAAACCCAATGACGAAAAAGACAGCAAAACAAGTCAAAGTTTCACAGAATAAAAGCTTTGGGAGATAAACATTTCTTGTGAAGGCTCGAAAACGTTAACAAAACATTTCAATGGAAAGACACAAGGTTAGCTTCAACCGACAGATCGATAAAAAAAATGTAAGGAACAGAATCGTTAGGATGTAATAAAGACAGATGGAAAATATAGCAGGTGTTTGAGTAACAGACATCTTCAAGAGCGCAGGAAACAAATATTTGTAGAAGCTAAGATAGGGGCGTAGATGCAACAGGTTTAACGTCACACGATATCGATATTTCAAGGCGCACATATAGAAGAAGGGAGCTTTAAACGTAGACGACAGAGCACTAGTGGGACCATAAGACAAAGACAGGAAAAGGGATTATAAACTTATGAGTGGAATAAAAATATAGATGCAAACATAAAAGGACGTGTTTAGGATTGATGAGAGGCGATAGGAAAGGAGACAGTTCACAGAAAAATTAGACGGTTGGTTAGTTTTAGCGTGTTTCCAAAGTATAATGTCGTTGGAGTGGTAAAATTCTTGGTTTTCAAAGTTCGTTATATGTTGTGTACATCTAAAATTTTGTGGAATTAAGTGGCAGTTACCGGAATTCAGAGAATGTAGTGAAAATACGTGACACAAAAGGGGGTTTTGAGGCTATATAAGGATTGCCAGAGGGGCGATCGCTCTCTTATTCTCTCTTATTTTCTGAGTCGCATCACTTACTTTTGGTAGTATAGAGAGGACTATCCTAGCTGAAAATCGTGTAATAGTGCAGTCCGAATAATTACAAGTGTTTGAAATGCACGAGTTGAGGCAAGTAATTTAAACGGGTCGAATATAATTAAAAATAATTAAGACCATTGAAGCAGGATGACAAGTAAGTAAGCGAATTGGTGGAGAACTAGATGAACAAGTTAGTTGGAAGAGGAAGCGAAGTTTGGATTTTGTACGGGCAGTCGTATGGATGACGTCCACAAATTGATGGAGAACTGGATGAACGAGTTAAGAGAAATGCAGTCAAAGTTGGAAAGCAGCAAGATGGTGTAATCCAGGAACGCGGGTCTGGTGAAGATCAACTACCTAGGTGGTGCTTGAGAAGAACATTCAAGGTAACTTTTTTTTTTGCTGTTGAACTGTTGTGTTGATATGGTGTTACCAAATACGTTGTGTGTTTTGAGTTATTTGGTAAAATTTTTAGAAACTAAAAAGTAATTTGTTTGACATATGTAAAAGACAATAATTTAAATCTGAGGGTAAATACTTGAATACAATTTTTTATGGGTTAAGGAGTAAACGGGTCTTTAGCATAACTTCTGGATGCAATATTTTAGCCATTCAAAATTAAAGGTTTATAATGAGCTCAACATAGAGCTGGAGAACGTAAATTTAGGGTTTTAAGAGAGGTCCATCTGCTTCGAATGATTTTTTGTCATATAGAGTAACATAAAAGCTCACGAGAATTTAAGTTTAATATTTCAATAACGAACCAAAGAGTGAAATGTTTTATTGTGAAATGATTTGTAAATATTGAGATTATGCGGATAATTATTTGAGTTATATGAATAAAAGGGTGTATGTTTTATTTTTTTTTTTATTTCTTTTATTAGAAAGGTGTTGAGAGAATGAGTAACCGTGGTGAGTATATCGTAGAAAGTAGGGAGCAGAGCTAGCCGTGGTAGATCAACTCGGAGAAGCAATTTTTATAAATACCAAACTACAACATATCGAAATTCAAGAAATTTGTAACGAAGTTTTATTTAGGTGCAAATTGCTGGAGTTTTATTTCTATTTCAGAAGGAGCTATAGTGGGGCCCGATTTAGGTAATTACAGCAATATATACAGGGTGAGTTTTTAGTGTGGCAACGGTCAGTACCTTCGTTATTATAGAGCTACGTCAACCAAATTTGGAGGGATATTAGGCATGCTTAAAGTGCACATTTAAAAAATGTTTGGAAGCATACAGGGTGTTTCATAATTCCAGGATATATTAAACTTATATTTTTTTAAATGGGACACCCTATATATTATAACATTTTTGGAAAGCCCATAAAAAGAGCTTTAATTTGATAGAAAATTGTATCTATCTATTCCTTTTAGTTTTTAAGATATTCAACTGTTTTTAGAAAAAATGACCCTAATTAGATACATTGCCACTGCACTAATACACAACTTATGTTAATTTTCAAGATGCAGAAAATTTTACTATATACCATAGTATATTTGTAAATATCACTCTTTTAAAATTTCTTTACAGTATACAGGGTGTGTCAGGTTTCGCAAAATGCAGTTTTTAAAACTTTTTTTAAATGGTACCCTACCAATTTTATTGCTAGAATGGATAGTTCATTAAGTGCCCTTTCATTTTTGTTAAGCATTCCCTATACCTAAATCATTACTTTCTAAGATATTGTTGATTTTCTTCAATTTTTAAGAATGTTTTTAATTTACATAACTAAAAGAACTTACTATTGGAGAATATTATAAAACAATTAGTACATTTTGATTAACAATTAACTACACCTATCCAATAATAATTTTCACTAAAGATTTAACAACCTACAATAATACGCTATCAACAGAATTCTGCCGAATCAACAATATGCATTTTATAGAAAATGTTCAAGCAGGAAACCAGGCAGGCTTTGAAAAAAATAACAATTACAATTAAAATGTCATTTAGGTTTATTGATTGTAGTGTGTTGTCATTTAACAGGATATCTCTCTTGGTATATTGTTGATGCAAGTAGGCAATTTCTTAAACTTTCTCCCAATACCCAAATCATATCTATTTGTTCTTCCACAGTAAAATTCATTTTGAAAACTCCTTCAAAGATTACATTTAACACAGAACTGATAATGTGTTAAATGACAACACACTAAAATTAATAAACCTAAATGACATTTTAATTGTAATTGTTATTTTTTTCAAAGCCTGCCTGATTTCCTGCTTGAACGTTTTCTATAAAATGCATATTGTTGATCCGGCAGAATTCTGTTAATAGCGTATTATTGTAGGTTGTTATATCTTTAGTGAAAATTATTATTGTATAAGTGTAGTTAATTGTTAATCAAAATGTATTAATTGTTATATAATATTCTCCAATAGTAAGTTATTTTTAGTTATGTAAATTAAAAACATTCTTAAAATTTGAAGAAAATCAAAAATATCTCAGAAAGTAATGGATTTAGGTATAGGGAATGCTTAACAAAAATGAAAGGACACTTAATGAACTATCCATTGTAGCAATAAAATTGCTAGAGTTCCGTTTAAAAAAAGGTTTAAAAATTGCATTTGGCGAAACCTGACACACCCTGTATACTGTGAAGAAATTTCAAAAGAGTGATAATTACAAATATACTATGGTATATAGTAAAATTTTTTGCATCTTGAAAACTAACATAAGTTGTGTATTAGTGCAGTCGCAATGTATCTAATTAGGGTCATTTTTTTTTAAAACAGTTGAATATCTCAAAAACTGAAAGGAATAGACAGATACAATTTTATATCAAATTAAAGCTCTTTTTATGGGCTTTCCAAAATGTAATCATATATAGGGTGTTCCATTAAAAAAAATATAAGTTTAAAATGTCCTGGAATTATGAAACACCCTGTATGCTTCCAAATATTTTTAAAATGTGCACTTTAGTCATGACTAATATCTCTCCAAATTTGGTTTACGTAGCTTTTATAATAACGGAGTTATCGACCGTTGCCACACTAAAAACCCACCCTGTATATATATATATATATATATAAATATATATATATATTAAGATATAAATTTTCTTGACCATATATAAATAGTAATGAATGTTCCTGGAAAATGGTCAGGTATAAGTAAAACAACTCAATTTGTTTTCATTGGTTTTTCATATATTTTCATGCTTTACGCGTTTCGGTTCCAAATAACCATTTTCAAAATAGCAGTTGCACTAAAACATTTTTAAAATAAATAACAGATACATTATAACTATTGTACGTCGTAAAGGTTTAGAAATGTTATACTGAAAATGTTTTAGTGCAACTGCTATTTTGAAAATGGTTATTTGGAACCGAAACGCGTAAAGCATGAAAATATATGAAAAACCAATGAAAACAAATTGAGTTGTTTTACTTATACCTGACCATTTTCCAGGAACATTCATTACTATTTATATATGGTCAAGAAAATTTATATCTTAATATATATATATATTTATATATATATATATATATATACAGGGTGGGTTTTTAGTGTGGCAACGGTCGATAACTCCGTTATTATAAAAGCTACGTAAACCAAATTTGGAGAGATATTAGTCATGACTAAAGTGCACATTTTAAAAATATTTGGAAGCATACAGGGTGTTTCATAATTCCAGGACATTTTAAACTTATATTTTTTTTAATGGAACACCCTATATATGATTACATTTTGGAAAGCCCATAAAAAGAGCTTTAATTTGATATAAAATTGTATCTGTCTATTCTTTTCAGTTTTTGAGATATATAACTGTTTTAAAAAAAAATGACCCTAATTAGATACATGGCGACTGCACTAATACACAACTTATGTTAATTTTCAAGATGCAAAAAATTTTACTATATACCATAGTATATTTGTAATTATCACTCTTTTGAAATTTCTTCACAGTATACAGGGTGTGTCAGGTTTCGCCAAATGCAATTTTTAAAGTTTTTTTTAAACGGAACCCTAGCAATTTTATTGCTACAATGGATAGTTCATTAAGTGTCCTTTCATTTTGGTTAAGCATTCCCTATACCTAAATCCATTACTTTCTGAGATATTTTTGATTTTCTTCAAATTTTAAGAATGTTTTTAATTTACATAACTAAAAATAACTTACTATTGGAGAATATTATATAACAATTAATACATTTTGATTAACAATTAACTACACTTATACAATAATAATTTTCACTAAAGATATAACAACCTACAATAATACGCTATTAACAGAATTCTGCCGGATCAACAATATGCATTTTATAGAAAACGTTCAAGCAGGAAATCAGGCAGGCTTTGAAAAAAATAACAATTACAATTAAAATGTCATTTAGGTTTATTAATTTTAGTGTGTTGTTATTTAACACATTATCAGTTCTGTGTTAAATGTAATCTTTGAAGGAGTTTTCAAAATGAATTTTACTGTGGAAGAACAAATAAATATGATTTGGGTATTGGGAGAAAGTTTAAGAAATTGCCTACTTGCATCAACAATATACCAAGAGAGATATCCTGTTAAATGACAACACACTACAATCAATGAACCTAAATGACATTTTAATTGTAATTGTTATTTTTTTCAAAGCCTGCCTGGTTTCCTGCTTGAACATTTTCTATAAAATGCATATTGTTGATTCGGCAGAATTCTGTTGATAGCGTATTATTGTAGGTTGTTAAATCTTTAGTGAAAATTATTATTGGATAGGTGTAGTTAATTGTTAATCAAAATGTACTAATTGTTTTATAATATTCTCCAATAGTAAGTTCTTTTAGTTATGTAAATTAAAAACATTCTTAAAATTTGAAGAAAATCAACAATATCTTAGAAAGTAATGATTTAGGTATAGGGAATGCTTAACAAAAATGAAAGGGCACTTAATGAACTATCCATTCTAGCAAAAAATTGGTAGGGCACCATTTAAAAAAAGTTTTAAAAACTGCATTTTGCGAAACCTGACACACCCTGTATACTGTAAAGAAATTTTAAAAGAGTGATATTTACAAATATACTATGGTATATAGTAAAATTTTCTGCATCTTGAAAATTAACATAAGTTGTGTATTAGTGCAGTGGCAATGTATCTAATTAGGGCCATTTTTTCTAAAAACAGTTGAATATCTCAAAAACTAAAAGGAATAGATAGATACAATTTTCTATCAAATTAAAGCTCTTTTTATGGGCTTTCCAAAAATGTTATAATATATAGGGTGTTCCATTTAAAAAAATATAAGTTTAATATATCCTGGAATTATGAAACACCTTGTATGCTTCCAAATATTTTTTAAATGTGCACTTTAAGCATGCCTAATATCCCTCCAAATTTGGTTGACGTAGCTCTATAATAACGAAGTTACTGACCGTTGCCACACTAAAAACTCACCCTGTATATATTGCTGTAATTACCTAAATCGGGCCCCACTATAGCTCCTTCTGAAATAGAAATAAAACTCCAGCAATTTGCACCTAATTAAAACTTCGTTACAAATTTCTTGAATTTCGATATGTTCTAGTTTGGTATTTATAAAAATTGCTTCTCCGAGTTGATCTACCACGGCTAGCTCTGCTCCCTACTTTCTACGATATACTCACCACGGTTACTCATTCTCTCAACACCTTTCTAATAAAAGAAATAAAAAAAAAATAAAACATACACCCTTTTATTCATATAACTCAAATAATTATCCGCATAATCTCAATATTTACAAATCATTTCACAATAAAACATTTCACTTTTTGATTCGTTATAGAAATATTAAACTTAAATTCTCGTGAGCTTTTATGTTACTCTATATGACAAAAAATCATTCGAACCAGATGGACCTTTCCTTAAACCCTAAATTTACGTTTTCCAGGTCTATGTTGAGCTCATTATAAACCTTTAATTTTGAATGGCTAAAATATTGCATCCAGAAGTTATGCTAAAGACCCGTTTACTCCTTAACCCATAAAAAATTGTATTCAAGTATTTACCCTCAGATTTAAATTATTGTCTTTTACATATGTCAAACAAATTACTTTTTAGTTTCTAAAAGTTTTATCAAATAACTCAAAACACACAACGTATTTGATAACACCATATCATCACAACAGTTCAACAGCAAAAAAAAAAGTTACCTTGAATGTTCTTCTCAATCACCACCTAGGTAGTTGATCTTCACCAGACCCGCGTTCCTGGATTACACCATCTTGCTGCTTTCCAACTTTGACTGCATTTCTCTTAACTCGTTCATCCAGTTCTCCATCAATTTGTGGACGTCATCCATACGACTGACCGTACAAAATCCAAACTTCGCTTCCTCTTCCAACTAACTTGTTCATCTAGTTCTCCACCAATTCGCTTACTTACTTGTCATCCTGCTTCAATGGTCTTAATTATTTTTAATTATATTCGACCCGTTTAAATTACTTGCCTCAGCTCGTGCATTTCAAACACTTGTAATTATTCGGACTGCACTATTACACGATTTTCAGCTAGGATAGTCCTCTCTATACTACCAAAAGTAAGTGATGCGACTCAGAAAATAAGAGAGAATAAGAGAGCGATCGCCCCCTCTGGCAATCCTTATATAGCCTCAAAACCCCCTTTTGTGTCACGTATTTTCACTGCATTCTCTGAATTCCGATAACTGCCACTTAATTCCACAAAATTTTAAATGTACACAACATATAACGAACTTTGAAAACCAAGAATTTTACCACTCCAACGACATTATACTTTGGAAACACGCTAAAACTAACCAACCGTCTAATTTTTCTGTGAACTGTCTCCCTTTCCTATCGCCTCTCATCAATCCTAAACACGTCCTTTTATGTTTGCATCTATATTTTTATTCCACTCATAAGTTTATAATCCCTTTTCCTCTCTTTGTCTTATGGTCCCACTAGTGCTCTGTCGTCTACGTTTAAAGCTCCCTTCTTCTATATGTGCGCCTTGAAATATCGATATCGTGTGACGTTAAACCTGTTGCATCTACGCCCCTATCTTAGCCTCTACAAATATTTGTTTCCTGCGCTCTTGAAACTGTCTGTTACTCAAACACCTGCTATATTTTCCATCTGTCTTTATTACATCCTAACGATTCTGTTCCTTACATTTTTTTTATCGATCTGTCGGTTGAAGCTAACCTTGTGTCTTTCCATTGAAATGTTTTGTTAACGTTTTCGAGCCTTCACAAGAAATGTTTATCTCCCCAAGCTTTTATTCTGTGAAACTTTGACTTGTTTTGCTGTCTTTTTCGTCATTGGGTTTTACGTCTTGAAACTGGTTGGACTTGAACCTCAGCTTATTTATGTTCTGAGCTAACCTACACAGTTCCCTGCAATGCTCACAGCAGCCTATATATAACTCGATACCCTTCTATTGTTTTCTAATAATTTCACCGAGATTCAGTGATATGTAAAGGGGGTTAAGCAGCTCGTGGCTGCCAAGGATCCCCCAACACTTAAACAGTTTTCCAGTAAATTCTTTCGCACAATTAACATTAGTTGAGAGTATCGCAAAACCAATATCTGTGGTTGTTTATAATAATTACCATGTTTTAGTACAGTAATTACTATTATCATTAGTTTTTCCATCTTGCGACTGGTTGGAAACGTACCTCCATTGAATTCTATTCTGAGCTAGCTTTCACATTTCCCTGAAATCCTTACAGCCTACATCTTTCACTATCTGTGTGCAGTAGTCTAACCTAGGTCTACCTCTACTCCTCTTTTTTCCTATCTCTGCTTCTAAAATACTCCGCACTAGTCCTTCATGTCTTAGTATGTGGCCTATCATCCTATCTCTCCGATTTTTTACTGTTTTCCACATATTTCTTTCTTCCCCTACTATTTCTAGTACCTCTTTGTTCTTAACTTTGTCTGTCTACGACATCTTTATTATAAGTTTGTAGCACCACATTTCAAATTCTTCTACCTTTTTTCTTGTCTGCTTCTCCTACTGTCCAGGTTTCACAGCCATTGTCACGTGCAATTTGCACTTAAACAGTGTTTTTAGGTTAAGTTTTGATTTATGGAAGTTTCGCGCCATATTTTCAAAAGGCGCGGTGCGCGGGAATTTTAAATAGACTAGGCGGTACTTCCGTACGTCATAGTAGTGCATTTGCGCAGATGACACGGCACTAGAGGGGTAGACGAATACTTCGCGCCGACGTGAAAAAGACAAAGAGTGGGGAAAAGTGGTGGGAGTTTTCGGTTGGACGCTTCAACGTGGCTGTTTTGCCTGATTCTTCAAGGAGTGTGGTCGTGCGGGGTATCGTATCTTCATTTTTATTATGTAGATTTCCTTTGTTTATCTTTGTTTTGTCTTTCCTAATTAACCTTTCCTGTCGTTCCACTACATTTAGGAAGCTGTTACGACCCTGGAGCAGCCCGCGACCCGAGATGAGTTGGATGTCCCATGTTCCGCTGAAGCACCGGAGCTGTATTACCATCTGAAGTTACCGAAAAAGAGCTTTGGGTAGCCTGATGGACCTTAGCGAGGCCTACCTTAGCTCAACCCTGTCCGCAGCGCCGGATATCATATGTGAGTATTCCTTTTGTTAAATTTATTCGCTGTATTATGTATTATCTTAAATTTATGTAAATTTCCGATTATGGCGCAATATAAATTATCGGTGACGTCATGGTAGTTGGCCACGCGAAACCTGTAAAAGGGATTCGCGCTGCCCTCCGCTAGAGACGTCACTCTTTTTATTCATTGCGCTTGCGCGATGTATTTTATGAACTTTGGTAACTGTATTATCGACTTTTAAATGGTAACAACTATCACCAATTGAATTGTAATACGTAATACGTACAATTAACTTGTAATAAAATGGCGCCCTTATTAACGTGGAGGTTAGGAACCGGGGAATTTTCCTTTGTTTTTTTATAAACATTCAATGTATTATCAATGTTATTTAAAAATAGTTTTTTCACTTAAAACCAATTACCAAATATCTATAACCTTGAATTTTATACCCGCATTTTGGAACATGCCTCATTCCTTAGATGTCAAAAAATTAGTTGCTATGGCAATTGAAAAGTGAATACCGCCATTTTGAAAATATAACTGTTGTTTATAAAATGTGTTTTTAATATAATGTTTTTCTAAATTTAGAATGTGCGATCTGTTTGTTAACTTCAATTATGTTGTTGTGAGGGATGGGTTTATTTTTGGATTCAAATATGACCTTTAGGAAATTATCTAACCCTATTTTTATTTATGCATGTAAGTATAAAAAATGCCTTAGTGATTTACCTATTTAATAACAAAATTGTTTGCCTAAATATAGATTTCCTATTTACCTAAGTTTTTAGTGTCTTTTAAAGCGTTATTTTGACCTAACCCTGATATATTTTTTTCTCTTAGATATTATCTTGTTTGGATATAGTTTTAAAAGTTTTTCCCTTGTATGTTTTAAACAGTATAACCTATAAATGCGTTTTATAGAGGTTCTTGCCCTATATATAGTAACGAAATTACCTAACCATCTTTTCACCTTCCAAAACATTGCAATAAACTGCATTTCTTTATATCTGCTCTTTTGAATACTAAAATAAAGAAATTTCCGTTAACGTTTACTATTTAAACTCATTTACGTTAGTTGTTAACTCCCGCAATATTGAAAGAACATTCCAATAATTTGGAATACCTTTTGTATAGGTATCGTGGAATTTTTCTTTCATGTAGCGAGTATGATTTTGTCTTGATAGCATATTTTTTTTTAGTTATTGATATTTCAACGTACCTTAACATCTGTAAGCGAAACTTTCTGTTGAATTTGGTCGCTCAGCGTTACGTAAGTCTAGACGAGGATTCGGTTGGTAAGTTTGTCGTTTAGAATTTGTGAATCATTTTTTTTAATAATGATGTTGAAATTTTCCCTCATTGGTTTGGGTAGAACTCAAATGAGAGCTTCCCATCCCAGTAAATATATGCCTTATAGAATATCTTTTTGTTTTTCAACAATTTTATTGGTGAATCGAGTTTTAATTACCCTTATCTCTTCACATATCGATTCAAACCTCTTTAAATGGCTTTAAAATCGTTTAACCTTATGTATATCTAAGAGCTTTCCACGTTTACTCCTTTGACAATGTACCTAATGTTCTTAGCTTTCACTTGGCTTAATAATTTAAAACAACCCGCAGGTCGTTTGGCAAGATGGAACTTGCGTATCTCTCAATTCACTTTTGACGTTAGGCATAGACCTGTCAAATTAAATATCGTACCTGATGCCTTATCTCGTGATGTTGTTTTTCTTAACCTTCCAAATTTAATCCCTGATACCTCGTATCTTAATATGATTAAACCCTTACGATTTACCGAATATTTTTTTGTTCTCACCATCAATTAGTTAACTTTAATTACTTATTCCTTCTCTCATATAGTGTGTAATCTCTTATACGTTTAACTTTACTTCCATTAAATTAGCTACCTTTTTCTTTTGGTTGACTTTTCCTTGACCATACCGTTAGATATATATCACTTCATTCTCTACACCCCCCAATATAACCTTGTTGTTTCATTTAATCAACCCTCGAACTTTTCCTATTGCATATTATTTGGTTTTTAGCGTTTTTCTTACGTCATTTAATTTTGTGTGGTAATTGTCGTAACTTTGGTTGAAATAACTCATTGAATTTTTATGATTGGTTTTAGCCGATGTCGAGTGAATGCTTTCTTCTTTGGGCTCACATAGGACACGCGCGATCTATGCCATTGAAAGAAATAGTTCATATTGGCAGTTGCAAAAACTAGGATTGTCTATTCCATGTGTTTTTCTTCTAAATTATTGCAGTCGCCCACATTATACTACATCATTATTTCTTTCTTTTTCTACTAAATCAACATAACTTATAAACGTTTTTTTCATTGTTTTTTATTGAACTTTGTGGTGAGACGCTATTGCTTCTTATTGTTATATTATTAAATTCTCGGTTGTTTTAGCATATTGGAACAATGTATTTGTATTTAACTACTTATAATTGGGCATTTTTGTGTGTTTAGGGTGCTACCGTTTTGAAATACTACCTTAAAACAGTTTGTTTTTGTGTGTTTGTATCTGTAATGATACATTTAAGTTGTCGTGTCAACTTTTGTCTGATTTTCTTATCGTAGTCAATGTACTCGTTAGGAAAATGATCGTACTAGTTCTCTTAGGAGCCTAGTGAATGTTAACAAATGTGTATACTTATCTTGTCGGATTAATATCGCAGGTGGTCCTTCAGACTGCGCTGTGTTTAATAGGGACAACTCTCTACCTTCTCTCGGACGCTTGTCCAAAAACTATACTTTTTTCTTAACCCGCTATCTCCGCTATGCCTTATTCTTCTTTCGGTGGACCTGTTCTTGTCCCGGAACACCCGTCTGCCACATAAGAGTGATGTTCCCTCATTCCGAGCTATTGGCCACACTGGTTGGTTGAGTAGCGCTTTGCTATCCACCTTTTTCTCTGTCGCTTTTGCTCAATGCAAGCCCTTCCTCTACTTTCTTTTACCTGGAGTGCCTCTAATGCATTCCAAAAAACCAACCTCCTTCTTTTCACCGTTCCTGTTTCTACTGCCTTTTCATTTCTGTTAGTCACCGTGTGGTTGCGCGGGAAGTTTTCACAGACACCTGGACCATGTCTCTGCGAATCTTTCGTGGGGTCATGCGGTGCCGCTGTCAGTGCATGGGCTCTGGCTGGCAGTGAAGGTGTGTATGAGTGTGTGAATGTGTGAGTGGTTGTGTATATCTTATATACCGTGTGGGTATCGGGTGAGCGTATCACCGATATCGATTATCGCCGGGTGCAGGAATGCACCCAAATGTCTTTGCCGGTCTCTCGTGCTGTTTCGTGTAAACGGACCTGCTTCACGGGTTTCTCTTTTTAGAGGGCACGGGTCAATCCCCATTTAAACGGCTCTACTGGAGCCACTCTATTTGTTGTTATTCATTGTCTTGGGTAATAACTAGGCCAAAACCTTTGTCTTCTTTATTATCTTTGATAATACCCTTAGTTTTAATATCGTTATCTTACCGATTACCTTTAGTAATAACTTTAGTTTAGTCTCGTTATCTTACTGACTACCGTTAGTAATAATTTTGGTTTAATTTCTCGTTATCTTACCGACTACCGTTAGAAATGACTTCGAGTTATTTCGCGTTATCTTACCGGTTATCTTTAGTAATAACTTTTTTAAATTCATGTTACTTTACCTACTATCTCTTATAATCACTTTAGCTTAATATCGCGTTATCTTATCGAGTATCTCAAATAATAACTAACGCTTAATACCGTTATCTTGTCTATTACCTTTGAGGATAACAATTTAAGTTTAATAACATTGTCTTCTCTACTATCTTTAACAACAATTTGAGATCTTGTCTTATCTTTTTATCGTCCTAACGTGTGGTATCTATGACCAGACGTGGGAATTATTTTTTTGATATTTAAGTGAAAAAGCTAACCCAATATAGAAATGTAATTTGTCAGGTTAGCATATAAGGACTTAGTAGGTGGTACTTTTGGTAAATTTGTTGATTCACAACTGTGTCATGGACAAGTTAAATGTGCATCGGAGGAAACCAAAGTACCAGTAACAAAATTTGCCAGAGTGCAAGGTGACGCACTCTCATGAACTTTTTTAAATTTGGGCACTTCTTGCCAAAAAAGAAGAATAGTTTGATGCGACACTCATGTGTGTTTGCATATAAGAACTCTATGTTAGCTTTAGTTAGATAAGTTTAGATAGGTTAGGCGACTTGTCGCACCCGTGTTAGTTTAAGTAGTGTTTCATGCTCCCCGACAAATTTGTGCTGTCGGTAAGTAGTGTAGTCACAGGCTATCGGGCTACCTATTCCGTTCCTGGTACTTCGGTAGACGTGTTATCGGTCGAAAAAACCAGGTGGCGCCTTATATAAACATTTTGTAGGTTTTAAGTTAGGGTTTATGTAGGGTAGTTAGGATTTAGATTTTAAGCTGTTACTGTGCTAACAGACTTTTTCTTTTTTTTAAGTTTTTTCTTTTGTGGCTTTGTCGCGATTGTTAGGTGCAATTTGCACTTAAACAGTGTTTTTAGGTTAAGTTTTCATGTATGGAAGTTTCGCGCCATATTTTCAAAAGGCGCGGTGCGCGGGAATTTTAAATAGACTAGGCGGTACTTCCGTACGTCATAGTAGTGCATTTGCGCAGATGACACGGCACTAGAAGGGTAGACGAATACTTCGCGCCGACGTGAAAAAGACAAAGAGTGGGGAAAAGTGGTGGGAGTTTTCGGTTGGACGCTTCAACGTAGCTGTTTTGCCTGATTCTTCAAGGAGTGTGGTCGTGCGGGGTATCGTATCTTCATTTTTATTATGTAGATTTCCTTTGTTTATCTTTGTTTTGTCTTTCCTAATTAACCTTTCCTGTCGTTCCACTACATTTAGGAAGCTGTTACGACCCTGGAGCAGCCCGCGACCCGAGATGAGTTGGATGTCCCATGTTCCGCTGAAGCACCGGAGCTGTATTACCATCTGAAGTTACCGAAAAAGAGCTTTGGGTAGCCTGATGGACCTTAGCAAAGCCTACCTTAGCTCAACCCTGTCCGCAGCGCCGGATATCTTATGTGAGTATTCCTTTTGTTAAATTTATTCGCTGTATTATGTATTATCTTAAATTTATGTAAATTTCCGATTATGGCGCAATACAAATTATCGGTGACGTCATGGTAGTTGGCCACGCGAAACCTGTAAAAGGGGTTCGCACTGCACTCCGCTAGAGGCGTCACTCGCTTTATTCATTGCGCTTGCGCGATGTATCTTATGAACTTTAATGTAGAATACAAGTTGTTTGTATTAAAACTCATAAAATGCATTTACTGACGAGTAAAAAATCACCATCATTTGACACGTCTGTCGGTGTCATTCCCACCTTTAATGATAAAACGCATCAATTTGTGGGTTTGTAAACTTATACCGCAATCCATAATATAAATTTCTATTATAGGTTTGTCATATATAAACATTGTACCGGAGGTGACCCACCAAGGACTTTTAAATAATGCATGTTGTGGATCGCCTCTTTATTTCCATACGTACCCTGAAAGCATCCGCTTTAATTTTGGTCCAAAAAATTAATTTTTTACGTAAATAACCATCTATGGCACATTTTTAAGTATCGGTTAAAATATTTCTATAAAGTTGTGAATCACCCTGTATTGTACGGATAATAGTTAGCAGGCTGAAGGAACACGCATGTAAATGGTATTATGAGCAGGCAAAAAGGACTTCTGATGAATGAAAATCAATCCGAGATTAAAAAATCATTTCCGTAAGTCTGTGGCATTTGCAAACTTATTAAAAGATGCTTTTAATTACAAAGCAAAACCTGGTCAAGACCTGGGTGATTATTGCTTTAAAAAGTTAACTCAGTTAAGAGCTTTGAAATTAAAAATTCACGATGAAATTCTAATTGACTACGTAATTATAGGTATACTGAAGGCGAAAATATTGCGCGCATTGTTTGCTCAGCACGTTAGAGCTTAGATACATAATTTGCATACTTTAATGCTTTAGGAATTATGCCATAACAGGAAGCAATTAGTAATATTACTGTTGGATGTGATGGAACAGAGCATTTCAACACGCTATGAAAGTAAGCAAAATGCATTTATATAAAGCGATTTAATAAGAAACAGAACTCAGGTTAACACAGGAATAATTCAACATAACGTACAACTTAATATTATACATATACAATGGTTATTAATGTAAAACATTATACATCGCGTCAGAGCGCGAGCACGTCTGTTATATATCACGGTCACGACGGAACTCTACTACGCCTGTCTACCGGCGAGTTGTAACACGAGCGCGTCACTACAGTGGCGTATCCAGCGCGTGGGATATCACTACCACTAGCGTTATTACTAACAATTACTAATGTAGAACACCCTCAAAAATATCCAAATATGAAAACGAATACTTCCATGAATAAAAATAAAGAACGAAACTCGTTTCCTGTTTTAACTGTGGAAATTTCGGCCATTATGCCATAGTGTTGTATACCTCGCTTGAAATGCAACCAAAGGAGTAGACAACATGTTTTTAAAAATAGTGATAGTAAACCGTCATAGTTTATCTGGTCTTCTAGACACTTGCAGCACGAACACTTTTATTAAAAGTTTGACAGTTAATTTTTATATAACGTCATCTACAAATTATGTTTTACCGGGACTACAGTTGTATGTAGCGAAATATTACCTATCACTATTAAGATTGCCAAAGCCACGGATACAGTAGAAAAAATAGTTGTCGATGATAGCTTTCCAACGCAGAATACACTGTGTCCGAGATAAGGAGGGCCACTATGGGGATCTTGAAAACGGTATGAGATACAGATTTGGTTAAAAGAGAGAAAAGTTGTGTAATCAAAGGCCTAAAAAATGGCGTTTGTAAATCCCCAAAACAGTTTTTGGTTTTTGAGATATTTCGAAAAAATTTGATTTTTTTATTTTATATATTATTTTGTTCTGGCGTTAATATGGCACTTAGACCAAAACCGAAGGCACTTCTCACAACTTTTAATGTCTCTTAACATGGCATTGTCAGTTTTTTCCCCTCACGTTTCGTCTTTGCGGAACCATCTTCAACTTTTTTTCAAATACCGTTCTGGTGATCTGGTATCAGATTCTGAAAGCCCTATTTATGCAGAATTCAACGATGTATTACACTTTATGGTTTAATTGCGTTTTCGTTTTTTTTTCGGCCTTAACCAAGAAAATTCCTATTACGGTCTGTAGTGCATAGTTTTTAATTTTAAAGAATAAACAATTAGCCATACCAATTAATAGTTTAGTCATTTAGGTGTTTAGTAATAGTCCACTGGCTGAGTTTTTGCACTAATTTAATAGAATAAACAACGAACAAATAAAAATAAATTAACAGAAGACCAAAAAATTAAAAGCTTGCTTTGGAAAACAAATGAATGTGATAGTGGCGTATTTGGATTGACAGTAACGTTAGTTTTTGGTGCTTAGTTTATTGTGAAGTAATTAGTAATTTGTTCCATTAATTATGTTATTTAACGAAAAAAAGTTTGATATGGCGGCATGCTACATTTCGTCTAACCGAAATTGTTTTGTTGCAGAGCGTATGTATTTGCAGAAACATCCCGAAAGAAGACAGCCAAATAAAAGGACTTTTAGCAAATTAGTGGCAAACCTTAAAGCATATGGTAGTTTTAAAAACCGGTAGTTTCTCGGAAAAAGATCAGCAATAAAGAAACTGTAGATAATGTTTTATTAGCCGTCACAGAGGATCCTGGAACATCATTCCGGCGGATTGAACAAAACGTTGGTATACCAAAATCAACGGCACATTGTATTTTACAAAAACAAAATTTACATCCCTATAAGTAAAGAATTTGTCAAGGACTTAGACCAGGTGATTTAGAACGTCGTCGCTTATTCTGTGAATGGTACACAAGAAAATGTCAGGAAGATATGAATTTTCCATATCAAATAATATGGTCTGATGAAAGCATGATTACGAATAACGGTCTTTTCAACAGACGAAATGTTCATTATTGGTCTTAAACCAATCCACGTTTCAACAAAACATCAAGGCATCAACACTGTTTCGGTTTTAATATGTGGGCTGGCATATTTGGCACAACGATTGTAGGACCGTTTATTTACCACCGTAACTTAACATCAGAGCGTTACCTATATTTGCTGCAAAACGATTTAGAGGATGCTCTCGATAACATACCTCTGGCGACAGTTTACAACTGTTGGATACAGCAGATGGTGCACCTGCACATAATTCCAGAGCCGTTCGGGAATACCTTTCAATGAGATTTCCAGAGAAGGTGATTAGCACGCATTCGAAAACACCCTGGCCAGCGCGTTGACCCGATGTAACACCGCTTGATTTCTTTGTATGGGGGTTTGTTAAGAATCATGTTTATCGGCAAAATTTTCCTACAGAACAAGACCTAATGAGGTTAGTTCTGGAAGCATTTGCTGGTATTACTCCACAAATGTTGACTAAAGTTTTAGAATCGACAGTTAGAAGGCGCTATTTATGTTTTGAAAATAATGGAATTTTGTTCGAACCTATGCTCTAAATTTATTTGTTTTGTTCGTGTTCGTTAATTTAATTTTATTTGTTCGTTGTTTATTCTATTAAATTAGTGCATAAACCCAGCCAGTAGACTATTGCTAAACACCTAAATGACTAAACTATTAATTGGTATAGCTAATTGTTTAATCTTTAAAATTAAAAACTATGCACTACAGGTCCGTAATAAGAATTTTCTTGATTAAGGCTGAAAAAAAGGAAAACGCAATTAAACCATAAAGTGTAATACATCGTTGAATTCGGCATAAAAAGGACTTTCAGAATCTGATACCAGATCACCAGGACGGTATTTAAAAAAAAAGTTAAAGATGGTTCCGCGAAAACGAAACGTCTGGTGAAAAAACTGACAATGCCATGTTAAGGAACCTTAAAAGTTGCTGTGGAGAAGGGCTTTCGGTTTTGATCTAGGTGCCATATTAACGCCACAACAAAATAATATGTAAAATAAGAAAATCCAATTTTTTCAAAATATGTCAAAAACCAAAAACTCTTTTGGGGATTTCTAAACGCCATTTTTTTAGGCCTTTGATTACACAACTTTTCTCCCATTTAACCAAATCTGTATCTCATACCGTTTTCAAGATCTCCATAGTGGCCCTCCTTATCTCGGACACAGTGTATATTAATTGGTAAGGATTTTATCGAACAACCATACATTTTAATAGTCAAAAATGCGAATAGTGTCGCATTCAGATGTTTTTCAACACAGAGAGGTCTTTGTTAATATTGTTGACAGTTTGGCTAACAGTGTTATTACAGTAAAGGATATTTCTCGACAAATTAAGATGCGTTGAAATATTAAATTCCTTTTTAACAGTATTTCATCATCTTTTGGTCGCTTATGTAAAACTGATACCGTTTTTATGAAAATAAAAACAATTCCTGAGGTTTCCATTGTGTACCATCCGTGTTGTTTACCCGAAAAAAAAAAATGTATTTTACGGGTAATAATTACGGAACTAGAAAACAATATTATTTAAGAATCTTCTTCCTCATATTCAAATCCAACAGCCTTGGTTAAAAAAGAAAACAGGTAAATATCGAATCTACGTGAATTATAGGAAATTAAACGCCATCACAATAAGAAATAGGTACCGATTACCTTTAATTGAAGATCAAATTGATCGGTTGCAAAGAGGTAACAAGTTTCTTATTCTTTAAGCTTAGACCACGGTTTCTATCAGATAACTATGGCAGAAAATTCGATAGCAAAAGCTGCTTTTGCTATGCCGGACGGCCATTTTGATTTGTACGTGTTATGTTTGGGCTAACCAACCGACCTCCTGTGTCACAGCACCGTATGTACACAGAATTGAGAAAACCTTAATATATTCCATAGCTTTCCTTACATTCATGATATCATTATACCCAGATTTTGAAAGACTCGAATTAGTTTTTCGAAAATTCAGCGTTCACTATCTTACACTAAATATAAATAAATGTTTATTTTTCTAATCTTAAATTGTTTACTTAGCAAGAGAAACTAATCCGGATAGGTAGACCTCGGTTGAAACTATTTTGAACTTACAACCACCTAACAATGTGAAGCACCTAGGTCGATTTTTAGGATTACATGTAAGTTTGGAAAATTTATATAGAAAAATTATGCTATGATTGTCAAAACGTTCACGCGTCTAACACGAAAAATACCAATGGTCCTGAGGAAACTCGCAGGATATAGCTGTTCAACAGGTTAAAGTTGACCTTACAGCAGAACCAATTCTTGTTATTTTTAACTGTAAATTAATACCAAACTACACATAGATGCTTGTGCCATAGGGGTAGGTGTGATATTGTTTCAATTTGATGATGAAGAGAAACGACACATTACACCCTATTTTAGAAGACAAACGATCAGCGCTATTAATAGAGCGTTTATATTATTTCTTCCCATAAAAAATACAGTCAAATTCCTACACAATATTAGTGCATACATATTTTGCAATACTCGGGCAAATTCTTTTGCAACTTTGATACAATCTTAACTAACCCTAGAGTAAGCAATGTTGCACAATATTAGTAACATATTTTTAATTAACCCTATTGCAAATCTAATTAACCTCCCATAAAAAATACACAACCAAATCCTTTTGCACTATTGACACAACTCTATTAACACTAGAGCAAGCAAGGTTGCACAATATTTACACATTTAAAAGAATTAATGTGTAAGGTAAAAAGTATCATCTCATGAGAATAACATTGGAGATTGCCTCTTTATTGAATATATGTGGGTAGAAGAGAAATAAACATATTCTATGTACATTCCCCAATATATAGGGTGTTCCGTAAATTATAACCTACTTCGTCTCAGTTGTCACTATGACACATCCACCATGTTTGCTTACGTAACAAGCACCATGTTGGCTACGTCACATATATTTCTTTGACATGCGCCATTTTTAAAACGAAATTCTTCCGACGCACCCTGTACACTACGTTTAGACTAGTTTTCAACTCGCTTTGTATATCGCCACAAGCAGACTTTAAGATTGCACACATCAATATTTACCGATAAATCAATATCACGAGATTTTCAGCAAATGATGTGTATAAAGGTTCAATACAGTTTATTCGGTATGCTATACAATACTATACACTAACAATACAATTTTTGTATACAGACAAACAATACAATGATTGGCAAAATTATACATTACAAAATATACATGGCAAAATATAAATTAATAGGTATTTCTTTCTGCTGTTGCATGGAGTATTCGTGCATTCAGACCATAAAGCTTCTTTTCCAGGACCTATGAATCTGAAAATAGAAAAACCTATTAGAAAAGTGCTAAAACAAAGATGAATAAATATACGGCCAGCGTTAAGCGTCGCTAAAAGAGTACTTTGATACAGATACAGCAAATTCTAAAATTTGAAATTTCTGATTTACCTTCCTTTCTATCTTTTCTTTGCTTGACTAGCTTAACGAAAATTGGGAGTTTACAAATTAAAATCAAACACAGCAATATCATAAATCATCTATACAGTCTAAAATATTTTTTCTCATACAAAAGAATATAAAACATTTACAGCATAGTTTTTTTCAAACATGAAATTATTTTAACAAATACCTATTTACTTATTTATCAAAATGTTTCATACCTTATTTAAGTTTAAATTTACAGAACTAAATCTTTTTTCTTATAAATAGTTTACCTGGCTTTGATTTCCACGCTCGTAAGGATTGTTTGGCCAAGAAATCTTTGACAGATAATTTATTAAAAGGTCAAAGCGTTTCGAACCCGGATCATAAACTTCCTGGTAAATCTTTTACAAAATAAAATTATTAATACTTATTATAGCTTAAATTTAAATGACAAATACTCAAATATCAGTTACAAACAATGTTTTACAAATAATACGTGCAAAAATTTACAAAGCGCTTCTCCAATTCGTGATTTAATATGCTCTGCTTCTTGTCTATATTTTAATTTACGATCAAGTGCCAGTTTACAAGGTTTTCATATTATTTACATCTCCATTTAGAAACCAATGTGCATCCTCGGTTTAATTATTCAATCATAATTTAATTAGCTTTTCATATCGAAGCATTTCCCATCTTCATTGTATATTACAAAAGCAAATATTTGTATTTACCAATTGTCATATTTACGTAGGTTACGTTTAAAATTTTCTTCCTTATTCGTTGTTGCATGGTAATTATTAATTACGGTATGCGTATTCCATACTTGAAAATAATCTCTTCTCAAAGCAACATCTTCGCGATCGCATATATACATGAATCTCTTTAATAAAGGTTCCCGTTTATGTACAAAAATTATTTCTTTTCTACTGCGTTCCAGAATCGTACGGAGCGTAGTACACGGTAGCGATGCAAAATCTTTTAGAATTTCTCATTAGCGTCGAAATGTTGTTCTATTAGCTCGTTAATGTTGATTTATAAGCGCTATCTGTCATTTTCTAATACATGAGGTTATTTATCGCAATGCATCTTTCCTACAGTGACTGCGGACGCCTATAAATAATTTTTATTCATTTTTATGAGTTTTTTAATGTTCAGGCCGCTTCTTGGAATAAGCGCTTTTTTATTAATTAGGTCATATGAAATTGGCGTATTTCTTCTCAATTCCTTTCAAAGTTTGGAAAACACGTTTTATTTAAACTAAATTTACGTTATACAGAGTGAATTTGGCTGATTATTTAACTTTAATTGTTTTATCTACGGGTTTTACACAAACAGAAGGACCCGCATTTTCATAATCGTAATAAAAGATTGGTTTTCACGGCAAAGCGTGTTTTAATACACATAATTTACAAGATTTATTGTAGTTTCTTATGCAAAATGCGTAAAGCTAGCACTATTCCATGCTATTAACAAAAAATAAAGAGCATTTTTACATGCATCAGAAATGTATTGATAAGAAATAAGTGGAAATAAATGGCTTTGTATTCATCTTAGGGTGATTATTTACAAGCACGGCTTAAATTTGTGTTTTTACTTTTGTACATATTAATTGCTATGTATTTACAATACGCTTATTACACAGGGTATATTTATACACACGGAACTTGAGTGTTCTGCTTGGCAAAAAGTAAATTTTTATAATACGGGATGTAACCTTGAATTTTCGGAAATTTCTATTTGTTTGGGATTTTTTTATGTTTTAGTGGGCTTTATTAGTAGAATTTGGGTTTCAATAAACTCTCGTGACACCCTTATCAGGTAATTTTCCCCCAAATCAAAATATAAAATTCGAAATATGCGTTATTTTTACGCAGGCATGAGTAATTTTATTATTTTTATTTCTAATTATTTGCTATCCACAACTAATTCTACGAGATTTAAAATACACACGCGTAATCTTTTCATACAATTCACCTGTTTCGATCTTATAATTAACTAAACTTTTCTTAACTCTATCCTAATATCATCTACAATCTAATATTTCTATCTTATATTTCGAATTTTCTCATATTTACACACAGTCTCATCAAGTTTCATCTCAAACAGAATTCTTTTCACTATTATACATAAGTCATTGTATTATAGCACATTTCTTTCTAAACTTTCATAATTTTGGAAAAATATGGTGTATTAAATTTTCTCAAAGTTGTCCCGGCAACTACTTAGCTATACTACTTACGTCAAAAAAATTGTGGTCTAGAATTTCCCTATCTAGCCTACTTACATTACTTTCAAAATGTACCTTTTTCAATTACTTTTCATTAAATGCATAAACTTCAATTTTAAGTGGTTCACTATTAGTAACTTCTAACTTATTTTCACAATCTGTAGCAATTCTTAACTCTGTATCGTCCAATTCATAAGATTTCTCTTTTAAAAACGATTCCACTTAATTCCTAATTTCACTGGACATATAGTAACAATCGATCCCTTATCTACATTGTCTTCTAATTCTCCCTTAAAATAACTCACACTTATAGTTTTAACTCCCTCGTCCTTTCTCATTTCAATGATTTCGTTCTTTTTCCTACACTTCCAATTCTTTCTTACATCCACATATTTAAATGAATGTTTCAACAAACCAAACGCTACTTCTCGATACTTGTACATACGACATTTTACATAATGATTTGATTTTCCAATCGTAATTATCTCAAACGAATTATTAAGTTGTACTTTCCAATTTATTTCATCATTATTTAATTACTGCCTTTATTTATTTTACTTTTAAGAGCTACATTCACAGAATATTTCTTTATATCCTTTTCTATACCTACAATCATACTATTTTCATTAGCTTCATCTATTATTTCCATCTCTTCAACATCATCTCTGCAGTTTTCAATAATTCTGAGTTTTTCTGTAAAAACGATACAACTTCGCTTCTAACTTTACCAGGGCACTTAATGCTTAAACTCTTATCTCCTTCATCTTTCATCTGCTCAAATTGATTAAAAAAAATACAAACTCCTTGTACTTCTATATGGACTTCTTCGTCTTATTTTAATCCTCTCATCTCCCGTAATCGTCACCTTATTCTCGGTATCTATTATACCTTTTATCTTAATTATAAAATACATTTCCAAAAGTGGCATCAGCTCTTAACCCTGGCGCTATTAAAAACTCTTGCTCAACATCCATCTTTCCCAACTTCACTTTCAGAATTATGAGACTTTTAATAACTGCAAACTTCTTATTATTCGGCAATACTAAATAATTTTTTTTAATAAGGACAACTTTCTGCGTTAGCCACTCTGAATTATCTTTAATAAAACCTTCACTTACTACGCTGCTTCAGCGCCTGTACATAAAAGTAATATTATCTCTTTTCCTTCTACTCCATTGTCGTCGGCGTGGTCGTAGTCAGACAGTCGTACAAATTTTGGAGAAGGAGATGAATCGTTCTCAACTTTTGGCAATGGTTTTGACATTTTCTTTATCACATTCCAGTTCACGTACTATGAAATGTGAATCATAACCACTAAGGTACAATATCACAAGTATAAAGTTTGGCATCCTTTAATAGGTATTGCATTTATAATGAGCGGAAAACATGAATTTGCGTCCATGTGGTCATAATCGTGCACTTTGTCAGCTTCTATTGACTTCTTACAAATGCCGCTATTAGTCGATCAATCAAACTCTTGTAGTTAGGTCAAGTAGAGCGGGGTCATTTGGACGTTGGTTTTCTGTCCAATCTCCGTGTTTCTTGTTTGAGCTTAAACATGAACACTTTGGCTGCATCTGGACACCGATATGTCTCGAACTTACTCAGACTCTCGACCAATGAGCATTTGATATAGCACGCGAAACTCAATGGATTGTGATTTTGGACTTTATTCGTATTCGATTTGTAAGGCAGACTAATACTGCATATCAGGAGTGATAGGTTTGAGTGTGGTCTCGAAATAAGCGTAAATAATAAAGGGAACTTGTACCTGATTATGAATGTTTTTAAACTGCAGGATGTTACTGGTCAAAGTTGGCAAGGTTGTGGCCACATGACTGCAATTCTGCTCAGCATGCTTACGTAGCTACTGCATGGTACTGTAAAATATTAAGCATCTATCGCTAATTCGCCTACAATAATGATCTTTTGAGAATTGTGTAAACACTAGCTTGCCAAGACTATTAATCCAGTAGTAATGAGTTTTATCACCATCCTGGATGAGTAGAAGATTTACGTGTGTCACTCGCTTTCTCTCTCTAAAATGCAGTGGGTCCACGATGGATTTCCTTTCGATGCCACACACATATACTCTGATATCGTTCAAGGCCTCAAACCGCGGGATGTTTTCCAAGTCCATAAGCAAGTTGATACCGTCGAGATTCAGCAGCGTGTTGTGTGGATAAGATGATGGTTTATCTGAATGTTTATTATGTGTTAATAGATTAAGAGCTGCCATAATGGCTCAGACACAGAATGCTGTGTCACTTTTCGTACACTAAAAACAGCTTTTTATCTTTAATCTAGTAAAGCATCTCAGTATAGGATGATCCACGCAGCAGCGAGTACTTGTTAATATTAATGTCCACATGCAGTACTTCCTGTATGGACCATCCTAAGACGCGTTGCTAAAACTCTTGCGACTAGATTTTCATCGTCTCTGAAAGTTAGCGCTATACAAGACTCAAGTCCATGGATTGAGTCAACACCTTGTTCTTAGTGTTAAAAGATTTGACGTTTTGTGTACCACACATCTTGGAATACAGTCCATATAGCTAAAACTTAAATTTGTATGGACTTGCATTTCTTTTCTTACTAACCGCACAAATTTTGGCTCAGTTTCCTGTAAAAATGTTTCGACGTTGTTGGAGAATTGTCTTTACAGACACGATAGGTAGCTATCTGTGCCTTAAATGCTGATGCAATCTGCACCAATTTACCGCTACCTACTTTGCAAATCGCTGCATCCTAGTGAACGTTGTTGTTTAAATGCGTCCTAAACTGCTGTTTTGCTTTATCCACATTACACACCTTGCACCTATTAACATGGATACGCTTCACTGAAATTGCATGCGTTACAGAATCTGCATGACGTTAAACCCCTAATGTCGAAGGTTTTACACCATGTTGTTTCTCCCAATGGCGTTGGGTATTGTTTTTTCTGGCAAAAGTAGCATTGCAGGAACTACATGCAAAAACTTTAGTGGATTCCATTTTTTAGATGCTAACAATCTTAAAGTAAAAAATCGATTATTACAATTAATTTTTATAAGTTAGAACCCAAAACTACTACAAGATACCGTCGTAGCTACTGCGAAAGGTTCTATGGGAATTAATGAAGTGTTAAAAGGCTTATGTAGTCACGACAATAGAACAAAACGATTATTTTTCTGATAAGACTTGTATATTTATAAGAATTATCCATTAAATTCGAGGTCAACCTTGTATTCTAATTACCTGAAGCAATTACTATTTGTGGTTTAATAATAAACTAGGAAAACCCACGATAACATAATTTAAATTGACTTTACTTGTAATGACTCGTATTCTTTAATTTCCTCCAGACGGACTCAATTGCGCATACCCTGCATTTAATATAAATACGCAGGATGTGAATGTAAATATTTAGTTTACGACTATCATCGAGTTAATCTCAAGTAAAAGTTTAAAGTAATGGCTAATTCTGATGCTGACGTCACAGATGATGTACCGCAATTAAATTGAAACACGTTAATAGACAAAACAATTTTCGTTAAGTGGATTTCAACGTTAATCTCACCATCACAATATGGAAGTAGGGTTTGATTTACATGAAGGAGTGAGACCTACACTTCAAATTGTTTGCTGCACTAGTATGTGTAGAAATTTTGCTATACAAACGAACCACAGTGATGGGGATAAGTTTCAGTAACCTTCGTTAGAGTTAGATAATTTGCACGGAAAGCAAATCAAGCTAAACTAATTGGAATAACAGATGGGGTAGATGATGTAGTATTACACTCGATCACAAATTTAAATTGAAGCAGGCAGCGAATACATCCAATGTTAGAAGTGTATGGGTGGGAAGCAAATTTCAAAAAGAGGATACGTTTAATTTAGGAATTACAAGACGCCAAAATGTTATTGCTTTGAATTAAAGTAAAGTCATTAAGATATTCTAGTTAAGCGAAGTAATGAGTTAGGAGCTGCAAAGGTTGCATAGTCAAAGCCTTCCCACATTTTACGATAAGTTTGTTAGTGGTATAGTAAATTCAAATCGTGGTGGAAATATTGAGTTGACTGATGAAGAACGAGATACAATTTTAATAGAAAGTGAACTTCAATCAAGTCATTTTCTATTTGATAGTTACACTAATATCGATTACTTAACGTTTTTGAAAAAAATCACGTTACCCCGGACAATGGTTATGATGATTTGCTCTTCTGGGTTATCTCTTAGCTAATGGCATATATTTGCCGAACTTCTCGTTCTAAATCTACTAGATATAGATGAATTACCCTAGTAATCAGTTCATTCTATAAGCCATGAACTATCTACTACAATTTGTTTGAAATAAAATTTCTATTGCAATACTGTTTTCGCAATGTTATACTTGGCGAGTAATCGTAAAACCGTTGCTATAATCATATAATTCTTTGTCAAATCAGTTCTTGTAAATATATTTCTTTTAGACATTCTCCGTGTTATTACAATAACCGTTTTATTTAGAGGACCTTCTATTCTTTAAATTTAATACTGCCTAGTGATTTGCAAGTATTTTAAATATTTAAAGATGTGTGCTAAATCGGTGAGGTGCTCAAATAATACCCAAATAGAGAGTATTTTAACTAAATTATCGGAAAGCATATATTCCACAACTAATTATTTTAGTTAACAAGGATATTAATAAATGCCACAATTTTAATTACAATTGAAAGTTTGGCAAGACCTTTTTTAAACTCCACTTATTTTAGCAATAATGTTAGTATCCATAAATACTTATAGTGCTGCTATAGAACTAGTAACGTGTTCATAATAGCTCATAAATCGAACTATCCGTTACCGTGGTCAGTCCTTTTAGGCCAACAACCGTGTTTTTGCACATGTAAACTACCTCACATTCAGAGATTTTCTTCATTCACATGTAATTTATTTAGAATTTCTCCTACTAAAGTTACGGTCCCATAAAACAAAATTACTTGACAACAAGACCTTATACTGCCTTAAATACAAATTAGAATTAATGTAGATGCAGGACGTTTTGGTAATTGTAATACGAATGAAATGTTCAATTTTCAAAATTATGAAATTAAAAAATGACAACACTATACAGGGTGATTCACGGTGGATGGCATATTAGACATTTACGGAGAACTATTTAACATAGCGCTTTGAATTTTTGGTCACTTATGTAAACGAACATGCTCTCTCAATTTAAAATATTTTCAACTAGTGTTGCCAATTTTAATAAAACGTAGTAGTAACTTTGTTATTTTAAATGAAATACCCTATAACTAATGCCAGTTTTCGACTTCTTGTTTATTTTTGATTAATTTTTCTTAATTCTATTGTATACTTATCTGTCATGGTTTTCGAGATTTTCATCATTTTCCGTTTTTTATTAGGGAAACGTGACTTAAATTAAATGTTGATAAACCTATGCTTCTAAACTCTATGGAGATTTAGCTTAGGTTGGGGTTAGTTAAAGCCCAAAGGCACCACATCCTGTAACCAAATCCTCTAGTAAATACACGGGGTGATTCAGGCGCAATTGTTCCTTACTTAATTTAAAAAATTATTAAATGTTCGGAATTTTAAATGGAACACCCTGTATATTATTTGCAATTCAGATAGCAGCTAAAATATACTATTTTTTATCTATACTGTTGCTATACCTAGCTCTACTAGTTTTGAACTTATAAGCAAATATTTAAATAATTTTACCAAATTGGATTTTTTTTATCAAGCTGCTTATTTTGTATCGTTGTTACTTTGTGCTTCTTAGTGTTGCATACCTATAAAGTAAGTTAAACCTCGTATAAAACGGCAGAAAATGTTGATTCAAATACTGTTCTTATGAATTTCTTTATGTTACATGTAGAGTGTAGTAAAATTATAAGTCGCACTTGTCGAAAATTCAGTGACATGTATCCAGATTTTAAAGGCTTCTAGACAAGCTCTCAGGCCCGGAACTTCTAACGAAGAAAACAAAATTAATGTTTTAGCATATTTTCCCATTTCGAATGCACCTGCACCTTGCCGAAGTTTTAGATTACTAGAACAGGTGAAAGGGCTTGCGTGTTCTAATGAGCTAAAGAGCCAAACTACAGGTATAACCAAAGTAGTAGGGTCGTTAGTGAGGAACCAGACGAAGATAGGTCCCCGAAAGAGGGCTGCGGCTCCTTCGGTACTTAGATTGGCAGAGACCATAGGGGTCGGTATGGCAGTCTAAGACACACTACCGCGATGTGGAAGGCAACGGGAAACCACCAAATTACCTCCCAAGTACACAGCGTACCTAAATTATAATAAAATGAAAGCATTCTCTGGGGTAAAAGATTTCGGAGTTAAAATAGTCCCTCATTCGGATCTCCGGGAGGAGACTACTTCGGAGGATGCGATCGGAAAGTTAAGAATAAAAGTCGGGAACATTTTGCAAGTCGGAGCGTGGAATGTTAGAACTATGAAGCAAGTGGGTAAGCTAGAGAACCTAAAAATCGAAATGAATAAGTTATCACTAGACATAGTAGGGATCTGCGAAGTTGGGTGGTCAGAGGCGGGGGATTTTTAGAGTGCAGACTTCAGGGTAATTCATACAGGAGCAGAAGAGAGAAATTTGGGTGTGGGGATAGTTATGCGGAAAAAGATAGCATACTGTGTAGAAAATTACTTACAAAAGAATGAAAGAGTACTCATGGTTAGATTAGAATCTAAACCGGTAAACACAGTAATAATACAAGTATACATGCCCACCTCTAGCTACAGCGACGAAGAGGTAGAAGCGATCTACAAAGATATCGAAGACATATTAAGACACGTAAAAGGACATGAAAATTTAATAATTACGGGGGATTTTAATGCAGTGGTAGATGAGGGTAGGGAAGGAGCGATAGTAGGTTTATTTGGTTTAGGCACTAGAAACGACAGAGTAAATAGCTTGGTAGAATTTTGCGACAAGAACAATTTAATCATTACAAACACATTATTTCAACGTCATGTTAGAAGACGATATACGTAGAAGATGCCAGGAAATATAGGAAGATATCAAATAGATTACATTCTTGTTAGACAACGGTTTAGGAATCAAGTAAAAGACTGTAGAAGCTACTCAGAAGCAGATATAGACACTGACCACAACATTGTAATTATAAAGGCCGCACTAAAATTTAAAAATTTGGAAAAAAGAAACGGAAAAAGGCACTTGGACCTACAGAAACTAAAAGAGAAAGATATTCAAGAAAGATTCGAAAAAAGGTCAAATGAATTGCTCAAAGAAATCGGGAAAATATCTGATACTAAGGAAGTAGAAACAGAATGGAATAACATTAAATCCAGCCTCGACATGGCGGCCAGAGATATTCCGGGGCATACACAAAAAGTAAATAAGAAACCATGGATAACAAAGGATATCCTGAATTTAATAGAAGAAAGACAAAAATACAAAAATAAATCAGACGAAACAGGAAAACAGAGATACAAAGCCATAAAATGGGCAATTATTCGCAAATGCAGGAAAGCTAAAGAACAATGGATTGATAAAAAGTGCAAAGAGGTACAAACTAAGATGGAAGTAGGAAAGACAGATAAAGCATACAAACTAATTAGAATTAATTTTAGGGATATAAAACCGTATAGCAAAAATATAGGGGACGCGGGAGGAAATGTCATCATAGAAAATGTAGAGAAAGTGGGTAGATGGCAAGAATATATAGGGAATTTATATGCAGGAAAAGAACTAACTGCATTAGAAAAGGAATCAAACATTGAAAATGATGACTTGGGATATCCTATACTTAGAGATGAATTTGAATTAGCATTAAAGGGTCTGAAAAATGGTAAGGCGCCGGATACAGATAAGGTGCAAACGGAAACTCTAAAAGCCGCTGGTTTAGCAGTAACAGAACGCCTCTTCCAACTTGTAAGCTATATGTATGAAACAGGCGAGATACCCAAAGATTTCAAACACAACATCATAGTAACTATACCAAAAAAGAAAGGCTCAAATAGATGTGAAAATTTTCGAACAATTAGTTTGACAGCAAACGTGTCAAAAATATTAACTAGAATTGTACAAAGACGAATGGAAAAACGGGCTGAAGAAATACTAGGAGAAGACCAATTTGGGTTTAGTCGAAACAGGGCAACACGGGAGGCTATCTTAGCTCTGAGGGTGATAATGGAGAAAACATTAGAAAAAGGGGAAATCGTGTATATAGGGTTTGTAGATCTGGAAAAAGCATTTGACAATGTGAAATGGAAAAAAATGTTCGAAATACTCAAAAAGATTGGAATGAGTTATAGGGATAGACGGATAGTATATAGCTTATACAAAGAGCAAACAGGAGTAGTAGAATTAGAGCAAAAACGTAGAGGAGTAAACATCAGGAGAGGGGTGAGACAGTGATGTTCCCTATCCCCATTAATTTTTAACTTGTACATGGAAGAGGCAATGAATACTGTCAAATGCTGGAAGACATTTGGAATTACTATGCAGGGACAAAAAATTGATATGCTTAGATTTGCAGATGATATAGCGGTATTAGCATCTAGCAAGGAAGAGTTAGAAGCTGCTCTCAATGAAATGGAAACGGTTCTAACAGATAGATACGGTATGAAAATTAACAAAAGTAAAACTAAAGTACTAGTATGCAAAGGAGGGAAAAATAAATCAAAAACAAGAATACAAATATGTAACACGAACTTACAAGAGGTTAAGGATTTCTGCTACCTAGGAAGCCAAATAACGCAAGATGGGAAAAGCACAAAAAATATAAAACAAAGATTAGCACAAGCCCGTGCTACATTTAACAAGAAAAAGCAACTACTGTGTTCAAAGACAACAAACATAGAAACAAGGAAAAGATTGCTTAAAACATATATATGAGACACAGCACTGTACGGCTGTGAAGCCTGGACAGTAGGAAAAGCAGATAAGAAAAAGGTAGAAGCTTTTGAAATGTAGTGCTACAGACGATTGATGAAGATATCGTGGACAGACAAAGTTAAGAACGAAGAAGTACTAAAAATGGTAGTGGAAGAAAGAAATATGTAGAAAACGGTAAAAAATAGGAGAGATAGGATGATAGACCACATACTACGGCATGAGGGAATAGTGCGAAATATACTAGAAGCAGAGATAAGAAAAAAGTGAAGAAGAGGTAGACCTAGGTTACACTACTGCACACAGATAGTGAAAGATGTAGACTGTTGGAGTTTCAGGGAAATGTGTAAGCTAGCTTAGAATAGAAATCAATCGAGGTACGCATCCAACCAGTACCAAGATGGATAAATTAATGACGAAGAAAGTAACTGCACCTAAACATGATATTTATTATAAGCAACTACAAGCATTGGATGGGCAATATTCTCGAATAATGGTAATTGTGTGAAAGCATTTACTGGAAAACTATTATTTCGGCAAATGTCTAAGTGTTGGGGGATCTTGGCAGCCACAGGTTGCTTAACCCCCTTTAGTAAATCTCAGTGAAATAGGGCATAATATTAGAAAACAATAGAAGAAACATGATATTTATTGTAAGCAACTACAAGCATTGGATGGGCAATATTCTCGAATAATGGTAGTTGTGTGAAAGCATTTACTGGAAAACTATTATTTGGGCAAATGTCTTAAGTGTTGTTGGGATCTTGGCAGCCACAGGTTGCTTAAACCCCTTTAATAAATCTCAGTGAAATAAGGCATAATTTTAAAAAACAACAGAAGAAGAACCGAGCCGTATTGCTGTGTGAGAATTTCAGGGAACTATGAAGGTTAGTTTATAAAATAAATAAGTGCAGCTACATGTCCAACCAGTTTTGAGACGGAAAACCCAATAACGAAAAAATAAGCGCAAGAAAATCTGATGATTATTATAAACAACTACAGGTGTTGGTTGTGAAATATCTGCAACTAATGTTGACTGTGCGAAATGATATAGTGGAAAAACTATTAAATCAGTAAATGTTCAAGTACTGGGGGAACTTGGCAGCCACAGGCTGCTTACCCCGCTCTTTCGCAACCACTAAATGTCGAAGAAATAGGGTATATAATTGTAAAACAATAGAAGGAGACCGAACTGCATCTAACAAGAAAGAACGGCGCCTATGATGAAAGACAACAAACATAGAACAAAAAGTTGTTGAAAGCGTATGTGTGGAGCACAGCACAGACAGGATGCCTACAAAATACGGGCAGTCTAAAAAGCAGACAGAAGAACAGTAGCAGCCTTTGAAATACCGTGCTTCAGATGTATGAGGATGGACAGACAAAGGTAATAACAAATAGGTTATAGAAACAATAGGGAAACAAGGATATCTTTGGGAAAAAAATATGAGAAATAGAAGGGCAGAATAGGTTCTAAAACATTTTTGAGGAATAGTATGGGAATAAAATTAAATAAAAACCCTTAACCACAAAAAAATATTTAAATTACTAGATACGTATTTCGACCACTATGTGGTCATCATCAGTAGGGAAAAAAAAAAAAAAGCTGTTGTTCCGGAACACTTCAGAGGATATTCTCCTCACCACTTAGGCTGAAGTGAACCTTTCCAACCTATAATTTACTATATTGTTGCTTTAAACACTATCGAGGATATTCTCCTCACCCGCAGGCTGGTGTTCTCAACAACAAACACAATTCACTTGTTTGTTGTTGAGAACACCAGCCTGCGGGTGAGGAGAATATCCTCGATAGTGTTTAAAGCAACAATATAGTAAATTATAGGTTGGAAAGTTTTACTTCAGCCTAAGTGGTGAGGAGAATATCCTCTGAAGTGTTCCAGAACAACAGCTTTTTTTTTTTTTCTACTGATGATGACCACATAGTGGTCGAAATACGTATCTAGTAATTTAAATATTTTTTTGTGGTTAAGGGTTTTTATTTAATTTTATTTAAATCGTGCCACAGTGTTCCTATAGATTATTAATAGTATGGGATATATGACAAGCAAAGATAGGAAAAAAGAGGTGGATGTAGACTTAGATCAGACAGTGATAGATGCAGACTGTGCAAATTTCGGGGAAACTTGTAGGTTAGTTCAGAATAGGAAACAATGATGGTACGCGTCTAGCCAGTTTCAGGACTGAAGACCCAATGATGATGATGATGAGCATATTTTCATGCGCTTTCACAATCTTCAATAAGATTGGTATCACACGGATTCAATATAAAGTACATTACATGTAATTTTCCAATGCTCCACCCGAAGGTACTACATTGGCCAGGAAGCGAGTTTTTTTTACCTGGAAAATTTGGAATTTTGCCGAACCCTTGCTATTTCAAGCAAGGTAGGGATCTTTAACGTGCGTGACAACACTCACACACGGGACCTCCATTTTACCTCTCATCCGAACGAGGGTGTATTTTTGTGAAAAATGCTCGCCTAACATTTTTCAAGCGGACCGTGTCGGGATTTGAACCCGGGACCTTGGGCGTAGTAGTCACACACATACCACTACGCCACGGAGCCGCCAATATAAAGTACAGCGAATATTGGCTAAAAATAATATGCGCGACTTCAAGTTTATAAAAGTTCAAACACTTAAACCTGGAGATTGTCTACAAAGAATTGAGTTCTGCGAATGTTTACTAATGCATATTCAAGAAGATCTACATTTTTAAAAAAAAAATATTTGGACTAACGTGTCAAAATTCTCACGTGGAGGCATTTACAATCGAAAAAACAATCATTTTGGACTAGTGAAAATCCTCACCTTACGAGAGATTCTGCGCTTCAAGAGAGATTCAGTTTCAATATATTTTCTATAATAATGGACAATGAAATTCGATATTTAATTACGACGAAAAATATGCAGAAATTATAACCACAGTAGTTGAGGATTTTACAGATACCCTTACACTGGTAAAATACCGCAGCAGCTGGTATCAGCTTGATGTGGCTCTAGCACATTGCACAGCAGAAGTAAGCTGCAAGCTCTACAACAATTTAAAGATCGATGGTTCAGACGCTTGGGATCCTGGAATTGGCCTCCGAAATCTCCCGACTTATCTCCGTTGGATTTTTATCTTTGGAGTACAATAAAAGATATTGTGTACTAAACATCTGTAAATACTAGAGAAGAGTTAGAAAATCGGCTGAATCAAGCTTTTCAGTTCTTAAAACGTGCGTTTATTTGATTTAATTAAATAATATTGTTTAAAAATCACAAACTAGTCGATTTAGGTATAGGAGCAGTATACATAGAAAAGTAGTAAATTTCAGCAGCTATTTGAATTGCAAATAATATACAGGGTGTTCTATTTAAAAATCAGAACATTTAGTAATTTTTCTAATTAACTAAGGAATAATTGCGCCTGGATCACCCTGTATGTTTACTGAAAGATTTGGTTACAGGATGTGGTACCCTTAGGCCTTAACTAATCCCAACCTAAGCTAGAGTTCCATAGAGTTTAGAAACATAGATTTATCAACATGTAAATGAAGTCACGTTTCTCTAATAAAAAACGGAAAATAATGAAAATCTGGAAAACTGTAACAGATAAGTATACAACAGTATTAAGAAAAATGAATCAAAAATAAACAAGGAATCGAAAACCGGCATTAGGTATTGGGTATTTCATTTAAAATAACCAAGTTACTACTACGTCTTATTAAAAATGGCAACACTGCATAGTTAAAAATATTTTAAATCGAGAGAGTATGTTCGCTTACATAAGTGACCAAAAATTCAAAGCGTTATGTTAAGTAGTTCTCCGTAAACGTCTAATAGGCTATCCACCGGAATCACCCTGTAGAGTATTTTAGTTTATACTATATGAAATTGTCTGTATAAGTTCCTAGTTTCACGATAATATAGAAATGGGAAGGCCACACAATTTTTAATTATAATCTAACGATATATATCTTTCATTTTACTAGTTCATTGCTTGAATATTTAAGGAAAAATTGGATTCTCGTTGGAGATAAATTTTCAATAATTTCATCCTTGGGTGTTTGAATAAAAAATGCTGCGTGATCAAACTCATTTTTCGTTCTTTCCAATGCGCTCTTCGAAAATAATGTTAGTGGATTTTTATTTGATACTGTTTTGATTTTTCTATATAAGATTCCAAATTGTTTTGTGTCAATGAATTTATAGATTGATATTAAATGTTTTTACGTAATTGAAAGAATTTTTTTTCGATAATTTGAAGATTGTGTTGTACAAATGGATTTTATGTTCAAATTATATTAACCGTTTTTAATTAAGTTATAAATGGTTTACACATAATTTTACACCAGTTTTAGCAGCGCTTTAAATTATTTGAATGCTGGAAATTTGTAAAAAAGCCAACTCCATTATGAATTAGATACAATCAAAAAGCCAATAGTTGCAATACACAATGTGCTCGTGGAAACTAAACTCTTTGTTTACTAATATTCCCATTGAGTTAGTAGTAAGTATTATAACGAAGAAATGGAACCAAATTCAACCACATTGTAATCCTTTTTATTGATTATTGACCTAATTTTTAACAACACTTTATCTTTAATTCTAAATATTACCTTCAGACTTCTAGCACACCTATGTCACCTATCATTGATCAATTCGTCATAGATTCATTATTAGAGTATGCTATTAATTTACTTCCTTTTGACGTTCCCTTTATTGTCAAAAATATGGATGACATTTTATGTTCCGTTCCTTAGCATTTGATAGAGTATACAGTGCAGATTTTTAATAGCATCAACTCTAATTTGGTTTTTGCGTATGAAAAAGAAGTTGGCCAAAGCATTTTATTTTTAGACACATTGACTATTAAATCGCCTACCAACACTTTGCATTTTGACATTTACAAAATCCCACTGACTATGGGAGGTATATTATTTATTGCTCTAACTATGCGTAGACTCATAAGATTAACATCATTATTGGTTTGAAACATCGTATTACAAGAATATGTGAGCCAGCCTTGCTTCATACAAATTTAAAAAAATTGGAATTTATCTTGGTCAATAATGCATGTCCTCTTATATAACGGTTATTGTATTTAAAACACCTACCAATTTTAGTACCAGATCGATCAGAGGGGAAAAAACTCAAGAAACTACTTTTCACTTAAAACCTAGCACTTCAACTTGCTAATATTTTGAAGCAACCGGATGTGGTTATAGCATGTGCCTATGAAAAAACGATAGGTAACTAGTTCACTAAATTAAAAGATAGCGCAGATAAGTCTCGGCGCAGCAACATTATTTATCAAATACAGTGTAGTTGCAAAAAATCGTACGTTGATCATACAAAACAATGGCTTAAAAACCGAGTCGTACAACACAAAAGTGATACCAGAATTGGTAAATCCAATTATATTTTGCGTCGCATTTGTACAATACTAAACACAGTGAATTTTGAGAATGCCGATATATTAGATATAGAACTACTGATCACGTGGTTGGACGACAAACACAGAAAAACAACTATGGTAATTACCAATGTGATTAGGTAGTTGTATGTATATCTCTCTGCCACCCGTGTAAGGTCCATATAGATATAATCACGTTGAAACTCTTATCTACCGCTAGTCTTTGTCTGATACATGTAAAATGCCATTTGCCGCTGTTTTGTACCGTCATATCCCTGTATTTGTACTACTAACTATCCACAAGTATTTTTTTAAAATAGCATTGTGTATGTTCTTTATTTAGAACGATGTGGTTATCTACTACAATTACATGATATATAGCACATGCACGAACAGTATTTATTTTTGGCAGAAAGTTCAAGAAATCTTTAAAACACCTATTGAAGCATCCTTATTGCTATATAACTTTTAAATTATTTGTAAAAAGTATAAATGGAAAATTTTTTTATGGTGTGTTCATTTAATTGCTGATTGAATAAGTGTGCATACATGATTCACCATTCATGTCGAGGACAGGTCAACAAAGTAATAATTAGGTTACCATTTGGGACTCACTTCCTGTTTTATCATTTTTGTTAGCCTACAACTAACTATGCTTGATTAGCATTTAGCCAAAAATGATTCTGGTATCAACGACTTGAACTTTTTGTGCAAAGATCAAGATATTTCTTATCCCAAATGCTTTAACGATCTACCGGCTAGATACCAAGGAGATAAAATTTCAGAAAGGAGAAGTCTGGGATAGAGTGAAGTTAAAAAAACGCAAAGTTTAGTAAAAAAAAGCTGCAGCTAGGTTGGTCACAAGCACCATAAAAACCAAAAGAAAGTTAGGGACGGGTAAGAATAAAATGAAGAAAATTATTTTATAGGCGGATTCTTAGGGAGAATACGAGCAGCAATTGATCGGTGCGATCCGACAATTTAAATAAACTAATGGAAGCTGGTATTCATGCTGGAAAAAGAATTATTAAATGTTTTGGAGATTGAAGGTAGACTACGTTCCGCATATTATACCCGTCCCGTAAAAAGGTTTTTTACAATTAATTTTAATATTTGCTGGACTAAGTTCCTTGGGTGTCCCAATAAGTAGTGCAGCATGAATTGCAAATGCAACGAATCATGCAAAAACAGCTAGCAAAAAAATAAAAGATGACAAACATCACAGCAAACCAATGGAAACTAAAGCAATTGGTAAACAAAGAAATTGAATATTTTTAGAATCATATTAATAAGGCCCTGCATTATTTTTGAGGCCGCACAAGCAGGAGCTTGGCACATCTAAAAAAGTATAAAAAACTAAGCAAGCTACCTCCAAGAACTCTCACTGACGTGAATATATAGAAATACACATAAAAAGTTCCATATTTTTGCGTTGTCTTTTCCAGAGATAAGTTAAAGAAAATTATTACAGCACTTACAGTCGCG
Organism: Platerodrilus igneus; assembly: GCA_036346225.1. NCBI lineage: Eukaryota > Metazoa > Arthropoda > Insecta > Coleoptera > Lycidae > Platerodrilus > Platerodrilus igneus. The sequence continues at coordinate 812,076 of JARFIW010001190.1, forward strand.
GATATTTAGTGCTACAGTTTATTAGTGAAAATGGTCAAAACAATGAGCGTGTTTGGATATGGTAACGTTATATCAACAGAAGCCATTTAACCACCGATTAAAATGAGGCCGGACTAGGAATGCGCGTTGGCTTTAGTGGAGTTGAACACACGTAATACTGTGCAAAATGTACACCCTAGATATAAAGCTTTATACTTTGACATTCCGAAGCAACATAAAAATTGTTGAACGGGCTCTTACGAAGTGAAAGAAATAGATGCATATACAAGAGGTGTTCAAACAATGGCTCAGTAAGGTTTCAGACGTTAACGGCTACATTGATAATTTTTTCACACTAAATGGAAACAATAACATCCTAAAATGTTCTATACGAAACATTATACCAATCGATTTTATAGCGCGTCGTGAAAACAGTATTGGTAGCATTTTAGATTTTATAACCGCAAACTATCTACAAATGTCTTAAATATTGCAGACCAGTAAGTGAATACAATCTCGGTCTGCAACATTTTCGTGGAAACTAACAGCACAACAGGTTCCTTTGGGAATAATACTCTGATCCACAGTATATTTGAATTCGGTCTCTCTGTACCGTCCGGGTATTATTTGATCAAAGGTCCTAACCACTTCATATATTACCCTTTGAGTGCTTGGGATCGATAAACTTACATTGAGATTAATATACTTTTTACCGGGAACCTATACTTGTGTTAGACTGGAAATAAGAAACAACCAAATAGATGCCTTTTGACTTTGTATATAAAACACGTTACCACACGTCTCGACAACTAAAAGTGCAAACGATGTGATAGTGTTAAGTTGTTAAGAAACCTACAGATGAGGAGTTTATTTTTAAAATCCTTAAGATTTATAGTTATAAATTATGGACAGCAGATATAAACTTGCCTTCAACTTCCACGATGAAGGAATGTTAGGTTCGAAAGACTCGACAACAACAATGTGCCTAAATTGGACATGTTTGGAAGCTAAAAATTTGACAAAACCATAATAAAAAGCGATTATTATACACATCTGCTATTTACATTAAATACGGAAAACAGTGATCGTATTTCTATACAAATTCTAAGCAGTAACATCACATACCCAAATAAAAATTTTATATTTATTGGAGGGTGTATACAAAACAGCAGACGCGACCAAAACATACGAGTTTACTAGAAAATCCCTTTACTTTCTGTTTGAAAAAATACAGTATAAATTAAGGAACAATCAAATAGTGGACGTGGGTAGAATTGCTGGAATTACTAGAAAAATTAAGGGATTGGTATCCCTGAAGGAATTAAAAACAAAGTCCATTGTACACACTGGTTAAAGCTTTAGATTTGTATTCAAAGATGGACGTTTTGTATGTCCAATAACGCTCAGAATCGTTATCTGATTTTTCGGAGTTTACACAAAGGCTATTGTTAAAATGCTACAGGAATTTATTGTATTAGAGCGAAATCCGATGTGAATTGTTACAGGTCGGCCAAAAATACTATTACTTTTACCATTCGGTGTATATCAGGGAAAATATCGCATATTACATTAAGCGATGCACCGGCTTCCTTCCAGGCAGAAAAGCAAAAGTAATCATGTATAATGGTGGCATTTAGAAAATAGAATCTGCCTGAGCTTCCGTCACTGCCTCAATCAAAGTTGCAGGTGCGGAAATTTAAGTATTGAATGAAACTAAACGGGCTAGATGAATATTATTGACATTTCAAAATGGTACGTCCGACAAGCGGGATGTTAATGCCACGAGTTTTGCTAATGTCAATATAACCAACGTCAAAGTGTTTTAGTGTTTTTGAACCCGCAAACCTCTCCACAAGGTTACATAAACCTGGATTTAGAACAACAATTGCTTACAAGCATACCTGTCGTATTCAACTTTTGTATAAAAAAGTACTGCGCAGACAAGGTATCCAATTAATGTCAATTGGATTAGAAGGTTAAAGATTCGCCTATACTTGTAATCGCTTGTCGTCACCATTTAGAAAGTCTCAAAGACTCTACAGTGGACGTAAGAATAGAATTGAAATCTGCCAAAAATTTTGAACCATCAACAAAGGCATATGCTTAGACTATCCAGGACCCTATGATTGAGTACAACCCGTTCACAGAAGTTCATGATAGATTTAGTCTCGATTAAATAAATTGCACCTTTTTAATAGAATTGTGTAAAAGTTGTATGTTGTTTTTAAATACATAAGTAATTTTTTTACATGGGCGCTTGATTTAATAGAACTTCGCATATGGCCTATGGCCATGGCCTAAGACCAATGATTTGGCCACCTTAGTCAATCTAAGACATATGGCCAGATTCAGTATATAAGGGGCGTACTGTATACTCATCAGCATCCTTTTTGCGGCGTGCTTATGAAATGTATGCATACAATAAACGACACTCCAGAGATACGCTAACGAAAGCTGTAAGTGAAAGCCGGTAGAGCTAATAAGTATATATAGTTTGCTAGTAGACTGTATATCTTGAGAAGAACGCTGCGTAGACACCTCGAGCTAAAAAAACACGTGCTGTTCTTACAAAAGCTAAAGCAAAATATATGGAGATCTCTAAGTAAAAAATTCAAATACTTATACAGAGCTATGATGAATTTACCACTGTTAGTACAAAGCAGGTGGGTAAGCATAGACCTTTATTTCCATATAATTTAAGGGCTAGAATCATCGGTCGGATCATCAAACTGTGGGAAAACCAATGCTCAAATAATTCTAATTTTACACAAAAATGCACTTAAATTTCAAAATGTGTACATGTTTTTTAAAAGCTATTAACTTAAATATGAGCAGCTAAGAAATGCGAGGCGGCGCTGTGCGTAGTGGTATGTGTGGGACTACTACGCCCAAGGTCCCGGGTTCAAATCCCGACACGGTCCGCTTGAAAAATGTTAGGCGAGCATTTTTCACAAAAATACACCTCGTTCGGATGAGAGGTAAAATGAAGGTCCCGTGTGTAAGTGTTGTCACGCACGTTAAAGATCCCTACCTTGCTTGGAACAGCAAGGGTTCGGCAAAATTCAAAATTTTTCAGGTAAAAAAAACTCACGTCCTGGCCAATGTAGTACCTTTGGGTGGAGCATTGGAAAATCACATGTAAAGCTAAGAAATGCGGTGGCTCCGTGGCGTATTTGGTATGCGTGTGACTACTACACCCTAGGTCCCCGGTTCAAATCCCGACACGGTCCGCTTAAAAAATGTTAGGCGAGCATTTTTCACAAAAATACGCCCTCGTTCGGATGAGAGGTAAAAATGGAGGTCCCGTGTGTGAGTGTTGTCACGCATGTTAAAGATCCCTGCCTTGTTTGGAACAGCAAGGGTTCGGCGAAATTTAAAATTATTCAGGTAAAAAAAAACTCGCTTTCTGGCCAATGCAGTGCCTTCGGGTGGAACATTGGAAAATCACATGTAAAGTTAAGATATGTGCTTAAACCTTTAGAAGAGGGATATGGTTATCAAAGTTTGAATGCCTCGACGAGGTGATTGGACTGTCATGTAAAAATAGATTCAATTTGACAATACTGTCGCAAACTAGCAAAGCAAAATAACGAAGTTTTTCTCTTTGGCAGATATAAAAGTAAAATCATTAATTGCTTTGTGCCAAACCTACGCTAGCACCTTAAAAAATTGACTTAGGAATACTGCGAAAGTAATTGCTTTGTGGAAACAGGACTGGACAAATCTTTGCTCTATTTTTCAGAGTCATGTAAGCGGTAACACGCCGTACCGAAATTTAAAGAAATGTACTCGCGGAGTTGGAATGATATAACTATTGTAAAAGATTTTGATATTGACAAAGGGCGTAATAGAAAGAACTTCTGAACAATGGTTAGTCTCAAAAAAAGGGGGTGTGGATGGCAATCTACAGCTGATGCAAGATGCTGTATACAAAAAGTTTGTCGATTTCAAAAAAGGATACAATACATCTCAACAGGAATATAAAGAAGCATGTAAGCAGTTAATAGAACCATTGCAAATTACAGCTTCACATTTACAAGATATTATCGGAAAACTATCGAAATATACAATAAATGTCAAAACAAGAGTATGTCCTTAGCGGAATTCAAAAGATCTTTCGAAGAACTATTGCATATGTACTATGCGAACGTGTTGGCCAAAGGTGAAAACAAAAATGTAAACAAATCCATTTATCGTGTAAGGTATGACCCTGAAGAAGATAAATGGATGTTAGTAAAGAAAGATTTGGAAATTAATCAAGAAAACAGCAACATTACACTAAATAATATGAAATGCCAGACTGTACAATCTGCTAACGTATATGAACCTCTGTAAAAAGGTGATTCCACCTTGCAAGAGGACTTATTAAGTTACTTGAAAACGATTAAATCCGCTTCGATTTTCACAAAACGTTTCGATGCACTCAAAGCAACGGAATATACGAGATTTCCAACTATTAACATAAAATTCTAAGCGTATGTACACCCGTATATAGCAGAACTTTGGAAATGATCAAAAGCAACATTGTCAATGAAAAATAAGACGGGCTCAGGAATTTAAAATTAATTTAAAAAAAATTTAATGCCAGTCGTGTTCAGTATCTTCAATGAAATAATATCCATAAATAAATAGATTGACTAAGATTATTGATAACGTTCTATCATGCTGGTAACACTAGCGAAGAAAATTCAAACAAAATGGTTTCTATAATAAAGGAGTTGATGGGGGAGGTTATAATAGAATAATCCCAATAACAATAGTTGAGTTTTAAAACGCTTGTAGATCAGCGCTGTAATCTGGAGCGAAAAATGTAAATGCAAGAGTAGGTTCTCCTGGGTGTGGCTTCGTACTTACACCCAAAAGCAAAAGGTTACGACCTACAACAAACTGCATTGTCAAAGTTTTGGATCTTAAAGCTGACTACAACGCCACTTTCTAGTTACCGCTTGAAGCGAGCGGACGTGTTTAGCAGAGCTCCGCTTTAGCAACTAAGAAGTAAGTTTTTATCTAGGGTTTTTGCTATTTATTTTAAATTATTTTATTTGAAGCTTTGCTTTTTATTGTGTTTTATTTTTATATTTGTGTGCCATCAAATTTTAAATACAGGGTAGTAAAATAAAATTTAAAAACAATTTAAAACCTAATAAATACTAAATAAATCGCGTTTTTCTTTGCAATTTAAATTAAATTCGCGTTTTTAAAATAAAACCAACTAAATTTCGGACTCATAAATCAAAAAAATTCCAAACAAATACTCAAAAATAATTTCGAATAACTTAAAAAGGTGTTTTTAATAATAAATTTAAAATAAAATCCGCGTAAATCCAGTAAAAAACCGGGTAAAACAACCAAAAAGTGTGTGAATTTTTTATAGTGCGCGTATAATCAAATAATAACCAAAAAACAAAAATCTAACCCTTTTTAAATCAAATAAATAACTCAAAAACTGTAAATTTTAAAACAATTTTAATATAAATTTTCCGTAATTTAAGTACACGCGTACTTATAAGTTCCTTTAAAATCGATTTTGGTGTAATTAAGTGGTGTAACAGTTACAAGTTGTGCTAGTTACCAAACGATTAAGTAAAAGGTCATTTCCGGTGACCGCATTCCGATTGCGCTCGACCTTATTTTGTTAGTTACACAATTAAAAATAAAGTGTTGTTATTTATAAATTAGATATTTTAATATTTTGAAGTAATTAGTTTATTTAAATTTGATTTGGCGGTTTAAAAAAATTTTTAATAAATAAATAGTGTTCTTTACGGTACATTTTGAATCGAGACATTTTTATTGCGTTAGGGAATTTATTTGATTCTAGTTGTTATTTTGACGCTTAGTGCTTGTTTTATTTTTGTTAAAATTTGATATTTAATTGGGCGGTTCGAAGTTTAAATAAATAAAAGGTTGTTTACGGTTCACCTTTAAACAAAACATTTTTATTGGACCAACGTTTTGCGCTTTTCTAGCGTCGTTCTTTTAGCGTCGTAACGGTCAGGTCGTTTTTTGAGCTGCGTTTTAGGTTGCCATTCACTGTTGTTAGTTTTGTCAGCATGGTGGTCCACCGCGATGAGGAGCCGCTGCCCAGGAGGAAGAGGGGCGATCGGTCGGAGGCTGAGGGCGCTGTTGGGGGGAAACAGCTGAAGGTAGTGTTAAAGGATGTTTTGTTAGGGATTCAGGAGGATGTAGAGAGAGAGCCCTACTTTGAGCGCCCAGCGCACGATGTCGACTAACAGCAACGTTAGCGTTGATGCTAGCGACCTCAATGAGTTGGAGCTCTTGAAGTTCAGGGTGAGGAAGGCGCACGCTGCCGTCTATGGGAAGGTGCCGACGACCTCCGCCACTATCGTCGTGGAAGACAGGAAGATGGTTCGGCACGCCGTGGATGATATCCGCGACGTTACAAACCAACTTATAGGCATGGTTTGGGCGCTGCGTCTTTGTTTAGACGGTTCAGGGAAAGCAAGTGTTGTTGGGGGAAGTCCGGCGGTGAATTCTGTTGTTTCAGGAGGCCAGAGTCAGGGTACGTCGGTGCAGCACAAGGTTTCCTACGCCGCTGCAGCTTCAGGTTCTGCCCCTACGTTTGCTGTCATGGTCGACGCCAGGCCAGAAGGACGACGTGATGACGACCCTGAAGCAGAAGGTCGATCCCGCTCGAGATGGGTTTGTCGGAGCTCGTAGGACGCGCCGGGGCGGTGTCGTTGTGGAGTGCGCATGTCGCGACGACGCCAAGAAGCTGCAGTTGAAGGTCGGCGGGAACTGCAAAGAACTCGTGGCGAAGACCATCGAGAAGAAACGTCCACGGGTCGTTCTTCTGGGGGTCGAAAAAGGCTGAAGAGCTCGTGCGGTTGATTGCGAGCCAGAATCCCCGCTTCGGCGATTTGAAGCTAGAAGACCACCTGAGAGAGAGGTTCAGGTTTGGTGTAAAGGGCCCTAGAGATCCCTTCGCCAATGTAGTCTTCGAAGTGACCCCCACACTTCGAAGATGTATTTTAGCCGATGCTATTAACCTCAGGTGGCGAAGAGTATGGACCCGGGACCACTACTCGATGACCCAGTGTTACCGGTGCTACGAGTACGGCCATCGATCGATGGAATGCAGGGAGAAGTTACAGTGGTGCGGTAACTGTGCCGAGGTCGGGCGTGAATTCAAGAATTGCCGGAAGGAATTCCCCTGCTGTGTGGTTTGCGCTAGGGCAAACGACAGAACTGGCGGTGGCGCGAAGGTCGATACGCGCCACGACGCCAAGTCGAGTAGATGCCCCACGATGCAACGTCTGAAGCACGCAATCACACGAAACATCGATTATGGACTGTGAAGGTAAAACAAAGTCCATACGAAGCAAGAAGATAAAATTCACGCAACTAAATCTCGGGAAAGGTAAAGGAGCAACAAATAACTTCGTAAAGTTATTCATCGAAAATAATATCGACATCGGGCTTATACAGGAACCGCACCTGTATGGCCACAAAATAACAGGTTTTGGGAGGGGGGTTACCGTCTTAAACGCAAATAGTGAACGACCGCGTAGCGGGATAATAATAAATAATGGGACGTGCGCCGGAATTATATTAAATAATTTATCGAACGAATTTTTAACGACGGCCGAAATCATATCAGGGGGAAATGCGTTTTACGTAATAAGCGCGTACCTCCCGCCGGTCGATTCCCGGCGGGAAAATCCCCAAACCGAGGACTTGATAAATCAAGTAGATAATATTATTCGAAAAATCGGCAGAAATAAAAATCTAATCATCGGGGGAGATTTTAATGCCAAGTCGCCACTATGGGGCAGCCCTATCGAAGACGATAGAGGCTCGCAGGTTGCTGATCTTTTTACGGAATGGGACCTTAGTGTGATAAACACTAATGATTCACCTACGTTTGAGGAGCATAGAGGCAGCAGTTTTATAGATATTACTGCAGTTTCGCACGAAATGTTAGAAATGATTTGTAGTTGGAAATTAAGGTCGGACGAGGAAACGCTCTCTGACCATAAATTAATAACATGGGACGTTGAAACCAAAACAAACGCAAACGAGCAGCTAACTATATTTCCGCGGTCGGTAATAAAAAAGCAAATTGGGAGCGATTTAAACAGAAATTTGGCGAAAGTATCCCTGTGCTCGAAAATGAGCTATTTAACTGCCGAGAGGCAGATGAAGTAGAAACACTCGCGAAAAAACTAAACGACGCGGTGGTAGACGCGTCGTCGTATTCCATGCCGCAAAAGAGAACATTTAAAGACAGCGTACCCTGGTGGACCCGGGAACTAACCATAAAGCGGGCAGAAAAGCGTAACCTAAAGCGCCGCTATCAACGCGCCTCGGGAGATATAAGAGAACAACGGAGAATAGAATATAATCAAAGTTACCGCGAATATAAAATATTAATAGAAGAAACGCGAACGAATAAATTTAAAGTATTCTGCACACAAAACTCAGAGAAAGAACCCTGGGGAACCGCATACTGCGTAATTAGAGGAAAACAACAAAAAATCGCGCTAAGTAATATAAGGAAAACAAATGGCGAATACACGGAAGGTTTTAAAACCACGGCGGAGTATTTACTAGAGAAATTTTTCCCATCGGATAATCCCGAGGGGGATGAAGGGTTGCACGATTTAGTACGTCGGGAAGCTGCAGAGGCGCAAGGAACAGGTGCCGATAAGGCAATCCTAGTTCACGAGGTTGTCAGGGCTCTTAGGAGGATGAATCCTAAGAAGGCACCGGGGCATGATGGAATCACTTCAGACGCAGCTCTGGAGGCGTGCCTGTTAGCCCCGTGTGTCTTTGTCGGGTTGTTTAATCTTTGTTTAGAAAGGGGCATTTTTCCGCGTTGCTGGAAAATCCACAACGTGAAATTTATACCCAAACCTAAAAAGGCCGATGCGTCGGATCCGGGCAGCTATCGTCCAATTAGCTTGCTACCGGTGCTGGGGAAAGTTTTAGATCGCGTTATGACTACGCGTATTGAGCACCTAGTGCGAGACAGCGGCGGTTTTAATAACCGACAGTTTGGTTTCGTGGAGGGCAAGTCGACCATCTACGCGTTGGAGTTTGTTGTCGGGGAAATAAAGCAGGCGAGAGATGCTAAAGAGTACTGTGTCGTTGTTGCTTTGGACATTTCAGGAGCACTTGATGCTGCCTGGTGGCCATTAATCGTTTGCGAGTTAGATCGTAGAGGTTGTCCGCGAAACTTGATGTACTTGGTCAAGAGTTATTTCTCGGGGCGATTGGCGCAGGTTGAAATTCCGGGTGAAGTTGTGTCGCGTGAGGTGGAAAGGGGATGCCCGCAGGGGCCATGTTTTGGTCTCACATTTTGGAAGTTGTTGTATGAGAGTATCTTTAGGGTCGAGTTGCCCGCAGGATGCTCAATCGTTGGGTTTGCGGATGACACGCTTTTAATTGTAAGATCGAGATTGTTAATGGATATGCGCACAAAACAGAACGAGGCGCTTAATAAATTACACGAATGGTCGCAGGCAGTAAAATTAAGATTTAACACGGCGAAGTCGGAGGCGCTTTATTTCGGCACGAAACCAGGACAGAGACCTCCTAGGCTAGAGCTAGGAGGGAAGAAAATCCCGTTCGAAGATTGTATTACTTACCTTGGCGTCAAGATCGACGATAAATTAAATTGGAAAGCGCACGTACAATACGTAAAAAGTAAGGGCGACGAAATATCAAATAAAATGATGGCGGTGGCTAAAATAAAGTGGGGTTTCAGGGGCGAATCGCTGAGGACGGTTTATGCCGGAGCAATTGAGCCGGCGATGCTGTACGCAGCTTCTGTATGGGCAGAAGGTTGTAAAGTCAGGGAAATGCGTCAATTGACGAGCGTACAACGCATAACCGCAGTTAAAGCGGCGAGGGCGTACAGGACCACCTCCACGGAGGCGTTCTTGGTGATCAGTAGAACTCTCCCTATCGAATATGTCGTAAGGGAGATTAGAGATAGGCGATTAATAAATATAGGAAAAGGGCGCGAAATTATCGAAGATCTTAATCTTGGTAATAGGGAAATTGCAAGAAAGATCGTTGTGTCTGAGTTGGGGCACCCGGCTGATATTAGAGGAATCGAGTTTGCCGAAGGTGATGAGGACGCGATGGGTATCAGAATTTATACGGACGGTTCACGTATGGACGATGGGCAAGCAGGCGCGACGTTTGTCGTGTATAAGCAGGAAAGGGAGGTGTTTCGGTTTCAAACCAAACTCGCGAACTGGAGCACAATTTTCCAGTGCGAATTGGTAGCCATACAAGAGGCTATCGATTACGTAATAAACCATACGGGCAGAGACGAGTATTATATTATCAGTGATAGTAAATCGGCACTGACGGCTTTAACAAACATGAACACCTCGACAGACCTCCAAGCGGATGTCTGGAGGATAGCGCGTACGGCGCTCGAGTTTCGACGTTTAAAGTTCTGTTGGGTCAGGTCGCACAATGGTAACGTAGGAAACGAAAGGGCTGATGAATTAGCTAAAGAGGCCGCGACGGGAGACTTTCGAATATCACATTCGTCGATACCAAAGTCTTGGATTAAAAGAAAGCTGCGCGAAAAGTCAATCCGACAATGGGAAGAGAGGTGGAACAACGCTTCCACGGGCAGGTTGACCCACAAATTCATACCGAGCTTAGAAGCTAGAGGCAAGATCGAGGTAAAACTCGATCATAAAATGGTTCAGTTGATAACAGGGCACGGCGCCCTGAAAGCGTATTTACATAGGTTCGGGTCAACCAACAACGACCGCTGCAAATGCGGTGAGGGCGCGGAAAGCGCAGAGCACGTGTTCTTTGACTGCCCGCTTGAGGCGGGAAATCGAGGGTTGACTGATAGCAAACTAGCTATCCTAGGTCTGGCATGGCCAAAGAGCCTAGATGAAGTCGGGGAAGTGGTTAACCAGAAGGCGTTCTGGACAGCCTTTAAAGAATTCGCGGGAAGGGTCGCGAGGTTAGACAATGACAGCCGCGTCTAAAATTCGGTGGGGTTGGTGGGAGGATTGAAAATTTTAGATTGACTTGACGTGAGTAAGGATACGAGTATAGATATAACCAAAACATGGTATTAAAAAAAAAAAACTTGATAATTATGTCCAAATGTCCAGCATGCACGAGAAACCCCCACACCATTAATACAATCACTGCCTATCTTCATAATTATGCGCGGAAAATCGGGAAATCGGGAATAAATAACAACAAATAAACAATAACAAATAAATCAGAAACCCTCATTAAATTAAATCAATAAATAAATAAAGATAATAAAATAGAGTAAAACCGCGCATCCCCCCAGGACTTGAAAGTGAAGTGATAGTGATGGTGATTGTGATCCCCCCCCCAAGAACATTTAGTGCATACCCACCAGGACTTTAGCAGTGCACCCCATCTTCCCCTTAGAAGTAAGTTACAGTTAGATGTAGGCAGACGACCAGATCTTCGGATGCTGGAGAATTTTATTATCGAGGTAAGATTTAAATTGTGGCGGCTGTACTCGCACAAGCATTGATTTACATTAATTAGTAGTTTTTGAAAAATTTAACAAGCATGTTTTGTGTGTAATGGCGGTAGCCGACATAATGCTTGGGCGAGTGCACCTGATAAATAGGGTGATGCTTTTGCTTTTTTGTGCACTGCTATATGCTTAACGCTTATTAGACATTTATTTATATATTTATATAATTATATTTATTTATATTTTATATTTACACTTTATATTTATTTATTTATTAGCATGTATTGTAGCATTTTGTGGCATATTTGTTTTGTTTGACGTTCTGTCGCCATTTTGGTTGCAGTATATATTTGGGAAGAAAGAGTATAGAATTGTGAAGATTGTAATCATTATATAAATCAGTTAGGGAATGATAGGAAAAGCTAGGGATGGATTTCAATTAGTTAGCTAGATTTGGATAATTTTAAGACGACCCTTCAGGTCGCACTGGTAAGCAGAGCCGGCGTCTGCTATCCGGTATTACGGATCCCTCCACCTCTCATTTTTGCTTGTGTCTTGTTGATCGGGTACACTCCAGAGTCAGCGCTAGGGATACCATTATTTACAACCCTGTTTTTAGATTTTGTTTTTAGTCTTTGTTTCAGTTTGTCAGATTTTTAGGTTTGTTAGATTGTTAGAGTTTGTTAGGTTTGTTAAATTTAAGTTTGTTAGGTTTATTTAGAATTTTATTTAGAATGGATTAATCATGAAGTTAGAATTAATTAGAAGCACGATTATTTTTCGCGTTTAAACCCAATGTAGTACCTCCGGGTGGAGCATTGGGGACGTGGCCGCAAGTATAGCGGCCCTAATTCAAATTATAATGACTACAACGCCGTTAATTAAAGAAATTGCTCGTGTTCAAACCAGGAGAGGACACGCTAAGTTTTCGCGGTAAGGGGCTGGTGGACATACTGGAGCTCAAGGGAGACATTACCCTGACATTGCCAGATTAGTTAGATTGGCATACTCAACGGCGCCAAATAGCTTCCTCGAACAATTGGCTGTTCAAACACTTGCGGATGGCGTTAAAGATGGCGAAATACAGCAAGCGCTAAGATTAGCACGGCCAAAAATGTTAGATGACGCACTGCCTCATGCGCTTGAATTTGAAGCAGAAAGGCAGATATCACACTGGATGAGTCACAAAATTCGGTCTGCCTTAGAAGAACCTGGTTAATCGTAGAACAGCATAGATGAAATAATCAATCGTGTGTTTAAAAAGCAAAAGGCGGAAAGGCTGGAAAAACGACGACCGCGAAGATGGCGTCTGCAATGCTATAGCTGCGGTGAAGTTGGTCATAATCAGAGACGCTGAACTTAACCAAAAAAACAACCGGTTGAGCTAAAGCAGGTCGATGTAAGGGGGCGAACGTCAACAGTACAACGTAGTGCCCCGGAGATTATCATCCGAGCTGCATCTTCGATGGGAAGTCTGGACAGCATTTATGTCGATGGTAGAATTAGTGGTAGGGTTGTCCGATTACTCGTGAATACAGGAGCGACAAGGACTATTGTGAGACCAGATTTGGTTGGTCGTGGAAAAGTGCTATCTGTATCGGTATGTCTTCGAACTGCAAGTGGTGAGAAAATTTCTACTCACGGGGAGACTGCCGTAACGTTGGGAATTGGAGACAAACTAATTAATCATCAGGTGTTGGTAACTGAAATTACAGAAGAAGTGATCTTGGAAATGGATCTCATGAGAGAATATGGGTTTCATGTGAACATGAAAGAAAATGTGCTTCGGGTAGGCGATGACGAGATTCTATTTTAAGGAACGTATAACCAGACGACGCAAGTCCGAATGATTTGTAATACGAAAATACTCGAGAAGACGAAAATGATCGTGATGGGACGTTCGGGTGGTACGCTCCGGGAAGAACAAGTGTGCATGATGGAAGCAACTGAATTGGGAATGGGCAAGAAGGTATTATTGATTGGAAGAACACTGGTAAAGTTTCGAGATATGATACCAGTAAGGGTGCTAAACATTAATCCACATACGGTGACCCTGAAGAAAGACATGATTGTAGGAAGTTGCATTCCAGTATACCATATTAAACGTTGCGTGGACGACACAAAAAACAAATCATCCAACGGTTGCTCACAAAAATTGCTGGATATGTTGATACCTTCGTGTCAAGGATTAAATGGCGACCAACTGGTCAAGGTAATAGGACTGATCGGACGATATCGAGGTGTGTTTGCACAGGAGGATCGTGAGAAAAAAAAACAAATGTTGCACAACACAAGATCAATACTGGAGATGTGCAACCGATACGACAACATCCCAGGCGGCTTTCTTTGGCAAAACGTAAGGAAATTGAGCAAATTATCACAGATATGGAAAAACATAAGCATCCCGGTAGTGCTTGTCAAGAAAAAGAATGGGTCGATAAGGTTTTGTGTGGACTACCGGCGGCTAAACAATGTGACAAAGAAAGACAGCTATCCTTTGCCCAGCATTGATGACACGTTGGATACTGTATCCGGGTCTAAATGGTTTTCGACCTTAGACTTGAAAAGCGGATACTAGCAGGTAGGCTTGGAGCCAAACGATAAAGAGAAAGCTGCGTTTACAATTGGAAATAGATTAGGGCAGTTCAAGATCATGTCATTTGGATTATGCAAGGCCCCTGCTACTTTTGAACGTTTGATGGAGTCGATACTGCGTGGACTGTTCTGGAAGACATGTTCGGTGTACCTAGATGACGTGATAGTGTTCGGCGGGTTTTTTGAAGATTACCTTAAGAACCTAGAGGAGATATTCCAAAGATTACGCGGAACAAACCTTACCTTGAGCCCCAAGAAATGTCACCTATTTGTAAAAGAGGTGAAATACCTAGGACATGTCGTTTCGGAAACCGGAATAAGAGCTGACCCCAACAAGATAAAAACGGTACAAGAGTAGCCTACACCAGCAGATATACACCAACTACGCAGTTTTCTAGGATTGTGTAAATATTACCGACGTTTTATACTTGGGTTTGCGAACATTGCCAAGCCGTTGACGAAATTAACCGAAGATGGACAAGAATATAATTGGAATGACGACTGCCACAGCGCATTTGAACAACTGAAACGGCTACTAGTTACCGCCCCAATTCTAAATTATCCACGGGTGGAGGGGAAATTTGTGTTGGGTACCGATGCCAGTAATACAGCTAAAAGAAGTATTCTTTCTCAAGTGCAAGACGGACAAAAAAAGTTATTAGGTATTTCAGCAAGGTCTTGTCGCGGTCAGAAAGGAACTATTGTGTGACCAGAAGGGAGCTGTTGGCCGTCGTCAAATCCGTAGAACACTTTTATAAGTACTTATACGGCCGTAAATTCTTGTTAAGAACAGACCATGCTGCATTAAAATGGTTACTGCAGTTTCGAAATCCTAAAGGGCAAGTTGCACAGTGGATAAAGCGGCTGCAGAAATATGACTTTGACACAGAACATAGTGTAGTAACTAGTCATCGAAATGCAGACGCTCTGTCAAGAAGATTATGTCCGGTACACTGCAATCATTGCTCCAAGGTGGAAGAGAAAATAAGTGTCATTCATATAATGACGGCAACCGATGATACTTAGCAATCCGAAAAAATACAAGAAAACTAGGAGAATGACGCCAAATTAGGACGTATTATTGAGTGGAAAAGTAGAGGACAACAACCAGCTTGGGAAGAAATTAGTATTTCAAGTAGGAGTCTGAAGACATACTGGGCATAATGGGACTCTTTGGTGATTGAAAATTGGATCTTGAAACGACGCTTGGAACGTGAAGATGGCACTGAGAGACGACTTCAAGTGATAATGCCGAGAAACAGAGTGCCGGAAGTGTTGCAGCACTTGCAGGATGGTATTTCTGAAGGGCACTTTGGCGTGAAAAGAACTCTCGAAAGAGTGAAAAAAAGATAATATTGGGTGAACTGCAAAGAAGATGTGAAGGAGTGGTGCCGGAAATGTGAGTTGTGTGCTCTAGAAATGGGAATCCTTTTGAGAATGTGGCCATTGATATAGCTGGTCCGTTTCCTGAATCAGAGAAAGGAAATAAATACATCGTAGTTGCAATGGATTATTTTACCAAATGGCCGGCGGTGTATGCTATACTTAACCAAGAAGCCAAGACGGTTGCAATTGTACTAGTGAGGGAGTTGTTTTGTCGCTTTGGAGTTCCGCTGGAATTACACTCCGATCAAGGTCGGAACTTCGAATCAGCGTTGGTTTAAAACGTCTGCAAGGATCTTGGGATCAGAAAAACTAAAACCACGCCACTTCATCCTCAATCGGATAAAATGGTTGAAAAAATGAACAAGACGTTAGGAAAGTACCTAACCAAAGTTGTCTCTGAACATCAACGAGACTGGGACTAATATTTACATTTGTTCCTACTGGCTACCGATTTTCTTTACATGATAGCACAGAATACTCTCCCGCTTGCGTGATGTTAGGACGTGAATTACGGCTACCATGTGATCCTCAGTTTGGATTTAAACCTGGAGAAAAGATCGCAAGTAAAGATTACGTTAGTAAGCTTCAATAAAGATTAAATAGCATTCACGAAAACGTCCGAAGGAATATCCAGGCAGCAAGCGATCGAATGAAATTACAATATGACACGAGAGCACAAGAAGGTGGTTACCAACTTGGAGATTTAGTGTGGTTGTACAATCCACAAAGAAAGCGTGAATTGTCGCCAAAATTACAAAGACAATGGGAAGGCCCGTACAAAGTGTTAAAAAGAATTAATAAGGTGGTACACTTTGACCGTTTAACATCCTATGCTGGCAACAACCAGGAAAACTCGAATAATGAGAATGGTGTTCGGCGAGTTATTAAGCATTAGCCAAATGTAGATTTTGAAAGTTTTATGGCGGCGTATGGTGGTTCCGCTAAGGCGAGATTTGGCGTTGTTGTTAAAAAACCGGAAGATTTGTTTAGAGAACCAGAAGAGTATTCCCTTGCACATTGCGTAGCTCAAGGTCTGGAAATGTCAAGAGGAATAGCTGTTGTTTTCAAGAAAAAGTTTGGATGTGTGGATGAATTAGTACAACAGCAGCCAACTGTAGGAAAAACTTTGACTCTTCAAAATAAAAATCGTTATGTTTACTGTTTGGCCACCAAAAATTCTTCATGGCAGAGACCTAGTTATGAACATCTATGGGAGTCTTTGCTGAATCTTAAAGCTCAGATAATGGAAAATGGAGTAACGAGACTAGCGGTGCCCAACCTCGGCTGTGGACTGGATCGCTTAGATTGGAGAATAGTCCGAAATATGCTACAAGTAATTTTCCAAGAAACCAACGTCCAGGTCCTTGTTTGTTGTTATCAACCGGTTGCCTACCAAGACCAAGAAAAGGGTGTTGACTCTTATTTCCAACGACGTGGTGGATGCACCAAAAGCGATAGCTGCCAATACCGTCATCAGTCATCGAATTGGCGTCAAAATGTTTTTACAGTTACGAGACGTAACGGTTTTAAAGAGGGGCAGTGTTACGAGCTTCTATTAGGCAACCCGAGTAGTGTATTTATGGCGTAATCAGACCCTCATTTCCACCAGAATCCCTCATTTCCACACACATCTGGACCAAAAAGTTTTCTTCGACTAACCATTTTTCATCTTTCGAGATAAATATATCTTAAATTTTTCATCTTTCGAGATAAATGAGCATCCTCATTTCCACACACGAGATAAACCTTTTTTTAAGATTTTTTTTACCGCTGACATTCTGAACCAAATAGTTTTCTTTGACTAACTATTTTTTCATCTTTCGAGATAAACCTATCTTGTTTGGTATCAATTAATATTAGATTTTTCTCAGCTACCCGAATTTCTAGGAATTTTTTAGATTGCACCATCCCCCAGAGAGCTACCCCATTTTAAAATTTCTTACCTGTAGCGACTTTTGAGCGTTCTTATAATTTTTTTAGTCATGCGATACATCT
Organism: Platerodrilus igneus; assembly: GCA_036346225.1. Classification (NCBI taxonomy): domain Eukaryota; kingdom Metazoa; phylum Arthropoda; class Insecta; order Coleoptera; family Lycidae; genus Platerodrilus; species Platerodrilus igneus. The sequence goes on from JARFIW010001190.1 coordinate 829,492, forward strand.
TGTTAGTCTAGAATTTTACGCAGAATTTGAATCTGTAAACAGATTTGAAATCGGACAACGCCCTGCAAAATTATACTTTAAGCTCTCAAACCTCTAAATTTCGCCTTAGCTTTATAAGCAAAACTAACAAATAGTTTTCCTCGTCTAACCAATGCATCTTTCGAGATAAACCTATCTTGTTTGGTATCAATTAATATTAGATTTTTCTCAGCTACCCGAATCTTTTTATTTCTAATTTTCAGATCTCCGCGGCTAGCTCTTTTTCAACGTCTTAAAACCGGTTGTAGAAATTGTTTTGTGAACCTTAGAATTTTGGTGTTGAAAATAAAAAACTAAACATATTAAATAAAATTTATTGATAAAATAGCCGCCACTGAACACCTTATCCATCTAACGTATTGATTTTTTAAATAATATTAACAAAACCGCTAGTTCGCATGATCCGAAATTTGTGTAAACAAGGATGAACTCCATTCAACGGTACATCAACTACTTATTTTCTATTTAGGAATATACGCCAGAAACTTGCATGCTTTTAATTAATTAAAAGCAGAAAGTTTTGTCCGGAAACGCTACTGTAAAATATATAGAGCAAATAAATTATTCCCTGAATGTGTTTTCAATTGTAATAACTGACTATACAATCACTTATGAATTTTAAATTACACTTTATTTAACTAATTTACTTTAAACAAGAAATTACCGCATCCAAAAATTCCAATGCATGCTTAACAATAATGTACAAATGGCAAGGTCGACTTTTAGTGTAAGGATCGCTTGGTTAATAATTAAGAAAGCGCATTTTGCTTGTATGAAATCTATGGAATTTCTCCTGTAATGAAAGAAGAATGCATTCGTAATTGAAAATGCGTGCTACAACTTTTGCTAGATACCAGTCATGTTAATTAGAAATTTTGTGTATGACATCATTAACTACCTAAATTTTAGAATTAACAAAATGTAATAAACCAGATTAAGTACTGTTCAATAATAATCAGAGTGAAAGTAAATGGGTCTTATTACATATTGAAATCCTAAATTACCTTACGTGACGCGGTAGAAGCATTATAATTCAATATTTTCGAAACTTCCAACGTAGCCTTAATTCATTTGTAATTATTTGTAATTCGGCAAATATTTTAAATTCTTAACGATCATGTGAAAAGCCGTTTATAATTCCTTTTCTTGGACTTTCTATTAATTATGTTTGTGCATTTGAAATCGAGATATAATTGTTTGTAGATTACCAATAACACGAGGTGCTGAAAAGTGCGTATTTACGGAAAATACAAACCTCATTTAGTAGTATAATTAACGGATTCAAAACGTATATAACGCAGCCTGGTTAGTAGAATTCTATTAGTTTCGCACGCTTTTGTGTTATAGTACATCGAAATTTTAAACCGTTGTTTCGCGTAGTTATTTTGTGGAAAGTTTTGAAGGAAGATTTAAGGTAAGTTTACATTTTTTATTAAAGTAGAACTGAATTTATTTGCAAACACCAATTATTATGTATTCGGTTATTGGTTCTTTGTATTTTAAAACATTAATTTTTCCAAAGTAATGCGCTGTATTACAGATATATATTTTTTCCAAATTTTAAAGGTATGCTTTTAGCTGGAATAAAAAAACAATTCTCACAAAATATTTTATTAAAATTTTAATACATTAACAAAAAGGCCTCAATAACAATACGTTTTCTTTAGAACAGCTTAAATTATTCAAACAATGGTTTAAACAGTGATTGTACCTATCACCGAATCTTCTTAATTCTTTGAGCTTTGGAAGTGAGAATACACTTTCCATGTTTAAAATGTTGTTTGATAAATATTTTGATAGTAACTGCCTTTTCTGTTCGCCTTTAACATAGATAGTAGCATTGGGTGGTATGACTTCTTTCAGCAAATCGCCTACATTTGTATATCCACTTGTGGACTGTCCATCCCAGCTAAGCCCATGGATTCTTTGCTTTAACCACTGAACTTGCTTTTTGAAATCATCACTTAGGGTGTTTTACTCCACAGCCATGTCCAGTATCTCATGCCATATTACATTATTCGCTACATCCAAAATGGCAATCTCCTTGCAATAGAAATCACTAGTTTTGTATTGATATCCTTGTAAATCGATTATGAAACACATGCTTCCTGCTTCAAATCACAGAGGGGAATGAGGTTCTAAGCAAATCTCTCCTATATATCCAGTTAAGGGACTTTACTCCCTTCTTTTATGATTTTTTCATCCAGGTAATTATCTGGATGATACTAAAGCAAGTCTGTTTTCTTAATCCAACTTTTACCATCCCCCAACCACGACACTAATAATTCGCGTCCGTGCTTCCGTTTCCGTAAAACTTTTTCCACTAAGTACGTGTCGGGTGCTGCTGTGAGCTGAATTTCATCGCCGTAAAAAGCACCTAGAATTGGCCGACCTTCCAAATCTTGTAGCAGATAGGTTGTCGGTCTCGTTTGTTGTACTTTAACAATTTTGAATAGTTCTGTACTCCAGTTTGGGTGAAATCCTCGATCGAATACTGCTTTATATTTTGATATACGCACAATGTCTCCAACCTTATACAACTTCTTGTAACTTTTAGAAACGCTGTTAGCAGTGTAAAGTTTTATTCTTTCCGGATGTTCTTCTGCCTCCATAGGTGTCATGTTAATAGCCCGATGCGGTGTATTATTGTATTCTTCCATAACCTTATGCAAAATATTCACCCATTTATGACTGCCTTGCAAGTAAAATCTTCTGTACAATTTGTTTTTGATTGTTCTAATCAACCGCTCAACCATGCTAGCTTTGATTGCGGAATACGTAGAGTAATGGTTTATCTTATATTTTTGCATAAGATTTTTAAACCAGCGGTTGTAGTACTCTTTCCCAAAATCCGTTTGTAGATTGATTTTTAAGTTATTTTTTCCTTGCAGCATTTTGTCCAATAATTTTTTCATAGCATTTGTAACTTCTGATCCAGTTTTATTTTTTAAAGGTTCAGCTAAAGCATATTTTGTGAAACAGTCCACCACTATTACAATATATCTGTACCCATTGTTCACACGCGAGTAAGGCTGCATTTCGCACAAGTCCGATTGGATAAGATCACGTTTCACATGTTTCAGATTTGTATGACGACGCTGAAAATTTTTTCTTGCAGGTTTAAATAATTCCTTAACGATGATTTCTTTACTCATTTTTGCTTAACGTTGTTGCTAAACTAATAGGGTTATCTTTATCCAATTGCACCTTTGACATAAACTGAAGCTTTGGTTTGTAGTATTTGTTTTTTATAGCTGCTGGTGACGCCTCGTAAATCGATGCTATTGCAAGACCGAGCTCCTTCTGATTTGTCTCAGAAGTTGCAGTCAAATTAATAAAAAACTGTATAAACGTTTTAAAGTCAGATACAAGCTTATCCAATTTTTCATTTACATATTGTTTATTAACTGCATCAGATGCCTCAACTGGTTGAGCAAGCATTGCGATACGCTGGTTTCTTGCATTGAAAGCTTTATCTTTACGTTGTATATCATCAGAACTTTTTAGACAGTATGAAAAGGCTTGATTCACGAGCTTGATTACAGATTTCTTATTAACACAATCACTATCGTCTTTAGGATCCATTACATCAACTAGCCTTCTTTTACGAAAACTAATTGTTTCTTCTCCAGACTTGAATAGTATAGTGCTTCTCTGATTAACACAATCACTATCTTCTTTCGGGTCTGATGAATTCACTAACCTTCTTTGCTGCATATCGTACCCATCACCATCCAACGTTAGCACAAATCCTCGACCTGGAGGACCGCGCCGAATATCAGCATCTTTACGCTCTGAACGTCCGAAGCGGTCGATAGGCATTTTAAAACTGTGTAATTATTTACTGAGCTCACTGTATTATACCTTCTTCTCTCAACTCTTCTATTATGGACACCATCTCGTTAATGTTTTCCTCGCTTGTATTTCCAGCTCGGTTGGATGCGTTCAACAATCTCAGCCGATCCACAAGTTCATGTACATTATTCCAGTAGACATATTGCACCGGCTTTGAATTTAAACTTTTGTAAAACCGATTAGAAAAGCCTAAACCCGCTCCCTTAGACTGTTTTCTTCTCTTTGGTTGTTTTCTTTCGGGATTCCTCCGAAATTCGGTGAGATATTTTTGCACATATTTGTTAAACTTTTTGTTATTTGTTGGAAATCCGCTTAAATCGTGCACCGCAAATGGGTTAAACTTTCTTCTCAAAATCGACGCGGATTTGATCATTTCCAAGTAATTCGGCAAATCTTCATGCAAATTGAAATCACCATCTTCGGGGCTGATGTCTTTGTAAACCAGCAGGTTGTATAAACCCTTCGTACCTGGATATATCACATTGTTTAATGTTATATCGCTAGTTTCCGGGTTAATTATCAATACACTTTTCCACAAACTCCATGTATCGGTTTCCGCATTATACTTTACTCCATAAATTGATTTGTCAATATTTTCGTCCTCGTCTCTAGCTAACACATCCGCATAGTAAAGATGGAACGGTTCTTCTGGAACGAGTTGTTTAATTTTCTTTATAGGTACGTCCATGTTTTCAACTTTAACCTTTGTTGTAGGTGTGGGAATTTTTTCGGTGATCGATTGCAACTGGGAAGCGGTTATTTCCAAGGGATCAATCAATTGTTTGTGCATCTCTTTAAATTTTTGCTGAGATGTAGCGTCTCCCTTTTTGTACGCTACAAACTTTTTTCGTACAGCATCCTGCATAAGATGAAGACTGCGTTTATTCGCAATAAAATTGTTAACGTCCGTCATCATGAAACTTTGGATGAGAACTAGCTGTTTTTGAATAATGTCAAATATTTATATACTCGTCGAAATTCTTTCGATACCGCCCCTTATCCAAATCAAAATCTTTCACAACAGTTATAAAATTATGTTTTGAGTCACCCCAACACTGTAAGCACATTTCTTTAAATTTCGGATATGTCATGTCACCACTTATATGATCCGAAAAGATATGGCGAAGGTTTGTATCATCCAGTTTCCATAATGCGATTACATTGGCGTTATCTCTGAGTCTATGTTTTAAGGCACTAGCGTAAGTTTGACATAGATAGAACGAATCTATTGCTTTATGTCGGCCGAACGAGAAAAATTGAGTGATTTTACTTTGCTCGTTTACAGGTATATCATCGAAAACCATAATTGAATCTTCTTTGGTATCTCTGGGTTCGATCAAATCATTGTAATTTTCAAACTCATGGTATCCAATTTCTTCTTTTAATGGTGCAAAAACGTTTCTTAACAATTCGTATTTCGGTTGATATAAACTTTTCGAAAATACATAGACATTTTGGAATCTAAGGCCGTTCTCGTGCAGGATCAGAGATATTAAAGCGTTAGTCTTCCCACAACTCGATGGTCCCGCGAAGATAGCTCGTATGTTAGACGGGAACAATGAACCATGTTTACCATCCTCTCTTGCACTAGCAATAGCAAAGTTATCATAATTCTGTATAGGTATTTTAACTTCTTGTATAGCATCACCCGTGTCTCTCACATTTTCCGACCTAGGAGCACCATTCTTCTTTTGAGGTTTACGGAGATCCAAATGCCTGCTTAACGTTCTTCTGGGTATACCATATAACCTACTTGCAGAGTTAACACTAATACCCTTTTGTATTTCACTAACTGCTTTCTCTAAAGATTCCTTGGTGTACATCTTTCAAATATAAGTTTAAACTGATTCAAATTGAAAATAATATTCCCTTATATACCGGCATGGGCAGGGGTGTGCACGCGCAGGGGCACGCATGGGCAGGGGTGTACACGCGCAGGGGTGCGCATGGGCACAGGCCTGCTTAGGTGTACACCGGAGTACGTGAGAAACTGTCTTGGATCACCAAAAAATCTTATTAATATTAAAACAACATAGATTTTATACAATTTTATTAAAAATATATACAAAATATTTAATTGTGAATAAATCTATTAACAATTTCCGTAAACGGATTATATTCAAACATAGAGTCATGTATAATTAAAGCATAAGCCTTCATCGACGGTTCAAAATTTCTTGAAGCTTCTAATTCCATTCTTACATCAACAGTTGCATCCTTGATGCTTTCGAATTGATGACGACAGTCGATTACAAAGACAGGTGATTCCTTAAACCTGTTGTAGTCCATTAAACATTTATTTGACGATTTGTTCGGGTAGTATTTTTCCATAAAAGATGCATAAGACAGGTACGCTGGCAAGTAGTCATTCTGCTCGAAGTCCAAATTTAATCGACCTTGAGGGAACATCTGAGAGTTTAAAAACACTTTGACATTGGTTATGTTGGCATTCGTAAAGCTTGTAGAATTTTCTTCTTTCCTGTCGTACTTCCCATTTTGCAGCGCCAGTAATATCCACCGAGCCTTCTCTGTTTCGTTCGATACTTTAATTCTCCATACTTGCGACTTTGATTGTGTTAGAGACGGTAATTCGTGTAGTTCCCATTTTCTGAATGCAACCATTATAGATGATTGATTTTGCATTTCCGAAAGCAGCGATGCCTTGGCAAAGTCACTTAATGTTATATGCGGAACCTCCCATGAAATACGCTGTATTTTGAATGTTACTGTATTTCCAACCGACTTGTAGCAATTTACGTCCGACTTGGATCTGATTAAAATCAGCTCTTGAGGCATGTTGACGATAGTTTTCTTGTAATCTTCAAAAAACCCAAAAATGGTTTTTAGCGGTATAGCACAACTAAACCGTCCATCTTGGAATATGGTATCGGGTTTCCACCCGGTATGTGTAATAGATTTTGTTTCTGATTCTTCCATGGATACTAAACCTTTAATAGTTCTTGTAATTCCAGGGATTCGACAGACATCTATTATTTGATTATTACCCAATTTGTATTGAATTTCCTCAAACAGAAAATATGGTGCATTTCTAGTAAATTCGTAAGCTTTAGGGTCTGGTTCTGCTGCTCTAATCAGGTCTCCAGTTGTTGACGCTTCCCTTAATGTTTCCGTAGGCTTATAGGTACCCTTTATAAATATAAAACTTTCATGAGGGTATGTGATGTTATCACTGCTCTGGATTTCAATTGAAATTCTATCGTTGTTTTCTGCATTCAATGTAAAGGGAAGATATGTATAATAATCTTCCTTTATTATGGTCTCGTCTAATTTATAACCTCCAAACACATCCAATTTGGGCACGTCCTCATATTTAAGCCTTCCAAGTTTAACGTTTTCATCACCGTGGAGATCTAAGCTGCGTTTACTTCTGCCCCCCATCATTTATAACTTTTAATCCCAAAGATTTTAAGAAACCTATTTCTTCCGCTGTAAGTCTCTCGACAACTTCACGCTTTGACGCCGTATTCACTTCTAATCGTCTGGGGGTGTTGTAGCGTGCTTTATATACAAAATCGATAGGCATTTTCAGCTACTTTTTATCTCCAGTCTCACACAGGTGTATGTTTCCGGGGAAAAGTTTACCAATTCACCCAAATGATCGACTAGTCTGATTGTAATATTATCAATTTCTGTTACGCTCAGCGGATAATATATGACGTGGTTAGGTTCCTTTTCCAGATTATACCCGGGTGGTACAGATAGACTGAATTCAAATATGCTGTGTGTAAGAAAATTGTTTCTGAACGATCCGCTGGTGATATTGGTTTCCACAAAAATGTTTGAGACCGATATTATGTTCACTTGCTGATTAGCGATATGTACGGTATCTGCAGCCAATTTGCGGTTGGTAAACCCCAAGATGCTTCCAATATTGTTTTTACGGTTTGCCCCAAAATCAATCGGTATACTGCTTCGTATAGAACACTTTAATGTATTATTGTTGGCACTCAGTTTAAAATATTTTTCAATGTTCTCGTTGATGTCCGGCTTCTGACTGAACCATTTTTTGAAAACATCCTGTATATATGCATTTATTTCTTCTAATTCGTATGATCCGGGTTCAATGGTTATTCTGCGATGCTCTGGATCATTAAAGTATAATATGTTGTTTCCTGAATGTATGTTTTGCACAGTGTTACAAGTGTACAATCCCACTAGACCCCAAGCATATTCACCGTCTTGTTTCAATTTAATTGGTGGGTAAATGGATCCTGTCGATATGACATTACCATACCCGAACACGCTCACTGTTTTAGCCATTGTCACTAAGAAACTTTAACACTAAATGTCCACAATTGTATGTGTTGTAAGTCTGCTCCGTTACACTGTTGTAGTAAATTTTACAACCTCGAAAATAACTCTTTACTTCTTCCGGCGGTCTCAAGTCTCCAAACGAATCGTAGTAATACACACTATTTCCGCGTTTTCGGTACCCCACCCAATGTGTACCCGAACCTTTGGTGGTATCCAAATTAATCACTCCCGATTCGTTGACACGCGGTGTAATCTTCTGTAACTGATCTCTAGAAAAGACGTTGCGAAAATGAGGAATGTTAGATGCGTGTTTCCTTATATCTACATCGGTGAGAGCTCTTCGAGGTAACTTGCTTAGTTTTTTGATACTTTTTTACAAATGCCACGCCCCTGTTTGTACGGTTTCAGGAATAATGCTGTGCCTTTTTTGTATGGTTTTAGAAACATTCCATTTCCTTTTTTCCTAACGGTAATGGCTTCCATAGATCTGTTGTGTCGTTTGCTCTCCTTAAGCTGTTCGTTGGCTGTCTTGACATCATTTACTGCTTTAGCTATTCCCGCAGCACCACCTGTTAGCGCGCCTAGGGCACTTAGTCCAGCGAATATCGGAATCAATGGTAGAAAACCTCCTTTCTGCGGAACTGGTATAATACGTGGGACTTTAATTTTGTTTCTCCCACCGGCCCCTTTTATGATTTTTTTACCAATTAGAATACCAACATCTAACAGCTTTTTCAAGTTGTCGGAACCAACTCGGTCTATTGCGGATCGTATTTTCTTCAAAAATCCACCTTTAAAACTTATTTTCTTCTTTAAACCCATACCCATTTTTCTCTTCGCGTTTGTCACAAACCAAGCTGCGGCTTTTTCCCAAAACTTTGCGTTTTTAGACTTAACTCTCCCCCAGGCTTCTTCTTCTAAAATTTTATCTGCTCGGTGTCTGGCCGGAAGATCGTCGGGGTACTTGGAGTATGCAATGTCGTGGTCTTTACACAATTTATCTAATTCGTTTATTCCAGGATCACCTCTTGCTAAGCGTTCATCCAACTTTGTACCAGGACCGCAGTACTGATAACCTGGAATATGCAGCTCAAACGGTAACCTGTTTATAGCGCTGTTGATTAAACCCTCTCCAGAACAGATAATCATGTGTTTACTCAAAAAAAATCTCAAACTATACTAAATAAATAAACAACAACGAGTCTATTTATACTTTTTCAAAAAATTTACAATATATTTACAATAACAATACATTTACATCCATGTCTCTTGGGCTGTCTTTTATAAAATACTCTTTCTAGTTATCACCATAACCAGAATCTTCAGATTCCGACAAATTTAAACGTCTAAACATTTCCACTAATGTTCTTGTACGTATCACGTCTTGCACAAATATATCCGGAAAACATATAACCAGCTCCAATGCATTTAGTGCGCTCTGATTCAATTCGTTGTAGAATAAAATATTGCCAATTCGAACTTCGCCTTCAATCAAGATTTTAATTCGTTTCTCTCCTTCAGTCATAGTATTAAACCCATCGCAATCATTTAAATTAGAATTAGCAACAAACCCTACTAATTCGCTGTATAATGCTGGGAAGTCACGATTTTCCAACTGTTTAAGTTGATACTCAAACAACTCTCGCATATGGAATATTTTACGGCACTCCAATTCATTTATAACTATCGAGCTATCACCCATTATTATTTTTAACTGGAACGTTTCGTTCTCGGTTGATCCAGACACTGGTGACAGAGTGATAAAGAACGGACCTCCTAGTTGTATGTGTAGATCTTCCGTTTCGGGTGCACCATTTAATCGAGTGTTTAGCACGTCACGAGAAAATACGTTGATTTGAAATTCCACTTGAAAGTTTGTAAATGCTAACCAATTTTCGTATGTCAATTCCAGAACATGGTTGCCACAATATTTCTTGCTACACACCAATCGTAATACGGGTTTTATTCTCTGGTTTATAACAAACCCAATTTCCACATTATGAGGGTGTTCACCCAATTCACTTAAACTATACGTAAACTTATTAATCAGATTTTCGGTATACAAAACTTGTGCATCATTAACATCTACAGACTCCATTGCTTTGCACTGATTTCACTGAGATGACTGAGAAGGAATCCTATGCAGCTCCTCCTTTTAAATGTTTCAGAATTGTTGTTGCGCATGCGTAAATTGTACTCAGGTGACTTAGAATGATAAATATTCGAATTATATTAACATTTTTATTTATAAATTTACCATAAAATACACATACAAAACTTTTACAATTATAATTTTTCTATATAGCTCAAAAAGCATTCCATAAAGTCTCTCAATAAATTTAATTCTTCAAATTTATCCAATAATTCATGGTAATTTATTTGATTCCGGTCGAATTGATCACAAACAGTCCATGCTTGTTGCAACTTTATCCACCTGGAGTCGTCATAACATGATCCGACATCATCACCATAAATATAACCACGTTCGATATTAATCCTAGCATCACTCAAACTCCACTGAAACATTACTATACCGTCTTTAATGGATATCATTGTATCTACTTTTATGCTGTATTTTGTACTGAAGATAGAGGAATCGTGCTCGTATTTTATACGATTTGAGCTGTCCTTGTTACCGAAATCATCCAAACTTTCTAAGGTTTATTGTGAAAGGTGACCTTTGCCTTCTTCATTAATGTTTTCTTTTAAAAAAATTCCAGGCTCGAAATGTCTGTAAACAATTAGAGTAGAAGTGAAAGTTAAAGTGATACATCCTATAATTATAGTTGTAGTGCGTAAGCAAGAAGCAAATTAATTTTTACCGACGTGATTAGACTAGTTTGGAATGTTACTCAAGGTTAAACGACGCTGGGTTTTTTCTAATTTAAAAGTAAACTACCTAATTGATTTTACTGGTGTGATTAGACTAGTTTGGAATGTTACTCAAGGTTAAACGACGCTGGGTTTTTTCTAATTTAAAAGTAAACTACCTAATTGATTTTACTGGTGTGATTAGACTAGTTTGGAATGTTACTCAAGGTTAAACGACGCTGGGTTTCTCCTAATTTAAAAGTAAACTAGCTAATTGATTTTACCGACGTGAATAGACTGGTTTGAAATGTTACTCAAGGTTAAACGACGCTGGGTTTTTAAAAGTAAACTAGCTAATTATACCAATTATGTATAAAAGCATGGTACGAGGTGATATGATTTAGTTTCTGTTTAGTCTTTGACTAGTTACAACTGTTAAAAGTCTTTGACCAGTTTTAATTTCTTTATAGAAAATGGCTTCCTTTATCTGCAACGTCTGCGGTGTTGTCTTCTCGAGAAGCGATAGTTTGAAGAGACATCTGCTCCAGCAGCATGACGTAGCATCGAAATCCACCGGCCTTTTTGTTTGCGATATGTGCTCGGCATCCTTCTCGCGGAAGGACAACTTGAAACGGCACAAGGACGCCAAGCATGGTGCAGTGGTATCAGTTGCCGGAACCTCTGGAGTCAAGCGACCTGCTGCACCAACAGTTGAGGGACCTGCCCCCAAGAAGTCGCGGAGGTGTATCGAGTGTGGTGTGGATGTGGCTAACATGGCAGCCCACCAGCGCTCCAACACTCACAAGACTAATGCTAGTCGTATCCTGGATGGAGGCGTAGAGGTTGTAGCTACCGCTTTTAAAACAAGAGTAGCTACATACAGAATTAAAAATGCTAATACTAGTGGTATGTATACTTTCAAAACATTGAATGAGTGTTTAACCTAGTTATTTCTAGACATCTCAGAATTTTTGCGTCAGCAGAAGGAGAGGTTCATCACATTAGTTGGTGAGAAATTAAAAGATCACTTATCCCTCAAGGTTAACTTGGAGGTGTTTGGTGGTTACACCAAGATGGACAGTGTAGAGGATGTTAAATCTTTCAACACTCGAAATGTTGTGGTCACCTCCTCCAGTAACCTAGGGGAGATCTACAATTCCTTTATGGAGGTAATGTCTGCAAAGTCTGAGGAGTTCCAGGAGCGTGATTCTGGTTAGTTTCTACAATTATTGATTTTTTTCTAATTTGTAAGTTTTAGGATGGAGTCTGAAACAGGCGTTGTACTTGGAGATTAATGTAAACAAGTACAACCCTTTGCGTGGGTCTTCGTACATTGAGCTCCCCAAATGGGTTCGAAACACCAACGCATGCTTTGCCTGGTGTGTGATGGCTGCGCTCTACCCCGTTAATGAGCACTCTAATCGTGTATCGAGCTACCCCCATTACAACACCATTCTCAATTTGACAGGACTGCAGTTCCCGATGCCCATAAAGGACATAGCCAAGTTTGAGGAGCAGAATGCTATAAGCATTAATGTTTTTGGTATAGAAGGCAAGTCGATTGTGGGGCCGCTTCACTTTACAGCACGCAAGAGGGATCGACATGTCAATCTTTTGTACATCCAGGAAGGAGATACAAATCATTTTTGTTTGATCAACAATTTAAGCGGGTTGGTTAAAACTCAGCTATCTGCTCGCACAGGACTCAAACTGTTATGCGATGGATGTTTAATATATTTTCATTCGGAGGAGGAGTTACACCGACATACAGAGCACGAATGCAACCATATTGTGACTACAATGCCGACTGCAGCTAAATGTGTGCTGGAATTTGTTAATATTCACAAACAAATGACTGTACCGTTTGTGATATACGCTGATTTCGAGTCGGTGCTAAAACCTATTAGTACTGCTACTCCAGATACATCTTCTTCGTTCACGAATAGCATCCAGGAACACAAGCCGTACAGCTTCGCATACTACATAAAATGTTCATACGATGACTCGTTTAACAAGTTTGAGCTGTACAGGGGGCCTGAAGCTGCCAAAGTGTTTATGCAGAAGTTGGAAGAAGAAGCTCGACGACTGGGTGAGATTTTAAAAACAAACACCCCCATGCTTCCAATGGAACCCCTAGATGAGTTGTTGTTTCATATGACAGTGGATTGCGGAATTTGTAAAAAGCCTCTTGGGAGTGAAAGAGTTAGGGATCACGACCACTTGACTGGTCGCTTTCGCTCCGCTGCACACCCGCAGTGCAATATAAAGTACAGGGTACCTCATTTCATCCCTGTTGTATTTCACAATTTAAGCGGATACGATAGCCATTTTATTGTGAAGGAGTTGGGGTATGATAAAGAGAGGATCACTGTAATCCCTAATAATAAGGAGCGTTTCGTATCGTTCACTAAAAATGTGAGGTTATATGGTGAACAACCAGAGTGGGATGGCGAGCCTGAAGGATCTGACAATACAGCGGTACAGCTCAGGTTTATAGACTCGTTAAGATTCATGGCCTCATCGTTGGACAAGTTGAGTCAGAATCTTGAAACTACTCAGTTTGTGGAAACTCGCAAATACTACCCCGATGAGCAAGAGTTTGGGTTGTTGACGCGGAAAGGCGTTTTTCCATACAACTATATCACCGATGCTGTAGTACTGAACTAGACATCATTACCACCGAAAGAAACCTTTTTTAATAATTTAACATCTACGGATATCAGCGATGTGGACTACGAGCACGCACGGAAGGTGTGGAATACGTTTGGCATTTGCACGCTTGGGGAGTATAGCGATTTATACCTGAAAACTGATGTGCTACTACTTGCAGATATTTTTGAAAACTTCCGCTCTGTATGCAAGCAGACGTATGATCTGGATCCATGCCAGTACCTGACAGCTCCAAGTTTGAGCTGGGATGCGATGCTTAAGCATACTGGTGTAAAACTGGAGCTGTTGATGGATATTAGCATGCATAATTTTATTAAGGCTGGAATCAGGGGAGGCTTGACTCAATGCAGCCAACGATATGCTAGAGCGAATAATAGGTATATGGAGAATTACAACCCTGACGAGCCATCCAAGTACCTAGCATATCTGGATGCTAATAATCTTTATGGGTGGGCAATGAGACAGCACCTGCCCATTGGTGATTTTAGATGGATGGATGCTAAAAAGATTGCTCTCCTGAAAGAACTAATTTTGAATATACCTGAAACCAACGAGAAAGGCTATATTCTAGAAGTTGATCTGGAGTACCCCGAACATCTACACCATTCCCACAACGATCTACCCTTCTGTCCTGAAAACATGGTACCTCGATCACCCAAATCAAAGACAACTTAATTGTTAGCAACTCTGTCGGAAAAGAAAAACTATATTATTCATTATCGGAATTTGCAACAGTGTATGCGATACGGTCTAAAACTAAAAGCAATCCACCGGGTTTTAGAGTTTACTCAGTCTCCATGGTTGAAGGCGTATATCGACCTTAACACCGGGTTGAGGATGTCGGCGAAAAACGCATTTGAGAAAGACTTTTATAAATTAATGAATAATGCGGTGTTCGGGAAGACTATGGAGAACGTGGACAAACGTGTAGATGTGAAAATCGTAACCCGGTGGGATGCTTCTGGTAAATGGTTGTGCGCGAACAAGCTAATTGCTTGACCAAACTTTAACAGTTGCTTAGTGTTGGGGGAAAATCTGGCGATTATACAGATGAATCGTGTAAAAGTGAAGTACGACAAGCCGATTTATGCAGGATTGTCAATTTTAGATCTGTCCAAAACGCTAATGTACGACTTTCACTACAGTACTATGGTTCCTCTGTATGGTCCCAGATTGTCCCTGCTTTATACAGATACAGACTCCTTAGTGTATAGTGTGCAAACTGAAGACTTGTATAGTGACATTAGTGCAAACATTGAGCATTTTGATACAAGTGATTACCCTCCAAACAATAAGTACAATATACCGCGTGTGAACAAAAAAGTTGTGGGGAAATTTAAAGACGAGTTTTGTGGCGATTTGGTGTTGGAATTTGTAGGTAGTAGGGCTAAGTCCTACTGCATTATTAGTGAGAAAGACATTGTTAAGAAAATTAAGGGTGTTAGTCGTAATGTGGTGGCGGGGATTAGTGTAGATAGTTTTAGGGATGTTGTTATTAATAATAGAGATGCCCTCATGCATACGATGGTATCAATCCGGAGTAAGAAACACCAACTTTATACAGAGCTTATTAATAAAATCAGTTTATCGGACGCAGATGACAAGCGTTACGTCATCCCCGGAAGCATATCAACCTACGCATGGGGGCATAAAGATATAAGATAGTTGTTTATATTTGTATATATTTTATTATGTATATATAGTATGTAAGTTAGTTATAAGCATATCTACCCTCCCCCTCATCCTTAAAATTTCCTTTGTTCCCGGCGACATGTGTTTACCTCCACGTGGTGTCGCTGGACGGTAAAACATATTGTTAGATTAACAATATGTCTTATTGACCGAAAACACGTTTCCTCTTTTTTTACATTAATCTCTTTTTATTACAGGTCTATTTTAAACAACACATTAATTTCTATTTTGTTACAGGTTAAACTGCTTGGATTCGGCTACACACAGGAAATAATGTTTATACTTTGTAAAAATTGCATTCTATAAGTTTATTAAACTGTAAATTGGATAAAATAAATTATTAAAATTTTGCGTGCTTAATTTTTGTGTTACTACCTCTAACTGTTTGGTTAAAGCATATATCTTGGATAGCGAAAAAGGTTTTAAAAATGGTGTTAAATATATACGAGCAAAATTTAGAGATTCCGGACTTTAAAGTGTAACTTTGCAAGAAGTAGTCCGATTTCAAATCTGTTTACAGATTCAAATTCTGCGTAAAATTCTAGACTAACAAGATGTATCGCATGACTAAAAAAAAATTTATAAGAACGCTCAAAAGTCGCTACAGGTAAAAAATCTTATAATTGGGGTAGCCCTCTGGGGGATGGTGCAATCTAAAAAATTCCTAGAAATTCGGGTAGCTGAGAAAAATCTAATATTAATTGATACCAAACAAGATAGGTTTATCTCGAAAGATGAAAAAATAGTTAGTCAAAGAAAACTATTTGGTTCAGAATGTCAGCGGTAAAAAAATCTTAAAAAAAGGTTTATCTCGTGTGTGGAAATGAGGATGCTCATTTATCTCGAAAGATGAAAAATTTAAGATATATTTATCTCGAAAGATGAAAAATGGTTAGTCGAAGAAAACTTTTTGGTCCAGATGTGTGTGGAAATGAGGGATTCTGGTGGAAATGAGGGTCTGATTACGCCATAAATACACTACTAACCCGTCAAACACAGAAGCGCCGTAAGCAATGTATGTACTACAGAAGCCTAGAACTTTCTAGCATATACCGGAGTATGAGTCATCTATTTAATTATAGGCTTTATATAAGATTGGTGATTAACGTCGGTTAAAGTTCTTGGATATGAACCGCTTCAATATTATTCCTCATACTGTCTTGGCAGCGCAGGTGTCATTCATAATTTCTGCCTGAACAGGATTGATCCACATATAGAGGAATATATTAGAAAAGGTATACAGGATGGCGAGTTGTACAACTTCCATGATTTTCAACAAAATGGAACTAACAAAAGAGACACCCTTTGTCAACGGATATTTGAAGTATTAGATGTATAAATTATTAAGTAGTTTAAGCTTTCAACAACCACAATTATGTAAATAGATTAAACACATGAAGTATACTGATGTGCCAAACTTATAAATAAAGTTATATACGAACGCATGTTTAATTTAATATACATAAATGTTCAGGACATGAAAAGCAAATATATAATAAACTTTTATCTTGCCTATAATTTATATTATTAATATCTGCACCATCCGTTCATAGGATACAATTGCTCTTTGTTGCATAACCAGTTTTTCTCTGTTGTGTCGTTCGACAGTGCTTTCTCCAGATGCACGTTTTCTGTTTTGACGATTTACTTTATTACTGTCCACTTCTTACAAAGCACTTTCCGTACAACTTTTCTCATTTTCGCTGTGTAGCGGTGACACTTTTGAAGATGATGCAATTGCAACCTGAATCACATTAGGTTTTTCCTAATATTGCGTGCATTTTATTATAAAATTCAAATAAAATTGTTGATGCACCACTGCTACTTGCTTTCATGTTATCATGTTTTTTATGGTAACGTAATTATCGATCCTTCACTTGCATAGCACTAAAACTATAGCCAATCTTTTGTAACACATCTGCTATTTGTCTATACACTGTTTTATTCCGAACAACAGTACACCGAAGATCTTTTCCTTTGCGTTCCATTTCACCAATTAGTAATAATGTAGCATTTCGTTCCCACTTCTTTTTAACCTCTTTTTCTTATGTTTCTTCTTTTGGTGTTTCATTCTCCAACCCAAACTGTTCGCTATTGCTTTCCGTTCAATCCGTATAAAATAATTCTCTAACTAAAATTAAAGAAACCATTTCGTAATGTAGAAACCTGAGAAACAATTGATAGATAGTCTCTTATTAGTTATTTACGACAACCAAATATTTCTTACTATTTATATCGCGCATCAAAACTTGACCGGCGCCAACAAAAGACATACCCGACTCACTGTATACTATACGAAACTCTTGATTGTTAATTCAATCACGATCCATTCTGTTGCCATATTATCTACAAAATAACAATGACAATTTACTCTCTGTGCATGACGAGTGATTCTTCAAGGTATATATATATATATATATATATATATATATATATATATATATATATTAAAGACAAGTTATTTGCAGTCCGCAATAAGAAATTGTGTAAAACAATACATAAAATAAGATGTATCTGTAAACAAACCCTATGAAAATAATAGAGCCTATTGACGAATACAAATCGGGCTGGTAGTTATATAGCCATTAACAAAACATTAGCTTTATTACTTCACAGGGAGGAAACATCCACTGACCGACGGTTTCGGCTTTGTTAAGCCTCATCAGAGTGAAATAGCTTCCAAGAACCCTATGAAGTAATTGGAGCTATTATACCAATATAATTTCGACGTACTTGTATAGCCATTTATAGAATTTACCATGTAGTTTCGATTCAATTCTGTACTTCCACACTTAGTAGTGTTGGTGTTTTATCACCTGATGGCGGTGTTATTTACTTTTGCCATAGTACAGATATTGTTTCGAAATTATATTGGTATAATAGGGTTCTTGGAAGCTATTTCACTTTGATGAGGCTTAACAAAGCCGAAACCGTCAGTCAGTGGATGTTTCCTCCCCTGTGAAGTAATAAAGCTAATGTTTTGTTAATGGCTATATAACTACCAACCCGATTTGTATTCGTCAATAGGCTCTATTATTTTCATAGAGTTTGTTTACAGATACATCTTATTTATATATATATATATATATATATATATATATATATATATATATATAGGTGCGGGAACGTGAGCGTTACCCAAGTGTTACACTTTCTCATTCTGAACGGCTAAGGGTTACTTTAATTTCAATTTTAAACGCGTGGTGCAATTTCTGGGTAACTCTAGGGTTACACAAATCTTCTTTCTGAACGCACTCCAGAAGTCACATGCTTAAGGATTGTGTCTTCACAAAGATTTTGCTTCTGCTGCTAAGATTTTTTGTTGAACTGAAAATCAAAATCGTATATGATGTCTAAAGTCTAGAACCTTCTATTGTCTGTATTGAATAATTTATTACGGTCCATCGAGGCGTAGCGACCCTTATTACAATTTAAAGCAATAAATCAAAGCGGTAGGGCGGTTATTGGTTTTTAAATACGTGTGCAGATTTTGCTAGGATTACCAAACTTATAAGCATACATTTTTAATTATGTATCCCTTGTTTTGTGAAGTCCCTTAACCGCTTAATGGAAAATTGACCACTAATATTGTCAGTGTAGTTACATGGAGTAGATTTTTTAAAACATACAATACTAACTAGAAATTGTAAATGTAAACCATTGTACTCATGATAATGTTAGAAAATTTTAGAGCTGCGAATCTTTATTAGTCTAAATTGATAAAACATTAACCGCCTCTGATGCTTTATGTTTTACGCTTAGCTTATCCATTTCTTTCTATAAACTCCGTTTGACCTACACTAAGTGAATTCATTAAAAAGTAGAAGGCTTGGTATAGAACAATATGGCAACTTTAGAGGTACTACAAGTATCGAATGTTCTTGTTTTTGAAGCAATGTACTCTGCTTTAAAACTTCTTATGATAAACAACTCACTTAGCATTTAGTTCCGTTCGCAAACCTCATAGAGGTTTTTAAAAAACCAATGTGTATTTTCACTAGCGTATTTACTTTTTGTAAGTAGTCATTTTCTTATGTAAAAGTTAAAAAAAGGCTTACTCCTCAAATACTAAAGTAGAAGGGGTACAGTTCTGTTTGAGTGTTGTTTATTTTTAGAGGTTTTACAATACATCGACTCGTTTGCTGTTAGATCGTCCAAGTAAGTAAAGTAGGTATATAATACATGATTTATACTTATGATAGCAAACGCTTCAGTGTCCTCTTCTAGAGGCACTAATGTAATAAAAAGCTTGTTAAGCTCAGCTACATAGAAGTTATTTAATACATTGTTGTCATGGGTAATAGGTCAATACAAGTAGATAGATTAAGCATGTGCGAGCGCTAAAAGACGGTTTTCTTATGGGATTTGACATGGGAAAATCTTAAGGTTTGCAAGTTTTTGTACCGTTCAAGATCATTCGACGAAGGGATAATCCCATTATCTTCACTTTTACTTTTTCATGGAATAGTACACGCTTTTTCGTATGAGAGATACATCTGAGGCTCTGAGTATTGAAACTGGACATAGGCATTAAAGATCCATCTTCTGTTGGAGTGTTTGCTAAATTGTAAATGGTGCTTGTTTTAGTTATCTGGTATCCATGATTAAGCAACAAAAATAAGCCGACATAAATCATAAATTGAAATTCATTATATAGTCATTGACAACTCATGACAGCGTTTGACCATCAGCAACCAATCACGACAGTAACCCGCAAAGAGCAATCATTATCAACTAATAGAGACAAAAGGAAGCAGCTCGGGAAATTGGCAAGGCGGCCTACAACACCACTTTGTTTAAATTCAAATACCCCATAGGAATAGGTACAGTCAAACCCGCACTTTATTTGCACTAATCTATGTTTCTTGCATTAAAATTCTATTAAAATGGAATAAATAGTATTTTGCATATGGTTACTATAAACTAAGTTTTATGGCACATTAAACAATGATCGGATAGTACATTTTAAAGCTACGGGGAACCGATGGTTCTTTATAGCTACCAAACAGAAGTTCATGCTTTATATACTAGACATTAGCGGATGAAAATTCAGTTTGTAAGCAGGGCTAAAAATCGCACAATGCCGATACACTACCACAATGTGGTATCTGTCGCATACAGATTGGTCGACTACAACATCAAAAATCTCAATTTACTTTCTTAGTAGCTTTATATCTAAACATGTTTCTATTTTTTAAAACCTTGTGTTGCTTACCTGTTGTCATGCTATTTGGGTGCTTGGTAATACAGTGCATTAACGTTTACCCGTTTTTCTACCCGCTTGGTTTTATATGTTGAATTGCAACTATGCCGCTGGCACCGTGGACCCAATTTTCGTCAATGGTACTTGCAAAAAGCAATTATAGAAACATAGTTAAACAAAGCAAAAGGTATTTTACTTACTTAATAAGATATTGGTATAAATTTCGGAAATTAGGGTGCTCTATAGATCAAAGGTCAATAATTTATAGATTTGACAGTTACACAAGATAAAATAGATATCAAGATAAAATTGAAATATTAGACCACATTTCTAAATTATAAGTTAGAAACTAAAAGTGTCCTTGATACCAAAGTGTCAATTACACCAATTGACGGACCACACTTAAATATGTAAAAAATTGTTTTTACTAAATATGATTATCCCAAACTGTTCTAAAGATAGAGACTGGTACGTTTCATTTTGTAGCTTGAATATTTTCTGCTATTTTACACTCTCGATACCCTATTTTAATAAATGTTGGCTTTCACATTTAATAAGTTGATCAATTATACAAGCCCCATATGATACGTTAGCGTTCGATATTTATTGTAGTTACTCTACCTAAATAAATTGTGAGTAGATAAATCAGCAGTGTTATTTTTGAGAAATAGAAATATGCTTAAAATTTGTTTGTATTCTATAATGGACTCTCTGTAATTATTATACAAAAAATAATGTTATGATAGATTTGTTAAACAACTTCAATATATTTTCGAGTGTTAATTTGCTTGGGTTTATTGGTGTTAAATAATATATACCCAATCGGGCAATTACAAAGACCTCTAGGTTAAAATTTTCATTGTTTTTACGTGACTGCCAGGAATTTTAATCTATATTTTTAAGTTTAGGGTTTCCGGCCGCATTCTTAGAATCACTGCTTACTTGGTTTTTATACTGAGACTTTGCGTTGTCGTTACAACACATTTCGCCATAATGATTAGCAGATAACGATACCTTGCTCATTTATGGTACGTGAACTTTTGCTTATATTATAGAAATATGATAAGTAGACAATTGTGGATTATTTAATGCTGTGATTATTAAGATAGGTATATAGTGGAAGCTTTGTATGATATCATTTTGTATATTGTGGGACAACTGAGTTAATTAGGTACGAAATTGTATACGACCTTGGTGCTTATCCATCAACTGTGATATTTTAATAATTATTAGTACTAATTTATTGACTGTATGTAAATGTACTACCCTAAATATGTATTTTGTATATATGTTTTAGTAGATTATATTTGGGACGCGCTCATCATCGTCAACATAGTAATTATGATACTTCTATTTGTATTTATAAGGGATATTTCTTCATTTATTGGTATTACGGGGTATTAAAATGTAAAAAAAATGCTGTAATAAACCCCATAATTATTCAGTCTATTTGTTTATACTATTAGTGAGGTATTGATGTTTTAGTATTGGACAGAGTAATGTTCTGTCCGCATGTATGTGTTGTATATTTAAAAATCCTTTCTTTTTACAGAGCGTATTGGGTTGTTTGTTCTTTTGTTTGTTTTCTGTTTCGTCTTCTGCCCCCCCCCCCCACCTCCCTTCTTCCATTGCGTTGACTCGGCATTTTTCTTTTCCTTCCTTCTTTTTTACCATATGTCAAACGAGCTTCTTAATTTTGATTTAGTTTTTCTTCCTCGGGCGTATGGCTTACAGGTAATAAGACTAAAAATCATAGGAGCACTGGATATCAGTATATAGTTGCGTCAATCGACTTCTGATGCTAGAATAAAAACATAATTGTCAATAAAAATTTATTATGCCCTGTTTTCAAGCTTTTAGAAAGAAAAACATCATTTAACCAAAACTGCACTAGATATCAGTTAAGCCATTACACATATCGGTTTGGCATACTTAAATATATAAATAATTGTGAATACAAAATATAAATTTCTCCAACTGTTTTCAAGTTATGGGAAAAAAACTAATACATTTCCAAAAAATCAGATGAACTGCTTCTATATCCAAGATTAATAGTACCCCCAATCAACGCGCCACAGCCAATAACGCGATAAAAGTTTATGCAAATATAACGTATCTCAATTTTTTTGAGTTGTCATCAAAAAACGACGTTTGATCTTATCGTTAAAAAACACATTCTGTCTAAAAATCCAGACAAAATTTAAAAAAAATATGCAAAAATCTTTTTCTAATAAACCGTAGTTCTAGTTGAACAACCTTGATGCGTGTACAAATTTTAATTAATATATTTTTAAAGATGAAGGGGTTGCTAATATCGTCCTATGCCTGCATTCATACATTATATAACTAAAGTTTTCATTTAGCTGGGAAAACTTTAGGCACAAAATTAAATTACGTTTATATATTATGCGGCAGTTATATTTACCATTGTTTACCCTGGAGTAAAAGTAAAATAAATAGAATATCATCAACAAGGCTTCCTAAATTTTTTTATATGACAGATGCCAAACAAAATCGGTTACTCCGTCTAGTGGCAACAAAATAAAATTTAAAGCCCTTGCGTTATACCAACCCTTATTTTTGCTATTACCTTTTTCTTCATCTAATATTTTTTATTTTGCGTATCTGCTTCATATCTGTTTACAAATTCTCTAAATTTTAGTTTCGCCCTAAGTAATCATACTTGTCTTTTCTCAGGTAGTTTTAGTTTCTCCACTAGGGAAGGTTGAAAACACTGACACCCTATTTCCATTCTATCCTTCTTCTTACTGATTGGCTATTTCATTACGAGATTGGATGGTTGTATTTTGGTATACTTCACCTTTACAGTTTATTTTGTTGATTTTCGTAGATTACTAAATTCGATCTTGGGTTTTGGTATTTTAATTATTCACGACGCTTATAGGGAGGTTAGATGTAAACCGACCCATACTAACAATTCTGATATCCCTTCTCTCTACATTTTTTTTGGGGACTCCAACGTCGTAAACCCCGTTCTCAGTCCTCGTATCCCAAATGCATATGAAGGATCCGCCTTATTTTAATATTTTGTTCTCGTATTATGTGTTCGTTTCTAAATACATTTTTTGTTTCTCTTTGCTTTTTCTTTTTCCATTCACTCATCATATCAATTCTCTTTTGGCTGGTTATGCTTACTGTCAATCCTCGCGCTGCCTCAGTTCAATTTTTGACGTTCTTCCTGTGATGTGTGTTTTTCAGAACCTTCCTCTATCTTGGGAAACTACAACTTGGTCGACTTTTTGGTATATTAGCTGTTTTTTCTTCGATTGTTCGTTTGAAGTACAAATTTTTTTCTCCATCGCTCTTGTCGTTCCCTAGCATACCTAGAGGTTTGGCCGTTACATCTCATTCTGTTTTTTACTGCAGGTTTTCTTCTTCGTTTCGTTTTATACTTTTTGGTTTTCTGCGGATACCAGTTCTTTTCTTGAGGTTGAAAACTGTAATATTTCTTTCTGAGATACTTCCGTCCTTCTACAACTTTTTTGTGTTGATGCCATTTCATTTCCGCTTTCGTTAATTGCTACACTGTACATTTCCTTTTCTTATAGCTTTCTGCATTCCTGGCTTTTTCTCGTAGCTTGGGAATTCAAGCCGAAACGATTTTTTTCCTTTTCTTTTAGTGCTCTTTTATTGTTTAATAGGAGTATCCTATCTCGCCTTACTGTTGCTGTATTGTTTGGTCCTCTACTATTGTTTCCTACCCCGACCTTTTAGTTTTATTAGAAGAAGAATGTGTTATCGTTTCATTTCGTAGTTTGAATATTTCTGCAATTTTTACACTTCATACCCTGTTTCAATAAATGTTAGGTTCGATAAATTGCTCAATTGTACGAGCCACCTATGGTACGTTGGTGTTCGAAATTTATTGTAGTTAAACGACTTGGTGTAATTGTAATTAGATAAGGCAGCTGTATTACTTTTGAATATGGGCTTTCCGTGATTGTTTTTCAGAAAACAATTTGATAATGCTTGTATTGAACGACTTCAACACATTTCAAGTGCTAGCTTGTGTGGGTTTCTTTAGTGATAAATATTATTAACCCAATCGGGCAGTTACAAAAGTCTTAGACTAAACACTTGCTTCACTTTTATGTGACTGATAGGTAATTGATGGACGATGTTTCTTTAATAAAAATGTTAATATTTTCAGTTCAGATTTTAACCCAGATTCTTAGTCTGGGTTTACACCCGCATCCTTAACCCCGATGTAAAATCATATTTATAGGTTCTTTAAACAAATGTTTATTTGACCTTATTACAGAAAACTCACATAGCCGCTGCAGCACATTTTGTCTTCTCTGCCGTTGTGTGCAAGTTAAGTTGCAATGAGATGGGTGCACTGCAGTTACCCGAACACTCCTACCTTCTTATGTAGGAGAATATTATTATAATCAACAGGTAACGAATGATTTAGTCATTTATAGTACCTGAGGTTTACTGGTAATATAGGAATATTAAGAAATTAAATAAAGAAACTTTTGTTGATTATTTAATACTGTTATGGTTAGAATAAGGGTTTGGTGTAGGTTTGTGTAGTATTGTTTCTGGAGGGGCGTAACTTCCTCCACGTAATTAATTAAATAAGCGGGTGGATTAAACAATTTAGTGTAAAGAAATTATCAGGATACAATATTGCGGGACTAAATTGGAAGCGATAAAGCAGTTGTAATCTGGTTGTCTTGTACAAGTTACAGTATAAATGTTTAATGTTAATTAAGTGCACAAATTCATATAAACAAAGTCCAAAACTTACCAGAACTTCTTGGCATTCGGTGCTATAGGTGATTTCGGCACGCACAATCTACGGTTAACACACAGTTGCGGTTTATGTTATATTTATAAGCGGTAAAACAAAAGTTTAAGCACTTCTTGAGTACTCTGCGGTCACACACGATCCACGTTTTCTATATTAATGCACTCTTGCAAACCAGGTGTGCGTTACAAGATAAATTTTGTTCTATCTATCGCGCACTATCAGTGTTTATTTCGAATACACACGATACTTTTGGCGTGAACCAAGACACTTACAAATTAACCACAAGTCGCCGAACCATACTCCCCGCTTTGAAAGTAGGAAACTTTCAAAGGAATGGAAAAGGAATAGAACCCCGCCTTGAAAGTAGGAAACCTTCAAAGGAATGGAACTCAAAAAAAATAAACTAATAAAAAAAATTAAAAAAACTCAGTGCTTGCTCAATACACAAGTAGTACAAGAGTTTATGTAAGCGGTAAAGCATAATGCTATTAAACTAAATCTTTATAAGCGGATGAATAAATGCGGTTGAAGAAATGCGGGTAAGTATAATAGTATTTAATTATTGGGTGGGCAACGGGCAAAGTTTCACAATTGCTCGTTTAAAGGAACTGTTTTTGCGATTGACCAAGTTAATATTTTCACTTGGTAAATCAAAGGCGGGTAAACATTGTAAGGGCGTAGACATTAAAAAGTGAGCAGGTGTGAGAAATTCAGGGTGAGGGTCTGATGATAATAAACAAAGAGGTCTGGAATTTAACAGACATTCTATTTGAGTAAGGACAGTCAGTAACTCTTCATATGATAATAGTTGACTTCCAATTACTCGAAATAGATGCGTCTTGCAACTCTTTATATTTGACTCCCACATACCTCCAAAATGAGGGGCTCGTGGAGGAATCATTTTCCACTCAATACGGTGAATTGCAAGTTCATTTTTTAAAGCGGTTTGATAATTTGCGGATACCAAAAACGTATATAATTCCTCTAATTGTGTCTTGGCACCAATAAAATTTGTCCCATTGTCCGAATATAAACAAGCAACAGGACAGCGGAGTGATATAAATCTTTTCAAGGCGGCCAGAAAACAATCAGAAGACAAGTCTGAGACTAATTCTATGTGTATCGCCTTAGTGGTCAGACACACAAAAAGACAAATGTAGGCCTTCTGTGATCGAAAACCTCGCCGTCGCGTTAGCGTAATTTTAATTGGACCTGCATAATCGACGCCAGTATGTACAAATGCCTTTGTTTCTTGTACTCGACATAAAGGCAGATCAGCCATTTTTGGTACGGGATGAACAGGCGATAAACGAAAACAGGAGTTACATTGGTATACTCGTTTTCTAACAATACTTCTAGCGGAAAGTATCCAAAAACGTTGTCGTAAAATGGACATCAACAAATTTGGACCCGTATGACAATTTACTTTATGATAATAATCGATAATGAGATTAACGATATGATCATTTTTGGCAATAAAGCGGATGCTTAGTTTCAAAGGAGATCGGAATTAGATAATCGTCCTTGTATTCGTAAAATCTTGTCTTCGTCCAAAACGGGCAAAATTCTTAAACTTTTGGAGCATAATTTAGAGTTACTTAGCTTGCTAATTTCATCACAAAATGCTCAAGTTGAATTGACTGAATAACATATTTTTCAGCAATAATTAGGTCTGATGCTTTCATTTCGTTACAAAGCGGAAGTTTTTTAATAAAGCGGAGTACATACACTACTACCCTAAGTAGTTTGACCCATGAGGAACAGCGTTGAGCCAAAATATATAATACTGGTTGTTCACATTGAACAAAGGCGATCAAAGTATTTGATTTACGTTCAGGCAAATTATCAGTGTTATTAGAACTAAATGGCTTAATTGGCCATTCTGATATAGGAAAATGCAACCACTGTCGCTAGGATTTTCTTTTCCAGAAATATGATAAAAATGACGAGGATGTAAATTTTCATGACATTGTGCTATGCGGTTACTTACAAATATTGACCATTTATGCGGTGAAGAATGGATCCACGATAATGCTATAGTGGAGTCCGAAAATGCGTAGATACCTGTAATAGGTATTTGATCAATATAAGTATCATAAACTCTTTTAATAAGATTAGACATTAAAACAATTGCGCACAATTCTAGCCGGCCTAAAGTAATTATTTTAACCGGTGATACCTTTGATTTTGAACAAAGCAATCGAACTTTAATATTTCCGAGAGAATCCGTAGTATGCATGTAAATAACACAACCATAGGCGTTTAAACTAGCGTCAGAGAATGCTACGAGATTCACAACAGAATTTTTTAGAACACCAACATGGCGTGGAATATTTAATTGTGAAAGTAAATGAACTTCCTGGCGTAATAATTTAAAGCGTTGGACAATCACGTCTGGAGGGATATCATCCCAATCAATTTTAATGTTGTAACGATTTTTTCTCTCTCTAATTGGCTCCGCTAGCCTCACGCATGGGCGCTAGTGAAACGCTTTTCTATACTTCTGGCCGACAATACTTTATAATCACCATGCTCCAAGTTAGGTGTCTGCAAAACAAAGTCTTCCGACGTAACTAGGGTCTATTCCTTGGGTAGAGCTATGAGCAATGGGGGTAAGTCGAAATCTGTGGGGGTCACACTCAAACTAAAACAAACAGGCGCCACCAAGTCCAGATTGATTCATGTAAATGGCATGGCTAATTTCTAAGGGCGGACGTGGAGACCCAAAGAAAAAAAAGATCGCCTTCGCTGACAAAAACCTGTCTTAACAGAATAAGATGCTGTTCCTGTAAGGAAAAATAATAATTAAGTCACATAAAAATGGGAACACTATTTGTGTCCCTCAAATATATCTAAAAATGCAAAAGAATGTTTCCTACATAAGGGTACCATAAAATTGAACTCTTATTGCTTTTTGTTTATCAGGTCTGATCAAACTAGATCAGAATAAAAGACTTTAAGCGTGGATTATAAATTTACTAGAAAGAATTTTTCTGTTTCTGTAAATAAAATTTAATGCAATAAAATAAAATGAATACTTGAATTACTTGAAGAATTATTGTAAAGTTTATCAACTTGATTCTTACTCAAATATATTACAACCCAGTGTGACTGGTTATACTAAGGTTTTCTAACCCAATCAGATCTGTGTAGGTCATTTACAAATTAATATACAAAACTTTCTTTTTAAGTTAACAGTATTAAAATCGATTTGAAGTCAAAATATTCACAAAGATATTCTCTAATTTTATCAAAGGTGGTAGTAATGTAATACTAAACATCTGCTTGCAATTGTGCAATTGTTGACGGCATATTTCAAACAAACAGGTGACGTAGCCGCAGCTGTTAATTTATGCTGAAGCCACGTGTAGTCACATATCTACGAAACTAAGGAAATTTAAATTTGATACTGGAGAAAACCAGCTTAGCTACAGATAAACTGAATAACAAATTTGTGCTTCTATAAAACAAAACGAAATAACGTGCTTTTAGAAGGAAGCACTGAGGAAATCTTAAAGCTATTACGAACCAAACCCCGGGTTGCTGTCCTTGGCTAGATTGGGAACTGCATCGCCGTGCGGAGTCTGCAGCTAATTATTCCTGCTTTCCATGCTTTAAATACAGGTGTTGAAGCGAAGTGGGTTTCTTACATTGATTCAAAGTTGCATAAATTTTGTAGCGTAATCTTCCATGGTCTAATCTTAGTTATAAATATAATTTTCGTTGCGTAGTTTGTAAGTCGTAGTTTGTAAGTCGTAGTTTGTAAGTCGTAGTTGCGCTAAACAAATTTTTAAATTAGATACTATGATAACGAATATACAATACCAACCGTTACTCAGGAAGTGTGTCACACAATTAATGCGACCCGGAGGTCACTCGCCATTCTCTTCGAATGCATGCTGTCGCTGCTTTTACCTATCGACGAGTGCCCCTGCCGCGTTCTTGCATGGTGGGAGGGTCCCGAGGGGGATTGTCAATCCTCTCACGCGCGTGCCTGTGGCTGTGGAATACACCGACCTCCGAAACAAATAGACTAACGACTCTAGATACTGTATTAATGCAAAAATTTGATTGTTACACTTATTATTACTTTAGTTAATAAAGGTGTTTTAACATTCGTTATACCTTTAATGAAGAGATTTTTAATGCGAAAATAAAATTGTTACAATGTTCCACAATTCTTTAATAAGCAATTTCGCATATAAAATTGTAGGCGAAATTAAACCAAGTACATCAAATAAGCGGGCGATGAAAGACAAAATTGTACGTTTCGTACATTTACCCTCAGTATCAGAAATGGTGATCTTAAATAAATCGAGTGACGGCAACCATGAAAGTCCCAGAATTTTTAAGTTACCATCGTCAGAAAAACTTACGGAAGCGCGGTGGGAGTCTGGAAGGCTAGCCAATAACTCGGGTGAATTTGAAACCCATTTAATTAAATCAAAACCTCCGGACTTAAATAAAGTAATAAGTTCCTGAACCAGTTTAATAGCGGTTTCATAATCAAGTGCAGAGCAAACCAGATCGTCCATGTACAGTTTAGACGTAGCTATTTGTGCTGCATTTGGGAAACGTTTAGCTTCAGCAGAAGCTAATTGGTGAATGGTGCGCATAGCTATGTATGGGCTAGATTTTAACCCGAAAGGGAGACGATTAAATTGAAAAGCTCGTATTTTTTCTTCGCTTGTGAAACGAAATAAAAATTTTAAATATTTGCGGTGAAAATTCGGTACAATTATCTGCAAGTACATCTGACCTATGTCCGCTGTTAAAGCTATTGGGAATAAGCAAAAATTCAACAGAAGCAAAAACAAATCCGCCTGCAAATTAGGCCCACTATAAAGGATGTCATTTAACGAATAGCCAGTATGAGTTTGACTACTGGCGTCAAGAACTACACGTACTTTTGTGGTAGACTTGTCCGGGCGCATAACAGGATGATGTGGTATATAATAACCTTCGTGTGTATCATTAGAAGTTTGTACTTCTGATACATAGCCCTTAGTTAGATATTCACTAATTATCTGATTATAATTTTCAAACAAGACTGGTTCTTGTTTGAGCTTACGTTCTAAGGATAAAAAGCGATGATATGCGACAGTATAGGAACTGCCTAAAGCGGAGGGATCTTTACAAAATGGAAGGGCAACAGAGTAGCGGCCCGTCGGGTCTCTTTCGACCGATGAAGTGTATAAATTTTCACATAGCGTTTCCTCGGGACTAAGGAAACGTTTAACGTAAACTTCCTCTAATTCCCAAAATTTATGCAAAGAAGCTTCAATATTATTTAAAGTTAATGCGGTAAAAGAAGCGTAAGAATGGTCGGCATTGACACTGCGAGAGGGAATATCTCCCATGAAAACATAACCAAATTCGGTTTGTACAGCGGGCGGTGTAGCGGGACCACAATCAATGCGGTTACCTAAGTAGATATATGGAAATAATTGTGCCCCAATTACTAGCTCTATGCCTCCAGGAATATTCCATGAAAGGTATGCAAGCGGAACATTGTTAAGAAATTGCATATTACAGTTACCAATAAAATATGCTGGCAATTTATCTGTAATAGTGTCAACTACTAGTACTTGTATATAATATTTGTGATTATACACACGTGATTCAATATTAAGATAAGCGTAGCCTCGTATTGGTCTTTGAGTTGAACCAATACCTTTTATGAATGAATTGTTAAGGGGTTCTATAGACAAGTTGAGTAATTTACAACCCTCTACAGTTATTAAATTGTTTTGTGAACCGTTATCCAGCAAACAACGAATAATTTTGCGTTTGCCGTCAGAACCAGTTGCATAGATTTGTGCGGTAGCTAATAATATTATAGGATTAGATCTTGATTCAGAATTAAATGCTACAGTAATAGCAGGTTCTACCTGAGAACTTGTACCGGGTGAGATAGCGGAATTTGAAATATTATTATTATTCTTGGCAAGAGAACTTACGGGCGTTCCTTGTGATAAAACACGAGTATTAGAATGGACATTTTTGTCCGATTTCTTCTTAAAACAAAGTAAACTATGATGCCTATTTTGACAATAATTACAAAAATGTCTTGAATTACACGAAAAAAGCGTATGAGTTACGCTTAAACAATTAACGCATCCATTTTTTGATTTAATAATTTCAAATCTGTCTTGCGGTGAATCCATATTCTTAAACTGCGGACATTGATATATTTTAAAATGATTATCTTTTTTACACAATATGTACAAAGGCGAACTGGAAACAAATGCTTTAGTCTTAAATGCGGGCGGTTGCGGTTTATGATTATAGTTATATGACTTCGTATTATCATTTGAACGTTCTAAAATTTTAACTTGATCTTAAATAAAACTTATCAGCGTTTTATAAGAGGGAATTTCCGTATTTCGAACGGACAATTCAAACGCTTGTGCGGTTTCTGCATCTAGTTCCTTTAAACCCCAATGCAAAAATATAAAATCTTGCAGGTCGGTAATTCCCACCTATAACAGCGCTGCAATAGACGCAGAATATTTTTCAATAAATGTATTTAAATTGTTAGCGGATCGTGGACAATTTTTTAATTCAAAGATATTATTTAAATAGTGTGCACCTAGCGTACGTTTATCCTGGTACTTTTTTACCAAGCTATCCCACAATATACTGTAAGTTTCAGCACAGGGAACTATACCTGCAGTTATCTGCAGGGCGGAATCTTTTAATTTACCCATAAGGTATTGTACCCTCTGACCATCAGTAAGTTGAGGGTTTAGGTGAATATTAGTCTTAAAAGACTGGTAAAATACATCCCATTTTAAGATTTCACCGTTAAAATACGGGATTTCTATAGGCGGTAAGGGAA
Source organism: Platerodrilus igneus (assembly GCA_036346225.1). Taxonomy (NCBI): domain Eukaryota; kingdom Metazoa; phylum Arthropoda; class Insecta; order Coleoptera; family Lycidae; genus Platerodrilus; species Platerodrilus igneus. Next base: position 861,655 of record JARFIW010001190.1, read on the forward strand.
TCGAAATTTTAGGGGTAGCACTAGTAGCCCCTTGATGCGGTGGTTTAAATTGAATTATATTATTACGCGCGCGTTTAATTCTACTATACGTTTCCTCAAATGCATTTAAACTTTGATAATCAGGTTGAAATTCCGGTTTCAATAATAATTGGTATTCATTTATCTTATCCACAATAGATTCAAACCTTGACCTTAATTCATCTATCGTTTCGCTATCTGCCATAAAATTTTCATTTGCTCGTGACTCAAATGAAGAAATATTTTTTGAACAATCATATAATGCTGTAAGCCGCTGAAATACACTCTCCTTCTTCTTGTGTAACATTTTTATCTTATCTTCCATTTTTAAGAATATAGGAAAAGAGTTCAAAATTTAACTGCAAGCACTAGTAAACTAATTTTTCTTTTTTTTTTGCTGGGATATGCGAGCTCTAAGGACCAATTTAATGGAGGGGCGTAACTTCCTCCACGTAATTAATTAAATAAGCGGGCGGATTAAACAATTTAGTGTAAAGAAATTATCAGGATACAATATTGCGGGACTAAATTGGAAGCGATAAAGCGGTTGTAATCTGGTTGTCTTGTACAAGTTACAGTATAAATGTTTCGGCACGCACAATCTACGGTTAACACACAGTTGCGGTTTATGTTTTATTTATAAGCGGTAAAACAAAAGTTTAAGCACTTCTTGAGTACTCTGCGGTCACACACGATCCACGTTTTCTATATTAATGCACTCTTGCGAACCAAGTGTTCGTTACAAGATAAATTTTGTTCTATCTATCACGCACTATCAGTGTTTATTTCGAATACACACGATACTTTTGGCGCGAACCAAGGCACTTACAAATTAACCACAAGTCGCCGAACCAGTTTCCATATTGACGGATAATTAAGTTAGTTGATTTTGAAAGTATATAAAGACCTGATAATTATCCACTAGCTGTGGTATTTGATCAATTATTCACAATGGCGTGTAATTGCGCATAAATGCGCTAAGGTAAATATTTATTTTATATCTTAAATTTTAGTAGATTCAATTTGGAATAAACTCGTCATCGTCAGCGTAGAGAATATGTAGGTTGGATTCTAGTAATATTTATATTTACATTTACATAGGATATTTCTATTTATATTTATAGGTTAAGTTTCTTTATGGAAATGTATTACGGGATATAACTATATGTAGATTATCATATAGAAACATGCTGGAATAATTCACATAACCATTCTGTTTATTCGTCTGTGTTATTATTAGTTGAGTGTTGTATTTTATTGCATTGGACAGACTTGTGTATTTGTTCGCATGCATATGTTACGCGTATACTAAGCTCTTTTTCAGTGCGATTGAGGTTGTGAAAATCAAAAATATCTTTCTAAAAAATCAATTTAGAAAGATGAAACAAATTTTATTCACGAGAGAACGTTAATACATCTTTTAGTTTACAAAGTACGTAACAATCTAACTGCTAACGCACATTCTACCTCGATTTATGCCTTTTGTAAGTAGTAGAGTAAGGCCGGTCTGACTTTAAAACGGTGTTCGCGTATGTTTTTCCATGTAACATACGCGTGCACCGTTTTGAATCCAGACCGGTCTTATATAATTTCAATGTAAAATACGTGTGGACACGTTTTGAAGTCAGGTCGGCTTTATATTACTTTCAATGGAACATACGTGTGTGACTTCAAAACACACGTATGCTACGTTGAAAAATGTAAGTGCAGAAAAAATGTGGAGCTGTTTTGAATTCGGTTTTCTAGCGAGAAGTTATAAAGTAGGTCAGATGCCAAATCTCGCATTCAAGTCAATTATGTTTAACTAAAGTGGATTCTGATTTATGTTTTTTACTTTTGTTTAGAGGCTGCAAATACACAAACGTGTCCAAACACACGTATGCTACATTGAAAAAATGTAGGTGCGTACAGAAAAAATGTGGAGCTGTTTTGAATTCGGTTCCCTAGCGAGACGTTATAAAGTAGGTCAGATTCATAATATTACATCTAAGTCAATTGTATAAAGAATGCTGTATTTAATTAAAGTAGATTCTGATTTATGTATTTACTTTTGTTTAGAGGCTGCAAATACACATAGGCAGGTTTGACTTCAAAACGTTTCCACACATATGCTACGTTGTAAAAAATGGCCAAAGGCAAACGGACTGATTACATCAATTTCTCATTCTTGCTTTTAAAAAATAACAAATCGTAGTTTTTAAATCGCGAACACAGTTATCTGCAAGAAATATATATATTATATATATATATATATATATATATATATATATACATATATATTGATTTGTCGAAGACAGACAGACCGACAAACAGACTGATGGCATCAATTTTGTATACTCGTTTAGCGAGAAGTTATAAAGTAGGTCAGATTCAAAATATCACACACACACACACACACACACACACACACACACACACACACACACACACACACGTATGCTACATTGAAAAATGTAGGTGCGTGCAGAAAAATATGTGGAGCTGTTTTGACTTTGGTTCTCTAGCGAGACGTTATAGAGTAGGTCAGATTCATAATATCACATCTAAGTCAATTGTATAAAGAATGCTGTATTTAATTAAAGTGGATTCTGATTTATGTTTTTACTTTTGTTTAGAGGTTGCAAATACACATAGGCAGGCCGGTTTGACATTAAAACGTGTCCACACACACACACACACACGAATGCTACATTAAAAAAATGTAGATGCGTGCAGAAATGTGGAGCTGTATTGAATTCTAGAGAGAAATTATAAAGTAGGTCAGATGCAAAATATGCTAAGGCCGGTTTGAATTCAAGAGCGACCACTCTGCAAATACACATGGGCCGATTTCAATACAAAATGTGTGTTCACTATTGTGATAGGTCGAAAAGTAGGTTGGCAAAGTACGCAGATGGTGGTAATCTGCTATATAAAAGATTGCTCCTAATATTAATCTAATTAGTCGAAGTTTACTGCATATATTTATATACCTACATATATAAACATGTATATAATTGATATTCAGGAATTTAAATACAAGAAAAACGTGTTTGTGTGCAAAGAAATTGCGGTTTTGGACTTGTTGGAAGGTGTTGTTTGGCATCAAATTTTTAAACTGCCACTGCAGTTTAGTTGTTTGAGCCAAGATCATATAAAACATAACGACTGGGTGACAAGGAATATTCATGGTATTTCTTGGGATGAATATTCAACGGCTGGAATGGTGTCATCATATATAGCGCTTTATTTGAAGCAAATTATCCGACCCGGTAAAGAAGTTTGTGTGAAGGGTCTAGAAAAGAAGAAATGGATGGAAACCTATCTAATGCAAAACGTTGTTACTGATATGCTTGCACTAGGTTATCCTAAGCTATCGAAGTTAAAAATCAACAATCGTTTACTATGTAACATCCATTGTTATAGACACAGCAATAATAGTCTGCAATGTGCAAAACAAAATACCTTGTTATTAAAAGAATGGTTTAATAATAATAATAATAAACAATAGAAAAATTGTGTCTGTATTATTGTAGTCAGTAAAAATTTTTTAATGCTGAAACGATTAAACTCAGTCAGCACGAATGGGACTCTCAACCCTGAACGCAATTATAATTGATCAATGCAATGGCTCTCCACTGGTTTTACAACATTTAACAAATTGTACAGATATCTCGAAATTTGTCAAAGACACACACAGACAGACTGATTGCATCAATTTCTTATTCTCACTTTTAAAAGAAAATAACAAATCGTAGTTATTAAATCGTGAACACAGAAATATATAAACGGGGAAATTTATAAAATGCTCCAACTTCAAAAAACTAGAAATAAATCTATTGAAATATATGCTACGAGTTATTTACCGGTTACTGGTTTGCCAATGTACATATATCTCGAAATTTGCCAAAGACATACAGACAGACTGATTGCATCAGTTTTTCATTCTCGCTTTTAAAGAATAACAAATCGTAGTTATTAAATCGGGAGTAATGTGAAATGAAACACACAATGTATTTTTCTTTATTGTAATTTATAAATATATATATATATATATATATATATATATACCGGGTGTTCCATTAAGCGTACCGCGCGGCTGTATATCATAAAGTATAAGACCTAGAGATTTGCGGAAAAAAATTTATTAAGTAAAGTGGCCAAGAGAAATTGCTGGAAATTATTTTTAATTTTCAATTTCTACCGCAAGGAGGAGTATTTGCTAAGGTCAACAACAAAATTCAATTTTTCTCCCAAAATTTAAGCACAAGGTATTATGCTCAAAACGCGAATAGGAGTTATCTTTATTATTCACAACTTTTATTTGAAACTTTTTTCTGTAGATCGCACAAGGACAGCTGCAGGACCTGGTGAATTGGTTTACATGTAAATAAGGTTATCTTACAATGCCCGTGTTGGAATTTAATAATCTTAGAATCGTTTGAAAGAGAATTTCTCAGGGATCAAGACAAACGACTAAATTGATTTTTTTAATGTTTTCTAAATATGTTAGAGGGCGCTTTTTCCAATCATGCCAGTTTTTGTTCATTTACTTAAAAAAATTTAATGGAAAGACATATTTATCAAAGGGGAATTGACTGAAGGGTAAAAAACTAAAAATTTTAGTGAAAATCGCACCTTGATATCTTTAATGGTTCTTAAGTTATTGCAAAAAGTATGTGCATTTTAGAGATCTATCCCAGTACTGATTAGAATTTTCCTGAATTTTCGGATCAAATATTTGAAATTATTTAGTCATAAATATTAATATAGCAGATGTTCAAAAGAGCCTTTCATTTAGTGACAATGTTTATAAACATTAATAATATGTCGCTAATAGATCTCTTTAAAATGCATCAAGTAGGCGATGAAAACAAAAACATCCATATCTGTCAACAGGTATAACTCTGTCATACTAGAATTGTGTTAGAATACAATTGGCAGTAGATTAGAGTACCAGCCTTAGGACCATGGATTAGAATTGTCTTAGAAGTAAACCAGAATTGTATTAGACACGGATTAGAAGCCCTATATCATTATAAATATTTAATTTAATTTAATTAACCAATTTCTACTTACGTTTTCTGTAAAAACGGCAAAAACTTTTTATATATTCTTTACGCAATTCTTACACAGCACTGTTTTGCACTATAATATAAAATTTATTTATCTGACGCGTAAATATTTGATTAAGAGTATTGTGGATTCGACATGCTTCTAATTGAAACTGACTGCTTTTTATCACCTCTGGGCGTTATATAGCTTTTCCCCTCTACATTTGGATTGGTTTTCCAAACAACCTTGCAAATTGTTGCAACCAACCATATTTGTCTTGAACATTCCTAGTATATTTTCAAGCTGATTTCTGATGAAACTATTTTGGAGTTTTTTATTATGCTGTTATTTACTATTGTTTTAATTGTTATTGTTGCTGGACCTTTAGCTTATGTCTGGTGTTTTGTGTAGATAAAGCTTTTGAAAAATTGTACAAAAATAAATGATGTAACACAATTGCTGTTTTCGTTTATGTATTTATTTAAACTCATCTTTGAAAATGCGTTTTCTTATCAAAGCGCTTATTGTTCCTTTTTTATCACAAGCTTACGCTTGAAAATGTATTAGGTTTTATCTTATCTACTGCGTATTTGCTTTACAAACTTGTTCAACACTTCTGAACGTAGTTTAATTACATGTATGATTATTTCGCTACTGAATACGCGATCTATTATTGAAAATATGCTTGCTGGCATTGATTAAAGTTAATTACGGTCCATATACATGGTGTTAAATGCTTGCTATTTACATAATGTGCAAATTATTTATTTTCCTGCTAAATAAATGCAGTTTTCTAATTTCCATTGCTATTTACAGTTACTACGCGACCCTTACTACTCAATACGCTCCTAAACAACCACTTATCACAACATTATATATATATATATATAAATATTTTAGATAGTTAATTACACAGGGTAAGTTGATAAATACTATAAATAAAGGGAACGCGTCTAACCAGTTCCAGGTCTCAAGGCCTAATGATGATGATGATATTTAGGCATTTCATTAACAAGAGTTATTAGCACTAATTGTTCGATAAAAATTTCACACTTGTTTTTAAGCTCTATCATATAGCTAGCGTTGAGAGGGACATTGTCTTTGTCTGATCCACACTTTTGAATAGCAATCGTAATTTTGAGCAAGTTGATCCATTTGTTAGCTTCTAGTTTCTGTATTTTTACCTTACTAATGCTTAAAGGTATATGGTGATAAACATTTACATTCTGGAGTACTTAATTAACGGAAAGTCCACAGGGTAAATTTTCGTTGGTTTCTTCTACTTGAACGCCTTGGCAAATAAACCTATACTAACAACATAACAGTTGACGTTGGAAAAAGCATGTGACCGATATTTTAATTGTGGTATTATCACCTTGAAGCAGTTTATGGAGGGAGCTGGCAAATAGTACAAGTAATAGTATATGTAATCTTGAATATCTACAATTGGTGTTTCCAAAACAAATAAGACAATGTTGTCTTTACTATAGCTATTAATAGTAGCAACTTTCTCGTATAGTAAAATATTTTGCATATATACCAGAAGAGAACTTGTTTTCATTTAATTGCTAATTGGATGATGGTAATTCAGATAGCAACTCATGTGAGTCTGCTATGGCGTCATGAAGAATGTTTAGCGTGGAAAAACTATGATTTCTAATACATCATAGATGATTTAAGAATTCGTGGAAAACAACGACGCTAACCGTTCTAAAGCGAAATGGTAAAAAGTTTCTAATTTTGAAATATGTAAATTTTTAATTTTTTTTGAAATTTATTCTATGCGAGTTTATAGTACATCCTGATTGTGAACCAAAATTTTGCAATTGTAACATAATTCGTGTGGGATGTTTCTAGCTTGAGAATTTGGTGATCACCTAGTCCTTTAATAGTTGCTAACATAATCCGAGTAAAAAGTTGGAGGCAAAAATATTTCGTTCGGGTCTCTAGAAATTGTATGAGCAAATGCCAATTCAAATGGGGTAGAATTTTTCGCATCATGTATAGAATTGTTGTAACCATTATGACATAATTCGTTAAATCATTTTTATTGGGGGTTAATTTCTCTTAAGAGTGTTAACTGCTCGATTAGAGTTGAGTGTCTATCCTACTATAGAATTGGTATCGTGCTGTCCACTCGTTGCAAAATGTACTTTGATCTTATATAGATTAATCATTTGATATATTTCCTCACATAATACAGCTCCTAATGCGTAGTTGCTAGCTTTCGTGGTCAGAATAAAAGGTTTACAAAAATCAGGATATTGAAGTATCGGACAGTTGGTTAAAATTTTTCTTCAGATCTGAAAGCTGTCAACGAAATGCTTGTCGTATAGTACCTTTACGTTTTTCTTTAAACATTTCGTGATCGGTTTTGTAATTATGGCAAAGTCCTTTACAAAACGCCTGTAATATTGTAAGCGACCTAGAATTTTTTTGTGGTATAGGAAAGTTTTCCACTGCTGTAACTTCGTCTGGGTTTTGTTTGACTACTGAAGGCGTTATTACATGCCCTAAATGCACCATCGTTTTATATAAAAATTTCGAATTGACTAATTGTATTTTGAGATTTCTTGAAAAATGTTAGGCGAGCATTTTTATAAAAATACACCCTTGTTTGGATGAGAGATAAAATACAGCTATATATTTTAAATTTGTTAAGGATTAGTAACCTACATTTAGGTAACAATTTTATTAAAATTAGTTTGTTTCTTTTAAATATGTTGTCTCCATTTTAATTTGTTAGCTTTAAATAGTATAACAACAATTTTTATTTCACTAATTTTTATCTTGACTTGTACCATTGATAATGACCATGAAAGGTCGAAAGCGCTTTAGTTAACGTGAATACACAATAAAATAATTTTGCACATTAAACGTCAATCTTTTATTTTACTAATCATGCACATTGCTGAAATAAAAGATTTCTATACTATGTGCTTTTAATGAATTTTTGATTTTGTTTAATTGCAGTAATTTGTTTTTGTAATGAAATGGATGTACTACTTGTCACATAGGCACTAATGCTTTCATCAAATGTATCTAGCCAAGAATTTTTACTGGGTTTTGTTTAAGGCACTGATATTGCTTTAGTTATCCCTATAGTAGGGGATAAAGAATACTACTATAGTAAGACTGCTTATCGTAAAAGGCGATTAAAAGGCGCAGCAAGGGGCAGCAGCCTTGCTGGCTAAAAGATATTGGAGGAGGGTCGGTTGGTCTCGGGCGATCCTCAATAATTTACAAGCTTGTTGGGGGTTGGCCGTGACGGATACGGCTTTCTGCTAAAATCTTTAAAAACTGCGTTGTGGAAAGATATGGGAGCCTACCACAATATTTCCCAGGTGTGCGTGGCCTAAAACACGAAATACATATGATGGAGAGCTCACAAGTAAAATTCTTGTCCGGAGGTAAAATACTCCCTCATTCGGATCTCCGGGAGGGGGTACTTGGGGCTCGTTATCATAAGAATATAAAACAACAATTCGATTTAGTGATAGGGACTTGGAATGTAAGGTCATTACTTAGAGTAGATAAGTTAACGAATTTATTAGTCGAAATGAGAAAGGAAAAGCTGGACATTTTAGGTATTAGTAAGGTGAGATGGCCAGATAGTAATGACTTTTGGAAAGATAATTATAGAATAATTACAACTAATGGACAGGCAGGGGTAAAAGAGGTAAAAGATTAGGGCATAAAGTTAAAGAGTACTTACAATTTAGTGATAGAATAATTATGGTTAGATTGAGTACAAAACCCACAGACACTGTTTTAGTACAGGTTTACATGCCAACAACTCAGTACGAGGATGAGGAAGTAGAAAAGGTATACGAGGATATAAATAGTATAGTGAGAAAAGTAAAAGGAGATGAGAATTTAATAGTTATGGGCGATTTTAATGCGTCAGTGGGAGAAGGTAGTGAGGGAAAAATGGTAGGAAAATTTGGGTATGGCAGACGAAATGATAGAGGAGAAAGATTAGTTGAGTTTTGCCAGGAACATAGATTAGTAACTGTAAACACCCTATTCGAACAACATGTTAGGAGAAGATATACCTGGAAAGCGCCAGGTGATAGGGCTAGATACCAAATAGATTATATTTTAGTTAAACAAAGATTTAGAAACCAAGTTAAAACTGTCGTAGTTATCCAGGGGCTGACATAGATAGCGATCATAACTTAGTTAAAATGAAGTGTAAACTAAAATTCAAAAAATTGAGAAAAGTTAAAAGAGAGGGATGGGATCTAGGTAAGCTTAATGATAGTAGGGTAAAAGAGGAATATAAACAAGTATTAGATAATAAGAGCAAAGAGATAGCTGTAGGAGGGAATGTAGAAAATAGATGGAAAGAAATAAAACTGACTGTACATGATACAGCAACACAGACTATAGGTAAGAAAAAAATAGAAGCGAGAAAACCCTGGGTAACAAAGGAGATATTAGATTTAATAGAGAATAGAAGAAAGCTTAAACCTTTCAGAGAAGTGGATAGTGAAAGTAAGCAAAAATATAATACAGTTAGAAATAAGATAGTACATGAGTGTAGAAAAGCTAGAAATAAATGAATGGAGGAGAATTGTAAGGGAATACAAGATGATTTGAGAGTAGGTAAGACGACAGGGCTTACACGGCAGTTAAAAAGTTTTTTGGGGAAGATAGGAAAAAATATATTGGTATTAGAGACGAGAATAATGAGCTTCTAATAAATAAAGTTGAGGTAGCAGATAGATGGAAAAGATATTTAGAAGATTTATATAAGGGAGACGATATAGATGAGTTAGAGAACGACCAAGAAGAGGATGTAGAAATAGGGTTCTCAATATTAAGAGACGAATTTGATAGAGCCGTTCGGAATCTTAAACTAAATAAAGCGCCAGGGATAGACGATATTCCCGCAGAATTAATAAAATATGCTAGTCAGAAAACTTTATATAGATTATATGAACTAATAAAAGTAATATATGACACAGGTGAGGTTCCAATAGATTTCGAAAAAAATATTATTATCCCAATCCCAAAAAAGTCAGGAGCTGATAGGTGTGAGAATTTTAGAACGGTTAGTTTAACTTCTCATGCTTCCAAAATACTAACAACAATAATTAAAAATAGAGTAGAAGCTTTGACTGAGAATTATTTAGGCGAAGACCAATATGGTTTTCGTAAAGACAGAGGGACTAGAGAACCGATACTAATGATTAGGGTAATTATCGAAAAACGGTTACAAAAAAATAAAAAGACTCATTTTGCGTTTGTAGATTTAGAAAAAGCATTTGATAGGGTTAATTGGATTGTTATGTTCAGGGTTTTGCAAAAATAGGAATCTCTCATAGGGATAGAAAAATTATTTACAGTCTATATAAAACCAAAGCGTAGTAATTAGATTGGATGAAATAGAAAAGGAAGCTAAGATTAGAAATGGTGTTAGACAGGGTTGTATACTGTCTCCCTTGATTTTTAATGTTTATATTGAGGAAGCTTTAAACTTAGCTAGAGAGAGAAAGAGATAGGTATTAGTGTACAGGGACAGAAAGTAGACATGTTACGTTTTGCAGATGATATAGCCATTATAGCAGAGTCTAGAAAAAGTTAGGAGAGTTTTAAATATTTTAGATGAGATACTACGGAGTAACTATAGTATGAGAATTAACTAAGTAAAGACAAAGATAATGACAAGTGAGTTACAGCCTAGTTCTAAACCAAAATTAAAAATAGGTAATACCGAGTTAGAGGAGGTAGATGAATTTTGCTATTTAGGTAGTATAATTACAAAGGATGGACGTAGCAGAAGGGATATAGTAGCTAAATAGCTCAAGCTAGAAAAATGTTTTTAAAAAAGAAAAACTTACTAATAGCTAATAGTATTAGTTTAGATAATAGAAAAAGTTTCTTAAAGTCGTACGTATGGAGCGTTCTACTATATGGTAGTGAGACTTGGACAATTAAAGAAGTAGATAAGAAAAAGATAGAAGCTTTTGAAACTTGGTGTTATAGGAGAATGTTAAAGATTAGTTGGACAGATAGAGTAACAAACAAGGAAGTTTATAGAAGGATAGGTGAGGAACCCTGTGTGTGGAAACAATTAAAGGTCAGGAGAGATAGAATGATAGGGCACCAGTTAAGACATGAGGGACTATTTAGTAAAGTCTTAGATTATGGACTACCAAATAAAAATAGAGTAGGAAGGCCTAGACAAAGCTATATTAGTCAAATTATTAGAGATCTAGGTTGTGAAGGGTATGCAGACCTTTTTAGACTAGCTCAGAATAGAAAAGAATTTAGAGCTGCGTCAAACCGACTTTAAGTAAGTTCGAAAACAAAACAAAAAAAAAAAATAAAAATCAGGTAACTAAATGTCACCATGACATAACTCACAATTAGTTAGCGGTCTGGCATGTTGGTAGCGTTTTGTTGCTTAAGCCCTACCATAAGATATAATTTAACACTTTTCCTTTTTGAAGCGGATAACCAGGTTATATTTCATTTCCTGATAAATGGTAATTATGTGACCATGTTAGAGTTCTTTAACAAACATCAGGTTGCTAATATCTATGTAGAGCCAGGTGGATAGGAAAAAGATAGAAGAATATAGGAAGACCTAGACCAAACTATATTAGTCAAATTATTAGAAATTTAGGTTGTGAAGGGTATTTAGAGCTTTTTAGATTAGCACAGAATAGAAAAGAAGTTAGAGCTGCGTCAAACCGACCTTAAGTAAGGTCGAAAACAAAATGATGAATGATGATGAATTGTATTTTTAGATTGTTGCGTCTGAATCCGTCAAAAACGGCTTTTAGTGTTTGCAAATGCTCCTGTAAGAATACGCTAAATACGAAACAGTCGTCCAAATATATTTTGCACGATTCGTTGGCTAGTCTTTTTAATTCACGGTCCATAACTCTTTGAAATGTAGACGAGGATCTTGATCTTTTCTATAGACATACGCTTGAATTAAAACTGTCCTTGCAGAGTTGTAAATGCAGTATTTTGTACGCCTTGGAGGTCAATGTCAAATTAATTAAATCTGATAGATAAATCTAGGGTTGTAAAATAATTTGTTCGACCTAACCTAATGATGTTTTCCATTGACATTTACTACCTTCGATTAATTATGCAATAAAATGGGCAATATAGGTAAGAAAACCTAATTTGACAAAACGGCTAATGGACTTATTAGGTCAGCGAAGGCGATGAGCCTGGGTTGGAATCTTTGATGTATCACAAGATGATTTATCCGTAGGGTCTAATATATGAACAATATATGATATAACGGTTGCCAATATACCTTGTCGAAGAATGAGATGTAGCTTTCTAGAGGCGGGTATAGAAACCTTACGACAACTATATCTAACACAAGAAAAATATAAGACATTGTAAAGATTTTAAATACTTACTATTTCTCCAAGTGAATACCGTACTGCAACGCTCACCCTAGATCTGTAACAAACTTTTATAGCATAACCTCAGATTTGCTCTAACCCTATTTTAAATCAGTCACTCCTTAAGTTTTAATTCATATTATTAAATATTGTTTTCATGAAAATAATTACCGCATAAGTTGTTAAGGTTTCCATTATCTTAAATTATTATTTTTTTCAACTGAACATGAACAAAAGTATCTACATTTGTCGTAAAAAAAAATCATAAAAACATTCTCTTATTTAAATAAAAATGTTACGTTTACATTAGTTATGACCACAACTGTACTAGATATATTAGAGATGTGCTACGTTAAAGTGCCATGAAGCATTTTTAGATAACCACTATGACTACATATACAAATATAAGATAAGCAATTCCTTATTCCTAAACGTGTTTGTCAAAATATAACTGTTACAATTTTACCCGAGTAATTAATAAAACTTTATAAAAAAACTATGTATGCATATTTTTAATACAATCACATACTAAAAACTATGTGAAATGTTACTCTTAGAATTTCATGACAGTATTTAATAAACTTTATATAAATTAATGCTGCACTTAGATGCAGTTGCATAAAATAATGATGAACGGTGTTACTGTTAGATGTTATGACAATACGTATTGAACTTTCAAAATAATTAAATTATAAATTTTACAGATAACGTTTCAGCGCCAACAGTGGCCTCAATTATTTACTATAAAATTAACGTTTAAGGTAATGCATAGACACCAAGAAGCAATTAGGGTGATACATTTACCTCAGAACATTTAAATAGGCGGATATCGCCTGGGAGTAACTTACTCAGTACCAGCTACGTTGTTTAACGCACCGACTGACAGAATCTTAAAAACCACGTACACTACTTTCATGCGAAACGATAAATATATCTTCCAACTAAATATCAATCCATTTACCATACGCTCAATGCTGAATCAAAAGATAACTAAACTATACGAATTAAAGAATTGCTTTAATTATGCCTTTCCAAAACAATTTAATTGGAATAATAGGGGTAACAAGGGGTGAAAGCTTTCGCAAAGATCGTTTCACTATCAAGTTAGAAAACACCGAAGTGGCTCTAACCCATGATTTTTTGTTGTATGGCGATGTCTGTTGGCGTACAAAGATATCAACCAGAACAGCATTCGCCCATGGTTAAAAACCAATGAACAGGATAGCCCGTTCGGAAAATGCGCGCTTACTATTGACACTTTATGTTATTACCTTGTGAAGCAAACTATTAACATTTGCGATAAGCGTATGTTTGCTCAAGGCAAACTTGACATACCCCTTTTTTAACGATACTATTTTAAGAATTTTTATACAAACAAGTACAGATGTTGCTATATGGAATTTAGAATTTGTATTTTGATACATACATGGTACATTATTATATATAGTATTTATATTATGGTTATTTAGTTAGGGTTAAAATGTTGAATTTCAGAGAATGGTTCAAAAACTGCTTGCGAGAATTTTTAGAACGTTACAACTTGTTCAAAATGTCGGTTGTATTGGATAGAGAATTTATTAAAATACGGGTTCTACCGGTGTCTATGAGGCAGTTCGCATTAATTTCATCAATTATTACATATGGAAGGTCATGTCCGACAGCATATCAAAGAATCATCTCATAACATCTTTCTCTGAGGCTTCTTTAAAATTTACGTTTGCAGTATTTCTATCAAACAAATTTTATTTCTTAAACTAATATTAAATATAGAATTTTGACAAACTGGTATAATTAAGTCGAAATAAAATAATAATTGAATTAATATTAGGGCGAGTAGCCTAAGTATACAACAATGTAAAAGCTAAAATACTTAAGACTGACTGACTGATCTGGGGCTCCTGGTGTATTTATGTTGTCCCTGCCACTTATATGTCTATGGGAACTTGCAGAGCTCATGTCTGTTTATTTCCTTATTCTATTCACTATACAATGTAACAATCTTAATTTCAAAGGAATTCCTTAACCGTCAGTGACCTGCACCTGCAGTATCACTTACGCCTGGAATACAATGTATTCACATCCGTTCTCACAACTTGCTTGTAAACTTTCAATAACCTTTCTTATTTATCCTTGAAATACAATGTTGCACTTAACTTAAGTTTCTTAGTGATTTTCTAATAATTTCTATTTATTTGTACATATATAGATTGGGAGATACGCAACTGGCGTTGTGAACTACATAACTATAACTTGTGTGTTTCTTCGTTTTGTTCTTTAGACTCCCGGCATTCATTTTCTTTCCTTCTGTTCTCTGTTGCTGCCATACATTATAATTTGAATAAGGGCCGCTATACTTGCGGCCACGTCCCCAATGCTTCACCCGAAGATACTACATTGGGTTTAAACGCGAAAATATAAAAGTGCTCCAGATCTAATCTAACTCAAAATTAATCAATCCTAAATAAAAATCTAACAAACTAAACCAAAAACTAAAAATACGGTTTGAATAATGGTATCCCTAGCGTTGAATTTGGAGTGTGTCCAATCAAGACACAAGCAAAAGTAAAATGGGAGGGGTCTGTAATACCGGATAGCAGTCGTCAGTTCTGGTTACCAGTGCGATCTGAAGGGTCGTCTTAAAACTATCCAAATCTAGCTAACTAATATTAAAAAGGGATATAAATTTCTAAGCATTCGTCAAATATTTTAATAGTAAATCCACCTATTTAGCCTGCTCCATAAATTTACAAATTCGTCCTCCCTGATCTAAGTAATTTATTCTATCTTTAGCCTAAATCCATCGCTAACTTTTCCTGCCATTTCCTAACTGATTTATATAATAATTACATCCTTCACAATTACAATATTCGTCCCATTAAGAATGCTGCCGCCAAAAATGGCGACAGAACGTCAGACAAAACAAATTAAGTTTCAAAAATAAATGAATATAAATATAAAATGTAAATATAAATATAAATAAATATATTTATGTAAATAGATATCTAATAGGCATTAATCATATAGTAGTGCACAAAAAAAGCAAAAAGCATTGCCCAATTTATCAAGTGCACTTGCATAAACATTATGTCGGCTAGCGCCAATACTCATAAAAACGTGCTTGTAAATTATTTCAAATCTACTTATTAATACAAATCAATGCTTATGCGAGTGCAGCCGCCACAATTTTCCTTCTTACCTCAATAATAATTTCTCCAGTATCCGAAGATCTGGTCGTCCTCGTCTATTTATATCTTATTGCTAAGGGGAGATGGGTATGCACTGCTAAAGTCCTGGTGGGTATGTGCTAAAGGTTCTGGGGGGATCACAATCACTATCACTTTAAAGTCCAGGGGGGATGCGCGGTTTCACTCTATTTTATTTTATCTATTTATTTACTGATTTAAATTAATCAGGGTTTCTGATTTAGTTTGTTATTATTTACTTGTTTTGATTTATTTCCGATAATCCGCGCGTTTAAGGTTTGACAGTGATTATTTTAGTGGTGTGTGGGTTTGTCGTGCTAATTAGATTTTGGTTATAATCATAATTAACTTCTTTTATTTTTTTATTCTTTTTTATTTTTTTTTATACAGGTTTTGGTTATACCATGCTCATAGCCATTTCTCATGGCAAGCCAAATCTAAAATTTTCAATCGTGCTCCACCCCCTCACTCTTCGATTTACGCGCGGTTATCACCGTCCAATCTCGCAACCCTTCCTGAAAATTTTTTGAAGGCTGTCCAGAACGCGTTCTGGTTAGCCACTTGCCCAATTTCCTCTAGGCCCTTGGGCCATGCTAGCCTTGCGACAGCTAATTCTATATTAAGTTAACCCTCGATTTGCCGCCTCGAGTGGACAGTCAAAGAGCACGTGCTTTGCGCTTTCTGCGTCCTCGCCGTATTCGCAGCGGTCGTTATCGGTTAAAGCGAACCTTTGTAAATATGCTTTCACGGCGCCGTGCCCTGTTAACAGTTGCACCATTTTAGGATCGAGTTTCGCCTGGATCTTACCTCTAGCTTTTGTGCTCGGTATGAATTTGTAGGTCAACCTGTACGTAGCAGCGTTGTTCCACCTCTTTTCCCATTGTCAAATTGACTTTTCGCGCAGCTTCCTTTTAATTAGAGACCTCGGTCTCGACGAATGTAATATCTGAAAGTCGCCCGTCGCGGCCTTTTTAGCTAATTTATTAACCCTATCGTTTCCTGTTACCATCGTGCGACCTAACCCAACAGAACTTTAAACGTCGGAACTCGAGCGCCGTATGCGCTATCCTCCAGACGTCCGCTTGGAGGTCTGTCGAGGTGTTCATATTCGTTAAAGCCGTCAGCGCCGATTTACTATCACTGATTATATAATACTCTCTGCCCGTATGATTTATTACGTAATCGATAGCCTCTCGTTTGGCTACCAATTCGCACTGAAAGGTAGTGCTCCAGTTCGCGAGTTTGGTCTGAAACCGAAATACTTCCCTTTGCTCATTATATACGACAAATGCCACGCCTGCTTGACCATTGTGCATACGCGAACCGTCCGTGTAAATCCTGATCCCTACCGCGTCTCCATCACCTTCAACAAATTCGATACCTTTAACATCGGCCGTGTGCCCTAACTCTGACACGACGATTTTCCTCTCAGCTTCCTTATTTGCAAGATTCATACCTTTTATAATTTCCTGTCCTTTCCTTGTATTAACTAACCTTTTATCTCTGATCTCCCTAACAACATATTCGATATGGAGAGTCTTACTGATCACCAGGACCGCCTCCGTGGATGTGGTACTGTATGCCCTTGCCGCCTTGACCGCAGTTATGCGTTGCACGCTCGTCAGGTGTCGAGTTTCCCTTACTTTACAACCCTCCACCCAAACGGATGCTGCTGCCATACAGGCGAGCAGTCCACTACTGACCTAGTTCGTTTCTTATTGCGCTACTCGTCTTACATGTAGTGTGTTACGGAATTATTGGTCTTAGAGCGTTAGTTCTTGCTATCTTTTTCATAGCCGTCAATCGAGGCCAGGCTTTGTTGTAGAGAGTGATATTGGACGTTTTAAGTGTTGAAAAGTAGCGTGGGAGACTTAAATTGTTTGTTGCAAGTAAGTAATACTAATACAGTTACAGGATCAGTGACGTGCCGTGAGATTTTTTAGTGGGGAAACCTTCAAGTTGGCACTTATACAACTTAATTCTATTTCTTTTTGAATCTTAGATTTTTAATACTCCTCTTTTTTAACATAAGTAAATTCCATTTTCCGCATTTTGAAGAACATCCATTGTGAGTGTGTGTGTGTGCGTATGCGCGTGTATGTTGAGCGCGCGTGTGTGTGTGACAAGCGTGCGTGTGTGTTGCGTGTGTGACTATGTGTAACAAGAAGCTTGAGCTTTGAATTTAGAAGCAAAAAAATAGATACAAGAAAGTATGTGTTGTTTTGGAGGCGTATTACAGCATATTGCTTTATTACTTTGGATTTAAAATAATTAGTTTTGCTGATTTATGTATTGTTAATGTTTGTATTATTTTGAATTTTCAAATTACCTAAAAAGTTGTTCAAAACCTTTGATGTCAATAAACTTCAAGTTAGAATTGAACTAGCATTTTTAAAAAATATGTTAAAATATAACCAATAAATTATTCTGCGAATTTTGCATTAAAAGCCAGCTGTTAACATGTGAAGAAGACCACCTTGCTTTTATAAGATTGCACTCACATTAACAAAGAAAAATCTTTAAAACCTATTTATTATTCGAAGTAAAACTAAGTCATCTTATTTTAGAAATATTAAAAAGTCATTTTTGGTTAAAAAAATAATAAACCTAAGGACGTAAAAATTCAAATTAATGTGACTGTTGTATCAATTTTTTTTGACGCTTATGTTTTCAATTTACTTATCAGCTAGTAGAAATATTACTTATATCATCAGTCATTTGTGATGCACAATGCACAATACTTATAAAAAAGGTTAACTACCTGATATATCTGCACAATTCGTATATATAAACAATTTATGTAGTTAAATTCACTTATGCTCTAAGCACTAAAAAAAACTAAGTATTAATAACTATAAGCAATAAGACACACCAATGTACACACACTTATACATTGTATACAGTGTTGACGACACACTTTTTTCTTTGGCTCTTATTCAATATTTTATTTATAATGCAATTCTATTTTTCTATTAACCTGTGCAAACCTGTCTATTACATCGTCATAAAATCTTTGATTCGGTAGCAAGTTACTAATACATTCTCTTTCTATAGACAACACGGCTAAATGGGATAGTCTTTCTTCACCAGTTGAATTTCTGATAAAGGCTTTAATGCAGTTTAATGTAGAAAAACTGCGTTCAACCGAAGCACTTGTTGCCAGAATTGTTACAACAAGTTGACACAATTTAAAGACTTCACTATAGAACTCTACCAAATCAATTTCTTTAAGAAAACGTAGCATGTTTAATGGTGTTTTTTGATTATTGACTTGTGTAGTGTTGTATGAAACATTTAGCTGTGAATTTAATGCCAACATGTCAAAAAAATTTGCATAATTAAGTTTTAAACTATTAAAGGCTTCTTCAGGAAAACGAGCTTTATTATAGTTGTTATAATTACATAATTCAACGAATTTTAATTCATTGAAGTTCTGAAATCTGCTTCTGAGTTGTTGAGAAATATTATCAAAAATTTCTAAATATAATCTACGATAGAAAGTTACCATATCACCTATATTGTCAATTCTAATACGTTTACTTTGTAGTTCTAAATTCAAATTTAGTGTTTTGTCCCAAATTTCTTGAAAGTTTTCTTCTTTTTTTATTTAATTGTTTTTCAAAATTATTGCTGTTTTAAACGCAGAAACTAATATCATTCGATTTTTTGCAAAATATCAAACAAAAGTCCGTGTAAGGAAAAATTTCTGAAAACACATTGAGCACAAAATTAAAATTAAAATCAGTTTCCATCAGCTGTAAGTAACTTCTAGAAGAATTTACCGTTTCAGTATCCCACATTCCTTTATGCGTTAAAATATTTTTAACAATTCTATTAGAGCTTCACTATATTGCGACACCGTCGGTACCAGTCATGCGCTGTAATTCCAGCGTGTGGGAGCAACTCTTGGAAATCTTTTTTGAACATGTGTATCTAAAGCGCGAGTTCTTTTAGTGGATTTTGAAAAAAATGCAGTCATTCCATTTAACGTCGAAAAAACACTTTACAATCTTTTACAAGTCCAACACTTTGTGATAATACTAAATTTAATCTATGTGCCAAACAATGAACAAAAATGGCATTTTGAAACTTTTGTCTTACTTTTGCTTAAAGACCGCCCAAGCGTCCTGCCATTACAGCAGCTCCGTCGTAACTCTGAACAACAAGTTTTGTACCACACTGTAGTTTTTCAATAATGTCACATACTTTTATAAACATGGCATCTGTTGTTCTGTCGGCGGTTATATCAAAAAATTTTAAAAACTTTTTTGAACATGTTTGCCCAATTTTACGTAACGTATTACCACAGCTAGCTGGCTAAAATTAGTTATGTCGGTTGTTTCGTCTAAGACAATTGGTATAAAGATGCATCCTTTACTTCTAGCTTAATGCTATCCAGTACAGTATCGGATACGCATTTTATTAAATCATTTTGGATTGGGTTAGATGTATTACAAAAAACAGTTGAGTCCTTTAAATGGGTTTTAAGGTTACGTGTTACTTAGCAAAGAACTCCACCAAGTCGATATAGTTTCCACGATTATTGAATTCTTTATCTTCTTGGTGACCCCTAAAACTTAGTTCATGATTTCCAAAAGAACACGTAACGTCAATTAACCGCTTCAAGATGTTCCTATTTTTACTCACTAAGTCAATATGTTGCTTATGACTAAGTTTTAACCGATTGTCCAAACTATATTAAATACCAGACTTACCAAATTCCTTTTCCTTAAGTAACAAAGTTAAATGTCCTTTGCTATTAGTGTGTCTCTTAACATTTTTATGGAAGTTGTTTAAGTCCAAAAAGCCGTTTGAGTTCCAAGATATGTTTTCAAAAATATTAAAGAGCAAACAAGGCCAACAAAATAATTTTTTCAGTGTGTTACATCTCGCTAACCATTTATATTTATCATAAAAGTTCATTTAAAAGTGTCTAATAAATTGTTTAACGGAGTGTTCAACTTTAGTTTCTAAATTGATAGGGAGGGTAGCTCTATCTGAAGAAATTATGTTATATTTTTCTTAAAAACGGTACTGAAAAAATTGTTTTTCTAAAATTTTACACACCACGCAAACGCAACCACCATTATTACTCTCGTTTGCTTTTAATTGTCTATTTCACTGCACTTAGGAACAATATACAAACACTACCTAATTATGGGATACTATCAATTATTTCGTAATTTCGTAATTCCAATTAATAATGATCTAACATATGGATGAAGTGCAGTAATTTTAAAAATAAATATTACTACACATATGATTGACTAATACTTTACTTATGAAGCCGTGCTATTATTAAAATAAAGCAAATTCCAAATATGTATACGCTTTACCATCACAAAATAATGGACGTTTTACGTAGACAATATTGCAGGAAGCTCCAGTTAGCAGCGCTTCCAGCTCAGCTAATATCATCGGCATTCGACAGTACACGATAGTGATGGCACCCGACGTCTGTGATGAACCAGAACTGAGATCGTTTGAACTTTGGAAGCGTTAGAAAAGCCGCAAGTTTATTTATTTGTGTGCAGGTAAACGAGGACGGGCGATTGTCTACGAACGATCGTATACAGATTACGAAGGCGTCATGATTCATAAATTTAGAAATTTCTCATTCGCTCTCCTATTATTAGTGTTTTTCGCTTGGCTTGAGGAAGTCAGTTCTGAATATTAAAAAAGGCAAGGAGAATTCTATTGAATATTGAATACACTGTTAATGCCCGAAATTTCATATTTCTACCTATAACAACATGGAAAGCGGTGCTTCCATCTCTTCCATTGACGGCACGCCGCTGTACAAGATCATTTAAGGGTTGGGAAGTTAATGAAGATGTGGGGTTATATTAAGTTATATTAAACACTGAGTTGTAAATATACTTTTATTTATAACCCTATTAAAGTAAATACGATATTTTACGAGAAATATTGTTAAACAATTATTATTGAACACTATAATCGTGAACAGTAGGAGGTAGAAACAACTCGCCGTGCGTCGTTATCACAAAATAATATACGTGTGTTACACATATATTGTTAACGTGTCTTTTGCTCACCATGACTACAGCAATACTCTCTTCGTCAGGGTGAGGCGTACGTCATTATTCACAGGTGTGTAACAGTTTGTTGTGTGACGCAGACCGTATCCAATAGGAACTTGTTAAACTAAGATGGGTGATGAAAGGCTAGGAATGTAATGCTTGACAAAGAGAAAAGGGGGATTTACGTTTATTGAAAATTTCACGTATGCTGAAACCTGATTAAGTTAGGGTATGTGTATATGTCGAGTACAGAAAATATAATTGTACATTTCATTAAAAAGGTATCCACTTCATGAAGTGGCTCCACATACTGTAATTTTAAAGTTTTCCACCACCTGGACAAAAATCCTATCCATTTCATGAAGTGGAACCCATCCTTTTCTAGATAGTGAAAATATACAAGATTGCAGCATTTTGATAAACAAATTGTCCATTTGATGAAAAGGTGGGATAGAAAGCTGTATTTGGTGTAATAATTGTTGGATCATCGCAAGTGAGTGTCCAGTTCTATGTATAGCTATGTGGTAAACTGGAAAGGAAAATTTTTTATTTTTTTTCTATATTATACTTAAAATCAGCCATAGCAGTACCTACATGTCAAAAAAATCAGCATTAAACATCGAAACAAAGAACTAATGCTAATATTTGAGGAATAGTAATTAAAATGCGGTTGATGTAGAAGGGTGTAAAATTAATGCGTTAGTTGATTCAGTCGATACAATTGTATTTCAGAAAGATGTTTGCAATTATTAAAACCAAAGGTTATTAAATTGCCTATATTTCCAGTTACAGAATTAAGTGTTAGGGGGGCTATTGCTGCGAAGGCCAAGCGGATTAAACAGCAAGATTTATTACAAATAAATGTGGAAAATTGTAGAATGGAATGTGTCTTTATTGTTGTACCAACTTTGGTGCATGAGCTTATTTTTGGATGCGAATGGTTATCTACGGTCGATGCAAAGCTTGATTTTGAAAATTTATCGATGACAATAAATAAAGAGGAGAAGTGGTATGAATTTTCTTTTCTTTCGCTACCCAGGTCTGAAATTACAATAAATACCATAGTGCAAGAATCACAAACTGAAAGTAGCGCGGAAATAGGGAAACCTGAAAAAACAAAAAAAAATCGGTATTCATTTACTGATCGAGTTGGTATATCTGAACCAGCCTCTACCTTTACGGCGCAGGAAAAGGGAATGCTGGCAGATTTGTTGCAAAAACACGGTCACATTTTTTCTGACCAGCCCGGACGAATAAAACATTATTCACATGTCATTGAATTGAGGAATGAGTCCCCTTATTATTTAAAATCATACCCGATCCCTCACGTATATCGTAATAAAGCTAGGGAACAAATTAATTAGATGCTTGAGTGGGGGGTTATCGAGCCGGCCCAGACTGAGTATATTAATCCTTTGGTCGTGGTGAAAAAAAACGACAATATTATACGCGTATGTTTGGATGCAGGACAATTAAACTCTAGGATGGTTCAAGATCGAACCATTCCACCAAATCCAAACGATCTTCTTTTTGAGTTTAAAAAAAATACAATGCATAAGCAGCCTGGACTTAACATCATCTTACTGGCAAGTGGAAATTTGGCTGGATTACCGGAAATATACCGGATTTCAATTTGAGGGTTTGACGTAGCATTTCCAAGTACTTCCTTTTGGCTTAAGTACTTCTGTGGGAAGTTTTATTGGTACTTTGAATATAGTATTAGGTATGGAAGTGTCGTCTTTTGCAATTCTATATGTTGACGATATACTAATAATTTCTGCCACGGTCAGAGAACATTTGGTACATTTAAATACAATATTTACAAAATCTTCAAACGCGGGTGTAACGATTAAATTAAAAAAATGTGCTATTGCACGTGAAAGTGTGCCATTTTTAGGGCACATATTAAGTCCAAATGGTGTTAAAATGGATCCCGAAAGAATTCGGGCTGTAAGAGAGTTTCCTACCCCAAGAAATATTCGTCATTTACATAGTTTTCTTGGAATGTGCAATTTTGACCGTAGGCTTGTGGAAAATTATTCCGACCTAACTGTACCGCTATTAAAATTACTAAAAAAAAGGGCGAAAGTTGGACATGGTCAGCAATAGAACAAAAAGCTTTTGAATTAATAAAGGAAGCATATTTAACAGTGGGTTTTTTGTCGCACCCGGATTTGAATAAACGTTTTTTTGTTCAGTGCGATAGTTGTGGTTATGGATTAGGAGCGTGCCTGTTCCAAATTGATGAAAATTCTCAAGAGAGACAAATAATTGCTTACTCTAGTAGAACCTTGAAGGGGGGTGAATTATCCTATACGACGACTGAGAATGAATCATTAGCTGTCCTTTTTGCATTGCGGCAGTGGCGTGTTTTTATATTAGGGAATCCTCTAACAGTTATAACCGACCACAAAGCACTATTATTTTCGTTAAAGTGCAATCTTTTAAATTCGAGACTGACACGCTGGGCTATATTTCTCCAGGAATATAATTTTGAGGTAGTTTATTGTGTGGGAAAAGAAAATATTGTCAGTGATTGTTTATCTAGATATCCGGTTAAAGTTGATGTAAAGAAAGAAGAACCTGAGGAGATAACTGTTAGTATTATAGTGAAAAATAAAGCCTTCCAGGAAACAATGTCAAATTTTAGAAATATTTGCGAAGCGCAAGAGCAGGATAAATTCTGTTCTGAAATAAAACAGGCATTGAAGAGTGATAATACTCCTCGACGAGTGTCTGATTGGTATGTCTTTCACGACGGCATTCTGTTTAGACGTACAAAGGTTAGTGAAGCGAGCATACGTGTATGTGTGCCACATAATGTTATTATTCAATTGGTATTGCAGGAGCATAAACAACATGGGCATTTTGGCCCAGATTAAGTGTTTTTAAATTTGTATAAGTTTTTCTATTGGCCCAAAATGCAGAAAAGTGTTCGACAGTTGGTCGCGGGGTGTGAATTGTGTCAGAAAAGTAAGATCTCTTCCAGGAGTCATGGCGAGATGCATAGTGTTTTGGTAAACGCTCCAAGTAAGCTGATGTGTTTATACTTAATTGGTCCTCTTCCACAAAGTAGGGGAGGGGCCATTTATCTGTTGGTAATAATTAATGCTTTCTCAAAGTATGTTAAGCTCTACCCTTTAAAGCGGGCTACAACTAGAGCCATTTTCAACAAGTTAAAGAATGACTATTTTACAAAGGTTGGTAAACCGGGCGCTATCCTGCCGATAACAGTACACAATTTTAAAAAATTGGAAAGAGTTATTGAGTGGTGAGGGTGTAAAGGTAGTTCATACTACGCACTATTACCCTCAGTGTAACCAAACCGAACGAGTTAATCGCGAGATAGGCCGCCTTTTAAGGATGTTGTGTTTTGATAAGCACTCAAAGTGGGCTCATGAAGCCTCTAAATGTGAGATATTTTTGAATGAAGTGGTATACGATTCAACAGGATTTAGTCCCAACCAGATTCAATTTGGGATATCCCGTAAAAAGCCAGTTGTGGAGTTGCTAGGACTGGCTAAACTCCCAACTTTGGAAAAAAAGTAGTTATTAAATTAGCATATAGGCGGTTGGTTTCCAAGGCAGAGTTGCGCAAATTTAAGCATGATATTAAGCATAAGTCTACTGATTTTCGACCAGATGATTTAGTCTGGGTGAAAACTCATCCACAATCTTCTCATGAAGATGCTAAAATATAGAAACTATTTTTATTATATGCTGGACCATATTCGATTGTTTGGAGCGTAGGTCCGAATGCCTATGAACTCAGGAACCCCGAGAACGGCGATATCATAGGGAGACATAACGTCATCAATTTAAAAAAGTATATTCATCCTTGTCGTAAAATGTAACAGAGGCAATGTCCTTTCTCCCTACTTTTAGTTTAAAAAATTTTTCAAAACATTATTTGTTCTAGTTATTAATTTATATTGCTTACGTTTTTCTAATTTTTTAAAAGGGGGTAATGTAGCGCGCCCATTCTGTTGTTTACATGTATTATTTCTTTAAAATGTGTTGCTCTAAGAATATCGTATTTCCGTTAGATTAAGTAGAACGTCGGCTAGTAGTTATTTGTATGTAAATTATATTGTTTGCTGCCTTCCTTAGAGAAGGGTAGGTTTTCACCAAGGTTGTCGCATAGAAGGGAGGTCAGTCGTATTCTGGCTACACAGCCGTTAGTATATCGGCCCTTAATACGGGCATTCTGCGTGTGTAGTTAGAAAGTGATTTTGTATCAATTGTTAATTTGTAATATGATTAAATTAGTAAAGTAATATAAATGTGCGGGCGAGATTATACTAATTTTAGTTAGTTACGCCATAATTCTATCCGTGTAGTAATTGTGTCTGCTGGGCGTAGTACCTATGCGCATCGTCATGTTTTAAACTTAAATTTTGATTACCGAAAATAATTAGATTCATATAAAAAAAAAAAAATTTCTTATCTTATTGATGAGAACTAATATATAGCTTTTAAAATATTTATTCAATAAAATAAAATATATTAAAATGTCTCTTTTGTTGTTTATAAATTTTTGTATTTTATCTGAATACTTATAATTATTACAACATAATAATTTTAATTTCTTTAAATTGTTTTAAAATAAGTCTACATTTGGAAGTTCGTTGCGACAATGCCTTGCATTTTCAACTTGTTATATGTGTGACCGTTATTTCAAATTTACTCTTTACTCATTACCTTTAACGAGACAATAGAGAAACGTTGCAGTGTTCAACGTTTGTTCCGCTGATGTTTAAATAATTTTAGTACAGCAGCATTACTTAAGCATCATTCGAATCATTGTGAAAATCAGAATACTTGCTCAATAAGATTACCTCGAAGAATCTGAAAAGTATCTAATATTTAAACATTTCCACTACTAAGAAAACGTATCATTTGTAGTTTATACAGATCTCGAAAGTATATTAGAACATTGCAATGGGCCGGATACAATCAGTGGTATACATGTAATGCATTTTCAGTTTTTTTTTCAGTTTCAGACCTATCTACCTAATGTAAATTTAAAGCGGGTACATATTACTATATTACAACATCTTAACAATGAAAAAATTTTAATGAGGCTCGTGACTCATTCACAATTACCTCCCTGTATATGTTAATTTGAATTTAATTAAATATATAAAAGTCAATTTTTTTTCAATTTTTTCTGAAAAATAATTCTAGATTGAAAAGGTTTCAAATGATTTTTCGGTAAATTTAATTGATGAAACGACTGTTTAGGTTTTATTTTACCCTACGATCAAGGCGTGATTGATTTTTAAGGTACTAAATTTATCTCCAGTTAAAAAGATTTAAATTGCTGTCAATGTAAACGCAATGTTAATTTTAATTTTTATTATTTTGTTTGGGAACTAAATGTATAAAAGTCAATTTTTTTCAGTTTTACTGAAAAGTAAATTTAATTAAAATGTATAAAAGTCAATTTCTTTCAGTTTTACTGAAAAGTAAATATTTCAAATGATTTTTCGGTAAATTTAATTTGATGCATTATAGATTTTTTATTTGTTTAGGGCAACTCAGAAAAAGTTTGAAATCACCGCATTTTTAAAATTTTCTCATAATCAAAAATTGCATAGCGTCAGCTGTCAGTACGTATGTAAACTGCAATCGAAACGGAAGGTTTATAGACTAGACCTTGTGAAGATTATATATCAAGTAAACGTATTAAGAGGATTAAGCAAACGGAAATACATTTTTCATGCAACAAATAAATAGCTTTACAAAATTCGTATAGCATTAGAAAGTGGATTATACTTTACTAATCTATCATGTAGTATGACACAGTAACAAGATGTATTTGCGGAAATGTTCCAACTTCAAAACTATCGAAGTATATGCTGAAATTAGAAATGCTCCAGATTTGATTGCATAACGTCAACTTTCAGTATATAACATATAAATGTAAACGCAGATAAAACATAGGAAGTTCAATGGACTAGACCTTCGTTGAAACAATAAAAAGAACGCTTGTGTGTGTATTATTTTTTTGTAACCAAGTACTTCAAATTATGTAATAGAAAAAAATTCTGCGATAACTGCAGAAATGCAATTATTTAGTTGTTTATAAAATTGTTGGTAAGTCCTTTGGTTTAGGAAATATTAAAGATATCTAAAAAATGGATGATTTAGTTTTTGATAATAAGATATGAACCCTAAGTCGTACCATCACTAGGCTTATACATTGTTAGGACACAGGATACTTTTTTAAAGAAGTATTTTAGTGTGAACAAAATCATTTGTCTACCTTTTTCTTTTTAAGGAACCGCCTACAACTTTTGTATGTTTATACAGGATAGATCTGTCTAATGTAATTAAACACTGTATTGTGCAGCTTCACGCAGATGACACACAGCTCATACACAGTTTCGTGCCATGCCTTATCCATGATGCAATAAAGGAAATGAATTGTGATCTACAAAGAATATCATATTGATCATAAAGAAATGGATTAGTAATCAATCCATAGAAGTTTAAAGTATCTCTTATAAATATTAATTGACATTGAAGTACAATAAGTTACTAAAGCAAAAAAAAATTAGGAATCACTGATTGGTTTTAAAAACTTGTATACTAAACAAAATGGCATTCTATTTTTTTTTCATTTAACAACTTGTTAATTTTTTAAAAGTGAGAATTACACACCAGCTTGTTAATTTTTAAAAGCGAGAATTACATGCAATGCAGATTCAAATTATTTTTTGTTTCAGACCTACTGCAAAAAAACGTTTAATGTAAATTCAAAGCCTGTACATATTGAAGGTTATATGATGAAGGGGACGTAACTGACATTTTAGCTCAAAATTGAGTTAAACCGCTTAAACTGTTCCTTTACATGGTGTATAATTGAATCACGCACCATAAGGATTTCCATGTTAAATTCTTAATATTCAAATATTGGCTCCCCCAAATTGTTTTTATGGGAAAAAAGATCTATAGGTTTAGCTTGGAATTATTGAAAAAATGGTAGTGTTTTATTTAATTTTAAATATGGTGTAACAATGTGTTTAAAATCTATGGGAAACCAGTAACCAGCTAATCTTAGATTGCGTTGATCAATTATAATTGCTTTCAGGGTTGGGACTCCCATTCACTCTCACTGAGTGGGTTTATTTGTTATTCTGCGGATGTCAGCATTAAATTTCTTGCTGAATACATTTATTTTATTTTTCTGCGGACGTCAGCATTAAATTTCTACATGACTGGGTTTATTAAATTTTTTTCAGATTTCATATTTCTACAATTGTTATCTAGACAATACCTTAGCATTAAAATTCTTCCTGACATGGGTTGAATTTTCTGCTGTTCTTGTTGTTTAATAACTTTATATACTCAATATATGTGTGTGATAATCGCTTAATCTTTATTGTCAAGTTGTAGTTGTGTTCTGTAAAAGAAATAAATAATGAAAACTTTTTAAAAATTGCCCCTGTCAGGAAAAAATAATGATAGTGGTTGGATTAAAATTATTGAGTAGTGTCAATCCAAATGAAGTGCTAAAAGAATTGTTGGTTCCGTGAGCAGATCTACCAATTGCAACGTACGACCTGATGACACCAATACACAGTATGTATTTGTTGGCTTAATATAGATTTAATTTTCTTAATGCATTTACTTGATCTAATCTTTATCTGAATTTTTTTTTAGTGAACAGAAAGAAGAAGAACAACCAGAAACGACCGCGCGTTAAAGATGAAGAAGACAGCCCTCACAGAACCGATAAGGTAATATTTTACCGTTCATAGTTGGAGAGAGCTAAAACTGTTTTTTCTATTTGGGATTCTTGCTCATTTGGAAAACAAAGATATAAACAACTTAGGTGAATTATTGTATTGTTTATTCTAGAGTACATAACATTATATTTTTTAATTATATATATATATATATATATATATATATATACATATATATATATAAAATAAGTAAATTTAATGGGTCTTAAAATAATATCAAAAAATTAAATTTAATGGTTACTCCTGTCCTGATGAGCCCCGATAAGAACGAAACGCGTCGACAAGATGCCCTTGTGACTAATATTGAGTCACTTGCCATTAAATTTCATTCTTTGATATATATAAATTGCTGTGAAACCTACAAAAAGCCTCACCAGAGTAAAAAAAAATATTCGAGCCTCTTGAATTGGGCACCAAGATTTGCTGTGATTCTCGCCCTGTTGAATCTCTTCAGATAGTCGCCTTTTTACTCTTTCCGCCTCGGCTGCTCACCTAGTTAAAACTTTCATCCTCATTCATAAAAAAAACAAACACATTCCTACCACAAACATCAACGTTAACTCTATTTACATCAATATTCATAATACATTAAAATTTCAAAATTAAATTTTAACATAAATTTCAGTATCATAAAATTTCAAGTTTAAATTTGTCATCATTTTTAATTTGCATCCAGAATTAAAGTCCTGGTAGGATGCATACTAATTAAGTTACAATATGTGCAGACCTAAGTCTTAATAAAAGGGAGCATCTCCCACCCCTTTACGTTAATTAAACAGGTTAGTCTAATTGAGCTCAAAGACAGACCCAAATTTTCATCATAATCAAAACATAAACTGCTATAGACTTTTTCTACTTAAACAAGAAAATTTTACCTTAAATTCAAAATTTGTTGTTTATACAAATTCACTACTGTCCATTTTCATCAAACAAATTATAAAGATATTCAACACACACCAAAACATCTAAGATTGAACAACAAAGCATAAGTTACCTGACGGTTAATGCACTCGTGGCTCCAATGTACATCGTCCTTTGTTAATCACACCATTCCAACTGGGTTATGTTTACCTCCTCGGATTACTGGTCGCCTTTAAAAAATTTTCTACACCACCATTCATCTAAAATTGTTTCAGGGCTTTTCAGGAACTCATCTATGTATATCTAAATCTTGTTTTGTGGATCCAATCACGTTTACGAATAACATTTAATTATTAACACCCCCGAAAAATAGCACTGAAAGTCATAATTCTTTCACGCTATACCCAAAACTACCTACTTCAATGTATTTATTTATCGCTACTAATTGGGATAATTGGTACAGTAATACCCGCAAATATAACTAGACTTTATTACCTTGTATCTTCTTTTCTAAGTGCACTAATGCATAATAACTTGTATCGTAGCACGTATTCTGCTTGAAGTATGGTATCACATCAAAAAATAAAGAGCAAAACTGTTTAAAGTATTCAATAAAATCAAAAATCTAAGAGCCAAACTGTTTAAAGTATTGAATAAAAATCGAAAATCTAAGAGAGCGAAACTCCTATAAACACGGGTTTATATAATAGCGCGCTTGCACGTCGGATTTGTCACGCAACGGACAGTTTTCAGAATTTCGCATTCTATGTTCCCTTTTCGACAGTCCGGCACAGCGATTCTAAAAATTTGCACACGTTCAAGTTGAAAATCTATGAAATTTCCACACGGCTCGCCACGTCTGAGAACAACTAATTAAATTTTGTATAGAAATTGTTATGTTTACACCTCTCATATCTGCATCTTATTTTCACCAATCGTAAACCTCGTGACGTTGCTCAAATCCCGCCTTTTATTATTCGTGTCTCTGCCTTGCGCGTTTTTATCCGTCTCTTTCTACCCTGATCTGACTGGTACAAATCGATATTCTTTACTATCCACGTGGATTCGCGACGTGACTTACTTGAGTTAAATAACCCCTTATCTAGCCTTTCCCGTTAATATAGGCTACGGTTTATCCGACCGTTTCCAATATACGTAGAATCTGCATGTTTATCTATTCGAATTTATTAGAACTTTGATATTTAAAAATACGCAGGTGTTCAATCGTAATACTTCTACGATTTGGATATTCTACGTATTTTAACCTTCTTGATAAATTTGTATGCTAGCAACGCGTCTCATATTTGGTATTATTGAGTTTTTAAAAGCTTTTATGCATATTATGTATTACTAATGGTTCAATTAACTCCAATTAAAATAATAATGAATGGCATTGACTTCTACCCTTTAATTTTTAGCGAATACTAATTAAATATTAATTATTATCTGTACACTTTGTTTAATACCCGTTACTTAAAAATTGAATTAATTAATATAAATTTCGCACGTAATTTCTATTTGTTTCTTTGAACAATTAAATTAAAAACACGTTGAGCATTTTAATTCTGCTTCTTTTTTTATAGAAAGCGTCTAGTGAATAATTTAAATCCCTTATTTTTAATGAAACGAATAAATTTTTATGCCCCACGGTTTTAATAACGCTTATTATCTAATAAAATTCTATACAAACCCTACATTCTAATTGAATGATTTAAATCTTCACACTAGGCATTTAATTACGCGTATTTTTTCCCAAAGCTTTCTTATACACGGTGATTAAAATTATTTGAAAATTAATTAATTAATTTTTTTTTACTCTGGTCTAAATTTGAGTAATATAAATATAATATATATATATATATATATATATATATATATATATATATAGAATGACACAACATCGCAGTGACGCAAAACTTGGTAAAAACAGTTGCGCCTTAGCTAGACATGTGTATGCCACCAAACACAATCCGGAGTATAACCAAGTTAAAATCATGGAAACTGAAGAGAATTATAAAAAACGCTTGTTCTTGGAATCTCAAAGACACCAGCTCTATGAATAACAAACAAGATATGGAAAACTTAAGCATCGTATATTCTCGTTTTTATAATCAATAATATTACTGACCTTTTTATTTTTATCTTAAAACATCTATGTTAGTCATGTGTCACTGATTATGCCAATTTATCAATCGAGATCTAGCAGTTTTATATCAGTTTATTGTGTATACTACTTTCAGTTAAATGAAGTAGTGTCACTGTCATTAACTAAATAATTATATATTTATGAACAACAGTTAATGTAAGTTATCATGTTTGTAATTGATTGACTACACCTTTTTTATTTTATAGACTTATGATTATGGCAAAAATGTGTTGCCGAAACGTTAAGTAATAGAACAAAATATTTTAAATTACTATTTATTTTGACCAAAATCATCCCAAGAAATTTATAACATCTTATCTAAATTATATATATATATATATATATATATATATATATATATATATATATATATATATATATATATATATATATATATATAGCGGCGGCTACTCTATGAGTGCTGCAGAGCTGCAGAACCACCCACAATCGGAAACGAACAAATACATTCAATAGTATAAAGGAGATCGATAAACAGCCACTAAAAGTATTATGAATTCTTAAGTTGGATGTCCATAACAGTCGGTCAATAATACAGTAAACATGCAACTCTAAACAAGGAAAATCCATAAAATCACTGTCTAACTACGTTGTTCTGCAGATCTTATTTGCAAGTTCGGTTTGTGTCGGAACATTTCGCGCAAATACGAGCATAGTAAGAAGCGGCTCCGTTAACCCATTCTCAAGCTGCATAAATTGCAGCGTCAGTTGACTGTTGCTCTTCAAATCGTTAAATTTTTGTGTGCTTTCCCGTTCTTTTAGACAACGTGTCACGCATTTCATCTTTCGTATGTACTATTAATTTTTAACTAGAATTAATCTGTGTAGAGAATATGAGACATCGTAATTATATTCTTTCTTAGGTAATGAGAGACGTTTTGTTTTACTTTACTTTAATAATTATATTAACCCATTACCAGTTAGTTATTCATAGATTAAAAACTGAATAAATATTTGGGTTTGAAATTTTAGTGTATGAATCCGGTTCATCTGAAAACTCCGGTATTTTTAGGGGACTGGTTAATTTTTCTTTGGAGCTTGATAGAACTCTTGAGGATCATTTGAAAAATGCAGGCGTCTTTAAAGGTACTTTCAAAACAATTCAAAATGACTTATCGGAATGAATTCTTGAAGTTTGTCATTTTGAAACTGTCCGAGAAATCCAAGAAAGCCCGCTTTTAGCAGTGATGGCAGATGAAACCACAGATATATCAGCAAAGTTTCAAATGGTTACAGTTTTCCGTTATATCACAAAAGATGGCGATCCCGTTTAACGGTTTTGGAATTTTTTACTTCCAGAGAAACATGATGCAGATTCATTTTCTGAAACAATTCTAGGTGTTCTAGAAACTGTAATCAAAAATAACAATACCAAACTTATTGCACAGAGATACGATGGGGCCGCAGTTATGAGCGGGAAACGTGGCGGTGTTCAAACTCAAATTAAGCAAAAATACAAAAATGCTCATTTTGTACATTGTTACGCTCATCAACTAAATCTCGTAATGACAAAAGCATGTTCTATAAATAGCCAAGTAAGACTCTTTTTTGGAAATTTGCAAGATATACCGGGGTTTTTTAGCTTTACACCTCAACGTGTAGCAGTGCTTAATGAAATAGTCGGCAGGAGAATGCTTCGTTCTGTTCCTACTCGCTGGAATTTTATTATTCGTGTGGTTAATTCAGCATACGAATACAGAGATGCATTAATTGAATGTATGGAAAACTTGGAGGAAAGCACAAATATCCAAACGTGCAAGCAAGCTTCTGGAATTTTGCGAATTTTGATGGATCAAAATTTTTCTTTTTAGTTGACCCTTCATTATGTTATGCCACACGTGGATTTACTATACAACCAATTGCAAAAAAGAAATATGGATCCAACTGAATCTCAAAGAGTTATAGGTATGTTTGAACTTAATATTAATAATATACGTAATATTAAAATAGGAACCGTCATTGAAGAAGCATCAAAATTAGATACCGTTCCTGCAGAAACTAAACGAAAACGGCTTAATAATAGTCAATGGGATCACCGTGTCGCCTGCATAGAAGTATGCAACGTCATTGTTAACAATGTAAAAGAACTTTTTTCTTTTACTGATTATTTAATAGCCGCTTCACTTGTATCTTCAGAAAAATTTGTCGAGTATGATAACAAGTTTCTAGAACAAGAGTTAAATTTAACTTGCATCGCTTACGATATTTTAAATAAAGAACGCCTCAAAACAGAGTTGTCCGTATTATATTCCAATAGGGAATGTAGAGAAATACGTGATGCTGTGCCTTTTCTTAAATTCATAATTGCCAATAATTTGGACGAAACGATGGCCGAAACTAAAAAGCTATTACAAATTCTTGTGACCACACCAATGACCACTGTTGAAGCCGAACGCAGTTTTTCTACTTTAAACCGTATAAAAACTTTTTTTAAGAAACTTGATGTGTGAAAATAGGTTAGCGGCCCTTTCAATGCTGTCAATTGAAAAAAATCATAACTTCAATTCCCGATTTTAATAAAAAAGTGATTGACCAATTTGCTACAAAAAAAGATAGACATTTTCCACACATATTTAAGAAACACATTGTGTTTTCATTTCACATTACTCCCGGTTTAGTAACTACGACTTGTTATTTTTATAAGCGAGAATGAAAAATTGATGCAATCAGTTTGTCTGTCTTTGACAAATTTTAAGATATCTGTACATTGGGAAACCAGTAACCAGTAAATAACTCATAGCATATATTTCAATAGATTTATTTCTAGCTTTGAAGTTGGAGCATTTCATAAATTTCCCAGTTTATATTTCTTGCAGATAACTGAGTCCGCGATTTAACAATTACGTGTTGTGATTCTTTAAAGCGAGAATGAAAAATTGATGCAATCAGTCTGTCTGTCTTTGACAAAATTCGAGATATCTGTACAATTTGTTAAATGCTGTGAAACCAGTAAACAGCTATTGCGTTGATTAATTATAATTGCTTTCAGGTTGAGAGTCTCATTCGTGCTGACTGAGTTCAATCGTTTTTCTGCAGACATCAGCATTAAATTTCTTACTGACTACAATAATACAGACACAATCTTTCTATTTTTCTTTATTATTATTAAACCATTCTTTTAATAACAAGGTATTTTGTTCTGCACATTGCAGACTATTATTGCTGTGCCTATAATAATGGATGTTACATAGTAAACGTTTTGCTCTAGGTAGGTTTCCATCGATTTCTTCTTTTCTAGACCCCTCACACATACTTCTTCATTGAGTCTGATGATATGCTTCAAATAAAGCGCTATATATGATGACACCATTCCAGCCGTTGAAGATTCATCCCAAGAAATACCATGAATATTCCTAGTCACCCAGTCGTAATGTTTTATATGATCTTGGCTCAAACAACTAGACTGCATTGGCAGTTTAAAAATTTGATGCCAAACAACGCCCTCCAACAAGTCCAAAACCGCAATTTCTTTGCTCACAAACTCGTTTTTCTTGTATTTAAATCCCTGAATATCAATTATATACATGTTTGTATATGTAATTAAATTAATATTAGGAGAAATCTCCTTATATAGCAGATTACCACATCTGCGTACTTTGCTAACTTACTTTTCAACATATCACAAGAGTGAACACATTTTAAATTAAAACCGGCCTATGTGGATTTGCAGAGTGGTGGCACTTTGAATTCAAACCGGTCTTAGCATATTTTTGCATCTGACATACTTTATAATTTCTCGCTAGAATTCAAAACAGCTCCACATTTTCAATCTGACCTACATTATAACTTCTCGCTAAAGAGCATCAAATGCGAATTCAACATAGATATACATTTTTTACATGCACCTACATTTTTCAACGTAGCATATGTGTGGATACGTTTTAAAGTCAGCCCGGCCTATGTGTATTTGCAGCCTCTAAACAAAAGTAAAAACATAAATCAGAATCCACTTTAATTAAATATAGCATTCTTTACACAATTGACTTAGATGTTATATTCTGAATCTGACCTACTTTATAACTTCTTGCTAGAGAACATTTAATGCGAATTCAAACCAGCTTTACATTTTTTCTGCACGCACTTACATTTTTTGACCGTAGCATACGTGTGGACACGTTTTGAAGTCAGACAGGCCTATGTGTATTTGCAGAGTGACCCATTTGACCTACTTTATAACTTCTCGTTAGAGAACCGAATTCAAAACAGCTCCACAGTTTTCTGCACGCACATACATTTTTTCGATGTAGAATACGTGTGTGATATTTTAAATCTTACCTACTTTATAACTTTTCGCTAGAGCACACCTAATTCGAATTCAAAACAGCTCCACATTTTTTACATGCAGCTACATTTTTTCAACGTAGCATATGTGTGGACACGGTTTGAAGTCAAACCGGCCTATGTGTATTTTCAGACTCTAAACAAAAGTAAAAACCTAGATCAGAATCCACTTTAATTAAATACAATTGACTTTAATGCGATATTTTGCATCTGACCTACTTTATAACTTCTCGCTAGAGAACCAAATTCAAAACAGCTACACATTTTTTCTGCACGCACCTACATTTTGTTCAATGTAGCACACGTGTGTGATATTTTGAATCTGACCTATTTTATAACTTCTCGCTAGAGAACATCTAATGCGAATTCAAAACAGCTGCACATTATTTCTGCACGCACTTACATTTTTTCAATGTAGCATACGTGTAGACACGTTTTAAAGTCAGACCGGCCTATGTGTATTTGCAGAGTGACCCATCTGACCTACTTTATAACTTCGCGCTAGAAAACCAAATTCAAAACAGCTCCACATTTTTCTGCACGCACCTACATTTATGTATGTAGCATACGTTTGCAATATTTTGAATCTGACCTACTTTATAACTTCTCGCTAGAAAACATCTAATCTGAATTCAAAACAGCTCCACATATTTTGCATGCACCTACATTCTTTCAACGTAGCATACGTGTGAACACGTTTTGAAGTCAGATCGGCCTATGTGTATTTGCAGCCTCTAAACAAAAGTAAAAAACATAAATCAGAATCTACTTTAATTAAATACCATTGACTTAGATGTTATATTTTTGCATCTGACCTACTTTATAACTTCTCGCTGGAATTCAAAACAGCTCCACATTTTTTCTGCACGGACCTACATTTTTTCAACGTAGCATACATGTGGACACGTTTTGAAGTCAAACCGGCCTATGTGTATCTGCAGCTTCCATCTAGAGAACATTTAATGCGAATTCAAAACAGCTCAACATTTTTTGCATGCACTTACATTTTTTTCAATGTAACATACGTGTGGACACGTTTTGAAGTTAGACCTGTCTTTGTTTTTTTGCAGAGTAAATTATCTGACCTACTTTATAACTTCTCCCTGGAGAACCAAATTTAAAACAGCTCCACATTTTTTCTGCACGCATCTACGTTTTTTCAATGTAGCATATGTTTGGACACGTTTTGAAGTCAAACCGGTTTATGTGTATTTGCAGCTTCTAAACAAAAGTAAAAACATA
This sequence comes from Platerodrilus igneus, assembly GCA_036346225.1. Lineage (NCBI taxonomy): Eukaryota > Metazoa > Arthropoda > Insecta > Coleoptera > Lycidae > Platerodrilus > Platerodrilus igneus. Next base: position 899,629 of record JARFIW010001190.1, read on the forward strand.
AATCAGAATCCACTTTAATTAAATACAGTATTCTTTATACAATTGACTTTGATGTGATACCTTGAATCTGACCTACTTTATAACTTCTCGCTAGAGAACCGAATTCAAAAGAGCTTTACATTTTTTCTGCACGCACCTACATTTTTTAATGTAGCACACGTGTGTGATATTATGAATCTGACCTACTTTATAACTTTTCGCTAGAGAACATCTAATGCGAATTCAAAACAGCTGCCCATTTTTTTCCGCACACACTTACATTTTTTCAACGTAGCATACGTGTAGACACGTTTTAAAGTCAGACCGGCCTATGTGTATTTGCAGAGTGACCCATCTGACCTACTTTATAACTTCTCGCTAGAGAACCGAATTCAAAACAGCTCCACATTTTTCTGCACGCACCTACATTTATGTATATAGCATACGTGTGTAATATTCTGAATCTGACCTACTCTATAACTTCTCGCTAGAAAACATCTAATCTGAATTCAAAACAGCTCCACATATTTTGCATGCACCTACATTCTTTCAACGTAGCATACGTGTGGACACGTTTTGAAGTCAGAACGGCCTATGTGTATTTGCAGCCTCTAAACAAAAGTAAAAAACATAAATCAGAATCCACTTTAATTAAATACCATTGACTTAGATGTGATATTTTTGCATCTGGCCTACTTTATAACTTCTTGCTAGAATTCAAAACAGCTCCACATTTTTTCTGCACGCCCCTACATTTTTACAACGTAGCATACATGTGGACACGTTTTGAAGTCAAACCGGCCTATGTGTATTTGCAGCTTCTATCTAGAGAACATTTAATGCGAATTCGAAACAGCTCAACATTTTTTGCATGCATTTACATTTTTTCAATGTAACATATGTGTGGACACGTTCTGAAGTCAGATCCGCCTATGTGTATTTGCAGAGTGAATCATCTGACCTACTTTATAACTTCTCGCTAGAGAACCAAATTCAAAACAGCTCCTCATTTTTTCTGCACGCACCTACGTTTTTTTAATGTAGCATATGTTTGGACACGTTATGAAGTCAAACCGGTTTATGTGTATTTGCAGCCTCTAAACAAAAGCAAAAACATAAATCAGAATCCACTTTAATTAAATACAGCATTCTTTATACAATGGACTTTGATGTGATATCTTGAATCTGACCTACCTTATAACTTCTCGCTAGAGAACATTTAATGCGAATTCAAAACTGCTCCACATTTTTTGCATGTACCTACATTTTTTCACGTAGCATACGTGTGGACACGTTTTAAAGTCAAACCGGCCTATGTGTATTTGCAGCCTCTCAACAGAGGTAAAAACGTAAATCGGAATTCACTTCAATTAAATACAATTGACTTAGATGTGATACTTTAAATCTGACCTACTTTATAACTTCTCGCTGGAGAATCGAATTCAAAACAGCTCCACATTTTTTGCATGCACCTACATTTTTTCAACGTAGCATACGTGTGGACTCGTTTTGAAGTCTACCCGGCCTATGTGTATTTACAACCTCCAAACAAAAGTATAAAACATAAATCAGAATCTACTATAATTAAATACAATTGACTTAGATGTAATATTTTAAATCTGACTTACTTTATAACTTCTCGCAAGAAAATATCTAATGCTAATTCAAAACAGCTCCACATTGTTTGCAAGCACCTACATTTTTTCAACGTAGCATACATGTGGACACGTTGTGAAGTCAAACCGGATTATGTGTTTTTCCAGCCTCTAAACAAAAATATAAAACGTAAATCAAAATTCACTTTAATTAAATACAATTGACTTAGATGTGATATTTTGAAACTGACCTACTTTATAACTTCTCGCTAGAAAACATTTAATGCGAATTCAAGACAGCTTCACATTTTTTCAATGTAGCATACGTGTAGACACGTTTTAAATTCAGACCGGCCTATGTGTATTTGCAGAGTGACCCATCTGACCTACTTTATAACTTCTCGCTAGAGAACCGAATTCAAAACAGCTCCACATATTTCTGCACGCACCTACATTTATGTATGTAGCATACGTGTGTAATATTTTGAATCTGACCTACTTTATAACTTCTCGCTAGAAAACATCTTATATTAATTCAAAACAGATCCACATATTTTGCATGCACCTACATTCTTTCAACGTAGCATACGTGTGGACACGTTTTGAAGTCAGATCGGCCTATGTGTATTTGCAGCCTCTAAACAAAAGTAAAAAACATAAATCAGAATCCACTTTAATTAAATACCATTGACTTAGATGTTATATTTTTGCATCTGACCTACTTTATAACTTCTCGCTAGAATTCAAAACAGCTCCACATTTTTTCTGCACGCACCTACATTTTTCAACGTAGCATACATGTGGACACGTTTTGAATTCAAACCAGTCTATGTGTATTTGCAGCTTCCATCTAGAGAACATTTAATCCAAATTCAAAACAGCTCCACATTGTTTGCATGCACCTACATTTTTTCAACGTAGCATACATGTGGACACGTTTTGAAGTCAAACCGGCCTATGTGTATTTCCAGCATCTAAACAAAAGTATAAAACATAATTCAGAATCCACTTTAATTAAATACAATTGACTTAGATGTGATATTTTAAATCTGACTTACTTTATAACTTCTCGCAAGAAAATATCTAATGTGAATTCAAAACAGCTCCACATTGTTTGCATGCACCTACATTTTTTCAACGTAGCATACATGTGGACACGTTTTGAAGTCAAACCGGCCTATGTGTATTTCCAGCCTCTAAACAAAAGTGTAAAACATAAATCAGAATCCACTTTAATTAAATACAATTGACTTAGATGTGATATTTTGAAACTGACCTACTTTATAACTTCTCGCTAGAAAATATTTAATGCGAATTCAAGACAGCTCCACATTTTTTCAACGTAGCATACGTGTGGACACGTTTTAAAGTCGCACACGTATGTTCGATTGAAAGTAATATAAGACCGGTCTGACTTCAAAACGTGTACACACGTATGTTGCATTGAAAGTAATATAAAGCCGGTCTGGCTTCAAAGCGGTGCTCGCGTATGTTCCATTGAAAAACATACACGTGCACCGTATTCGCCTTTGTAGGAAAAGTTATTGTTTGTAGTTAAATAATTACACATCTCCATCTTGCTAAATATGCCTGCAAAATATTGAGTTACATCCATGTCAAAAAGATAGTAATAATCTTTTTTGAGTCCGTCTAATATATCTAGTAGTTCTTCTAATAAAATTTCCAACTTAACATTAGTAGGTTCTACTTTGTACGGAACACATATAGGATTTTGGAAGTTTTTATTAATGCTTTCGAGGCCCTCTTTTTCGATAATTTCTTTTACTGCCTGGCCCATCTTGTTAGTGCTTTCCAGAGAAAACGGAAATTTAGCTTTAACACCATACTTAGTGGAAACAAATCGGTCGAACTTTACTCGTAGATAGTTGTTAAATGCACCACAAAATTCTTTTTTTAGGATAAACATCCTTTTGTTTGCAGATGTTTGCTCGGAGTCTAATCCGATCTAGGTCGGGTTAAATCCGGCCAAGATCGGATATGTCGGATTTAATCCGACCTAGGTCGGACTGTGCAGAAGTGCGCATCGACATATATCCGGATATATGTCGGATATATGTAGAATGTATACTGGATATTTGGCGGATGTATGTCGGATATAGTTTGGATGTATGTCGAATGTATGTCATATGGATGCTAGAGGAGAGGACAAAGTAGAGTGGAGGGAGGAAGGTTTAAGTTAGTTTATGTCGTTTGGAGTTAGGTTGGTCGGTGTTGTCTGAAGTTAGGTTAGGTTAGTTGGACTTGTTTGTAGTTAGGTTAGCTAGTGTTGTCTGAAGTTAGGTTAGGTTAGTTGGACTTGTAAGGACTTAGTTTAGATAGCAGGAAAAATTGATAGGTTAGGCCAACGCCGCGGCGTTGACCGATCCTATCAATTTTTCCTGCTACTTTTTTGTTTACACCAATTTTTTAAATCGAGTTGAGCTAAGGTTAAATTAATGGTAGATTCGGACTTCCAAGAAAAATTAAATCGATATGACCATACACAATTAGAAACTGTTTATAAATACAAAAGTTATAAAATTAAGGGTTGTAACTCGATAAGGGTTAATGTCAAGATGAAAATTAAAAAGGTGGGAATACAAAGGTCGTGCGGTGCCGACAGGCGCCGAGAGCTATCTTGAAAATTTTAGAGGTTAGGTTATCGATTTTTTAGGGTAGGGGAGTAAAAAAGAAGCAAGGCGGAAATCCCCCTCCACAAGGAGGAAATTTCATCCCCACAAGGAGGAGCAAAGAGCAAATCCCTCCCCCACATGGAGGAAATCCCTTTAAAATGAAACTTTATAGTGCGAATTTACATGTAAAAACCTAGGTCAGATATAAATCGTGAAGATGTGGATCGGGTGGAATGAGTGAGAGAGGAGTGAGGAGTGCGCCAGAATGCCCCTATTCCCCTACTGGTACATTATCAAATGACAACCTAGAATCATTTATATTAATGGCATATAAACAAAACGTTTTGAATTGTATTGACTGTGATTCTATTAATGAAATGGTAACTGAGCAAGTAGTTTATTAAGAGAGGAACTTTCTGCTTGATTTTCCATGCTGCGTTACCAATTAAGTATGTTTCCACTCTATTTTATATAAGTGGGATAAAACTTAACAATTTTATGTGGTTACGTTATAGCATTTGTATGTTTATTATGGTCTCTTAAGCGTTTTATTTGTAATTATGCTTTATTTAAAAACACAAAATTGACAGGGCCAAGTGGTTTATTAATTTTCCGGTTGCATACACGTTTCAGCCCCCCGCTGCCACTAACTATGGCTTTTCAAACCCTACACCTAATTCAAAAACAACGTGATTAGTTTTAACCTTAACATGATTTGCCCATTACAGTTTCTATTAGTTTTGAGTATTACGCTCATAGGTGTGAGCTTTTGTGTAATAACCTTTAAGTGAATTCCTTTTTATACCTATAGAAGTCATAACAAGTTTCCGTAGTGAAAAGATTATTAAATACCTCCATTTGTAAAAACTCAATATTGGCAATAACTTTATATCACGCTTTTAGTAATCTGAATAAATCTTTAACCTTTAGGAAAATACTTCCATAGCATACAAATAAAAGAAATAGAATTCTTTAAAAGCAAATTGATTCCTTTATAGCCTGTATGCCAATAAATTTTCGATCATCATGTTGAAAATTAGGGTAAGTCTTCAAAATATGTTGTCAATGACACAAGCAAAATTCTTATTTAGAAATTGAATAGCCGTTTGGATAGCTAATTTCTATTAAAGCGCTTACTAGTTTGCTTTGAAAAAACATTCCAGACGCTGAAGTTGAAAAATAAATTGAATTGCTATTGGCTTATACATATAACTGTGTACTTGAATAAAATCCTTAATATACGTATTTCATAAAAGTTTTTGTAAAAGCCAAGATAACCTTGTCGAATAAGTAATTACTTACCGAATTTGGTTTAAAGAGCACCTCAAGTATTAAGATAAGGGATAAAAAAACCGAATTAGGTGTATATAGCGTTGCGTGTTATTTGAAACAAACTGTTTTATTGAAAGAACTTATATCACCCTAATTAAAATACTATTATCATCGTCCAGTACATATGGTGTAAATGGTCCTACAAACGTAAACAAAGGTTTTCGATATCGAAAAATAGCAGTTCGCTAGAATGCGGCAGCTAGCATATAGCTCTGTAAAACCACATACATGTCAACGATATATCCGGAGCACTCAAGCAATATCGTCAGTTTCAAATCTTAAATAACAAGAATAAGCGAATCTTTGGAGGACTGAAAGAATGCCGCGAAACCAGATAAGATGTTGCATTGGTGCATCAACATGTAACACATTGGCTTAAAACTTACCGGACCTAGTGCTCAGCATAAGTTGTACAATAATATCGGTAATGCGAGAATGATCCATTTGAATGCCAGCAAAAATTTTCTTCTAATAAATATGTACATACATGTACAAGCAGCTTTGTATTGAACAAAACAGTTAATTTTTCATACAATTTGCTGTTTTTTTCATATAGAGTATTTGTACCTTTGTCCATTGCCAGGTAGCATTCAAGTTTGTTCACTTCGGTTGAAGATATCCCACAAACTAGCGTGTTTTTGTTCAAGAATTGCCAGGAAAAAATGCTCCTCCGCGCTGGTGTACGCATTTATGGTCCTGTAAATACAATTCGAATATAAGCAGTAGTGTGAACTGTAACAGTTACGAAAAATCATTGTCCAAAAGGTTGTCTACTCCAGAACGGAGCACATCTGCGCAATACGCAGGCAATTAAAACTAAATTCGTACGACGAAAAAGATACGAACTCGACAGACTAGAGAAATGTTTGCATGTAAATTGGTATAGCAATTAGCAGCAAGTTTGCAGAACGTTGAGAAGACGCACATGACACGTGTCCAATAAAAACCTACTAGAAATCGGTGACAAAATGTTAGCACAACAATGGCGAATAACTTGTCTACTTAGAAGATGGCTAATATACGAGGGTTGCCTTTTACATTTTGGAATTGCCTTAAACTAGAGCAGCCATCTGGCAACTGACGTTTCTATAGTAAAGTTGGAATCGTTTGATGGTGTACGTACCCAGAATTCATTGACGTATGAGCGCTGTTTATGCTGTTCACAGTAACTTGAAAAATGTGTCTCGGCTGAAAATAGAATTAAACCGTAAACATTTTAAAGTGATTATTCCTTGCAACTTTTGACGTGCATCGATAAACTTAATTTAACTTTTGGCAATGACGCAACTAGAGAATGTGTATGGTTCAGGTGCAGATCCATCTATGGATCCTCCCACTTTCCACCTCTCACTCCCACCTTACTCCATCTCTCACCTCACTCCACCTACCAGTTCACACTACTTTTTAATTTACCACTTGCCACTTCTCTCCTCCTACGTCTCCACTTTCCACGTCACACTTTCCACTTCTACCACCTTTCAGCGCCCCACGTATCATCTCACACCTCCCACGGCACAATTTTTCCCCTTGCACCTCGCCACTTAGTACCTCTCACCTCCCACCTCCCATCTTTCCACTTCCCACCTCTCACTTCTTACCTCAGCACTTCCCATTTCACAGCTCCCACCTCTCGCCCCGCCACTTTCCACCTCAAACCACCTATCTTCCCACTTCACCACTTCCCACCTCACCACTTTCCACCAAACCTCCATAGTTTCTTAGAGAAAAAAATTTGACTCATGCGGGATTTGAACCCAGGCAATATACATACAAATCAGGTACATTAACCGCTACACTATCGAGTCAAACGAAATTATTACTTGCACATCTCGCATTACTGTTAAATGCGCAGATTCCATTTTAACTTACAGATTAACTTAAGAGTACATTTAAATATAAAAAAATTTTATGATTTTGCTGGCGCCTGATACATAGGGTAACTGCATTATTGAAATTTATTAATAAAAAGTTATATTTGCTGGTGTTAATGTTAGAAATGATTTACTAGTTCCACATTTAGACCTTAACAAACAAGTGGACTACAAAAATTTACTAACAAAGAAATGGTGAAAGTTAGTAAATGTGTTATACACATTTCCATAACACTTAAATATATATATATATATATATATATATATATATTTACATATTGCTACGATATTGCCGCTACGCCAGGTGTGCAACGATCAATTGCCTGCTGATCACCACCTCTCTGTGCCTTCAAAATAATTTAAAATTAACACAATCAAATTTATTCCTTGACTAGCTCAGTAATACTACGCACTGAGTGAAGCGACGGTAAGATGACAAAGTATATTTACTCACTCCTCTCCAATACTCAATTTACCTAAATAAGACTAGCGAAATTCACCAAAATTGTATAATGAACTAAATAAAATTTTTATCAAACTACAATTTTCAAATCTACGCCCTTTTTAATATCATTTAGCCATTGTAAAAACTTTAAATCAAAATTAAAATAAATGCTTCCATCGAATTAGCTCTTTACAAAGATTATACATTTTTACACTTTTTAAAGCAATTAAAGCCAGCAAAAAAAAATATATCTTACCACGAATAGTTTCGTTAAACGTTCAAGGAAATATCTTTCTTTTTAACATAAATCTTACGTAGCAACCAAATTTTTGTTGACTTTTTACACACTATATTATAATCACATACTAATTTTAAGCTCACTTCCGAATACACATATTATGTAAAATTACGTGCTATAAATTGAATAAATAGTTCTGACCTTATAGTTCTCCTGAACTTTCCTTGCTAGAGTCTCCTGGCCCAAATTCCCACTTCTTCTGGAACTTAGAGTGTTAAAGTGTTAACCAACAACTTAGTGGGGTTTATTCAATAACTTAGTGTGTTAACCAATAACTTTGTGTCGTTTATTCAATAACTTAACGTCGTTTACAAATAACTTCGTGTATCATTCAGTAACTTAGTGTCGTTTATTCATTAATTCAGTGCCCTAAATTAATAAAATTGCAAAAAATTTTATTTATATTAACTATTTCTAGACTTACGTTTATATCAACGTCAAAATATGTATATGAATTTATTACAACACGCACTTTACAGTTTGTCACCTTGCGTTGAAATTTTATGAAGTTCAACTTTTAAAAATAATAAACTTTCACTAAAAATTGCATTCCCGTAATAATTTTCTTTCAAAATAGCACAATCGCCGCGTGGATTATAAAATGATCCACCTTTATCTGCTTTCTTAGTTTTATAGAAACAAGTTCTTCTCAAATGTTTCACGCGTTCTCATTGGTTAAAGGAACGCTCTCAGCTGTTCATACGCGGAAAAGGGGTTTCAATTATAGTTATATCTGCAAGGTGTTTGATTTTGAATGATCTAATATTGGAATTTTTTAAAGAGACTTGATTAACAAATGGTAGTAAATATGTACGTTCTAAATTGCACGTATATAGCATTTTATGTACGTTCCATATTGCACCTATTATGATGATTTACCATCACCTCAAAGATCCATACCTTATTCAAATATGCTTGTTTTTAAATGTTTGACTATTACAAACTGGTATAAATTACACGCATTTATTAATTTCTTCACGCAGATATGCTTGGAATGAAAGAAATTTTGTTTAACGGGTTATTTTTCTTCAAATATGTTAAATTTGTATTTGTTTTGAGCTTAAGAATGTCCTTAAATGTCCTAAAATGACTGAATTGCTTTAGCAATTATTTATTTTAACGAAATGTAGTGAAGTTATTACAGAATGAGCTTCATTTTATTAATTTTAGCTTGTTATTGATTTTATACAGAGTGACTTGTATTTGCTTTTTCATAATGAATAGATTATATACATTTTTTGATTTAAATGTTTGGTTTTCGTGGTTTTTAAGATATTTTTATGAGGTATTCCTCCGTTGTGATCCTATATGACCCTAAATAACTTTATAATTATAGCAATATATATATATATATATATATATATATATATATATTATATATATATATATATATATTTAAAATTATATAATTTATTGAGGATTGCAGCAATTATGGAAGTCTACCCTTTTTTTCTTTAACTCGAACTTTCGGGAATTTATTTTTCTCTTCTTCAGAAGTAACTAAATACATACAATGGTAAACAAATAAATAAGTTTTCAAAGTTAAATACTTACAAATGCGAGGTTTGACTTAAATTAAAAATATTAATTCTAAATATAAAAATTTGTTTTAAAATTCTGAAGGTATAAACGTCAACGTCAATGGGTACTACAAGATTTAGATTTTAGTCATATAAAATACTAATTCCTTGGATCAATTTTAAATATACAAGTATTTAAATAATTAACAACTAACAGGCATAAGCTAATCGTAAGTGTATGCACGTCTATATTAAAAAATTTGTAAAGTTAATAGGAAGATGTAGCAGCAATAAAGTTACATTCATTTACATCGTATATACATACATAAATATATAGACATATGTATGTGTGTGCGTAAGCATGCATGCAAATATATTCACATAAAAAATGTATAAATATAAAACAAAAAAACTTATGTATGTATATACGATGTAAATGAATGTAACTTTATTGCTGCTACATCGTCCTATTAACTTTACAAATTTTCTAATACAGACGTGCATACACTTACAATTAACTTATGCCTGTTAGTTAGTTAATTATTTAAATACCTGTTATATATTTAAAATTGATCCAAGGAATTAGTATTTTTACATGATTAAAATCTAAATCTTGTAGTACCCATTGACATTGAAGTTTATATCTTCAGAATTTTAAAACAAATTTTTGTATATAGAATTAATATTTTTAATTTAAGTCACACCTCGCATTTGTAAGTATTTAACTTTGAAAGCAAATTTATTTGTTTACCATTGTATGCATTTAGTTAATAAATGTTAAAGATCATGTTTACCTTAATTAATATTTAGACATACGTTTTATGTCGACGGCGAATTTCTATTACACTTGTATATTTGAACGAGCTCTTGTACTTGAAATTTTTAATTATTAACTTTCGCATATAAATCGTGGTTTTAATTTCACACTTGAAATTTGCGTAGTATTTTTGCCAGACTAGTACTGTTTGTGCTTCGGTTATGGAAAGACTGACTATTACTCGCTTGGTGTAATATATAAAAAACGATCCCTTCCACGTGCTGTCATTGGCCTGATCGCGCATTATCTTTGTTGAGGCGTTGCACTTGTTTTATTATGTAGGCCTTCGGATTTTACATAAAGCTACCTATTCTATTATTTTTTTAAAATAGTCAGCGAGAGGTACACTTGTATAATAATTGTCTGTGGTCACATTTCTGTTAGAATTTTGGATTGGTTTAACTAATCGTTTCACAATGTCAAAAGGAGAGTTTGACAATACGTATGGACCATCTGGCTGTTTTCCGCAGTAAATTCCAAACTGGTGGTATAAAAAGCTTTAACATCACATAACGCATACGTTTTAATTCCATATTTAGCTAGTTTGCTAGGAATATATTGAACCCAGCTGCAGCGACCTCTAAACGGATGTAACATTTTATCAACGGTTGTATATTTACTTAATTTGAAGCACTTCTTGCTATTGTGAACAAATGCATCAAAAAATGTACGAATGGCCGCCAATTTATCTATTTTTTGTCTTTCTACTCTTGTGGTTTTATCGTCAAATCTCAGACATCGTGTCAAAAATAAGAAACGCTTGTAGCTCATTACTGCTCTACAAATTTCTAATCCAGTTCCATCAGTTGTCCAAATTTCCTTCACATTTGCAAAGTGAGACTTCTTTATACCAATCAAGTAAAGAAGACCCAAACAAGCCAAAAATCCGCTTCTTGTTGTTTCTTTACAGTCTCGTTCTCTGGAATATGTACGGATATTTTTTAGTTTAGCAATGTACATATTTGTAAATGTTGCAGTTTCGTCTATCATATTGAGATCAATAATTTTCAGAAATGCGTCTAATTCATTACCGATATCTTTAGTACATTGCTGTAGGCCAGTAGCTTCCTGTACTATGCTAATTTTTTTTATTTTTGAAACATGTTCATTTTCAAATTTGAACCATTTAGTTGTCTTGTCTTTTCCAATATAAAAATTTTCACAAAGAGTGTTTTTCTCGTTTTCTTTATTTTGTTCATTTATTTTATCTGAAATACTTTGTTCCGACAAACTATCAAAATCATTCGTGTCCCTATTCTCTTCACTAAACTCAGAATCACTTTCCACATTTTCATCATCACTTTTGTCTTCCTCAAACATACGCTGAACAATATTTTCGAGTTGTATGAGGCTTTTTATTATCTGCCATTTTGTTTTACATATAAAGAAAAATTAAAAATAATATGTATAGATAAATATCAATAGTTACACTACGTTTATACTAAAATAACACTAGTAGTCGCGCTCTGTAAACTTTATTTCTAACACATTCATTCACTTATAACTCAATGCAGAATAAATTTTGTGGCATAAAAGCAAATTATCCAGACCAACATCACCTATAAGCATTGTTCCAAGAATAGATAAGAATTTTTTTCAGGGCTACACGTGTAAGTGTATTTTATTAGAAATTTAATAAGTTCGCCGTAAATGTTAGGGCTGCACGCCCGCTCGAAGGTTAAAGAATCATTTATCGTTACGTATATTGCATGTAATTATAATAACCTTGGTTATAATTACATCGGTTTCAAACCTCTGCTAAATAATTGTTTTATCAAATTATTGTTGCAATAATAAAGTACATAAATATGTGCAATTAATAAACCTTTGTAAGAGATTATAAATGCGATGAAAATCAAGTTTTTCAGATTTTTCTGAATAAACTATTTCAATAATAATCGGTGTAATAAAATGGTACAAACAACATTGTTATAATTATATAATAACACTCAGGCTTTTGTTGAGTAAATTCTTTCGATAATCATACATTGTGATAATAAAATTGTAGATATAAAATGCGCATATAAAATTTTCTTGTTTCCTACTAGTTAATATCAATATGTAATTGAAAATGGTTAGGAAAATAAGCTTTTGGTACTAACAATAGTTTGACTGCCAGTTCCATTTGTCTTCTCTCTTTATTAGACTCGGTAAATTTTGTACTTTGTTTAATTGGTTGGTTTCTTTTGTTCCAGTTAAAGAATTAAAATTCACGTCTACCAGTTCCTCGATTTTTGATTCAGTAGTGCCCTTCTGGAATCTTACAATCGACTGCGGTAGATAAGTTTTGGGCCATTGGAAACTTCTTTTAAAAAGTTTTTATTTCCAAAAAAACACTCATCAAGTGTATTTAATTTATGCAATAATTACAATAATGATTTGACAACTTGGACGTTATGTTCATTAACGTTTTAATTAACAAATATTCAAAATTACTAAATACTAATGAATAGTTGAACAACCAACAATGTAAAGTTATGAAGTTATGAAGACTGACTGGCTATCATGGGCTCCTCAGGGTATTTATGCTATCCCTGCCTTCACATCGTCTTGTGGAAAGTGCAGATCTCATGTCTGCTACTTCTTGATAAAATACATTGTATTACTTCTTAGTAATTTTAATTCTAACAATTGCTTTCCTATAATCTACTGTGACCTGCACCTGCAGTATCATGTTACGTCTGAAATACAAAGTAGTTGGTTCCTTTCTCACGTCTGATTATGGACTTTTATTTACCTTTTATAATGTGTCCTTCTATTTCTTAAGGCATAATACTTGCATTTAAATATATATATTGCTGTGATAAGAGGTTGTTTAGGGGTGTATTGAGTTGTAAGGGTCGAGTGGTAACTGTAAATAGCAATGGGAATTAGAAAGCTGCATTTATTTAGCCGGAGAATAAATAATTCGTACATTATGTAAATAACAAGCATTTAACACCCTGTATATGGACCGTAATTAACTTTAATCAATGCCAGTTAACATATCTTCCAATTATAGAACGCGTATTTAACAGAGAAATAATCATACATATAATTAAACTACGTTGAGAAGTGTTTTACAAGTTTATAAAACAGATACGCAGAAGATACGATAAAACTTCATGCAGTTACGCTTGCAATAAAAAAGAAACAATAAGCGCTCTGATAAGAAAACGCAGTTTCAAAGATGAGTTTAAATAAATACATAAACGAAAACAGCAATCGTGTTACATCATTTATTTTTGTACAATTCTCCAAAAGCTTTATCTACACAAAACAACAGACATAAGCTAAAAGTCCAGCTACGATAACAATAATAAGGCGATCAAAGATCGTAAATAATAGCATGATACGGAACTCCAAAATAATTTTATCAGAAATCAGCTTGAAATATACTAGGGATGTCCAGGACAAATACGGTTGGTCGCAACAATTTGCAAGGCTGCTTGGAAAACCAATCCAAGTGTAGAGGAAAAAAGCTATATAACACCCAGAGGTGATAAAAAACAGTCAGTCTCAATTTGAGGCACGTCGAATCCACAATACTCTTAATCAAATATTTACGTGTCAGATAAATAAATTTTATATTATAAACAAAACAGTGCTGTGTAAGAATTACGTTAAGAATATATGAAGAGCTTTTGCCGTTTTTGCAAAAAACCAGAGTAGAAATTGGTTAATTAATTTAAATTTAATATTTATAATGATATAGGGCTTCTAATTCGCGTTTAAATGCAATTCTGGATTACTTCTAAAACAATTCTAATCCGCGTCTAATACAATTCTGGTCTACTTCCAATCCATGGTCCTAAGGCTGGTATTCTAATCCACTGCCAATCGGTTTCTAAAACAATTTTGGTCCACTTATAATACAATTATAATTCATGATGCTAAATCTGGTATTCAGAAATTCATTTCAAGTGGTATTTAAATAAAGAGGTCCAAAGCGTATACAGAGAAATATAGAATAAAGCATGAGGTGAATTTTGGAAACAAAGAGTAACCGTACTGAATTATTGGTTTAAACATAAGGAGTACAAAGCAGAGCATTGGTTTTCGATTGAAGACAATAAGGGGGTGTTGATCCACAACACGCAACAACTCATCAAAATATCACAGGTCAGTGCTGCCTAGTTTTAAAGAATCTTTTCAAATTTAAATTTTAACACTGAATATGTTAATTTTCTCACAAGTTTGTAAGGAGTCAACAAAAACACTTAGAAGCTTACGTAAAAATCATAAAAAGGTCTTGAGCGTTCCAGATTTTTTGTAAAAGGTGTCGTTTTTGGTGACTTTAAATTAAATTAAAAGGATATAAATTTTGGGATAAATAATACATATAATATTAATTGAATGAAGGGTGTATTTTAAGGATTACAAAAATTGTGAAGTGTAAATATTATTTTCTTTCATTATATGAATACTTATTGACTTCGTTTTATCAATTCACACAGGTAAGAGTTAAAGGTGTAAATAAAAATTAATCATCGTAATGTTGTGCACTCTGTGTAAATTAAAAAAAGATAGCCGTGGCATAATAAATTAAAAGATTTGAGAAAAACACAGAGCGGTGGCACGCCGAAATTCAAAGGTTATTAACCCCAACACAGGTGCGGACGTTGACGTCATCCGAAAAAGTCAAGAAACCTGCAATGTCACATCACTAGGAGTCAATGACCACATCCGCAGGCGCTAGAACCCGCACTATATACTACTTTTATCTATACTTATATATTATCCCATAACACACAATGTCTTTTCTGTTGCTTCAGAATGTTTAGTGCTGGTGCATATGTCGTAGTGTGAGATACTGTGCAACATTAACTTCTGATTTTCTATATTTTAATTAAAAAACTGTTAATATTTGTATTAGCATAATTCTAACACTTTCGGTTGCTGTTTCTTTTGTAAATAGATATATTGTATTACAGACAGACATTAAAAAAACAATTATAAGCATAATCATTGCCCTAAAAGATTCAAACCTATTCTTTTAATAATTTAGTGAGTAAGCGCGGCATCTTTAATTTAATCCCGCCGGCGGCCGACAAGATAGGATGAAGCATGTATTTCCTTAATTATTTTTACTCTTGTAAAACATTGTTAACATAAACATTTGGCTAACAATCCATCTTGTTCTTCGTCTTTAAGTTTTCGCATTAGAGATCATTCTCATCATACTCACGGCCGCTCCAAGCTATGCGGCCGCCTGTGTGCAAAATATAATATTACGCCCTTTTTTAATGTTGTAACTAAAACTGTGTATAATAGTGTAGTACATATAAATGAAATTTGAATAAATGCTAATACATGTGATTTTGAAACTAGATGTGTGGTACATCTTAAACTTAACATACCTGCATAATAACTTAATAGCGATATAAATAAATTAAAAATAAGAAAGTACAAAACCAAAAAAGTAAAAAACTGCTCTAAAAATTCAATACAGCACTTAATAAAGGAAAATCACTCATACAAAGCGTTCTTTTCTTGCCTTTTTATCGGCAAAATCTTTAATTATACGCTAATTTTTGATGAACATATTCTTAAATTGTTTAGTTTTTTACGAGCTACTCGATCTTAAAAGATATTAATTAATTTCGATTGAAATTAAATGATTTCTGAAAGGGTATTCAAGAATTGACTGCGGGTCTTAACCATCTTGCTCTGACAAATAATATTTTAAACGTTTAATTATATTTATATAAATTTTTTATTTCATTCTTAGTCAAGCTATATATTTTATAAATACTTCCAGAAATATAAATTGCTTCAATCCTGTGTAACGTGGAGTTCCTGCATTTGAATATTTATTAACGGTTTCTATTGTCTTTTCAATTTAAACAGTTGCTTTTTAATCACTTTAAACACTTAAAATTATTTTACTTTGGTATATTGTTAAAGACGCGGTGTTCTTTTATCAACAATGTTCGCTTTCCTAAATCTTACATTGAGTTTAGGTACGCCAATCATTATAGTTATTTTCAATCACAAATTCTGACCGATTAAAGTGTCTGGTTCGCTTATCTCCACTCCTTACTTAATATAAGTTGTTAATTGGTTTATGTTACGTAATTATAGTTTTAATGCGGGAAACTAGGCAACTCATCTTACGCGTCTTTATAATTTCCCAAAGATTGGTTTTATATATTTCTCATTTCATATTTAGACACGTTTACGTATGTTTGTTGTAGTGAATAACACCACAATCGGTTGCTATAGTTGGTCGTAGTTTTGTTTGTTAAAACTGTATAAGTTTCTAATGTACGAGGTTACAGAAGGACTTTCCAAAGACAAGTGCAGTTTAGTTAGTTTTTTTTTTGTTTATGTTGTTGAGAGATGGATGTTTTAAGAAAAATACCTTTGATGTTATTTTATTATTTACACATGAATGTTTTCGAGGAAAGTTACGATTTAAATGGATTCATTGTTATTGTACAGACTTTCCCTGCTGGAACGGACTATAATAGTTTTCTGTTATAAAAATGAGTGTTGTTTCAAAGTCTTGTTCGTTCTGAGCTTTCTAATATTACGATTCGGTTTATTGTTGTTTGACTATTATTTTGTATGATGCAATTAATGCAGTTTACGTTGTTTTAAATATTAAAGACACTTTGTTATGCTTTTTATAGTGACGGTTTATCTTATGACTTTTTACGACAGAAGCAGTAAGCAGTCAAACTATTAAGCTTATAAATCTCTCTTGTTCGAAAAGTTGATTAAAAATGACTATTACGCAAGGTACATTTTTACTATTTTGGTCGAACGTATTGGAACAATAGAAACTATAAAAAAACCTGAGGAAATACGCCTTGAACTTCTACAATCTTTACAAGCTGTCATTTTGGCATATTCTAATACCGAAAAATTAAAACTAATTTTGAAGTACCGCATTGTTATTTTGAGGTAAAGTGTAAAAGCATTGCCAAAGGATTTCCATCTCCAAGCTAAAGGTTTAGTGAAACCAGTCTAAACTGCTTTTGGATATCAGCGTTACAAAACATTGGTCGAAACATTTTTGAATCTGAGCGGCGGCATTTGTTTTGCTGCCTTTTTTTGAAGGTGATCCAAGTATCGTAGAATTTTCAAGGGACGAAGCCAGGACATCAAAAAGTGCACTTTTCGAAAGCATCAATCTCACCAGTGTATATATATTGGATTTTCTTTCTATGCATTGATATTTTAGTTTTCTCTAAGTCAGCTCACTTGGTTGGTTTTATTTATTTATGTCACTTTAGAATTTACAAGACAAAAATATATAATTTTTTCGGGGATAAGAATTAATAAACACGCAACTATGCTAGGTTTTTTTTTTGTGTAAAGAGGGACTAGGCAAAAATATGTTGTTTACAATAGGTTTCATTGTGTGAGAAATTTTGCTTAATCAGGTACTAATTATAAAGTATAATTTAGGTATATAAAGTGTGGATAGGTGAATGTTTTCGTGTCACACTGAGATGAAAAAAATTTGTGTAGAAACAATCTGATAAATTTTAATTGCTTTGGTTTAATATTATTGTTTATGTATTACTTATAAAATAATATTAGCATTGACTGTCCATAAAAACTTCGTTATAACAATTTAGAGTTACATTATTGCTTAAGTGTGACATTATAGCGTAGCCCATACCGCTGCTGCAAAATGCATTTCGTCTAGTAGATAGTTTCTGTCTATTTATTGCTGTTGGCTACTATTACGTTATTTTCTTGGTCTTTACTTATCAAAACTTGCTTTTAAGAAGTGCTTAAGGACACTATGTAAATATATATATATATACATTTTTTAATTTTAGTTTTATGTCAATATAAAGTGTTTAAGAAATTATATTAAATAAGTGACTAAGAACAATCCATAAAATATTTTTAAAATTTTTGTTTTATGTGAACACTAGAATTGAGATTCAAAATTAGTTTGAGGTGACTAAGAAGGGAATTACTTATTTTTGCAAAGATTTTTGTATGGGGTAAGTCCTACGGAATATATTGGATAAATATTGTTTTCTCCGCGAGTTGTTTTCTCTTTTTGCAACAAGTTTTTTATTAAAGGTTGTGTAAATAAATTTTCTTTCTTGAGGCTTTCTTTTTCTTTGTTTGCGACCAACCCCATTCTACGATTTTCAAGCAAGCAAACAACGCAAGGAGGTAAGTTTCTTGATTTCACTGTGGTTTATTATTAGTTTGAACTATAAATGCTTTAGGTTTCGCATCAGACGAAAAACGCGAAAATTGCCTTGTGGCTGATTTTGAAGGAATAGGTCTTCTGGAGGGTTTAGAAAGGACAAGATTGACCAAAAGTGTACACTGCTTTATTAATAAATCATTTCGTACATCATGCGTAGGGTCTTCAGCTGAACTAAAGGACAATTTAAACCGTTTGCCAGTGGCTTCGTCCAGTTTACTTAGTAATAGTTCAACAAGAACAAAGTCCCAATATTTAACCTCAAATTTTAAAAATTGCAAAATGGATAAGTTTTCTGAAAAACTATCCAAAAGACGGCAAAGTGGTTTTGGATTTTCTGTTTGTAAGCAAGGATGGCCTTTGATTAGATTCCAGTAGTGATTGACTAATAATCGTCCGTTGGAATATCTTTTGACAAGTGTTCTAGGGGCCAATTGATAATTATTTGCGGTGACAGGCGTACCTTTGATAAGATTTAAAGGTTCTCGTTTTACTGAGAAAATTAAGTACTAAATTTTCTCTATGTCTTTAATTCCAGTCTTTAATTGTGTATGAACGCATCATATAGATCAACAAAGCTAGACCAATGCTTTATGTCTACCTTACATGTGATTTTCCAATACTCCACCCGAAGGTACTACATTGGCCAGGAAGCGAGTTTTTTTACCTGAAAAATTTGGAATTTTGCCGAACCCTTGATGTTCCAAGCAAGGTAGAGATCTTTAACGTGCGTGACAACACTCACACACGAGACCTCCATTTTACCTCTCATCCGAACGAGGGTGTATTTTTGTGAAAAATGCTCGCTTAACATTTTTCAAGCGGACCGTGTCGGGATTCTGCTTTATTTCTACCGAGAAAACATTGAGTTACACCCTAGAAAGGCGCACATTTGACATTTATGGCGACGGGGGTTGTTCAGCAAACGCGGTTGGTATATGAGACCCACTAGGCGTGTCTTTGGCTTCAATTTGTTCTGCAGTACAAGAATTGTAAAATAAATTTGATCAATGAACTACCTCTCTTTAAGCAGACGAGGTTGTTCCCCTTCGCTAGAGACTTGCAAAAAAATAAATAATTTTCATTATATTAAGTATAGATATGTTCTATTGTGCGCACTGAATTTTACACAAAGTTAGAATAGATGGGTCATCTACAGCACGATTTTCCACATCTAAGGTTTTTTCTTATCTAGCCACATGCAAAGCATTGGCTAACACTAATTTATCAGGCTTTGGAAGCATTATAAATATTGTAGGTTTAACTTCAACTAGTAACAAATAAGTTTGTATAGCTGAACAAGTATTAAATTCTAAACATCAAGCGTATAAGCTTGCAAAGTTGAAGTGTGCAAGTTTAGTATTAAATTTAAACTCTTAGTAGTGAATAAACAACCACTATCATTGGTGGGTCCAATAAGACAAAATAATTGTTTTTGCACTTTTATTAGATACCTGAATATTCAACAAATATTTGATTTGTTTTCTTACTAGAAATTAATATCATTACCTTTTTAACTTAGCATTAAATTTGCAACACTAATTGTAAACCAATATGAGAGTTTCAAAGCAGTATGGCGCTATCTACCAGAAACCATAGTACCTAGGGTCGGTAAATGCAATTCCGTGATAGTTTCACAGATAGAACACTGTAGCGTTAGTAATACAATTCAGTGAAAGCTTTACAAGCAAGTTCTGTAATGTCGGTAATGCAATCTGTAATGTGGATAAATAATTACGAATTTATTTTTTGTTATCACTAAGAAGTTGCAACAAAATGGATGGGTTTTTTTCCACAGAAGGTTCAAATCCGGCTCGAACAACCATGGAATGTATGTGGACTGTAAGGAATATTGAGCTTTTGATTACAGCAACTGCATTTATACGACCGCGAAGGCCGTATAATTTCAATGAAAATTAATGAAAGTATCAGGTGAAGCAATAATAATCATCTGGGTAAAACTTACATGAATTGGCTTTTTTGGCGATATTTATTCAGCAGTGATTCCCTTGTAGATGCGTGGCAACGTGTGTGGAATTTACAACAGGATTGATGCAAATTTGAAGACACTTTTTTGAAGACACACTTTTCAAACGTCACAACTCCTCGTCGGTTGGTTGTATTCTTACTGCTCGCGCACTCGCATTTACCGATGTTCGATTTAATTCGATTACCGAGAGCACACAAATAATACGTCGGTTAAATTTAAGCAACTTGGGTTGCCTATCCACGGGGCGGTCTATTTATGTTACTTAACAAGATCTAAAATTTATAGTTTCATTTGAATTTTATCGCAATAATAGTTTCTAGTAAAAATATCACTGCTTTGATTATTATGTGTGCAAAGAACATGCACCTCCATTATACAATTAAATTTGTAAACGTTTCTATTAATTCTAAGAAATTTTCATTATTATTGTCATTTAGTTTGCTAGATGTACAACGTAAAGCTAGACAATGGCAACATAAAAACTGTATTGCTAAAATTATTCGTTTAATTATGCGATACCAGTATTTTTTCCCACATCCACCCAACGTAACTGACTTTGATTCATTGCATCACCTTAGACATCATAGTTGAGAAATTGAACGAAGATCCGATATTATTTTTATGAGAGTTACTGTTTTCATGCCTATTTATCACTAGTGACAGGTGCTGGCAATCAAAATTCAAAACATCCGTTCTTATTAGACAAGTTAGTTAAAGACATACCGAAAAGTTTACAGCGGAAACTGTAGACTGCGTCTATTGATGTAGAATAAATCAACCACTCTCGTCTAACTTTCTTTCCAATAACTAGTGGTCCACCGTCTGTTAAACATTCCGCACCTACAAATGTAGTTATTTCTGGTCATTCTCCAAGGTCGTCAGATAATATGGTGGAAAGTACTCTTGCTAGAACATTTTCAGTATTAACGAGTACCGTGTTAGTTTTCTACATTTTCAACAGTTTCAGAAGCAACTGCAGTATTTTTTCTAAAATGTTCCTGGTTAACATTTGTATCAATATCAGGTATAAATAAGGAACTACTATAGCGAGCATTATCGAAATTCTCAGAAGAAACATTTGCTTCTGATGGCTTTACATATTTTTTAAAAACTCTGTTAATTTTTTTCTGCAGTTTTTGTTGCCGATATTGGAGACCTGATGTTCGCTTTCTTTTTCTGCCCTTAAAATCGATATTGTTTGCAATTTGTTTTCGAGTAGTCACCAATAAAAATAAATTTATATACATATCGGTTATGTTTTTTTCATGATAAAACAACAAGTTGGTAATATGATCAGTGTTTATTAACCATTAAATACCTGCTAACAAATAATAACGAGTGAACCCGCTTCATTGTCAAAAGCGTCGCACACGTATTTAAGTTCCTACTACAACAATATTGTAATTAAAAATGATTTAGTGGTCTTTACTAAATCTTTTTTAATTGTATTGGGTGGGGTATATCTATTGGAAAAATTGATACATAAAAGGATTTAACAAGTACAGTGTTTTATCGAAAAGTGTGGTAGTTTGTGCTTTTGACCGAGCGAGTTTTTGAATGTTAAGTAAGGAAAACAATATAAAAGAAATCAAGGTTGTTAATCATATCGCTATATCACTGTTGTATATATACATACCGTTTTTTAACAATGATTTCATTTTGAAATCACTGTATTTTTTACAATAGGACACTACTGAACTGAAAAATAACGATTCATAAACTGAACGATTAACATTGACTTCCTTAGACGAGTTCTTATTAACCAGCTTTAAACTTAAATGGCAGCAATAGCAGTAACAATATTATAAACTGTCAAAAGAATATTTTTACCTAGCAAATACCAAGAAATAAACCAGTCAATAATAACATTTTCTACTAAATTCTTAAATAAATCTTAAAACTGGTGTATATTGTAGGCCAAACTGACCAGTCAACTGACTATATATTGTCCCCACTATGACAGATTAGCAAAAGTGCTATTTTATAACTTTACAGGAAGCGACAGTCAAACTTGAGGTTCTCTTTAAAAATTCATTTTATTACTTTTATGGTTGCTATTTGTTGATTGGGAATCAGCAATGAACATTATTAAAGACAATTCAGCGTTTTGTAAAAAAAACCATGTTTTGGGACTAAAAATGGCAGATTCGCTATTTTGGCAGAGCAATGCTGTGTTAAAGCCATTTTTCACTGCAAATAGCAAAACTGCACCACTACGTTTAAATTATTATTTTCATTACTTTTACCGACAATAAAATAGCAACAGAAATTCGAATTGGTTATGTGAGTGAAATAGTTATGTACACAATTAGTTTTTTATTAATTTTTTAGCAATGGTAAAAATGAGAAAAAAATAAAATAACGTTTTCACATAACACTACTTTACCGGTCTATTTGAAGTCTGATTTCTCTGAAATGTTTGGTTCCGGTAAAGCATCTCTAACTTTCACATCACATGGATGATTTGATAAAACTCATGATACGCCCTAGGAATTTTAAGACCACCACACAGTTTATTTAAATCTTTACTTTTAGCTTCGCACATACAAAATCTTTCAAAAAAAGGGTGTGTTGACTCGGGTTTTGACGGACGACCTCGCTTTTGTTTAAATGTGAATGCTTTGAAGTCTGCATCGTCAATTCCAGTTTTTATGTGAAACGTATTGGGCGCGTCTTTCGTGTAACGGAACCATACCGTTTGACGAAAAGGTAAAGGAGCATTGTCATCTACAGCTGCAAAATTAGTCTTGTTGGCGTTGAAATCTATAAGATCATTTTGGACCAATAACGAAACGTTGTATGGTGCTGGATCCTTTCCTGCATTTCTGATTTGTTGAACCCATTGTTCAGTGGTATACACAGGAAGTTGTTTTGCTGTCATAAATATTTTTTGGTAAATTGAATCACATTCCATTAGACTGCGTCCGGATTAAAAAAATGTGGTCAATGGTTTGGATGTTTGGGTGTTTTTTTACTGCACTCAAGCACATACAAACAAAATTTGCATTCTTTTGTTGGCCTCCTCAACTGTCTGACATCATTACTACAGTCTCAACATCAGGTATAAATAAATTGTAGTTGAAATTTCTACACTTCCTCTCTTTCCATCAGTTTCATCTCAAACAAAGCATTCCACTGATGCATCTCCTAAATTATAAGCACTTAAATAGTATACCGCAAGTTTTCTTACGTAAAAAATGGCTCTTGAAGATCCTTTTGGGGTACTCGATACTGCCTGCAAATCAAAGTGAAATGTCAAAACGCTTGTGTTTCTTTTGCCTTCTGTTTATTGTCGTCTTTTAAATTATGGGCGGCTCTTTCCTACCTAGGTGTAAATTAAATGCTTCCATTTCAGTATCTACAAGTTCACCAATTTTTTTCTTCTCTTCAAATTGTAAACAAGTTTTGCAGTGGTCTTTTCGAAGAACATGAAAAGTTAGTTTGTATTCACGAAAGCATCTTCTGTACTTTTTAAAACTTAAATGTTTTCTTGCTGCTTCTTCGTATTTAATTTTATAAAGTTCATACATTTTTGTTATGTTTAGACTAGTTTCTAAATACCGAACTCACTTTTTTCGGCAATATTGTGATTCTACACTGGGGGAAAAACGAAATACACTCTTTAATGAAACCATTGTCTTGAATTGTCAGCTTGTTCTTGGGTTCGTGTTTTTCCTTAACATCAGGAAGCAGAATACCAACTTCATTTCGCTTCCTCAGTGCTTCTTTGATCAAACTTTCAGCAATGTTTAAAGTATCCAAAAAGAATTCTCGACACACGGTCTTCTTTTTATTATTTTTTGAAAAATTATAGTATTTAGTAACTGACCACCTTCAGAGTTCATCAGTTGTATTCCTCTTTGTTTTTTTGTCAGTCACGTGGTAAGCGATAAACTGGGGTTGCTCTGCAAGTGTAGGTAAATTTCAAAAATTGTCATAAATAGTTTTTCCGTATTTCTTCAGGAAATCTATTTGAACATGTGTAACTAGCTTTGTTCAAGCATCTCGGAAATTTAATGGGCCTTGCTGCAACATGTTTTCCTGTACTTGTTATGAAACTTTCTCCCATGAGACGCTTTGCTTTTTGGATGTTTCTTTTCCATATACCGGAGTTTCCCTTTGTACGTTTCTTTGGTTGTAATTGTGCTTTAGGCATTATAATTTAATTAAGGGCCGCTATGCTTGCGGCCACGTCCCCAATGCCCCACCCGAAGGTACTACATTAGGTTTAAACGCGAAAAATATAAACGTGCTCCTAATTATTCTAACTTCAAAATTAACACATCCTAAATAAAAATCTAACAACTGAAACAAAACTAAAAATAGGATTTGATTGATGGTATCCCTAGCGTTGACTTTTGAGGGTGCCCGATCAACAAGGCACAAACAAAATGAATGGGGAGGGATTCGTAATGCCGGATAGCAGCTGCCAGCTCTGCTTACCGGTGCGACTTGAAGGGTCGACTTAAAACTATCCAAATCTAGCTAGCTACTTTAAAAGGGATTCAAATTTTCTAAGAATACGCCAAATATATTAATAGTGAATCCAGCTATTTTACCTGCTCTATAAATTAACAAATTCGTCTTCCCTGGTCTAAGTAATTTGTTCGCCTAAGTCCTTCCCTAGCTTTCCCTATCATTCCCTAACTAATTTATATTGTAATTATAATCTTCTCAAATAATCTTCTTTCCTATATATAAGCTGCCACCAAAAATGGCTGCAGAACGTCAAACAAATAATATCAAGCCACAAGCAATAAAAGCAGGCAAAAATGTTAATATAAAAATAAATATTTATGTAAATATATAAATAAACATATATAAGCATTAAGCGTTGAGCAGTGCATTAAATTGCAAAAAGCATAACCCAAATTATCAGGTGAACTCGCATAAGCATTATACCGGCTAGCGCCATTGCGCACATTACGCACAAAGCGTGCTCGTTAAATTATTTCAAATCTACTAATTATCATAATTCAATGCTTATGCGAGCATAATCGCCACAATTTTGTTCTTACCTCGTTAATATATTTCTCCAGCATCCGAAGATAGGGTCGTCTGCATACATTTAAACTTACTGCTAGGGGGAAATAAATATGCACTGCTAAAGTTTATGTGGGTATGCACTAATCGTCCTTGAGGGGGTCACAATCACTATCACTTCTCATTTAAGTCCTGGAGGGATGCGCAGTATTTTATTTTATTATTTTATTCCTTTGTTTATTTCATTGGTTTAATTTAATGAGGGTTTTGATTTATATGTTCTTATTTATTTATTTGGCCGGATTAAGTTTTAAGTTTTTATTTATTCCCGATTTCTCGCGCGTATAAGGTTAGATAGTGAATATAGTGATTGTATTAGTGGTGCGGGAATTTCGTGCATATAAACTTTTATAAATACTATGATAATTTTTGTTGGGTTTTTTTGTTTTTTTTTGTTTTTTTTTAAAATTATATACAGGCTTTTTTTGTTTTTTAAATTACTTGAATACAGGTTTTTGTTACCAAACTCATATTATTTATCGCTAGGTCAAATCTAAAATTTCCAATCCTCCCTACCACTCCCTTCCGATTTACGCGCGGTCATCGCCGTCTAATCTCGCGACCCTTTCCGCGAACTCTTTAAAGGGTGTCCAGAACGCCTTCTGGTTAGCCACTTCCCCAATTTCCTCTAGGCTTTTTGGCCATGCTAGACCTAGAATAACTAATTTGCTATCAGCTAACTCTCGATTTACCGCTTCAAGCGGACAGTCGAAGAGCACGTGCTTTGCGCTTTTAGCGCCCTCACCGCATTCGCAGCGGTCGTTGTCCGTTAAACCGAATCTTTATAAATACGCTTTTAGGACGCCGTGCCCTGTTATCAGTTGTACCATGTTATGATCGAGTTTCATATCGATCTTACCTCTAGCTTCTAAGCTCGGTATCAATTTGTGTGTCAACCTGCCCGTGGCAGCGTTGTTCCACCTCTCTTCCCATTGTCTGTTTGACTTTTCGCGCAGCTTTTTTTTAATTAGAGACCTCGGTATCTTTAGCTAATTTATCAGCCCCATCGTTCCCTACGTTACCATCGTGCGACCTAACCCAACAGAGCTTTAAACGTCGAAACTCGAGCGCTGTATGCGCTATCTTCCAAACGTCCGCCTGGAGGTTTGTCAAGGTGTTCATGTTTGTCAAAGCCGTCAGCGCTGATTTGCTGTCGCTGATTATATAATATTTATCTCTGCCCGTGTGATTTATGACGTAATCGATCGCCTCTCGTATGACTACCAATTTGCATTGGAAGATAGTGCTCCAGTTCGCGAGTTTTGTTTGATACCGAAACACCTACCTTTCCTACTTAAACACAACAAACGCCGCGCCTGCTTGCCCGTCATCCATACGTGAACCATCTGTATAAATTCTAATACCCGTCGCGTCCCCATCGCCTTCGACAAACACGATTCCTCTAATATCGGCCGGGTGCCCTAACCCTGATACGACAATCTTTTTTTCTACTTCCCTATTGCCAAGATGAATATCTTCGATAATTTCGCGTCCTTTCCCGGTATCTACTAACCTTCTATCTCAAAACTCCCTAACGACATACTCGATAGGGAGAGTCCTACTGATAACCAGGACCGCCTCCGTGGAGGTGGTCCTGTACGCCCCTGCCGCCTTCACTGCGGTAATGCGTTAAATGCTCGTCAATTGACGCATCTCTCGGACTTTGCAACCTTCCGCCCATACAGATGCTGCGTACAGCATTACCGGCTCTATCACTCCGGCATAGACTGCCCTCAGCGATTCGCTTCTAAAACCCCAGTTTATTTTCGCCGCCGCCATCATTTTATTTGATAATTCGTCGCCCTTGCTTTTTACGTATTGTACGTGCGCTTTCCAATTTAATTTATCGTCTATTTTGACACCGAGGTACGTGATGGCGTCTTGGAACAGAATTTTTTCCCCTCCCAGCTCTAGCCTAGGGGGTCGCTGTCCCGGTTTCGTCCCGAAATATAGTGCTTCCGATTTTTGTACTTTAGGCAGCAAATTTTGATCGGTCAATAACTCATGATTTGCAGAACTAGACATCATTGTTAGAGGCGGGTTTTCATCACTGTTAAAACTTTTGTGAATCACTTTAGGAGTTAGAGTATCTTGACTTGACACTCATAAAACATTTCAACCGTCAGAAGTTTTTGATCAATTTCTCCAAAATAGAATATAATGCAATTTTTCGTGTGGCAGAAACGATAAGTTGTGTATCTACCTTCGGATTCAAATGTAAAAGATGTAGATGTTACACCATCTAAAAAGTGTTTTGTAGCTCTAACGAATTTATTTTGCATTTCTCTTGATTGTGAATCATTGAATCATAGTCGGGATATTTATTTGAGTCATCCTCGAATTCAGAGCTGGAATTTAAACATTCATCAACATAATTACTACTATGCATTTAAAAGGTAAGAAACGCAAATGCTAAAGCTTCACAAAGGCAGAAATGTAAATCTTATAATTCGTTGTAAAATGAAAGTAAACCTTACTACATTATGTTATTCTAATAAACTCGCAAAAAATAGCATAATTCTTTTAACAATAGGTTGTTACACTTTGAAAACTGGACGGTGCTATCATTCATAACTTTAGCATATTAATTGCGATACTTCTTTAACCAAATCAGCCACTGGCAATGCAACTAATAGAAAATAAAAATTATACACTTTTTAATGCCAATGCATACTAAATGCGTGTCTACGGATCACCATTTGATATAAAGCTTGTCTACTTCCACGTTATGCGCATTCCACAAGGTGAAGTGTTTAGTTTAGCAATAGCAAACAAACGAATCTACCAACTTCGTCACTTTGCCAGAGTGATTATTGCTTTTTATGGCAAAGTTCGCTATGGTAAACTATTTACACTGCAGATTCGTTACTCTTCCATATTTGTATTTGCTACCATTGTTGTTTTGTCAAACTAATAGAACAGATAATTTCCTAACGGTGTGAGCTACAGATACAATAATTTGCTGGAGTGCAGATCTTGAG
Source organism: Platerodrilus igneus (assembly GCA_036346225.1). Classification (NCBI taxonomy): domain Eukaryota; kingdom Metazoa; phylum Arthropoda; class Insecta; order Coleoptera; family Lycidae; genus Platerodrilus; species Platerodrilus igneus. Next base: position 928,294 of record JARFIW010001190.1, read on the forward strand.
CAGTTAGTTAGATATGAATTATAATGCAGTTTCGCTACTTTTGTCAGTTGCGTTAGTCTGCCATAGTGGGGACGATATAAGAATATTAAACTATCTATGTTCTTTAAATATTGTAACGGGCTACTACTTCCGCGTTTCTTTAATTTAAAACAAGTAATAATAATGGTCTTTATTACTCACTGTTCACAAGTCTAATTAACAATATATGCCTTATTTATAGATGTTTTCAGTCCACTTAACAATGAAGCACTATTACACTAATGAATTTACAAGCACTAATATCTTCTTAAACTAACTTCTTTACCCTAGGTCCAATAACCACACTAACACAACTATTTGTTTATACACTTCTATTTATTTATGTATGCACATTAGACACAGCATATCATTTATGTATATATTCTAAAAACTCAACTACGTTTACTTTACAACGATATAATTTATATTAGACATTCAAGAATAGACTAACTCTTACATTCATAAGCGGCCTTATATATACCCTGCATTAAGATATGACTCATTATCTAGAACTTTGTAGAAGGATTCTCGAATGCTGAAGAATACGCTGTGCCCCGGGCGTTTGTATGTTTGACGGGTTGCCTAATAGTGGATCGCAACACTGCCCCCTCTTTAAAACCGTTACGTCTCGTAACTGTAAATCCATCTTGACGCCAATTCGATGACTGGTGACGGTATCGGCAGCTATCTCCTCTGGTGCATCCACCGCGTCGTTGGAAGTAACAGTCAACACTCTTTTCCTGGTCTTGGTAGGCAACCGGTTGATAACAACAAACTTGTGCTCTCGTGTCATACTGTGATTTCATTCGATCGCTTGCTGCCTGTATGTTCTTTCGGACGTTTTCGTGAATACTATTTGATCTTTCACGAAGCTTACTAACGTAATCTTCACCGGCGATCTCTTCTCCAGGTTTAAATCCAAACTGAAGATCACATGGTAGCCGCAATTCACGTCCTAGCATTACGCAAGCGGGCGAGTATCCTGTGCTGTCATGTACCGAAGATCGGTACGCCAGTAGGAACAAATGTAGATATTGGTCCCAGTCCCGTTGATGTTCAGAGACAACTTTGGCCAGGTACTTTCCTAACGTTCTGTTCATTCTTTCAACCATTCCATCCGATTGAGGATGAAGTGGCGTGGTTCTAGTTTTCCTGATTCCAAGATGCTTGCAGACGTTTTGAAACAACGCTGATTCGAAGTTCCGACCTTGATCGGAGTGTAATTCCAACGGAACTCCAAAACGACAAAACAACTCCCTGACTAGTACATCTGCAACCGTTTCGGCTTCTTGGTTAGGTATAGCATATGCCTCCGGCCATTTGGTAAAATAATCCATGGCAACCAAGATGTATTTATTTCCTTTCTCTGATTCAGGAAACGGACCAGCTATATCAATGGCTACCCTCTCAAAAGGATTCCCCACGTTATACTGTCTCATTGGGGCTTTCCGTTTTGAGACCGGGCCATTTGCAGAGGCACACAATTCACATTTCCGGCACCACTCCTTCACATCATCTTTGCAGTTCAGCCAATAGAATCTTTCTCTCACTCTCTCGAGAGTTCTTTTACGCCAAAGTGCCCTCCGGAAATACCATCGTGCAAGTGCTGCAACACTTCCGGCACTCTGCTTCTCGGCACTATCACTTGAAGTCTCTCAGTGCCATCTTCAAATTCCAGGCGTCGTTTCAAGATTCTATTTTCCATCATCAAGGAGTCCCACTGTGCCCAGTATGCCTTCAGGCTCCTACTTGAAATACTAATTTCTTCCCAAGCTGGTCGATGTCCTCTATTTTTCCACTCAATAATACGTCCCAATTCGGCGTCATTCTTCCTGGTCTTCTCGTATTCTTTCGAGTTGCCAAGTATCATCGGTTACCGTCATTCTATGGATGACACTTATTTTCTCTTCCATCTTGGAGCAATGATTGCAGTCCACCGGACAAGGTCTCCTTGATAGAGCGTCTGCATTCCGATGGCTAGTTCCTACGCGATGTTCTGTGTCAAAGTCATATTCCTGCAGCCGCTCTATCCACCTTGCCACTTGCCCTTCAGGATTTCGAAACTGCAGTAACCATTTCAGTGCAGCATGGTCTGTTCTCAACAGGAATTTACGGCCGTATAAGTACTTATAAAGTGCTCTACGGATTTGACGACGGCCAACAGCTCCCTTCTTGTCACACAATAGTTCCTTTCTGGCCGCGACAAGACCTTGCTGAAATACCCAATAACTTTTTCTTGTCCGTCCTGCACTTGAGAAAGAACGCCTCCTATAGCTGTGTTACTGGCGTCGGTATCCAACACAAATTTCCTCCATCCGTGGATAACTCAAAATTGGTGCTGTAACTAGTAGCCATTTCAGTTGTTCAAATGCCCTGTGGCAGTCGTCATTCCAATCATATTCTTGTCCATCTTCGGTTAATTTTGTTAACGGTTTGGCAATGTTCGCAAACCCAAGTATAAAACGTCGGTAATATGTGCACAATCCTAGAAAACTGCGTAGTTGGTGTATATCTGCTGGTGTAGGCCACTCTTGTACCGTTTTTATTTTGTCAGGGTCAGCTCTTATTCCGGTCTCCGAAACGACATGTCCTAGGTATTTCACCTCTTTTCCAAATAAGTGGCACTTCTTGGGGCTTAATGTAAGGTTTGCCCCGCGTAATCTTTGGAATATCTCCTCTAGGTTCTTAAGATGTTCTTCAAAAGACCGGCCTAACACTATCACGTCGTCCAGGTACACCAGACATGTCTTCCAGGACAGTCCACGCAGTACCGACTCCATCAATCGTTCAAAAGTAGCAGGAGCATTGCATAATCCAAATGGCATGACCTTGAACTGCCATAATCCAGTTCCAATTGTAAAGGCAGTCTTTTCTTTATCGTTTGGCTCCAAGCCTACCTGCCAGTATCCGCTTTTCAAGTCCAAGGTCGAAAACCATTTAGATCCGGATAGAGTATCTAAGGTGTCATCAATTCTGGGCAAAGGATAGCTGTCTTTCTTTGTCACATTATTAAGCCGCCGGTAGTCTACACAAAACCTTGTCGACCCGTCCTTTTTCTTGACAAGCACTACCGGGGATGCCCATGGACTATTCGAGGTTCAATCACTCCCTGTTCTTCCATATCGGTGATAATTTGCTCAGCTTCCTTACGTTTTGCCAAAGGAAGCCGCCTGGGTGTTGTCTTATCGGTTGCGCATCTCCAGTATTGATCTTGTGTTGCACAACATTCGTTCTTCCTTTCTCACTATCATCCAGTGCAAACACACTCGATATCGTCCGACCAGTTCTTTTACCTTGCCCAGTTGGTCGCCATTTAATCCTTGACACGAGGGTATCAACATATCCAGCAATTTCTGTGAGCAACCGTTGGTTGGTTTATTTTTCGTGTCGTCCACACAACGTTTAATATGACACACTGGAATGCAACTTCCCACGATCATGCCTTTCTTCAGGGTCACCGTATGCGGATTAATGTTCAGCACCCTTACTGGTACCATATCTCGAAACTTTACCAGCGTTCTTCCAATTAGTAATCCCTCCTGACCCATTCCCGATTCAGTTGCTTCCATCATGCATACTTGTCCTTCCCGAAGCGTACCATCCGGGCGTCCCATTACTATCATTTCCGCTTTCTCGGGTATTTTCATATCGCAAATCATTCGAACATGCATCGTCTGGTTACTCGTACCTTGAAATGGAATCTCATCATCATCTATCCGAAGCACATTTTCTTTCATGTTTACATGAAACCCATATTCTCTCATGAGATCCATTCCCAAGATCACTTCTTCTGTAATATCAGCTACCAACTCTCGATGATTAATTAATTTGTCCCCAATTGTCAACATAACGGCAGTCTCTCCGTGAGTACCAATCTTCTCACCACTTGCCGTTCGGAGACACACCGATACAGGTAGCATTTTTCCACGACCAACCAAATATGGTCTCACAATAGTTCTTGTTGCTCCTGTATCCACAAGTAATCGGACAACCCTACCATTAATTCTACCATCGATATAAATGCTGTCCAGACTTCCCATTGACGATGCAGCACGGATGATAATCTCCGGGGCACTACGCTGTGCTGTCGAAGTTCGCCCTTACATGGACCAGCTTTGGCACAACCGGTTGTTTCTTTGGTTGAGTACAGCGTCTCTGCATATGGCCAACTTCACCGCAGCTCCAGCATCGTAGACGCCATCTCCGCGGTCGTTGTCTTTTCAGCCTTTCCGCCTTTCGCTTTTCAAACACACGGTTAATTATTTCATCTATGCTGTTCTGAGCTTGACCAGGTTCCTCTAAGGCAGACCGAGCTTTGTGACTCACCCTATGTGATGTCTGCTTAGCTGCTTCAAATTCAAGCGCATGGGCCAGTGCATCATCTAACATTTTTGGCCGTGCTAGTCTTAGCGCTTGCTGTATTTCGCCATCCTTAACGCCATCCACAAATGTTTGGACAGCAAGTTGTTCGAGGAAGCTATCTGGTGCCGTTGGGTACGCCAATCTAACTAACCTGGCAATGTCAGCTTCGAATTCTTGCAGGCCTTCACTTGTCTTTTGCGAGCGGTTCTTAACTTGTGCGTGGTAAACCTGTTGAAGGTGTGCATCTCCATATCTCATCTCAAGCTTTGATGTTAAGAGGCCGTAATCATTCTGCTGGTGATCGGGAATCGTTTGCAAGATGTTAAGAGCCTCCCCCCGTAGGGCCACTATTAAGGAGATAGCCTTCTCTTTGTTGCACCAACCGTTGGCTATTGCAGCAGCTTCAAATTGTTTCAAATATGTGGGCCAAGGTGTTTTACCATCGAATGTAGGTGGTTTTACTTTAAATTTAGACGGAATTTTCTCGCTTCCTTCTATGGTTCTTATTTCTGGAATGTTCTGATTAACAACTTGGCTTGGTAATTCAAGTGGTCGCGTTGTTAGTGAAATCATTTGTTCTTGAAGTCTCATCACATCTTCTTCCATTTTACCAATTTATTATCCAACTTTTGCTCAACTGTTTTACCTGTTCAGTGACATCTTCTTTCAATGCAATGGAGCTTGCTATTAATCTTTGTTCTAACGTGGCCGTCTTTTCATTCAACTCTTCCATTTTCATCGCGTTTTCACTAAAGCGTTCTTCTATTTTCTTAGCATTTTCACTTAACCTTTCGGTAAGGTTTGATTCCAGTTCAACTGACCTCTCCTCTATTTTCTCAGCGTTTTCAGTAAACCTTTCCTCCATACCGGATTTAAAATCCTTAAGGAAATTCATTAAAGTCTCTGCCTCCATCTTACTTTGGTTTCTTGTAACTGGCATATACAAACTACTTAAATGTCTTTAGACTTGTGTTTTAAATTAATCACTATATACCCCACAAATGCCTGACACCAGTGTAACGGGCTACTACTTCCGCGTTTCTTTAATTTAAAACAAGTAATAATAATGGTCTTTATTACTCACTGTTCACAAGTCTAATTAACAATATATGCCTTATTTATAGATGTTTTCAGTCCACTTAACAATGAAGCACTATTACACTAATGAATTTACAAGCACTAATATCTTCTTAAACTAACTTCTTTACCCTAGGTCCAATAACCACACTAACACAACTATTTGTTTATACACTTCTATTTATTTATGTATGCACATTAGACACAGCATATCATTTATGTATATATTCTAAAAACTCAACTACGTTTACTTTACAACGATATAATTTATATTAGACATTCAAGAATAGACTAACTCTTACATTCATAAGCGGCCTTATATATACCCTGCATTAAGATATGACTCATTATCTAGAACTTTGTAGAAGGATTCTCGAATGCTGAAGAATACGCTGTGCCCCGGGCGTTTGTATGTTTGACGGGTTGCCTAATAGTGGATCGCAACAATATATAATGGAAGAATATGCACGGTACTGGTATGTCCACATTATTAACTAAATCCACCGCTACCTCTCGGTGCAGGTGTTTCCTATTTCTTGCTATGCTCTTTAACTTAATAAAGACTATTCTGTGTTATAAAATACATATTATCCGAAATATGTAAGGTAGAAACCCCTTGAGTATGGTCACTCAGTTACATATTTAATTATGGAACAAGTTCTGGTTTAACTGATAACTACAGAGACACAAGATTGATATGTCTCGATTTGCAGATGATATAGCGGTATTTGCATCTAGCAATGAAGAGTTAGAAGCAGTTCTTAATGAAATCGTAGTAACAGAGATATACAGTATGAAAGTCAAGGAAAATAAAACTAAGGCACTAGTATGTAAAGGAGGGGAAAATAAGTCAAAACCAGAATAAAAAATAGGAAACGGGATTTTATAAGAAGCTAAGAATTTCTACTACCTGGAGACAAGTGTTCCTATAGTAGGGGACAAAGAATACTACTATAGTAAGTCTGCTTATTGTAAAAGGCGATTAAAAGGCGCAGCAGCCTTGCTGGATAAAAGATATTGGAGGAGAGTCGGTTGGTCTCGGGCGATCCTCAATAATTTACAAGGTTGTTGGGAGTTGGTCGTGACAAATACGGCTTTTGCTAAAATCTTTAAACACTGCGTTGTGGAAAGATATGGGAGCCTACCACAATATTTCCCAAGTATGCGCAGCCTAAAACACGAACTATGTATGATGGAGAGCTCACAAGTAAAATTCTTGTCGGAAAGTAAAATACCCCCTCATTCGGATTTTCTGGAGGGGTACTTGGGGCTCGTCATCGTAAGAATTTAAAACAACGATTCGATTTGGTGATAGGGACTTGAAATGTAAGGTCATTACTTAGAGTAGATATGTCAACGAATTTATTAGTCGAAATGAGAAAAGGAAAGCTGGACATTTTAGGTATTAGTGAGGTGAGATGGCCAGATAGTAATGACATTTGGAAAGATAATTATAGAATAATTACTTCTTCAACTAATGGAAGGCAGCGGTAGCAATGGTGCTATGTAAAAGATTAGGACGTAAAGTTAAAGATTACTTACAATTTAGTGATAGAATAATTGTGTTTAGATTGAGTACGAAACCCACAGACACTGTTTTAGTACAGGTTTACATGCCAACAACTCAGTACGAGGATGAGGAAGTAGAAAAGGTATACGAAGATATAAATAGTATAGTGAGAAAAGTAAAAGGAGATGAGAATTTAATAGTTATGGGCGATTTTAATTCGTCAGTGGGAGAAGGTAGTGAGGGAAAAATGGTAGAAAAATTTGGGTATGGCAAACGAAATGATAGAGGAGAAAGATTAGTTGAGTTTTGCCAGGAACATAGATTAATAACTGTAAACACCCTATTCGAACGACATGTTAGAAGGAGATATACCTGGAAAACGCCAGGTGATAGGGCTAGATTCCAAATAGATTATATTTTAGTTAAACAAGTATTTAGAAACCAAGTTAAAAACTGTCGTAGTTATCCAAGCGATGATATAGATAGCGATCATAACTTAGTTAAAATAAAGTGTAATCTAAAATTTAAAAAATTGAGAAAGACTAAAAGAGAGGGATGGCATTTAGGTAAGCTTAATGATAGTGAGGTAAAAGAGGAATATAAACAAGTATTAGATAATAAGATCAAAGAGATAGCTATAGGAGTAAACAGAGAAAATAGATGGAAAGAAATCAAAAGGACTGTACATGATACAGTAACACAGACTGTAGGTAACAGAAAAGTAGAAGCGTGAAAACCCTGCGTAACAAAAGAGATATTAGATTTAATAGAGAATAGGAGAAAACCTAAACCTTTCAGAGAATTGGATAGCGAAAGTAAGCAAAAATATAATAGAGTTAGAAATAAGATAGCACATGAGTGTAGAAAAGCTAGAAATAAATGGATAGAGGAGAATCGTAAGGGAATACAAAATGATTTGAGAGTAGGTAAGACAGACAGGGCTTACAGGGCAGTTAAAAAGCTTTTCGAAAAAGATACGAAAAAATATAATGGTATTAAAGATGAGAATAATGAACTTCTAATAAATAAAGTTGAGGTAGCAGATAGATGGAAAAGATATTTAAAAGATTAGAGAGACGATATGGATGAGTTAGAGAACGACCATGAAGAGGATGTAGAAATAGGGTTTTCAATATTAAGAGAGGAATTTGATGGAGTTGTTAAGGATCTTAAACTAAATAAAGCGCCGGGGATACACGATATACCCGCAGAATTAATAAAATATGCAAGTCCGAAAACTTTAGACAGATTATATGAACTAGCAAAAGTAGTATATGATACAGGTGAGATCCTAATAGATTTCGAAAAAATATTATTATCCCAATCCCAAAAAAGTCAGGAGCTGTTAGGTGTGATAATTTTAGAACAGTTAGTTTAACTTCCTACGCTTCCAAAATACTAACAATAATAATTAAAAATAGAGTAGAAGCTTTAACTGAGAATTATTTAGGTGAAGATCAATATGATTTTCGTAAAAACAGAGAGACTTGACAACCGATATTAATGATTAGGGTAATTATTGAATAAAGGTTACAAAAAAATAAAGACTCATTTCGCGTTTGTAGATTTAGAAAAAGCATTTGATAGTGTTAATTGGATTGTTATGTTCAGGGTTTAGCGAAAAATAGGAATTTCTCATAGGGATAGAAAAATTATTTACAGTCTATATAAAAAACCAAAGCGTAGTAATTAGATTTGATGAAATAGAAAACGAAGCAAAGATTAGAAATGGTGTTAGAGAGGCCTGTATACTATCTCCCTTAATTTTTAATATTTACATTGGGGAAGCTTTAAACTTAACTAGAGAGAGAAAAGAGATAGGTATTAGTGTAGAGGGAGAGAAAATAGACAAGTTACGTTTTGCAGATGATATAGCCATTATAGCAGTCTAGAAAAGAGTTAGGAGAGTTTTTAAATATTTTAGATGAGATAGTATTATGTAGCTATAGTATGAGAATTAACTCAGGAAAGACAACGATAATGACAAGTGAGTTACAGCCTAGTTCTAAACCAAAATTAAAAATAGGTAATACCGAGTTAGAGGAGGTAGATGAATTTTGCTATTTAGATGTATAATTACAAAGAACGGACGTAGCAGAAGGGATATAGTAGCTAGAATAGCTCAAGCTAGAAAAATGTTTTTAAAAAAGAAAGACTTACTAATAGCTAATAGTATTAGTTTAGATAATAGAAAAAGTTTCTTAAAGTCGTACGTATGGAGCGTTCTATTATACGGTAGTGAGACTTGGACAATTAAAGAGGTAGATAAGAAAAAGGTAGAAGATTTTGAAACTTGGTGTTATAGAAGAATGTTAAAGATTAGTTGGATAGATAGAGTAACAAATGAGGAAGTTTATAGAAGGATAGGTGAGGAACCCTGTATGTGAAAACAATTAAAGATCAGGAGAGATAGAATGATAGGGCACCAGCTAAGACATTAGGGACTATGTAGTAAGGTCTGCCAAATAAAAATAGAGTAGCAAGACCTAGACAAAGCTATATTAGTCAAATCATTAGAGATTTAGGTTGTGAAGGGTATGTAGACCTTTTCAAACTAGCTCAGAATAGAAAAGAACTTAGAGCTGCGTCAAACCGACCTTAAGTAAGTTCGAAAACAAAACAAAAAAAATAAATAAATAAAAATCAGTTAACTAAATGTCACTATGACATAACTCACAATTAGTTAGCGTTCTGGCATGTTGGTAGCAATTCGTTGCTTAAGCTTTACCATAACATATAATTTAATAAACGTCACCATGACATAACTCACAATTAGTTAGTGGTTTGGCATTTTGGCAGCGATTCGCTGCTTAAGCCTTAGCATAACATATAATTTAACACTTTTCCTTTTTTGGAGGGGATAACCAGGTAATATTTCATTTCCTTATAAATGGGAATCATGTACACATGTTGGAGTTCTATAACAACCAACAGGTTGCTAATATCTATTCTATATAGAGCCAGGTAGATAAGAAAAAGATAGAAGAGTATAGGAAGACCTAAACCCAACTGTTAGTCAAATTATTAGAAATTTAGGTAGTGAAGGGTATGTAAAACTTTTTAAATTAGCACAGAATACAAAAGAAGTTAGCGCTGCGTCAAACCGACCGTAAGTAAGGTCGAAAACAAAATGATGATGACATAGTTACTATTTTATTTATAGATATAAGGTGCTTCTCAAAAATTAAGTTTTGTTTCTCTTGCGAAAAGAAAAAGTAAAAAACTATTAACTCCCTTTGTTTTTGGTACACATTTTGCGGTTGCGGCGCGGTTTACCGTACGCGATTAATCTCTGCAGTACCGCGTGTACAAGTTTTACCTTACTTTAAATGAGATGCTTTCAGATTAGTGCGGTACGGAAAAATTATCGGTGCGGCCTGCGGAAACCGCAGACACAGTGCGGCTGGCGATCAGAAACCGGACCGTTTTAATTTGAACTTCAATACATGTTAATGGGTGCTTTCACACTGGTCGCTATGAGGCGACGTATTTAGTCGAACGAGGTTGTCAGATAGGTGTAATTAGCAGCTTAAATGATTTCAAAGAAACGATACAATTGATAAATAATTGACGTGATAGAATTTTATTAACGAATGCACTCAATATTTGCGATGCTTAATTTCCAGGTTTTTTTAGTGCATTAATGTTACAATAATTACATTTCCGCTTTTCATTATGAATAAATTCAGTTCTAGCTACACAATCTGTCAACGTCGGACTACAAGTCTGAACGATACGTCCGGTTTGCCAAACGGTTTATCGCATGCGATAAACAACATAGTTTGTTGTTTGTAGTTGCGCGTGTCTAAGTAGTAAGTTTTGGTCTTACTTTCATTTGCCTGTTGTGTTTTTTGCACACATTCGCCACATAGTCGGCGCGGGCCTGCTCTTACCAACCCAAAGTCTACGCCAAGCTAAATGTTTACAAAGTAATTTAAACATCTTACCACTGCATGTCATAAACACAAGAGAAACAAATGGCACATGTCTTAGTTGGTCTGTTAAAAGCATATGCATAGCTCAGTGTATAGAAGGTAAGAATGTATAATCCATATTTACTGATCACAGTAACAGATTATTGCTTTTAAATAGAGTAAATAGGCAATTCTTTTGTTCATGCATAGAGCTTCGTGTCACCTTGAACTCGTGTGGCTAAAATATCGAGCTTTTGAGAACCCGAATTTGCAACCGCAGATCATTTTCAGATATGTCGATATGTGTATGTAATTCCTAATTTATGTCTACTCTATACATGGTAAGTTAAACAGACTACTTAGTTGACTTGGCATTTTATGAATTAACAATCACTGTATTAAACATTGTAGTTCTAGGATACTAACAAAAGATTCTGGCTTTGCTTCTACTTCTACTACAATTTCTAAGAGTTTCAGTATTTTACTATAGAAAACGTGAATACTTGGTCTAACAACGAATGCGAGACATGACTCCTTTTTGGGGTTGTTTGAGTTCTATTTCAATGTGTTTCAGGATTCTTTCTCTTACAATCCCTACACGCAGTGTATAATAAACCGGAAATGATCCGGCTGTGACGCTGTAAATAACACTTAGGTTTTATGAACTCTCCACACTGTAATGCATTCTACTTCTTTTGGATTTACGTTGTCATCCTTAACACCAGCGTGTTATCTGGAATTTTTCAAATATATTAATTGAATTTATGGTAATCCACTTGCATAGTCCCTTTAAATTTGTAACCGTTACGCATTTGATATGACGCAAATTAAATACTTATTAACAGGAACTTCGGTGTACTACAGTTTTAGTTAACTGGTAAAACTAAATACATATTTAACGCACACAAACAGAACAACTAAAACGAACAACAAACAACTAACATTATTACAACACATGTTCAAAGTGGCTTCCATCATTAAAAATACATTTTTCTAATCTTCGATGGGTGATTGACACTGCCGTTTCAATTTCGGCTCTTGAAATGCTTGTTATGGTGTTTTGAATTCGAGCAATCATATCCTCGCGTGTGGTAGGTTGTGTTTGAAAACCATATCTTTTAGCCTTCCCCATAAATAAAAGTCTAAAACAGTAAGATTTCGTGATCTAGCCGTCCAAGGAAATAAACTTCTTCTTTCCATCCAGCGATTTGGGAAGGTCGTTTCTAAAAAATTTCTAACTTCCACGGAATAATGAAACAGTGAAACAGCCTCCAAAAGTTCAGGTAGATTGTTGACCAAAAAATTCAAGTATGTTGCTCCTTTCAAATTTCCATTAATAACAAATGGGCCTAAAATTCCGTTTTTAATAATGCCGCACCAAACATTTACACTCCACCTGTGTTGGTGATCAACTTGTAGCATCCAGTGAGGATTAGTTTTAGACTAATAATGCATATTATGTAAATTTACTCCTCCATCGCTACTAAAGGTAGCTTCATGTGTCCATAATATGCGGGACAAGAATAAGGGATATTCGGTGCACATATCTTTCAACCACTGGCAATGATTCAATCTTCTGTCGGTATCGATATCTAAAAGGTTCAGGTGCAAAACTGCATGATATGGATGCAATTTGTGGTTTATTAGAATACGATGCACCGATGTCGTAGGTATCCCTAAATTTGCAGAAAGTTGCCTGGTACTTACATGCGGATCTGCTTCAACGCACGCAAGAACATTTATAACACTGTTTTCATTTGTAATTGTACGTTTTCTTGTGGGCATTTTAATTGGATGCACACGCCCTGTTTCTCTTAAACGTTTTGCCAATCGTGTAAATACCATTTTGGTATAATGTTTTCTTTTAGGATATGCCATTGCATATTCACACTCAGCAATAGCCGCGTTTTCAAAACTTTGAAAGTAAATTCTAAGCATGTCATAAGCTTCAGCATTAGAGAAAGACATTTCTGTAGTTCAAAATTAACAAACAAACTTACACATAGAGCATACACGATTTAACTACTATAACAATAACTAGTATGACAGAGTTATACCTGTTGACAGATATGGATGTTTTTGTTTTCATCGCCTACTTGATGCATTTTAAAGGGATCTATTAGCGACATATTATTAATGTTTATAAACATTTTCACTAAATGAAAGGCACTTTTGAACATCTGCTATAATAATATTTATGACTAAATATTTTCAAATATTTGATCCGAAAATTCAGGAAAATTCTAATTAGTACTGGGATAGATCTCTAAAATGCACATACTTTTTGCAATAACTTAAGAACCATTAAAGATATCAAGGTGCGATTTTTACTAGAATTTTTGTCTTTTTACCCTTCATTCAATTCCCCTTTGATAAATATGTCTTTCCATTTAATTTTTTTAAGTAAATGAACAAAAACTGGCATGATTGGAAAAAACGCCCTCTAACATATTTAGAAAACATTAGAAAAATCAATTTAGTCGTTTTTCTTGATCCCTGAGAAATTCTCTTTCAAACGATTCTAAGATTATTAAATTCCAACATGGGCATTGTGAGATAACCCTATTTACATGTAAACCAATTCACCGGGTCCTGCAGCTGTCCTTGTGCGATCTACAGAAAAAAGTTTCAAATAAAAGTTGTGAAAATTAAAGATAACTGCCTATTTGCGTTTTGAGCATAATACCTTGTGCTTAAATTTTGGGAGAAAAATTGAATTTTGTTGTTGCGGTAGAAATTGAAACTTAAAAATAATTTCCAGCAATTTCTCTTGCCCACTTTACTTAATAAATTTTTTTTCGCAAAGCTCTAGGCCTTATACTTTATGATATACAGCCGCGCGATACGCTTAATAAAATATATATATATATATATATATATGTATAATGCTATGATAATAGGGTAGTATAGGGGTACGTTAAGTCATGGGGGTCGTAGAATAAATATAAACAACTTCTACTTTAAGAAAAGAACATAATTCCAGAAATCATAAGAGTAAAACGGCCACTCTACATATTGTTAATTGAGAAGACACTGTATATAAAATACACGGGATTAAATGCATGAAAACATAAAGATGTCTAAGTGTAGTTTACAAGTAAAACTAAGATTTTAAAACGCAACAAATTGCATCAAAATTAAATCACCGGGAAGCATAGATAAATTGGCATTGCAAATATTTAACAATTGCGTCGAAAATATTATGGTACGCGCATTTTAAATAATTCATTATTAGAAAATCGTTACGTGACTGGAAGAAAACACATTTGCTTAGAAAACCAATATTCTGTAGAAATAAATAAGCACCAGGCGATTCGATAAAAGGATAAAATTAACAAACATTCATTGAAAAGTCTCGAATAATAATGCAATATGCGGGATGCGGACGTGACAGACAAGGCATGCATTGAAAGATTTAAACTAAGTAATTGGTAAAAATTCCGAAATATGCGAGATAAGGCAGAAGTTTCGTTCTAGAATGTCAACAAGCCAATGAAATCAATTGGAGGTAAGACTTATATATACGATAGTATCGGAACGACATTTTAGTCTATATTGAAACTAAGCAACGACTATGTTCAAAGGTGTTAAAAACTTACGCAACTAGTAAAGTATAAATTAAAATAAATCAGAGTTAAAAGTGCGAGAATTTGTGCAACGAAAATAAGTCAATCTGTAAACAGACGTAAATAAAACGACTTAATTAAATTCATTTCTAATATTAATAAAACAGGGCTTTCAATCTGGATTTTAATTTTGGACTTTAATTTTGGATTTTAATTTTGGATTTTAATTTGGACTTTAATTTCGACTTTAATTTGGGACATATTTAATTAAAATGGCTTTAATTTGGAATATTTAATTGAGACGACTTTAATTTGGGACTTCTAACTTTGAACATACTCTAATTTTGGAGACAATTTAAATTGAACGTATTCTAATTTGGACATATTTTGACTTGGTACGATTTTAATGTGAAGTGATTTATGGGAGGCGATTCTTATATGGGGCCGGCATATCAATAAGCAACCCAAACACAGAAAGGGGATGCAGATCATAGACTAGGATGGAACTACAGAACCCATTCCAGGTTAGCAAGCTTAATATACTTTATTATTGAAAACTGTTTTTCATTTAATATTTGCCACATTGTATATTTGTAAGAGTCATCAAAAAAGGTCACTTAAAAATTTATAAAAATGGAATAGGGATCTTGGAACGTTCGAAGGTCCCTGAATAATTAAAAGATATTTTTGCTGGCTTTCAGAAAAACATAAATCTGGTATATGTAGATATTCTGTACAAAAAGAAAAATTTTGAGTGTTGTAAATATTATTAATTATTATATTGTGTATTGTAGAATTGCTTTATTTGATTCAATAAGATCTATTTAGTAAGCTAGGCGGGGTAAAAATCCTAATTTAACATTTCATAACATTAGAGCTTAAAATGATAAAGAAATCAAAGGGGTAAATCATAGCAAATTTATGGTATGCCAAATCGTGGGGCTATATCATAGCAAATTTATACATGCCCAATCGTGGGGCTCAAAATAATAATAAAGCAAAACACAGCAATTTATGACGCCCATTGTAGAGGCTCGATCATCATAAAATAATAAAAGCGTATATCATAGCAATATATATATATATATATATATATATATATATATATATATATATTGTAGTGGTTTTAAAGGGTTAAGGGTAAATATAAACAAGGCAATTTCAAAACACCTTGTATAAAGGAAACAACCAGAAATTACGTGCGAAATTTATTTCATTAGTTCAGTTTAATGTAACAAGTATTAACAAAAATTTACAATTAATGAATAAAATTTAGTTAGGTTTGCAAAGAAAATAAATTGTAGAAGCCAATGCAATTAATTTATTAATTTAATTGAGTTTAATTGAACGGTTATTTACGTATAATATGCATAAAAGCATGAAAAATCAATAATACCAAGGTAAAACGTAGTTGAACTCGTAGAAATGTTATTTAAAACGATCGTTAAAATTGAACACCTGCAGGTTTTGTAAATGTCAAGTTCCTCTTATTTTTATAGATAACAATTACCCGTTTTGGGGAACAGACCGACAGACAGGCTTTTTGCTATATATACCGAGATGAATATAAACAAGCCCTCTTAGACTTTTGACGATTCGATGCGTTAAAAGCTCGTACATACGCGACTTGATTAAAGATGGTAAACCGTGCATTTTAGTTTGATTAAATAATTTAAAGTTTGCTAGTATATTTTAGTGATTCAAAATAGCTTGTTATTTACGTGCTAACATGAATGTACTTCAGTGCACTTAGATACAAGGTAATAAAATTTAGTTTCACTGTACCAATCAGCAAAATTTACAACGACGAATGTATACACAAAAGTAGGCAGTTTTGGCGTATATTGGTGACAGAAGCATGAATTCTTTGCGATTTTCGGGGTGTTAATAATTAAATGGTTCAAATACGTGTCTGGATCCATGAAACAAGGGTCAGATAAACACAGATGAGTTCCGGAAAGGCCCAGAAACGACTTTGAATGGATGGTGATGGAGAAAATTTAAAAGCGTAGAGAATCAGAAGCCGTAAATATAATCCTGGTGAATGGTGTGATTAACTAAAGAAACGATACTTTGAAGCTACGAGGACAGTAACCTTCAGGTAAATTATACTATTTTGTTTGACATTTTTGTGTGTATTGAATGACTTTATAATTGATTTACTTTAAATGGACATTAGTGAAATTGTTCTAACCATAAAAGTTTAATTTTAAGATGAAATTTGCTTGTTTCAGTAAAAAGGGGTATTTTGTTTTGATGGTCGGGACTATGATGAAACTTTGGGTATGTCTTTGAGCTCAATTAGACAAACCTGGTTAATTAACGTAAAGGGGTGGTAGATGCTCCCTTTATACTCAGACTCCGGTCTGCTTATATTGTTATATTAATTAGTAGGCATCCAACAAGGACTTTAATTGTGGATGCACAGTAAAATGATAATAAAATTAATCCTGAAATTCTTTTTAAAACTGAATTTTATGCTGAATTTTAATTTTGAAATTTTTATGTATTCTGAATATTGATGTAAATAGAGTTAACGTTGATGTTTTTGGTAGGAATGTGTTGTTTTTTTTTATGAATGAGGAGGTTTATAACATTAGGTGAGCAGCCGAGGTGAAAAGCGTAGTTCACGGATTTTAAAGGAAACACAGCATTCTTGACGCCCAAACTGTGGGGCTCGAATGTTTTTTTTTAAAGGGCCAGTACCTGCAGATAATGAGAAGATTCACAGCAATATATATATATATATATATATATATATATATATATTGCTGTGAAACTTTTTTAATTAGAATCGAGCCTCACGAATTGGGCGTCAAGAATGCTGTGAATCCTACAAAAAACCATTCATTAACTCAACTGTTCCGTTGACCTTCTTCTGTTCATCGCCTCGGCTGCTCCCCTAGATAAACCTTCATCCTCATTCATAAAAAAAAAAAAACACATTCCTACCACAAACATCACCGTTAACTCTATTTACATCAATATTCACAATACATTAAAATTTCAAAATTAAAAATTCAGCATAAATTTCAGTATCAGAAAATTTCAAGATTTAAATTTGTTATCATTTTAATGTGCATCCAAAATTAAAGTCCTTGTAGGATGCCTCCTAATTAATATAACAATATATGCAGACCTGAGTCTGAGTACAAAGGGAGCATCTACCACCCCTTTACGTTAATTAACCAGGTTCGTCTAATTGAGCTCAAAGACATACCCAAATTTTCATCATAATCCAGAACATAAATACTAAATACCCTTTCTACTTAAACAAGCAAATTTCACCTTAAAATTAAAATTCTGTTGTTAGTACAATTTCACTACTGTCCATTTTAAGTAAATCAATTATAAAGTTATTCAACACACACCAAAATATCAAAGTTCGAACAAAATAGTATAATTTACCTGAAGGTTACTGCACTCGTAGCTTCAATGTACATCGTCCCTTTAGTTAATCACACCATTCCAACTGGGTTATACTTACGGCTTCTGATTCTCAACGCTTTTAAAATTTTCTCCACCACCATTCATCTAAAGTTGTTTCAGGGCTTTTCCGGAACTCATCTGTGTATATCTGACCCTTGTTTTGTGGATCCAGACACGTTTACAAACCATTTAATTATTAACACCCCCGAAAAATAGCAAAGAAATTCATGCTTCTTTCACCAATATACGCCAAAACTGCCTACTTTTGTGTATTCATTTGTCGTTGCAAATTTTGACTAATTAGTACAGTGATACTAACTTTATTACCTTGTATCTTCTTTTCTAAGTGCACTAAAGTACATTCATTGTAGCACGTAAAGAACAAACTGTTTTAAATCACCAAAATATACGAGCAAACTGTTTAAATTATTCTATCAAACTCGGAAAACTAAAAAGCACTGTTTAACGCATTGAATCAATTCGAAAATCTAAGAGAGCTTGTTCATATTGACCTGGGTATATATAGAGGTTAGCCTGTCTGTCGGTCTGGTCCCCAAAACGGACAATTCTTCAGAATTTCGCATGCTAGGTTCCCATTCCGCAGCCCGGCATGCGATTTTACGAAATTTACACTCGCATCAGTTAAATCTCAGAAATTTCGACACGGCTCGCAACGTCTGAAATAACTAATTAAATTTTATACAGAAATGTTATTTTACCTCTCAATTTTGCCTTTACTTTCAACCAATCGCAACCCCGTGACGTTGCTCCACTCACGCCTTTTACTATATGTGTCTCGGTCTTGCGCATATTATCTGTCTCTATCTACCCTGTTCTTATTGGTGCAAATTGATATTCTTTATTATCGATTATTTCAGTCCATGTGGACTGTGAAATAACCCACCTTTAGCATTTCTCGTAACTATTAAGCTACGGTTTCTCCAAGATTCTCTGTAACCATTAATTATCTGCAAAATTTACGCAGAATGAGCTTTTTAAAATACACAGGTGTTCAAACATAATACTTCTAAATAACACTTCTACGATTTGCATTTTATTGGGTTTTACAAGTTTTGATGCGTATTATATGTTCCTACTGGTTCAATTAACTTCAATTAAAATTAATACCCTTTAATTTTTAGTGACTCCTAATCAAATATTAATTATTATCTGTACATTTTGTTTAATACCGGTTACTTAAAATTGAGTTAATTAATATAAATTTTGCACGTAATTTCTATTTGTTTCTTTACTAGGAATAATTAACTTACACGTAGAGCTTTTTAATACTGCTTCCTTTTTTTTTATAACAAGCGTCTTGTACATAATTTAACTCCCTTATTTTTAATGAAACGAATGAATTTTTATGCTTTACGGTTTTTTAATAACGCGTACCTTTTCCCAAAGCTTCTACACGGTGATTAAAATTATTTGATGTGATTATTTAATTTTCTACCCTGGTCTAAATATGAGTATATATATATATATATATATATATATATATATATATATATATACATATCTTACAAGTTGAAAAAGACATTCTGTTACTGCTTGTCCAGTGGTTTTTAAAGTTTTTAGTTACACCCTATCTATATCCGGCGCTTTACCATTTTCAGACTCTTTAATGCTAATTCAAGCTCATCTCGAAGTATAAAGTTTTTCAACTGATTATTCATATAATGCATATAAATTTCCCATATATTCTTGCCATCTAACCACTTTTTCTACATTTTCTGTGATGATGTCTCCTTCTACGCCCTCACAGTTTTGGTATACGGTTTTATATCCCTAAAATTCATTCTAGTTAGTTTGTATGCTTTGTTTGTCTTTTCTATTTCCATCTTAGTTTGTACGACTTTGCACTTTTCATCAGTCCATGGTTCTCTAGCTTTTCTGCATTTGCGAATAATTTCCCAATTTATGGCTTTCTACCTGTTTTCCTGCTTTGTCTGGTCTATTTTTTTATTTTCGTTTTTCTTTTCTTAAATTCAGAATATCCTTTAAAGTGCTGGGGCTCTTATTTTCTTTTCAGTATACCCCACAATATCTCTGGCCGCCATGTCTAAGCTGGATTTAATGTTATTCCATTCTGTTTCTACTTCTTTACTATCAGATATTTTCCTGATGTCTTTCAGAACTTTGTTTAACTTTTTCTCAAATCTTTTGTGGATACTGTTATCTTTCAGTTTCTCAAAGTCAAAGTGCCTTTTTCCGTTCTTTTTTTCAAATTTTTAAAGTTCAGCGCAGATAGGTTATGGGTCTCTTGGAGCTTCTTTTTTAAAAAACTTTTCTTCCAAAAAACACTTCTATCAAATTTATTTAAACAGAAATTACAAATGGTTTCAAAAAACAGGTACGTTATGTTCGTTGCCGTATTTAAATCAAAAATAATCAAAGTTATTTTTTAATAATTAATTTAATTAAAACTAGGATGAGTAACTTGAACAACCAACAATGCTAAAGTTGTGAAGCTCGAGACTTACTGGCAATCTTGGGCTCTTGAAGGTATTTATGCTATCCCTGCTCTTACATTACTTGTCGGAAATGCATATCTCCTGTCTGCTATTTCTTGATACAATACAGTGTATTACATTTTATTAATCTTAATTCTAACAATTGCTGTTTCATAACCTTCTGTGACCTGCACCTGCAGTGTCATATTGCCTCTGGAATACAAAGTAACTGTTTCCGTTCTCATGTCTAGTTTATGAACTTTTATTAACCTTTTATAATATGTCCTTGAATTATACAATGTAACAATCTATTCCTTAAGACTTATTAGTTTCATTTGAATATACACATATTAATTTGGGGAATATGTAACTCCTTCTAACGTAAATGAAAATTAAGTGTTGTACTTAATTTTTAAAATTCATTGTCTTTAAGGGTTTATTTATTATTTTTTTATTTACTTTTGTTTCTTGCTTCTTATGACTAAAATTTTTTTCCTTGTTTCTATATCTAATATACATTTTGTACAATAAATATACAGTTAATATAATTATTACAATAATCAATAAAGTTGTCCAAACACTGATATTGTTGTAATGTAATTTTGGCACTTTTAATTCACTTAAGTGTTCTTTATAACTGTCCATTAATTTTACGGCTTGGTTGAGGTCGTCTAGGTCTAGATGTTCTAGTTGAATTGGTTTTTTGATAATTTCGTCGTCTTCGGTTTGTGTATTCTTGAATAATAGTTCGGGTAATTTTGCAAATTTGTTCGTTACTGCTTGGTTTTGATATACTCGAATAATTTCGTTTTTTAACTTTACATAGCAATCTTCTTTTATTGTGATTACTTTACTTTCGATTAAGTCTGGACTGTTTCCGTCTTGGTTGCAATGGGCGGTTGCTATTACTTCTTGCGAAAATACAGCAATCCATTTGTTGTCCGTGACTTCCTTCTGAGCCTTTATGTTCGTAATTTGTATTGGTTTTCGCTCACAATTCTCATAGTGATTACAGAATCTTAACAAATGTACTTCACAAAGATTATCTTCTTAAATAGCTGTTGTCGTTAATGATTGACATAAGTATTGACTAGGTGCTACTTCCTTGCACGTTTCATTCGTGAAGCCATACCTAAGTTCATTCAGCGAAAGGAACTTGGTTTTAGGGATAATAGCTTGATACTGCCTAGTAACTTTTATGGGGAAAGCAAATAAATGATAATAACTATAAGTGTTAATCTCTACAATGGGAATTTTGATTAAAAACGTAATTTCATGATCCTTTACATAACCTTTTGCAAAGGCTATTTTTTTAAGTATAAGTATGTTAGGTTCGGTTACTTCAAGGGATAGTTTACTATTACTTATAAGTGATCTAATTCCTAATAATTTGTTTAATAAATCAATTGGTTCCATAATACTTGCGTGTAATGTGCTTAATTTAGCAAATGTTACAGCGTTTTCTAATGTGGCTAAAATTTGTTGAATTACGGTAAGGGTTGATATTATTTAATTGAATATCGTGCTAAATCTTATTAAATCACGCATTCCTAACATTGTGGTTTGCATGTTTCTTTTAAGGGTTAGTATTCTATTTGTTATACTGTCTTCGTTCTTTACTAATTTTCGTAATGTGTCGTTAAATTTTAGTATGGTTTACTGAGTTAAGAATATTCAATTTCTAGCAATACTTTTAATGTCATTCTGGTTTTCAATTAAGTGCTGTATTGCGTTGTCGTATCGTTTCGCATCTTGGTAGTCTAAATTGCTTGAGATAGCTTTTATAATATTACCTAGTCCGTTAATAAATCCTTTTTTTTTGTCTTGTGATTTGGTCTGTTGGTATTAATCTATTGAATTTGTCGTTTGTGTTTTTTAAGATGTTTACCACTATACTTTTGTAGTTAAGCATTTCTATTGCGTATTCTTTTCCGAATTTGGCTGTGTCCATTGATTGTTTCAATCTGTAGTAGTGGTCTTTAATTATATAAAATTCTTGTTTTACTTCAGTTAAATCAAATTTCTGTGCGAAAATCTAATAATCTAATGTGTTTTGCATACTTCCCAATTGTACTGGTAGTATCCCGGGGTTGTTTTTAATATCTTCCACTATTATGTCGTTGTCGTCCGTTCTACTTGGGTGGAGGTTGACGGCAAGGGTGATGGCTACCCATCTGAAATTACAGGGTGTTTTAAGTTCTTTAAGTGAATGTATTTTACAATTTTTCCGTTATCTACTACGACTACATTTTTATCTGATACTTTTTGATTTTAAACGGACCTAAATTTCTGGGAGCCGTTTTGTGTCTCCTACTTTGAAATTCCTTTCATACACGTTTTGTTCTATAGAAAATCTATCTATATTGGCGTTTTCGTTGCGGGTTTTTGTAATACGTTCCTTATCGTTATCTAATTTACTTTTGACATTATTATACGTAATTATTAATTTTTCTTTATGATCTTTTGCATACTGTTAGTATACTTCTTTATTGTAGTGTATGTCGTAAGCGTTGCGAGAATTTGAGCGTCTTAGTGTTAATTCGAGGGGTGTAAAATTAGTTGATGAGTGAATTGTGTTGTTCTAAGCAATTAGTGCATATGACATTAAATTAGTAATATGTTCTTTCTTATAGGTTAATCTTAACAGTCTAATTTGTTCTAATAATGTTAAATGCAATCTTTCAATTAATCCATTTGATTCCGGGTGATTTTCTGTTATAAAATAAATCTTTATTGTATGAAGCTCTAGGGTATTCTGTATTGTTTCGTTTCTGAATTCTGTTCCGTTGTCTAAAGTTATTGATTCGGGTGTTCTATAAAATGCAAAGTATTGTAAGAATCCTTGGGTTACATCGACACTGTTTTTTAAAATAATGGGAATCGCTTGGCCTACTTTGGTGAATGCGTCTACGATTGATAAAAAGTTTTGAGCTTCTACTACAGTGTCTGCATGTAATTTTAGAAAAGGTTTGTTGGGTGTTTTAGTTTGCATTAAAGGTACTTTCGGGGGTGATCTGTCGTATTTTGCTTTGTCACATAGTTCACATTGGTTGATAAATTCCGTGGTTAATTCTTTCATGTCCTTAAAGTAATATCTTCTTACGAGTTGTTTTAATGTTTTGTTGATTTCATGATGGATGGTTTTGCCTTCATGTTGATTTCGAATTACGTCATTTATTTTGTCTGGGTCATCTAAAGTTATTAATTTAGGTGTACATCTGATGATCTCGGGTCCTGAATTATTAAATAATCTAATAAATAATACTGAAAATCGTTTGTACAAATGTTCTATGGTGAAATAAAAGTAAAATTTTTTCTCTCTGGGGTATATTCTTTCAAAATTTTAATTATCTGCTCCTCGTTATCATCTTTCGTTATTTGAATTTGATATATTTTCTAATTATCTGTTTTTGTATAGTTTGAGTCTATTGCTTCGTTTAAAGTTTTAATTGCAATTTTCGGTTCGTCGTTTTGTGTTGATTGTATGGTTTTTATTTCTTCTGGGTTCTCCCTAATCTCTCTTTCGTCTACGTTACCTATAACTAACTCTGTCTCTATTGCGTTGAGTTGTATTCTGCTTAGTGTATTTGCGTTATTGTTATACATTCCTTTTTTATATATATATAATTACATTGTCGTATTTTTCTAGTCTAATCCTGCATCTCTGTAATTTTGAATTCGGTTCCTTGAGTTTGCATAACCATACTAATGGTCTATGGTCGGTGTATATATAGACTTTTCTCCCATAAATATATGGCCTAAAATATTTTGTTGCCCAAATTACTGCTAATAGTTCTTTCTCAATAGTGCTATATTTTTGTTCCGTTTCATGTAGTGTTCTTGACGCTTAGCTGATTGGTTTATCGCTACCTGCTTTTCTTTGGCTCAATACTGCGCCTAAGGCAATGGTTTTGATAAATCAGGGTATTCTAATATAGTGTGGTTTGTAAGGATACATTTAATTTTTTCTACTGCTTTTATAAATTCCTGTGTGTGTTCGATCTTAGTACCTTTCTTTAAACAATTTGTCAATGGTTTGGTTATTTGTGCGTAACATTTGATGAATTTTCGGTATTAACCACGGAGATCTAAAAATCCGTTAATTTCTTTATTTGTTTTTGATAAGGAGTAATTTAATACTGCATTTGTTTTGTCTGAGTTTGGCATAACACCTTGTGGCGTTATTATATGTCCTAAAAATGCTACTTCTTTTTGTAAAAATTCACTTTTATCTAATTGAACTTAAGAATGAGCTTTTCGTAATCGTTTAAAAAATTCCCTTAGTCTTTCAATGTGTTCCACGAGTGAAGTCGAATATACGATTATATCGTACAGGTATACAAGACATTTTTCGTCGTGTATCCCTCTTAAAATGTTATCCATAACCTTCTAAAACGTAGCGGGTGCGTTCTTTAAGCCAAACGGCATGCGCTTGTATTCATAGTGTCTCCTAGGTGTACAGAATGCTGTTGCAGTCGGGTCTTTCTCGTCCATCTCCACTTGGTGGTATCTTGAGGCGAGGTAAATGTCGAAAATTTTTGACACCTTTTTAATTTGTCTAGAATTTCGATGATACTGGGTAGTGGGTATTTATCGTCTACCGTTTCTTTGTTTAGTTTTCTGTAATCGATAACCATTCGATATTTGCGTTTGCCTGAGGCATCTACTTTTTTCAGTGTTATTAATACGGGACTGCTCCATGGTGAATTTAAATGTTGAATGATATCTTGCATCAATATGCTTCTATATGCTTTGGTGAAAATTGGTTCATTATCTGTTAGTTCAATGTTGTGTTTGACTGTGTTGGTGAAAGTTAGGGGTATACCTTCACAATGAAATATATCTCGGAATTCGAAACATAAGTCTTTAATTGCTCTCTCCTCTTCTTTATTAATGTCATTATTAAAACGAATAATTAAATTTTCTCTTAACATCCGATTATATTCTGTAGGGTTGGGATTGTTTTCTCAATCTTTGTCGATTTCCATCTCGCTAAAGTTCACTTCTTCTATGTCTATTTATTGGTTTTGTTAATGATACTTCAATGGGGTAATCATTTCAATTCAAAATTGTCGTAGTGGCGTAATTGTCTTTTATTTGTACTAACGCGGTGGGTGTTTCCACTCTGGGTTGAAATGATTTATAATTCATATGTCGTTTTTTGAGTTTACTAAAACTTTTGTTTGTTTTTCTATCCTAGACTTGATGGTGCATTTTTGGTAGGTTTGAATGTTACTGTTTTGGAATTTAATGGGAATTTATCCGTGTTTCGTTCTTAATAATCGGTTTGTTATATCAATATTTGCTTCTAATTTTAAAAGTTCCATGCCTATTAATCCGCCGTATTTATCGTTAAATTCAAAGATGCAAAATTGATGTTTCATTTCTACGTTAAAAGTTTTGGGTAAGGGTACGTTTGCTATAAATTGGTGTAATGTCGTTTTGTGTGCTGTTTTGATTTTAAAAGGTTCTCTTTCTACAAAATCTAAATAATGCTTCTGTACGGTTTTGGGGCTAATTAAAATTTTTGAAGATCCTGTATCAATTAATAATTTAAGTTCTGCATGAGGTATTTCTATATAACGTAAAATTTGTTGATTAATGTTATTTAAATTTATTATGTTTAACCATATTTAAATCTGTTCAACTGAAAATTTGAGTACGCATTTTTTTCGTCGTCTTCTTGGTTGTTTTCATAAGGGTTATTACGTACATAGTTTTCTGAATGATTTGTTTCATCGTCTCTACTCGGATTCGCATAACTATCCGCTTCTTGATTATTAAAATCTTCTACTTCTTGATGGTTAGTTCCCCGGAAGTAAAATTTCGTTTTTGGGTGTAATCGGGTCTAATTTGAGATATTTTAGTATTCTGTCTGGTGTTGCCGAATGAAGTGTACATGGGAGTACGTTTGTAATAATTATTGGGGTTGTTGTTGTTACTCGTTATCGGTGTTTTTCTGTTGGGATTTGCGCAGAATATTTTCTTTGATTGATTTACGTTTGGGATAAACCTTTGGGTAATTGTGGGTTTTGTAAAATTTGAATTAAATTTTAGTCTTGGAAATTGTCTAAATTGGTTGTGGAAATTTGTGTTATTAAAGTTTGGATTGTTAATTTGAGATTGATTCATTGGTGCGTTAAATCGTGCAAATTTCGGTCGTGTTGGTATTTGTCTGGCGGTTTGTATTGTTTTAATTGGTCAGTAATTTTTATTCGCGTTAGGATTATATATTTTATTTCTGTAATACATAACATTTTCTTTCTCTACAATCATGTTCATTGCTTTTTTTAAGTTTTGAGGGTGTTGGAATGTTATTTTGTCCGGTAGTCGTTCGGGTAACGCATTGATGTATGTATCTAATGCCATTTTGTCGTACATCTTCGTCTTTATTGAACCTATGTTTTGGTCCGCTTCTTTGATTTTTAGCTTGGACAAAGTTAAACTTTGTACGTCCTTACATCTCATACCGAATTGATAGGGTGATTGGTTAGCTTCCATCCGTAAATTTATTAGATCTCTGAGAAGACATCTGATATTAAGTTGGTCTCCGAAATATGCTATTAATATTCGTTTGTAATCGTCCCATTCTGTGAAATAATCGAGACCTGCAATCAATGTTAATGCCCTTCCCATAGATTACCGAGTAGTAGGCGTAAAAGAAAGACATTGTGTTCGACGTCACCTTGTTTATAAAAACATTTCAAAAATGTCTCGCAAGCACTAATGAAAATATCTAATAGTGCCTGTATTCCGTCATATACTAGAATTGAATCTAGATACAGTTTAATGTTTTCAGAGTTTATTTCTATAATTATTTTTCAGTCGAGTTTGTATTATAGTTATTTAAAGAATCACTTATCTTTACGTATATTGTATGTAATTATAATAATTTTGGTTATAATTACATTGGTTTCAGACTTCTGCTAAATAATTGTTTCATTAAATTGTTGCAATGAAAGTGTTTAATTATAAACCTTATAAGAGATTAAAAGTTGATAAGAATCAAATATATCAGATTTTTCTGAATAACAATTGCTGTAATAAAATGGTACAAAGAATTGTTCTATAATTATACACCTTTGTTAAAATAAGTTTCAGACTTTGCCGAGTATATTCTTTTAGAAATAATAGTTATAAATTGAGATAATAAAATTGTACATATAAATGCGTACATAAAAATTCTTTTGTTTCTTACTAGCTAATATCAATATGCAATTGACAATGGTTAGGAAAATAAACTTATGGTACATACAATAATATGATTGCCAGTTCCATTATAGTCTTTCCTCTTTTTTAGACTTGGTCGATTTTTGTACTCTGTCCAGTTGGTTGGTTTTTGTTCTAGATGAAGAATTAAAATTCACGACCGCCATTTTCTCGATTTTTTATTTGCTAGTGCCCTTCTGAAATCCTACAATCGACTGCGCCACATATGTTTTGGGCTTCTTGAAACTTCTTTTTAAAAGGCTTTTTTTCCAAAAAACACTTCTATCAAATTGATTTAAACAAAAAATACAAATGGTTTCAAAAAACAGGTACATTATATTTATTAACTTATTAAAATCAAAAATAATCGAAGTTATTGTTCACTAACTAATTAATTAAAACTAGAATGAGTAGCTTGAACAACCAACAATGTTAAGGTTGTGAAGCTCGAGACTGACTTGTCATCTTGGGCTCTTGAGGGTATTGCTATCCTTGCTCTTACATCACTTGTGAGAAATGCAGATCTCATGCCTGCTATTTCTTGATACAATACAATGTATTACATTTTATTAATCTTAATTCTAGCAATTGCTGTCTAATAACCTACTGTGACCTGCACCTGCACTGTCACATTACATCTGGAATACAAAGTAACTGTCTTCGTTCTCATGTCTGATGTATGAACTTTCATTAACTTTTTATAATATGTCCTTCAATAATATAATGTAACAATCTATTTCTTAAGACTTAATAGTTTCATTTAAATATACATATACATTAATTTGGGGAATATGTAACTCGCGGACTTCTTAATTACGATGTTGCGGTCAGTGTCTATATATGCTTCTATAAAGCCCATACAAACATCAAAAGAATATTAAATGCGTCCAATAAACTTAGGAAAAGGTATAGAAACGACTTGTTGAACTATTGTTGAACTATTTGTTTTGTTTTGTTGAACTATGCGCGTAAAATAAGATCGGCATCGGGTTTATACAGGGACTGCACCTGTATAACAATAAAGTAACAGGTTTTGAGAGGGGCGTTGCCGTTTTTACAAGCAAATTGCGAGCAGCCGCGTAGCGGTGTAATAATAAAAACCAGACATGCACAAGAATAATTTTAAATAACTTACTGACTTTTTAACGGCGGCTGAATTAAAAATCAAGGCGATTACCTGATTACCTCCCGCCAGTCGACTCACGCGAAAACTCACAACTGCAGATTTTGTAAATCAAATGGAGGACGCACTACAGAAGCTTAGAGGAAATCAAAAAATAACCATTGGTGGAGA
Source organism: Platerodrilus igneus (assembly GCA_036346225.1). Taxonomy (NCBI): domain Eukaryota; kingdom Metazoa; phylum Arthropoda; class Insecta; order Coleoptera; family Lycidae; genus Platerodrilus; species Platerodrilus igneus. Next base: position 957,129 of record JARFIW010001190.1, read on the forward strand.
TTTTAGTGCCAAGTCCCCATTATGCAGTAGTCCCATAAAGGACGACAAAGTCACTTATCGCTGACTTAAGGAATGCGATTTGAGCGTGTTAAACAGCAACGATACACCCATACCCAAGGGGAATAGGGGAAGCAGTTTCATCGACTTTACTGCAGTCTCGCACGAGATGATGGAGGTCGTTTGTAATTGGATTTTGCGTTCGGATGAGGATACGCTCTCTGAGCATACATTAATAATTTTAGATGTTAATATCAGAACACGCCCGTTTACGCGTGTTCCGATATTAACATCTCAAATCTCTTAAAAATCTGTCGAGGTGCTCATATTAGTTAGAGCAGACAGGGCCGATTTAATATCGCCAATGGTAGAGTACTCACTTGTGTCTGAGTGGTTGATGAAGTTCTCTATAGCTTCCCTTATAGCTACAAACTTGCACTAAAAAATTGTGCTTCAATCCACAACTTTAGTTTGGAATCGGAACACTTCCCTCTCCTCCTTATACACAACGACCGTCACTCCTGCCTGTTCATCGCATTTGACAAATTCAAACCCCTTGACATCAGCCGGATGCCTTAGTTCAAAAATAACGATATTTCTCTCAACCTCTCTATTGAGAAGACCAAGATTTTCAATTTTCCGCCCTTTTCCTATATCTGTAAGTCGTCCATTTTTAATTCATTGACGACAAATTCGGTTGGGAGCATCCTACTAATCATCAACGCGGTTTCAGTGGAGGTGATGCTGTTTTCCTTGCCGCCTTGACCGTCGTTATTCGTTAAACGCTTGCCAATTGCCGGACTTCAGGGACCTTACAACCCTCCGCTCAAACAGATGATGCATACAGCATTGCTGGCTCTATTGCTCTGACGTAAATTGTTCTGATGGATTCACCTCTAAGCCGATGTTTGTGATGGGTTCATTGAATGGAATCCTTTCATTTCCTAGCACTACCCAAGGAAAACGTTTTACCGGTTTTGTTCCGAAAGAAAGCACCTCCGACTTTGACGTGTTAAATTTCAGTTTGTCTCCTTGCGACCATTTACGCTACTTATTCAATGTCTCAATCGTTTTCGTTTGCATCTTCGTTAACAATCTTGACGAATATATTTTAGATTTTGGACTTTCTAACAACGAGAAAACACGCCCTTCTCCAAACAAATATTAAACAGCCCGGCAAAGAATTGCGGGGGTCAACAGGCACGCCAACAGAGCCGCGTCTGAGGTGATTCCATCATGCACCGGTGTCTTCTTAGCGATCATCCTCCTAAGAACTCTTACGACTTAATGACCGAGAATTGCTTTACCGACACCTGTAGTGCGTCTGTGGCTTTCTGACGTATCATGTAATGCAACCCCTCGTCCTGCTCTTGCCGAGCGCTATCTTCTGTTGTTTACCTTTTATTACACAATACGTTGTCCCTCAAGGTTCTTTTTCGGAATTGCGCGTACAGAATTCTTTAAATTTGTTCGTCCACGTTTCTTCAATTAGCAATTTATATTCTCGGTTACTTTGATTACACTCGGTTTTTCTTTATTCTCTAATTTCACCCATGTTGCGTTTTTAGCGGCGCTTTAGGTAGCCCGTTTTGCGCGCTTGATGGTTAGCTCTAGGGTCCACCAAGGTACACTAACCTTTAAATATTTATTACAAGTTTTGATGCTTTAAATACATAGTTGGACGGATGGGCGGGCGGGCGTACGGTCGGGTGGGCGGGCGGGAGGGAGGGCGGGTGAGAATGGCCTTACTATAAAAGACTGCTTTTTGAAATTTTTGAATGTCTCAGCTTTATGTTTGAAAGATGTACACCAAGCAATCTTTAGAGAAAGCAATTAGTTAAACTGGGCAAGGTGTTTTAAATACACGTAAAGCTAGTAGGTGGTACAATGTATCTAAAACAACGCTACGCGATCACCTCGATAAACTTGGTGCTTGAAATAAGGTAGAGAATCAAATATCCCGGAAATGGTAGCTACAAAAGAAGAAGCTAAAATACCGGTTTAGAACTTTGACAAATTGTTGGTTTCCGTACCTACCAATATGGGTATACACGGACCTTTGTTTCCATCCAATATACGAGCAATATTCATCTGTCCAGCGTGTTGTGGAAAAACCAACGCTCTAATATCTCTCATTTTACATGAGAATGGGCTTAGATTTCAAAATGTGTATGTGTTTTCTATAAGTTTATATCAGCCAAAATATGAACTGTTAAGAAGTGTATTTGAACCTTTAAGAGAAGAAATTGATTACCACGAATTTGGATAGTACGACGATTTGATTAAACAGGGAAATACCATCATCATCATCATCATTAGGTCTTCAGTCCTAAAACTGGTTAGACGCGTACCATCATTGTTCCTTATTCTGAACTAACCTACAGATTTCCCTGAAATATGCACAGTTTGCATCTATAACTGTCTGATCTAGGTCTACATCTACCTCTTTTTTCCTATCTCTGCTTGTAATATATCACATACTATTCCCCAAAAATGCCTTAGAACGTATTCCGCCCCACTATTTCTCTTTTTCCCCAGATAACCTTGTTCCCCTACTATTTCTGTAACTTATTTGTTATTATCTTTGTCTGTCCATGCTATCGTCCTCATACATCTGAAGCACATCATTTCAAAAGGCTGCTACCGTTTTTCTGTCTGCGTTTCAAACTTCCCGTATTTCATAGGCATACTGTGCTGTGCTCCACACATATGCTTTCAACAATTTTCTTCTTATTCTATGTTTGTTGTCTTTCCTCATAGGCGATGTTCTTTCTTGTTAGATGCAGTTCGGTCACTTTCTATTGTTTTACAGTTATATGCCCTATTTCTCCGACCTTCAATGGTTGTGAAGGGAGGTAAGCAGTCTGTGGCTGCCAAGTTCCCCCAACACTTAACCATTGGCGATTTAATACATTTTCCAATTTATCTTTTCGCACAGTCAACATTAGTTGCAGGTATTTCGCAGCCATTAGGTTTTCCGTCTCAAAACTGGTTGGACACGTACCTGCACTTATTTATATTCTAAGCTAGCCTACTTAGTTCCCTGAAATTCTCACACAGCATGTGTATTCAGGTTAATCTTTTTTGGGAATTAAACCCCTCATAGTTTTTAAAATCAACTTTATTTAAGTTTCGATCTATGACCTAGGATCGTTGTCAAAATAATAATAAAAACTTCAAGTTTGACATTTATGACATAAATTGAAGGTGACTTTGATTTATTGATGTTTGAAATATTTGGTTTGAGTATAATAAGCAAAAATTTTTAAAGTTTAACAGAATGATTACCTTCAATTTGTGTTGCGACCTGGGATCGGCTTTCTTCAGGTAGCCACTACGCTTAACGTGAAATCAGCTGATTAATTTTTATTGGTGAATTTCATATAAATTCAATAACTTGGAATTGGAAAACATTTTTTAACATGTTTCTATTTATACAATTGAGAGGATGGTTATTAAAGAAGTGTGCGATTGCATTATTGAAGGGCTTAAGTAGTCGTTTTTTTTCTTATATTTATTTTGAGGGGGAAAATTCATTATGATTTAAGTTACCTCTTTGGTAGATTTTAACATGGTTCTGAGGCGACTCTATGGCGAGTTTACACTTGTCAGATACCAATGTTGTTCTATGAAGATTGTATATGGATCTGAGGCGACCCTATGGCGGGTTTACACTTGTCACATACCAATACTGTTCAACGGAGATTGTATATGGTTTTGAGGTAACCTTATTGTGGATTTATACTTGTCAGATACCAATGCTGTTTTACAGGGGTTGTTAATATGCTTATTTTTATGTAATTAGTTATTTTATGTATAAATAGAAATCATGTATGTAGGCTGTATTTCATGTTAATATTGCAAGGAAAACCCAGGAAAAACTTGCAATGCTACCTAGATATTGTGGGCATTTGATTTTCATTTGTTATTCCTTTTGTTATTTCTTTTAGTAATGGAATCCATTGTTTACTGAGAGTCACGGATTCGTTTGCAACTCAGTTATTTTTATGTAGGGTTATATAAGCAGCTACTTTGATTTTGCGTTTTTGGCGGTTTTCTTCTTTTTCTTCTTTTCAGGGAGTATGTGTATTCAGCTCGTTCCCTTTCTATTGTTTTCTAATTTTATACCCTATTTTACCGAGATTCAGTGAAGGAGGTTAAGCAACCTGTGGCTACCAAGATCCCAACACTTAGACATTTGCCGAAATAATGGTTTTCCAGTAAATCCTTTCACACACTTAACATTATTTGAGAATATTGCCCAACCAATTCTTGTAGTTACTTATAATAATCATCATGTTTAAGCACAGTTATCTTTTTGTCATTAGTTTATCCACCTTGGGATTAGTTGGATGCGTACCTCCATTGATTTCTATTCTGGGCTAGCCTACACATCTCCCTGAAACCCCTACAGCCTACATCTTTTACTATCTGTGTGCAGTAGTCTAATCTAGGTCTGCCTCTTCTTCTCTTTTTTCCTATCTCTGCTTCTAAAATATTCCGCACTATTCCCTCATGCCGTAGTATGTGGCCTATCATCCTATCTCTCCTATTTTTTACCGTTTTCCACATATTTCTTTCTTCCCCTACCATTTTTAGTACCTCTTCGTTCTTAACTTTGTCTGTCCATGATATCTTCATCATACGCCTGTAACACCACATTTCAAAGGCTTCTACCTTTTTCTTGTCCGCTTCTCCTACTGTCCAGGCTTCACAGCCGTACAGTGCTGTGCTCCACACATATGTTTTAAGCAATCTTTTCCTTGTTTCTATGTTTGTGGTCTTTGAGCACAGTAGTTGCTTTTTCTTGTTAAATGTAGCACGCCCTTGTGCTAATCTTTGTTTTATATCTTTTGTGCTTTTCCCATCTTGCGTTATTTGGCTTCCTAGGTAGCAGAAATCCTTAACCTCTTGTAAGTTCGTGCTAAATACTTGTATTCTTGTTTTTGATTTATTTTCCCCACCTTTGCAAACTAGAAATACCAAAGAAGATTAAATTATTGTCCTTGATGATATACCTGTAAACGAACAAAACAAGATTGCACAGTTTTTCTCCTTTGGTAGACATAAGAGCATTGATTCCTTTTAATTATGTCAAACGTATGCCAGCGCAGTAAAGCACGGACTTAGAGATAACGCCAACGTTATTGTAATCTAGAGGCAAGACGATACAAAGCTTCGGCATATATTTATGGATCGTATAGCGGACATACCTTAAATTTAAACAAATGTGCTTCCAGCGTTGGGGTGGAGATGACCCAAAACACAATTTTATAAATATTGTAAAAAATTTTGATTTTGATAAAGGACAATATCGAAAAAATTTCAATGAGTATATAAATATAGAAGAAGACAATAGTTAGTTCCAACCCGAAGGTTCATGATGACGGATGTTAAAGATTTTATTGCAAATAAACGCAGTCTTTAGTTGATGCAGGATGATGTACTTAAAAGTTTGTGGCATACAAAAAGAGACACACTACATCTTAGCAGGAATTCAAAGAGGTGCACAAACAATTGATCGATCTCTTGCAAGTAACCGCTTCCCAATTACAAGCAATCGCCGAAAAAATTCCCATACCTACAACAAACGTTAAAGTCGAAGACATGGAAGCACCTATAAAGAAAATTAAGCAACTCGTTCCAGAAGAATCGTTTTATTTTTACTATGCGGACGTGTTAGCTAGAGGCAAAGACGAAAATATTGACAAATCAATTTATGGAGTAAAGCATAACCCTGAAAAAGACTAATGGAGTTTGGGGAAAAGTGTATTGGAAATTAATCCGGAAACTAGCGACATCGCCTTTAGCAATATGATATACCCTGGTACTAAAGGTCTATACAATCTGCTGGTCTATAAAGAGATTAAACCCGAAGATGGTGATTTCAACCTGCATGAAGATTTACCGAATTACTTGGACATGATCAAGTCAACGTTGAGTTTTAAATGAAAATTTAACCCATACACATTGCACGATTTAAACGAGTTTCCGACAAGTAACAAAAAGTTTGAAAATTATCTTTTTTTAAGTTAACGTCACTTTTGTAGGTTAAAACGGTCAATATTTTACAATATTATATTTCAGTAATAACGTTAAGTTTTCCTTTTAGCAAATCCTAAAACTAAAGCTTAAAATTTAGAAAATGGTCGCCTCGTCAGATGCTCGTTGAAATTAATAAATTTAAGTTTAATAAATTTTTGGAAATGTGTTCCTGTTTTAATTCAGTTAGCATTATATAAAATTCAGCTTGTACGAAAAGAAGAATATTGGTTCATGCTCTAGGGAATGTTTTTATTACATCTGCCCATAAATAATTAAACATCTCACAAATCCACGCTAGGAATTACAAACAAAGTACTTCAAAATATTTTAAATTAAAATTTTAAATTCGCGAAGTATTTAAACACGATTCCCAGAAAAAAATTTTGTTTTTGCAAAGCTTTAAATAAAATATCATTTTTCAGTTTAAATGGATAATAACAAGCAGGTTTAAAAATCAAATATAAAAACTCACCCCTATTAGAATAAAAACGGCTGGAAATTACAAGTCAAAAATTTACAGGCTCTATAGGCACACCACGTGTTTCTCTTTGAAAGTATACCGAAACGATAATTTCATTCCTTGAGCGTTACTACATTACGCGGATGGTAGAGCCTTACCGAAGGTTGTACGGAAAGTTTTTCAGAATGATCAACACAACCTACGGCGATTTTTAAATTTCAGTATTATGTACTTAAACGACTGGTTGTTACTTTCTATATTTATTAATTATGCATGAGTAATATACAATAATAATTAACAAAAACTACATTCCTGAAGCGCCACTAACCTTAAAGGTTGCCCGGTTAATCTTTAAACTAGTATACCACATTATGAATAACATTTAAACTGAGCTCACTTAGTATTAATAATTATTCCTAGTTTAGTGAACAATTATAATAAATTTGCATATTACCTTACAAAAGAAATTTGCATAATTAACAACAAGGACAATAATAAATTTTACAATTTCCGAAGGAGGTTTTAAAGACGGAGTTAAATATAGATGAGCAGAAATGTTCAAAATAATATAGGTGCCTGTAGGCAAACAATGACATCTATTAGGAGCTCTAAACATGAGCTATACACAAAACTCATAAATAAGATTAGCTTATCCGGGGATGACGATAAACGTTTTATTATCTCAGTAACTGTCCATACATGCGCCTGGGGGGCATTAAAAAATAGACAATTTCTATTTGGCTTAGTTTCAAGTTGTTATAAGTTAAGTTTTATGCATATAATAGCTTTAAGATTTTCTGTACAGAAAAGTTTTTGTCATAGTATCATGGAAAGTTGACCGGGAATTTTTTCGAAATGAGCAGTGAGACCGGCGGCAATTTTTAATTCCGGTAAATGCAATTAAACATTACTTATATTAGGGAAAACCGCAATTTTACTTCCAAAGAATTTACAAAACTGATCTTGTATTAGTAATTATAGCAAGGACAGTCGACAATGTTAATAAGCTTATGTGGTTTGCATTAGTAAATCGTTAAATAACAATGAAATGCATTCTCCTCGGTTATTCGTTTAGAATCTGTCAAGTTCCGTAGAAATACACAAGTTTTCACTCTTAAAGAATTAAATTTAAAGCTTTTTGGTATTTAAAACAAATTAGACTTTAAATAATACTTAACCGCGCTCGCTAAATAAGAAACTAGTGGTTAAGTTTAATAACACTAAGCTGTACTCTCGCTAGGTGATTCATTTAGAAAGTATTCAAGCCTGCGATTTCCAAAAATATGACACAGAAGTTATTTAAAATTAAATTGCTTTATTAGTAACGATCCTGTAGACAATAGCATGAGTAGTGTTATCGATATCCGCGTTAAATGAACAAAAACAGGATATAACAATTTTAGATTGTAGCTTTCCATATTATATCGGTATTAAACTACTATTAAGTTAATCTTAAGTCAATTAAGATAAATTCCTAATATAACAATTATTTTGCCTTTCGCTACTTTCATTTAGAGTGTAAAACATATAAACACAATAGTTGACATCAAAAAGACGATCATTTTTACTGAATGTCATAGCTAGTATTACTGAACTTTAGTTGTAATAACAGTTGTGCGAATTGCAATATTGATTCAATAATAAAATTAAATATTCTTTTTATTTAAGTTTTCACACCTGAAAACATAATTCATGATATACTCTTAGTAAAAGTTTAAAGTTTCCCTTCAAAACGTTTAAATTGATTTACAAAAACCTGGTGACCAAAGAGGATTTAAAGACCGAGTTAAAATTAGATAAACAAAAACGAGACAAAAATAAATAAACAAAAAATTTAAAGGTGTGAGGCTTTAACAGGATGTAACTTTGTAAGGGATAGTCCGATTTTAAAAATTCTAACGGGGTTGAATAGCCTGGGAAATTAGGGTTCAGATCTAATTAATAGATCACCCAATGTAAAAGTGATTAGGATGGTGCTTGCGACGTAGTGGGTGTGTATGTTGGATTGCAAACATTTAATACTGAGGGGCGCTGTCCGTGCATTGTAGGTTGTCCTACCTAAGTTATATGTGTATTGTGGGTTGTCTAACCTAGGTTAGATTGCGGTGGCGGTAATAACAGATGTGACGTAAAGAAAAATGATTACATCGTTAATGGGTTTTCTCATTAAAAAAAACCCATTAGTGTTAATGGGTTTTCTCAATAAAATGCAATTAATGCTGATAGGTTTTAATCAGAAAATCCATTAAAAAACGATTAGTGCTAATAGGTTTTTAATGAGAAAACCCATTAAAAAACGATTAGTGCAAATGGGTTTTTAATGAGAAAACTCGTTAAAAAACGATTAGAGGATGGAGGAGGGAGGAGGAGGCACAAGAATGCACTAATCCTACTACCGGTGATAATGAAGAAAGCAATGGAAAAAGGTGAAAGCGTGTATATAAGGTTTGTAGATATGGAAAAAGCATTAAACAACGTAAAATGGAAAAAGGGGTTTAAAATACTCAAAAACATTGGAACGAGTTTTAGGGATAGACGCATACTATACAGCTTATACAAAGAGCAAACAGGAGGTAATAGAACTGGAGCTGAAACGTAGAGAAGTAAATATTAGGAAAGGGGTGAGAAACATGTGTGCCCTTTCCCCGTTACATTTTAAATTGTACATCAAAGAGAGAATGAATTATGCAGGGACAAAAGATTGATATGCTTAGATTTGCAGATGATATAACCGTATTAGCATCTAGTAAGGAATATTGAGAAGAAGTTCCTAATGAAATGGAAACAGTTCTACCAGAGAGATACGGAATGAAAGTTAACAAACATAAAACTATAGTACTACTATGAAAAGGAGGAGAAAATAATTCAAAAACTAGAATACAAATAGGAAACGAGAACTTACAAGTAGTTAAAAACTTCTGCTACCTAGAAGCCAAAAAACGCAAGCTGGAGAAAGCGTAAAAGATATAAAACAAACCACAAGATCGTGCAACATTTAACAAGAAAAGGCAACTACTGTGTTCAAAGACAACAAACATAGAGCCAAGGAAAGGATTACTGAAAACATATGCGTAGAACACATTACTGTACGGCTGTGAATCTTGGACAGTAGAAGAAGCGGACAGAAAAAAATTGAATCCTTTGAAATGTGATGCTACAGATGTATGATGAGGATATGATGGACAGACAAAGTTAAAAACAAAGAGGTTCTAGAAATGGTAGAGGAATATAGAAATGTGTGGAAAACTGTAAAATAATAAAGAAACAGGATGACAGGTCACATACTAAGGCATGAGGTAATACTGCGGAATATATTAGAAGCAGAGATAGGAAAAAAGACAGATAGAGGTAGGGCTAGGTTAGATTATTGCACACAGATAGTTAAAGACGTAAGCTGTAAAAGTTTTAGTGAAATGTGTACGCTAGCTCAAAATAAAAGTGAATGGACATACGCGTACATCTAGTTCCAGACATATAATAGCGAAAAGATAATTGCACTTAAACCTAATGGTTATTTAAACAACAACAGGTGTTGGTTTTGCTATATTTTCAATCTAATGTTAATTGTGCGAAAGGATGTATTAAAAAACTGTTAATTCGGAAATGTTCAAGTGTTGGGGATCTTGGTAGCCGCAGGTTGCGTAACCCCTTCACATACAACTGAAAATAGGTGAAATGGGGTATATATTTAGAAAACATTAAAAGGAGAATCGAAAGGTTGGTAAGAGGAGCACTGAGAAAGCAAAATGAAGTGGGTGTTCTGCTTCCTGATATAAGTGGAAAATTCGAACCCAAGAACAAGCTGACAATTCAAGATTATGGTTTCATTCGGAGTATATTTCGTCTTTACCCAGTGTAGAATCACATTATTGCCGAAAAAGTGTGAGTTTGGTATGTAGAGCCTATTCTAAACATAACAAAGATGTATGAACTTTATAAAATTAAATGCGAAGAAGCAGCAAGAAAACATTCAAGTTTTGAAAAGTGCAGATGTTTTCGTGATTGGAGACTTTTCATGTTCTTCGAAAAAACCACTGCAAAACTTGTTTAAAATTTGAAGAGAAAAAGAATTGGTGAACTTTTAGATACTGAAATGAAAGCATTTAGTCTACACATAGGTAAGAAAAAAGCAGCCCGTAATTTAAAAGACGACAATAAATAGAAGGCAAAGGAAAACAAAAGCGTTTTAACATTTTAGTTTGATTTGTAGGCGGTATTGTGTATCCCAAATGGATTTCAAGGGCCATTTTTGTTTACGTAAGAAAACTTGCACTGCTTATAATTTAGGAGATGCATCAGTAGGCATTGTTTGGTATGAAACTAAAGAAAAGAGAGGAAGTGTAAAAATTTCAACTACAATTTTTTATACCTGATGAAGTATCCTAATGTTGACACTGTAGTAATGATATCAGACAGTTACGGAGGCCAACAAAAGAATGCAAATTTTGTTTGTATGTGCCTGAGTGCAGTAAAAATACACCCTAACATCCAAACCATTGACCACATTTTTGGACAGCAAAGGAACTTTCTGTGAATAACACTGAAAGATTGGTTTAACAAATCAGAAATGCAAGGAAGGATCCAGCACCATACAACATTACGTTATTGGTCCAAAATGATCTTATAGATTTCAACACATACAAGACCAATTTTGCGGTTTTATAATAAAAAAGCAAATTGGAAACGGTTCAAACAAAAATTTAGCCTACGCATCTCCACACTCGAGAACGAGTTAGTAAACTTCTGGGAGGTTGTTCAAATAGAAACACTTACACAAAAGTTAAACGACGCGAAAAACACGCCAGCGTACTCCAGTTTACGGAAATAAATATTTAAAGATTAGTGTACTTTGGTGGACCCTAGAGCTAACCACCAAACGCACAAAAACGTGCAACCTAAAGCGCCGGTAAAAACACAACATGAGTGAAATTAGAGGTTAATGGAAAACTGAGTGTAATCAAAAGAATCGAGAATATAAATCGCTAATTGAAAAAACGTTGACGAATACATTTAAAGAATTCTGTACGCGCAATTCCGAAAAAAACCTTGGGGGACAACGTATCGTGTAATAAGGTGTAAACAACAGAAGATAGCGCTCGACAAGAGCAGGAGGAGGGGTTGCACTACATGATACGTCGGAAAGCCACAGAAACGCTAGAAATAGGTGTCGATAAAGCAATTCTCAATCATTAGGTCGTAAGGGTTCTTAGAAGGATAAACGCTAAGAAGACACCGGTGCATGATGGAATCACCTTAGGCGCAACTCTGGAGGCGTGCCTGTTGACTCCCGCAATTCTTTGCCGGGCAGTTTATTATTTGTTTGGAGAAGGGTGTGTTTTCCCGTTATTAGAAAGTCCAAAATGTAAAATTTATCCGTCAAGATTGTTAACAAAGATGCGAACGAAAACGATTGAGACGTTGAATAAGTAGCGTAAATGGTCGCAGGGAAACAAACCGAAATTTAACACGTCATTGTCGGAGGTGCTTTCTTTCGGAACAAAACCGGAAAAACGTCCTCCTTGGGTAGTGCTAGAAAAGGAAAGGATTTCATTCGATAAACCCCTCACAAACATCGGCGTTAAATTAGACAACAAATTAAATTGGAAGATGTACGTGCAATATGTCAATAGTAAGGGCACCGAAATATCTAACACAATGATGGCGACAGCAAAATTAAGCTGGGGAGGACAGTTCACTTCGAAGAAGTAGAACCAGCAATGCTGTATGTGGCATCTGTTTGAGCGGAGGGTTGTAAGGTCAGTAAAGTCCGGCAATTGGCAAGCGTTCAACGAATAACGACGGTCAAAGCGGCGAGGGCGAACAGCACCACCTCCACCGAGGCCGCGTTGATGATTAGTAGAATGCTCCCAACCGAATTTGTCGTCAATGAATTAGAAATCGACGACTTATAAATATAGGGAAGAAAATTCTTTTATCAAAATGAGTTGCTATTATTGACGGGAAAATTAATTTAAACTTTAATTACTTTTTAATGCAAAAAGAGTTTTTAATACTTGTTGATTGTAGTTTCTTAAACTAAGAGCGTGAAGCTAGTACTCCTTAATGCTATTTAAAGCAAATGAAATGCATTTTTATCAAAAATATATTGATAATTAATAAATAAAGTAAATGGCTTTGTATTTATCTTAAAACGGTCAATTTTACGTTTGCATTTAATGCGTTTTACGATATCTTCAATTAATTATTGTTAAATATATGATTTACGTTACTTGCTATTTCCTTACAATGCACTTATATAATACAGGCTGATTTTTTATACATTCGAAATTTGCGTTTTTGCATGGCACTTTAATGAATAAAAGGGCGCTTGAATTTTACAAGGTGTAACCACTAATCCACGGAAATTTTAGTTTTCCAGATTATATCATATTTTCGTGGGATCTATTTTTAGAATTGGAGTTTCAATGACTTCTTATGACCTCTTATCGCGTCTATATATATATATATATGATAACGCTGCACGCCGATCTAATAAAAGTCCAATTTCCTGCTGTCCGCCACCGCTCTGTGTTTTTCTAATAATCTAATTTTAATTATGCCACGGCTAGCTCAGTTTAATTCACACAGAGTGCACAACGTTAGGATGATCAATAATTTACCTCTTTTCCCTTAAATCTTACCTGCTTAAAAAGATAAAACGAAGTCGATCAATATTTGTATAATGAAAAGAAATAATATCTACACTTCACAGTTTTGTAATCTGACAAATAAACCCTTAAATCAATTAATAATATTTAGATTATTTATCCCAAAAATTGTATCTCTCTTTCTTTAATTTAAAGTCACCAAAAACGACGCTTTTACTGAAAAATCTAGAACGTTTAAGACCTTTTTCCTTTTTTACGTAAATTTCTACGTATTAAAAATATTTTTGTTGACTCCTTACAAAATAGAAAAATATGGTCAGTGTTTAAATTAAAATTTGAAATGATTCTTTATACTAGTTAGCCCCGACCTGTGATTTTCCTGGTGTGTCCTTTCTCTCCTTTGATCTGCTGCTACGTGTTGTGAACCAACACTCCTTTATTATCTTCAATCGAGTTGCTTCGTTAAAACAATGCTCTGCTTTGTGCTCCTTCACGCGAGTTTGAACCAATAATTTTATTCAGTATTGTTAATTTTTGTTCCCAAAATTTACCTTGTGCTTTACTTGGTTTTCTCAACTTAGATTGCTCGGGTGCAACTTAGATATCCCGGTTGCAACTTAGATCTCTCAACTTAGAGCCGTTTCTTGATAGAACTTAGATTTCTCGGGTACCACTCAGATTTCCCAACTTAAAGCCCTACATTATTATAAACATTTAACCTAATTAAATAACAAATTTCTGCTCACGTTTTCAGCAAACGGCGAAATATTTTTCATATAACTTCACTATAATTTGTTCTTAAATATTATATAACACCACTTTTCACAAATTTTAATAATTTAATTTGAAATTTATTTCGACGCGTAAATTTTCCAGTAACAGTGATGCAACTTCGACGTGGTTTAAATTGAGGCTGAGCCTCTTATCAAACTCTGGGCGTTATATAGCTTATGCTATCTAAATTTCATTGGCTTATCTGAAAGTTTGATCCTGATGAAACTATTCCGTGACGTATTTTTATTATTTCACGATCTTTGACCGCTTGTTTTGTTATTATTACTAGAAAATTTAATTTACCTTGGTCTTTAATTTAGCTTATGACCTTTGTATGTGTAGATATAGCTTTTGGGGAATTGAATAAATAAACTGATGTAACATGAATGATGTAAATCAACATGTTTCTGTTCGTAGCTTGTATTTAAAACTTATTTTGAAATGTGCGTTTCTTATCAAAGCGCTTTACTATATTCCTTCTTTATCGCAAGCTTAATTGCGTGATGACTTACTAGATTTTATCTTATTCCATGTGTATCTATTTGTTTATAAATTTATGAACGCTTCTTGAAGTAGTTTAATTGCTGTATAATTATCTCTCTGCTAAATATGTGTTCTATTATTGAAAGACATGCTTACTGGCATTGATTAGAGTTAGTTGCGGTCTTTATACAGGGTGTTAAATGTTTGTTCTTTGCATAGTGTGCGTATTATTTATTTTTCATGCTAAATAAATGCAGTTTTCTAATTCCTATTGCTATTTACATTTACTACGCGATCCTTACGACTCAATACACCCCCAAATAACCCCCTTCATCATAGCAATATATATATATATATATATATATATATATCATCATCATTAGGTCTTCAGTCCGGGAACTGGTTAGACGCGTACCATCATTGTTTCCTATTCTGAACTAACCTACAGATTTTCCTAAAATTTGCACAGTCTGCATTTATCACTATCTGATCTAGGTCAACATCTACCTCTTTTTCCTATCTCTGCTTGTAATATATCCCATACTATTCCCCAAAAATCCCTTAGAACGTATTCTGCCCTTCTATTTCTTTTATCTTTTACCCCAGATATCCCTGTTCCCCTACTATTTCTATAACCTATTTGTTATTATCTTTGTCTGTCCATGCCATCGTCTTCATACATCTGAAGCACTGCATTTCAAAAGGCTGCTACCGTTTTTCTGTCTGCGTTTCAGACTGCCCGTATTTTATAGGCATACTGTGCTGTGCTCCACACATATGCTTTCAACAATTTTCTTCTTGTTCTATGTTTGTTGTCTTTCCTCATAGGCGCTGTTCTTTCTTGTTAGATGCAGTTTGGTCACCTTCTATTGTTTTACAATTATATACCCTCCGACCTTCAGTGGTTGTGAAGGGAGGTAAGCAGCCTGTGGCTGTCAAGTTCCCCCAACACTTAGCCATTTACCGATTTAATATATTTTCGGACAGTCAACATTGGTTGCAGATAGTTCGCAACCAACAACTAGTTGTTTACACTAATCATCAGATTTATCTGCGCTTATATTTTCGTCATTAGGTTTTCTATCTCAAAACTGGTTGGACACGTACCTGCCCTTATTTATATTCTGAGCTAGCCTACATAGTTCCCTGAAATTCTCACACAGCATGTGTATACAGCTCGTTCCCATTCTATTGTTTTCTAATTTTATGCCCTATTTCACTGAGATTCAGTGAAGGGGGTTAAGCAATCTGTGGCTACCAAGAGCCCCCAACACTTAGACATTTGCCGAAATAATGGTTTTCCAGTAAATCCTTTCACACACTTACCATTATTCGAAAATATTGCCCTACCAATTCTTGTAGTTACTTATAATAATCATCATGTTTAAGCACATTTATTTTTTCATCATTAGTTTATCCATCTTGGGCTTGGTTGGATGCGTACCTCCATTGATTTCTATTATGGGCTAGCCTACACATCTCCCTGAAATTCCTGCAGCCTACATCTTTTACTATCTGTGTGTAGTAGTCTAACCTAGGTCTGCCTCTTCTTCTCTTTTTTCCTATCTCTGCTTCTAATATATTCCGCACTATTCCTTCATGCCGTAGTATGTGGCCTATCATCCTATCTCTCCTATTTTTTACCGTTTTCCACATATTTCTTATTTCCCCTACCATTTCTAGTAGCTCTTTGTTCTTAACTTTGTCTGTACATGATATCTCCATCATACGCTTGCAACACCGCATTTCAAAGACTTCTACCTTTTTCTTGTCCGCTTCTCCTACTGTCCAGGCCGTACAGTGCTGTGTTCCACACATATATTTTAAGCAATCTTTTCCTTGTTTCTATGTTTGTGGTCTTTGAGCACAGTAATTGCTTTTTCTTATTGAATGTAGCACGACCATGTGATAATCTTTGTTTTATATCCTTTGTGCTTTTCCCATCTTGCGTTATTTGGCTTCCGAGGTAGCAGAAATCCTTAACCTCTTGTAAGTTCGAGTTACATACTTGTATTCTTGTTTTTGATTTATTTTCCCCACCTTTGCATACTAGAACATTAGTTTTAGTTTTGTTAATTTTCATATCGTATCTCTCTGTTAGAACCGTTTCTATTTCATTAAGAGCAGCTTCTAACTCTTTCTTGCTAGACGCTAATATCGCTATATTATCTGCAAATCTAAGCATATCAATTTTTTGTCCCTGCATAGTAATTCCAAATGTCTTCCTGCATTTGATAGTATTCATTGCCTCTTCTATGTACAAGTTAAAAATCAATGGGGATAGGGCACATACCTGTCTCACCCCTTTACTAATGTTTACTTCTCTACGTTCCTGCTCTAATTCTATTACTGCTGTTTGCTCTTTGTATAAGCTATGTACTATTCGTCTATCCCTATAACTCATTCCAATCTTTTTGAGTATTTCAAACATTTTTTTCCATTTTACATTGTCGAATGCTTTTTCGAGATCTACAAACCCTATATACACGCTTTCCCTCTTTTACTATTATTTTCTCCATTATCACTCTCAGAGCTAAAATAACCTCTCGTGTTCCCCTGTTTCGCCTAAACCCAAATTGATCTTTTCCTAGTATTTCTTCCGTCCGTTTTTCCATTCGTTTTTGCACAATTCTAGTTAATATTTTTGTACGTCTGCTGTCAAACTTATTGTTCGAAAATTTTCACATCTATTCGCGCCTTTATTTTTTGGTATAGTTACTATGATGCTACGTTTGAAATCTTTGGGTATCTCGCCTGTCTCATACATATAGCTTACAAGTTGGAAGAGATGTTCTGTTACTGCTTGTCCAGCGGCTTTTAAAGTTTCTGCTTGCACCTTATCTGTACCTGGCGCCTTACCATTTTTCAGACTATTTAATGCTAATTCAAACTCATCTCTAAGTATAGGATATCCCAAGTCATCATTTTCAATGTCTGATTCCTGTTCTAATGCAGCTAGTTCTTCTCCTGCATATAAATTCTCTATATATTCTTGCCATCTACCCACTTTCTCTACGTTGTCTATGATGACGTTTCCTTGTGCGTCCCTTATATTTTTGCTATACGGTTTTATATCCCTAAAATTCATTCTAATTAATTTGTATGCTTCGTCTGTCTTTCCTATTTCCATCTTCGTTTGTGCCTCTTTGCACTTTTCATCAATCCATTGTTCTTTAGCTTTCCTGCATTTTCGAATAATTTCCCATTTTATGGCCGTGTATCTCTGTTTTCCTGTTTCGTCTGATTTATTTTTGTATTTTCGTCTTTCTTCTATTAAATTTAGGATATCCTTTGTTATCCATGGTTTCTTATTTTCTTTTTGTGTATACCCCAGAATATCTCTGGCCGCCATGTCTAGGCTGGATTTAATGTTATTCCATTCTGTTTCTACTTCCTTAGTATCAGATATTTTCCCGATATTCATTTGACTTTTTCCGAATCTTTCTTGAATATTTTTATCTTTTAGTTTCTATAAGTCCAAGTGTCTTTTTCCGTTTCTTTTTTTCACATTCTTAAATTTAAGTGCGGCCTTCATAATTACGATGTTGTGGTCAGTATCTATATCTGCTTCAGGGTAGCTTCTACAGTCATTTACTTGATTCCTAAACCGTTGTCTCACCAGAATGTAATCTATTTGATATCTTCCTATATCTCCTGGCATCCTCCACGTATATCGTCTTCTAGCATGATGTTGAAATAATGTGTTTGTGATGATTAAATTGTTCTTGTCGCAAAATTCTACCAGCCTATTTCCCCTGTCGTTTCTCGTGCCTAATCCAAATAAACCTACTACCGCTCCTTCCCTACCCTCGCCTACCACGGCATTAAAATTCTCCGTAATTATTAAATTTTCATGTCCTTTTACGTATCCTAATATGTCTTCGATATCTTTGTAGATGGCTTCTGCCTCTTCGTCACTGTAGCTAGAGGTGGGCATGTATACTTGAATTATTACTGTGTTTACCGGTTTAGATTCTAATCCAAGCATGAGTACTCCTTCGTTCTTTTGTAAGTAATTTTCTACACAGCATCCTATCTTTTTCCGCATAACTATCCCCACACCCAAATTTCCATCCCCTGCTCCTGTATGAATTACCCTGAAGTCTCCACTCCAAAAATCCTCCGCCTCTGGTCACCGAACTTCGCTGATCTCTACTTTGTCTAGTGATAACCTATTCATTTCGATTTTTAGGTTCTCTAGCTTACCTACTTGCTTCATACTTCTAACATTCCACGCTTCGACTCGCAGAGTATTCCCGACTCTTATTTTTAACCTTCCGATCGCATCCTCCGAAGTAGTCCCCTCCCGGAGATCCGAATGGGGGACTATTTTAACTCCGGAATCTTTTACCCCAGAGAATGCTATCATGTTTGTTACAATTTAAGTACGCTGTGTACTTGGGAGATAATGTGGTGGTTTTCCGTTGCCTTCCACATCGCGGTAGTGTGTCTTAGACTGCCATACTGACCGCTATGGTCTCTGCCAATCTAAGTACCGAAAGAGCCGCTGCCCTCTTTCGGGGACCTGTCTCAGTCTGGTTCCTCACTAACGACCCTACTACTTTGGTTGGACCTGTAGTTTGGCTTTTTAACTCATTAGAACACGCAAGTCATTTCACCTGTTCTAATAATTTAGAACTTTGGCAAAGTGCAGGTCCATTCGAAATGGATATATATATATATATTACTCATATTTAGACCAGGGTAGAAAATTAATGGATTACATCAAATAATTTTAATCACCGTGTATAAGGAAGTTTATTAGATAATACGCTTTATTAAAAACCCGTGGAGAATAAAAATTCATTCGTTTTATTAAAAATAAAAGATTAAAATTATTTACAAGACGCTTTATATAAAAATAAGCAGTTTTAAAATGCTCAACGTGTAATTTAATTATTCCAAAGTAAAGAATCAAATGGAAATTACGTGCAAGATTTATATGAATTGATTCAAGTTTGGGCAACGAGTATTAAACGAAACGTACAAATAATAATTGAATATTTAATTAGGATTCACTAAAAATTAAAGAGTATTAATTTTAATTGAAGTTAATTGAACCGTTAGTAACAGATAATATCTATAGAAACTTGTAAAAACCCAGGATTATAATACCAGAAAATAAAGCTCTGAGAATTAATATTATGTTGAACACCTGCGTAGTTTAAATGTCAAATACGGCGAAAAGTTTGCAGATAACGAATAGTTTCAAAGAATCTTGGAGAAACCGGGGCTTAATATTCACGAGAATGTGCGATACGGGGTTATTAAAGACTCCGGTCTGCTTATATTGTTATATTAATTAGTAGGCATCCAACAAGGACTTTAATTTTGGGATGCACATTAAAATGATAATAAAATTAATCTTGAAATTCTTTTTAAAACTGAAATTTATGCTGAGTTTTAATTTTGAAATTTTAATGTATTCTGAATATTGATGTAAATAGAGTTAACGTTGATGTTTTTGGTAGGAATGTGTTTTTTTATGAATGAGGAGGTTTATAACATTAGGTGAGCAGCCGAGGCGAAAAGAGGATCACAGCCGTTTATGACGCCCAATCTGTGGGACTAGAATTTTTTTGTTGAAAGGACCCAGTTCCCGCATTCAAAGGAGTATATCACAGCAATATATATATATATATATATATATATATATATATATATATATATATATATATATATATATATATATATATATATATGTATATATATCAAAGAATGAAATTTAATGGCAAGTAACTCAATATTAACCACAAGGGCATCCTGTCGACGCGTTTCGCCCTTATAGGGGCTCATCAGGACAGGAGTAGCAAAGATGTAATATTTAACACTAACACATTATGGGAAGTAAGGGCGAAACGCGTCGACAAGATGCCCTTGTGGCTAATATTGAGTCACTTGCCATTAAATTTCACTCTTTAATATTATTTTAAGACTCATTAAATTTACTTATTCTTTATAATTATAATCTTTGACTATGGAAAAAGTGCAGTTGAACCGGATCTCCTCCAAGCCGACTATTGATAAAACCTGCAAAGTCAGGTGAAACAGCACGAAGGCACAAATTGTGGGCTAGGTGATGCTGTACTTCCCATAATGTGTTCGTGTTAAATATTACATCTTTGCTACTCCTGTCCTGATGAGCCCCAATAAGGGCGAAACGCGTCGACAGGATGCCCTTGTGGCTAATATTGAGTCACTTGTCATTAAATTTCACTCTTTGATATTATGTATATATATATATATATATATATATATATATATATATATATATCTGTGGCTTAATACTAGAAGTGTCATTTCTTGTCGCGATTGAGATTTTATTTCTATACATATTATTTAAACCAATACTTTCAATGCAAGAAATATCTAAGTCAAACTAGTTCATTTAATACATATTTATTGAATACGTGGTCCCTAAATTACTTCCAATAATCTAAAAATCTTTCTGCCTAAGTAGTCATAACGGATCTTAGTAATAGTAGATTTTATGCAAGAAATACACAAGTCAAGAAAAGCACTTTTTTGCTTTATATTTCCTTGTTAGAAGTGCTTATATCACGACTTAGGCACTTCTTGCAACAATAATACTTAGTCAATATTATGAAATGAATATATTATTGCACCACGTGTCCCAGGTTGTTATTTGTTATTAATACTTGGTGCCTAGTTGACTAGTAGTGTTTCTGGGTATAAGGATTGTGACGGGTTTATTGTTTTTGTGTACTAACTACATTACTCTGATTTCTAAAGTAATTTAAGTATTATCATGCAATTGTTAAAAACAAACACGCACTGGCAATGTTTACACGTGGCAAATGGATGCTGAGATGTGTTTACGTGATACTGGCGCTATTGCTGAAACAGGTATGTTTTAATAGTAATATTTATGAATCTCTTACTGTATTCCGAGCACATCAAACATTTTGTGTTAGTGTTGCAGTGAAATACGGTACCACAAAACTACTACATTTGTATTTTTGGGTTTTAGTAGTGCTGATGGGAAATTTCTGCAAATCTAATTTCTGCTACTATAGTAACAAATAGCAATCGTGACAACATCATTGGTTCTAACATCATTGGTTCTAAGATCATTGAAGGGTAAAGTTTATTCATTCATTTGTCTGTTATGGTATTGATAACTACACAGTCATGAAATTTTATACTTTGTGCTTGATAGTTGTCTGTTTTGTTTTTTAAAAAGAAGCCACTGAATGAAGATACTCTAATTTATTATCAACACTAATGCTATTCAAGGCAGCATCACTGATATCTGTAACGAGGCTATTTCCATGCAAAATGTTTTAACAGGTATATTTTGATAATTTTCAAAGGACCCTGAGTCTTATTTTACCTTAATTCGTTATATCGCAACCATATCAACCAGCAGATCACGCAATTCAGATGGTGATTCCATCAACATCCGCAGGACTATTTTCAACGTCATTTGAAACTGCTTCAACATTATCTGGCGAATACTGTGAAGCTGTTAATAGTGAACATAACGTATATTCGTCTGATGATTCAGAAGATGTTTATGAGGCATCACATAATGAGTAGTCATCTACCGACAGTGAGACATTAAACACAACTATAATCAATTATGACAGTGCTCTTACTGCTTTTAATAATATTACTGCGACAGTTCCTTGTAAAAATAGGGGTAAAGGAAGAAATAAATTGGCGGAAGAAGACAAAACACAAAAAAGAAAGAGAAATGTGAAAGAATGGCAGAGAAACAAGCGGTCTGAAGCAAGAAGTAGAGGAGACCCTTGTTCTTCAAAAGCAAATCGATTTATTCCCGGAAAAATGCTTACACCTGCATGTTCGTTTAGGAGAAAGTGTAGAGATAAGCTATCGAGAAGTAGTAGACTACAAGTGTTTCAAACATTCTATGCATTAAATTCGTTGTCCCAAAATTAATTTCTTGCCCAGGGTGTAGAAGAATTAAACAAAAAAGTTGAACGACTTTGGCAGAAGCAAAAAGCTAGTAAGCGGAAATTTACTCGTCTTTATTTTTTGTATAATGGCAATACAAAAAGTACATGTCTGTCGTAATATGTTCTTAAATAGATTTGATATTCGCCCAGGAAAAATGAAGATACTAGTCAAGAAAAGAAGATTTTCTGCTAGTGGCATATGTCCGACGACCAAAGAGATCGTCACGGAAACCAACATAAAACTAGTGAAACTGCAACTACTACAATAAAAAAAACCATTTAACAGTTTTCCCTTCTACATTAGTCATTATTCAAGATCACACTCAGACAAAAAGGTACTTGTCTCCGGACTTAAATGTTTCGAAAGTGTATACTTTATACAAAGAGGTGTGTATTTTTCAAAACGCATCCGGAACATGGGTCACACTATAGAAAAATATTCGTTGAAAATTTCAATTTGTCTTTTCACCATCCTTCTAATATACATGCGCAAAGTGTGATAAGTATATAACAGTAATTAATGTCACTAAAAATTTGGAGGAAACAGCAGTTCATGAACAAAGTTATAACCAGCATCTATCTATGGCGAATCAGGCTTACAATGAAAAAATGGGATAAAATCCGAAGTTAAATGCTGAAACTATCGCGTTCTTATCTTTTGATTTGGAAAACTGCCTGGCTACATCGTATGTTCAGAACAACGTTTCCTTTTACAAAAGATCTTTATGGACGTATAACCTAAGCATCTACAGTTGTGTAGACAAAAAGAAATGCAATTTGTTATATATGGGATGAATCACTAGGAGAGAGAGGTGGTAAAGAAATTGCATCATGCGTGAGGCACTAAATTCTTTCTTTGCCAAACAGCATTACTGAAATTGACATGTAAGCGATTGTTGTACGGGGCAAACGAGAAATATTTACTTTGCTACTAACAACTCCAATAGGACACTTTTGATAAACCACAAATTTCTAGAACCGGGACATACCCACCTAGAAGCAGACACAATTCATGGCGCAATCGAAAAAGTTAAAATAAAACTATGGCCAAGATTGAACTGCTAAGGGATTGGGTAAATCTAATACGAATAGTTCCACGCAATCTGCCTATTCAGGTTGTAGAACTACAACAAGCAATCTCCTAAATTTTGAAAAAATCTTAAAACTTATTATGTGCATCGCAAAATTAACACTTGCAAGGAACCCATTAACTGGTTCCAAATAAAATGAATGCAATATCGAACCGATGCAATTTTATAAATGATGTACAAAACTTCATATTCTTCCAAATGTTTTAATGTAATGAATGTAACTCGAAAAGCAAAGAATAGTAATGAGACTTATAGTACACGATCGGGTACTCATTCTTTCGCTAATTACAACAGGTGTGATGTAGAAATAGCATTAACACCAATAAACTACAATTGAATTCCACTGCCTGAAAAGAAACTTAAAGATCTGAAAGATTTGCTGCCTTACCTATCTGATAAAAGTAGATGCTTTTATGAATCGCTCATTTGTACACAACAGCATCTGATAAAGATGACTATTTACCAGATGAGCGCGTATATGAAGACTACGACTAACAAGTGGAGTAACTGTATCCTTAAGGTATTTGCATGTAATATTGTGTTTGTTAAAATAAAAGGAGTACGACTGTGTTTTATTGCTTAAGTCAATTATTTACAAAAAACCTTTTAGCTTAAGAGATGCCTGTCAGGACTCGACCGACAGACAGGCTAACCTCTATATATACCCAGGGGAATATGAACAAGCTCTCTTAGATCTTCGACTTGATTCAATGCGTTAAACAGTGCTTTTTAGTTTTCCGGTTTTGATTAAATAATTTAAACAGTTTGCTCGAATATTTTTGTGATAAAAAACAGTTTGTTCTTTACGTGCTACAATGAATGTACGTTAGTGCACTTAGAAAAAAAGATACAAGGTAATAAAGTTAGTATCACTGTACCAATTAGTAAAAGTTACAACGACAAATGAATACACAAAAGTAGGCAGTTTTGGCGTATATTGGTGAAAGAAGTATGAATTTCTTTGTTATTTTTCGGGGGTATTAATAATTAAATGGTGCATAAACGTGTCTGGATCCACAAAACAAGGTTCAGATATACACAGATGAGTTCCGGAAAAGCCCAGAAACAACTTTAAATAAATGGTGATGGAGAAAATTTTAAAAGCGTTGAGAATCCGAAGCCGTAAATATAACCCAGTTGGAATGGTGTAATTAACAAAGGGACGATGTACATTGAAGCTACGAGTGCAGTAACCTTCAGGTAAATTATACTATTTTGTTCGAACTTTGATATTTTGGTGTGTGTTGAATAACTTTATAATTGATTTACTTAAAATGGACAGTAGTGAAATTGTACTAACAATAATATTTTAATTTTAAGGTGAAATTTGCTTGTTTAAGTAGAAAGGGGTATTTAGTATTGATGTTCTGGATTATGATAAAAATTTGGGTATGTCTTTGAGCTCAATTAGACGAACCTGGTTAATTAACGTAAAGGGGTGGTAGATGCTCCCTTTGTACTCAGACTCCGGTCTGCATATATTGTTATAGTAATTAGTAGGCATCCTACAAAGACTTTAATTCTGGATGCACATTAAAATGATAATGAATTTAATTTTGAAATTTTCTGAAATTAAAATTTATGCTGAATTTTAATTTTGAAATTTTAATGTATTGTGAATATTGATGTAAATAGAGTTAACGTTGATGTTTGTGGTAGGAACGTGTTTGTTTTTTTTATGTATGAGGATGAAAGTTATCTAGAGGAGCAGCCGAGGCGATTAACAGAAGAAAGTCAATGGACCAACACAGTTAAGGTAATGAATAGCTTTTTGGTGGTTTCACAGCATTCTTGATGCCCAATTCGTGAGGCTCGAATCTAATAGAGGGATACACAGCATCCTTGGCGACCCAAAAGTGAGGCTCAAGTCCCAAATAAAATTTTTTGTGATTTTATTCCAGGAAACTGGCGATCTGAGAGAGAGAGTTTCTGTGTGTGTATAAATTTAAGAGTATTTTAGAGTGTGTGTGAGTGATTAGAACGTATGCAGAGAAAAAAATGGTTAAGGAGTCAAGGAGTGGAAATTGGAAGTGACGATAGTGCATTGTGTGAGAAAAATTCTAAAATGGAAGAAGCTGGAGGCAGTAGAGATTAGTCGAGGACGGAATCAGGGGAACAAGGAAACGAGATGATAATGAGAATGCTAGAGAGGATGAGCGATGAATCGAATAGAGCAAGGGAAGAATCGAATAAGAAATTTGACCAATTAAATCAGAAATTAGGGGATAAAATAGAGCAATCGACGAAAGAATTTACAGAATTTAAAAATAGTCTTACCATGAAAATGGGGGAAGTAGAAAATAGGGTTGAAAAAAATGAGCGTGATATTACAGGTCTTCGACAGGAAATGGGACATTTAAGGTCCGAAGTACGCAGTTTTTGTGAAGAAGAGATTAATATAAAAATGACTGAAGTAACGGACTCATGTAGGGATCAGTTAGGCAGGGTAGAGCGCGAAGTTAGTAGTATCAAATACAACATGTCGAATTTAACGGGGGATGGTCCCAGATTTTATACAGGTGGAGGATCATTGGACCAACACATGAAGTTTTATGGCGATAACAGGGTAAATCCACAAATTTTTATTAATAGTGTAAGAAATCTAGTGGGAAATTTATATGACGAACAGGCTAAACTGAATACGATAAAAACTTTATTGAAAGACAACGCGGAAGCATGGTACAATTTAGTAGGACAGGACATAGACACCTACACGGAGTTTGAAGACAGATTTATAAAGCACTACTGGAGTGACCACAGACAAGACCAGGTACGAGACGACTTAATCACAGGGAAATTTAAGGGAGAATTTTCAGGAAGTAGGGAGCAATATGCTATACGCAAGTATAGCATAGCAAAGCAACTGAACCCACCACTGACGGACCGACAAATTATTAAGTATTTATCACGACACTTCGAGGTAGAAGTAAGACAACACGTAGCACTACAGAACATAGTGGACAGAGAAATATTTTTAGAATACCTGCAGAGGTACGACGACGTAAGTAGTGGACGACCTCGGGATAATAGGGAAAGACAGATCAACACAGTTAGGTTTGACAATAGACGGGACAACTATGCTAGACGGGGGAATAGTTCCGGATACCAGCGACAGAATTGGGAACAGCGACGACCGTACGTTAGAAGTAATAGTTTAGGAAGGGGACCTGCACCGAGACCGGAACCTACCAGAAGGAATAGTTCACCGGACATGAGGGGGACTGCTAATACAGACACGGAACGAGTGGAAACGCCTAGGACATACGCTGAGGTGACGGCTAGACCAGGACCAAGTAGGAAAACAGACCTGGACAGGATTTTTAGAACGCGACAGACCACTAGATTTCAGTGTAAATGTATATGAACATCCACGTGAATTTTTCAAAATTGAGGAGGAAGTAGAGCCAGAAACTGAGGAAAAATTATGTTTGCCAATTATTAATATAGAAATTTTTGAGAATAATGTAGAAGTATTACTTGATACAGGGGCAGAGGCGAGTTTAATATCGGAGGAATTCGTCAGCAAAATTAGGGATAAGGTTTGTGATAGAATTATGCCTATAAAGCGTAGCCATTTAGTAGCTCAAATAAAAAGAAATTTGCTGTAGTAAATAGTGTTGTGGTGCTTAGGATAGATATAGGAGGTTTAAGCTGTGAACAGGAGTTTGTAATTGTACCTGGACTGAAGTTTCAGAGCATTTTAGGTGTTGACTGTATGATGAAGTTAGGGGTTTTGATAGATATGGAAAGGAAGGTAATAAGGATTAATGATAGGGTAGTGCCATGGAAGGGCAGTTATGAAGTCACAGAGGATGACACGGGGTTAAGTATTAATGTAGTAGAGGTAGAGGATGATGAAGGTAAACAGATCAACACAGTAAGATGTCCAGAGGATAGGAGAGTAGAGGTTCAAGCTTTATTACAAAAACATGCAGAATTAGTGGGGGTAGAAGCAACAGCAGCAGATCGGGAGCAGGTGAAGGCAGAATTATTTTTGATGAGGGTAAGTGGCAAGTTTGTTTTTAATAAAGTAGATTTAAGGAATTCATTCTAGCGGATTCCATTACACAAGGAGTCTAGAAGGTACATAGGATTTTCCGTAGAGAGAAAAATCGATAATTTTAAAGTAGTATCGTTTGGTTTGTCGGCAGAAAAGGAAATAAGAATAAATAAGAAACAGACAAGTGTAGGGACTAAAGAAGAAGCAGTATTTAAGAGTCAGGATAATAGGGATGATAAGTTTATTGTATGTGAGATAACAGGGATGATAAGTATAGATATCGAAGGGGGAGAAATAGGGATGAAGAGTATTAGGATGGTGAGAAGAAAGACTTGGAGGGTCAAGAAGAGAGTTAGATTTAAATAACTTAATGAACAAAGGACAGAGATAGGTGAATTTTAGTATAGATATAGAATAGAGAGTAGATATAGGTGTATAGAGAAGAGTATAAGTAGGTGTTTATAGAAAATAAAGCTAGGTATAGGATAAATATGGGAGATAATTAGAAATAGGTTTAGGATGAGAATAAAGATTAAATGAAGGAAGAAAATAAGATAGGTTAAGTATAGAATTAGTTAGGGGGAAGTAAAGTATAGTGAAGATTAGTTAAAAGTTAAGAATAGGATAGGTAGATAGGATGAAGTTAGGGATAATTTCAGTTTATAAAATTAGGTGAGAGTTAGGAATAGGATAGGGATATAGGATAGGTGTAAATATTTTTTTTGGATTGGAGATAAGGTAGGTAAGTTAGATAGATAAGGGTAGAGAGAGATAGGCAATTTTTTTGTAAATGTTTTTTGGCAGTCTAAATGTTTTATATTTGAATTCGAATAAGTGGGATTATTTGTATTCAAATAGGGGGAAAATACTCATATTTAGACCAGGGTAGAAAATTAAATAATCACATCAAATAATTTTAATCACCGTGTAGAAGCTTTGGGAAAAGGTACGCGTTATTAAATAAAAGCGTGAAGCATAAAAATTCATTCGTTTCATTAAACATAAGAGATTTAAATCATCTACAAGACGCTTTATATCAAAAGAAGCAGTATTAAAAAGCTACGTGTAATTTAATTATTTCTAGTAAAGAAACAAAGAGAAATTACGTGCAAAATTTATATTAATTAACTCTATTTTAAGTAACCGGTATTAAACAAAAATGTACTGATAATAATTGAATATTTAATTAGGATTCACTAAAAACTAAAGGGTATTATTTTAATTGGAGTTAATTGAACCGTTAGTAACAGACAATATCTATAAAAACTTGTAAAAACCCAATAAAATATCATGAAATAGAGCTCTGAGAAGTAATATTATGTTTGAACACCTGCGTATTTTTAAAAGGCTCATTCTGCGTAAATGTTGCAGATAATTAATGGTTACAAAGAATCTTGGAGAAACCGTGGCTTAATATTCACGGGAAGGCGCGATACGGGGTTATTTAACTCAGATTGTCCACATGGACTGAAATAATCGATAATAAGGAATATCAATTTGCACTAATAAGAACAGGGTAGATAGAGACAGATAATATGCGCAAGACCGAGGCACATATAGTAAAAGGCGTGAGTGGAGCAACGTCATTGGGTTGCGATTGGTTGAAAGTAAACGGCAAACTTGAAAGGTAGAAATAACATTTCTGTATGAAAATTTAATTAGGTATTCTCAGACGTTGCGTGCCGTGTGGAAATTTTCTGAGATTTAACTGGGGCGAGTGCAAAATTCGTAAAAATCGCATGCCGGGCTGCGGAATGGGAACATAGCATGCGAAATTCTTTAGAATTGTCCGTTTTGAGGACTCGACCGACAGACAGGCTAACCTCTATATATACCCAGGGGAATATGAACAAGCTCTCTTAGATCTTCGACTTGATTCAATGCGTTAAACAGTGCTTTTTAGTTTTCCGGTTTTGATTAAATAATTTAAACAGTTTGCTCGAATATTTTTGTGATAAAAAACAGTTTGTTCTTTACGTGCTACAATGAATGTACGTTAGTGCACTTAGAAAAAAGATACAAGGTAATAAAGTTAGTATCACTGTACCAATTAGTAAAAGTTACAACGACAAATGAATACACAAAAGTAGGCAGTTTTGGCGTATATTGGTGAAAGAAGTATGAATTTCTTTGTTATTTTGGGGGTATTAATAATTAAATGGTGCATAAACGTGTCTGGATCCACAAAACAAGGTTCAGATATACACAGATGAGTTCCGGAAAAGCCCAGAAACAACTTTAAATAAATGGTGATGGAGAAAATTTTAAAAGCGTTGAGAATCCGAAGCCGTAAATATAACCCAGTTGGAATGGTGTAATTAACAAAGGGACGATGTACATTGAAGCTACGAGTGCAGTAACCTTCAGGTAAATTATACTATTTTGTTCGAACTTTGATATTTTGGTGTGTGTTGAATAACTTTATAATTGATTTACTTAAAATGGACAGTAGTGAAATTGTACTAACAATAATATTTTAATTTTAAGGTGAAATTTGCTTGTTTAAGTAGAAAGGGGGTATTTAGTATTGATGTTCTGGATTATGATAAAAATTTGGGTATGTCTTTGAGCTCAATTAGACGAACCTGGTTAATTAACGTAAAGGGGTGGTAGATGCTCCCTTTGTACTCAGACTCCGGTCTGCATATATTGTTATAGTAATTAGTAGGCATCCTACAAAGACTTTAATTCTGGATGCACATTAAAATGATAATGAATTTAATTTTGAAATTTTCTGAAATTAAAATTTATGCTGAATTTTAATTTTGAAATTTTAATGTATTGTGAATATTGATGTAAATAGAGTTAACGTTGATGTTTGTGGTAGGAATGTGTTTGTTTTTTTTATGTATGAGGATGAAAGTTATCTAGAGGAGCAGCCGAGGCGATTAACAGAAGAAAGTCAATGGACCAACACAGTTAAGGTAATGAATAGCTTTTTGGTGGTTTCACAGCATTCTTGATGCCCAATTCGTGAGGCTCGAATCTAATAGAGGGATACACAGCAATATATTTATTTTTATGATAAGAGGGTAGTTTAAGGGTAGATTAAGTCATAGGGGTCGTAGGATAGATATAAATAACTTTAACTTTAAGAAAATCAAATAATTCCATCAATTATAAGAGTAAATCGACTATTCTACAAAAAGTCAATTGCGAGGACACTTATATAAAGGATATTTGATCTAATGCATAAGAAAGAAGCTCATTTAGTAATAATCCGATATCATTTAATTAGAATAGTAATGAGTACGTCGTATAGTATGTTTAAGTATAATTTACGACTAAAGATAAGATTTTAGACGCAACTAATTGCATCAAAATAAATTATCGGGAAACATAGATAAATTAAAATTCCAAATATTTAATAATTACGTCGAAAATATCAACGCATGTATAAGAAAACGCATTCTAATACGTCACTAAATACGTGACTAGAAAGAATACATTTGTCCAGAAAGCCAACATTCTGTAACAAACAAATAAACACCAGGCGGTTTATTATGTGAAAAATTTTGACTTTTAAACTACAAACATAAAATTACGTGATAAAATGTTGGTAATAATTGGGAATCCTAAAAAATGTCTACATAATACAGAACGCTTACGTGACGGATAAAGCATTGTCAACAAGAATTAGACAGGGATTTTGAGAAATACCGAGTTTTGCCAGAGATAAGGCAAAGTACAAGCCTTGATCAATAAACACGTCAATGGAAACGATTGGTGGGAGGGCTTATAAATACGATAGGAGGAATAAAGAGGTCAGTTCATATTCAACCAAGCACAAACTATGCTCAAATGCAGTAGAAATTTACGTGATGAAATTAATTACTGAAACGTTAAAATTCAGAATAAGTAGAATTTAAAAGTGCAAAAATTGTGCGACGGAAAATAAGCCGATCTACAAATAGACGTAAGTTAAACAATTAATTAAATTTATTCTAATATTTAACAAAACAGGGCTTTTGTTGGGACGGCTTTTGTTGATGCCACTTTCGTTAATGCCACTTTCGCTGATGTCAGTTTTGTTGATGTCATATGTACTTAGTTAATATTTAAGTTTATATGCAAGTCGATGTTCATGTCGAGATCTAAGCCTTACTACAAATTTAAAAATACGTCTGAAAGTGCGATCAAAAGGGTACTCAAAGTTAATTCAAGGAAAAATACCAGTAATCAAAAATGAATAATTTTGACCAATAAGTAGAGCGGACATGGCAAGGGATGCAAACCACATTATTTAAAGACTGTTTCAAATTTAATATTTGCTATACATTATATATTTGTAAGAGTCATCAAAAAGGTTATTTGAAAATATGAAAACAGGGAAAACTTAAGAGTAATTAAAAGATATTTTTGCTGGCTTTCAGGAAAGTATAAATTTGGTAAATGTAAATATTCTATCCAGGGGAGAATTTCGTCCTCGGTTGTACTCTGCGTGTCTAAATTTTATACCTCTTTTTATATATACCTCGGCTAGTTCAGTCTAATCAACACAGAATGCCTGACGACACAACAATAAAGAATGTTTTACCCCCTTTATATCTAGCTCCTATCTGCTAGAATAATGGAAACGAAAGTAACCAAAATTTGTATAATAATCGAGAATATGTATACTTTGTATTTTAATAACTTTTTACTTTGTTTTGTATTCAAAAATTAACCCCTGAATGAAATATTGATATCTATCTGATTACACTAAAATTATACTCCCTTAAAGCCAGCAAAAATACCACTGTAATTTACTTGAACACTTATGAACGTTCAAATGACCTTCTATCTATTTGCATAAATTTTCAAAAGATTTTTGATGACCCTTACAAATACTTCGATATAAATAATAGCAAATGTTAATGAATGTTAATAAAGAATAATATATCCCTGGCCATGCGTTTTTTCTGCTTGTTTTCTAGAACCGCCTCTGTATGTGGATTGTCAGCACTCCTGGATTGTTTTTAATTTGATCCTCAGGTACAGCTTTTTTCTGTCAATTTAATTCAAACGTAGTTGTCTCAACTCGTTGACCAGAATAATTGATCAAATTTGCTTGAATTTCTCCCTTCGGATTTATCTTAGATTTTGTTTGGTTTTATTTTAATTATTAGAATTACTTGTAGTTACTTGAAGTTCCTTAGGGTTAGTTGGAGTTATTTGGAGTTACTTGAAGCCCTAAATCCTTAAATATTAGAATTAGATTTAATTAGTAATTTACCTTACGTTTTTGAAAGTAAACAGCCACTTCTGTTGTATTTATTGGCACTTGAATTTTCATTTTTATATCACTAAATTATTTATTTTAACTAAGTTCACTTTGCGTAATATTCTACTTTTAACTGACGTGGTTAGTGCCTTGGTCACAGAGATACTCCTTGTTTACGAAGTCTGCTCTATTTATAAAAACTCCATCTCCTATTTGTCCCATTGGTTTAACTTGCGTGTTTATTGATTAAAGCGTTGCACTTTGCGCTATCATTGCATGCCTCGGATTTTCTACAAATTTTCTGTCAAGACTCTTGTTAATTCGTTTGATTTCACACGTAGGCGTTTATATTACATAGCACACTCCTCAGAAAATCCAAGTTTATATTTCATTTAAGTCCCGTCCGCTTGTATTTATTTGCTGTTATTCAAATTTTTATCATGTTGTCGAACGTCTGTTGTTTGTTATTTATGATTCCATATCTGTTGGGTTTTAAGCTCTTACAATGTTGTAGATCACGTAGTCTATTTTCTATTGTTACGTATTTGAATGCGTTTATGTGTTAATGTTTTGAATGAGATTATATTGTAGCTGGTATACCAGGTTATTTGCCTTTACTAATTGCGTGTTTATTTATATAAAACTCGTTGCGTTTAAAGTGTTACTTTTACGTCTTTCTTTTCAATCTTAGATTTGTATATTTAATTTAAAACCTATTATGCGATGTACACGTTATTATTCTTGATAAATTGAATATGGTTATTAAAGAATAAGCTTCTTTTTAGGAATTAAAAATAGTTATGATTTATATACAGCGTGCTTGCTATTGATTTTATGCGAAATTGTGGATTTACTCCCATTTAGTGATGGAATTGTTTGGTTTTTAAAACGTTAATAATATTTACATGTATCTTACGACTCCTATGACTTAATATACCGTTAAATTACCTTTTCATCATAGCAATATATATATATATATATATATATATATATATATATATATGTATAAAGGACAAGAAATCATTGAAGCCCAAAAACATAAATTCTATAAATAAAGTCAACCCAAATAGAAGCAAACCGGAAAAACTGAAATTTCTTCCTGTATATAAATAAAATCGTATTGTAAATAAAAGTCTTTTAAAATATCCGTCAAAAGCCTTCAATCTTCTTTCATTTAGTTAGTTGCAGCTTTAATTAGCTAAATTGACTCCCGTGTATGTAAGTAATTAGTTTAAGAGATAAATACAAAGCCAAATAATACATCCGTGTGAAAACAATATCATTTTGTTGCATTCATAAAGAGTTTATAAACAAAGCTCTCATCAAAAGTACTAGAGATACTTAGATTAAAGCCATTTATTTATTATAAAAATACACCTTCCCTGCATAAAATAAATAATTTTGTGTATAGAAACACGTTTTATTTACCGTGAAAGCAAATGTTTTCTTTCTACAATTGTTAAGAATACAAATCTTACTGCATTTGCAGAATATAGACAAGCCCTTATTAATTATGTGTGTAGATATGACATTTAAATTCATGTAAGGGTTTTGAATAAAACAAATCTAGAATATTCTTTATTAATCTAGACAAATACGTCAAATCTTAAGAAATGTCGAATTAAACAAGATATGAATAAAACATCGGTTCATGGAACTCATGTTATCATTAAACAGGCAAAAAAAGACAGATAAGAACACAGTTTAATAGCCTTACGTATTAGTGAAAAAGCCCGCGTACTATTAACTACGTGCGTTGGAAAAAGATAAACGGTACGTTTTACTACATAAATAAATCACGCCATTTGATTTTAATTAGATGATAGAGCGCGCCATTCTTAGAAAAGTTATATCATTAGGGTGTATTATGTTCCAAGCAGAACGGGAAAATTCTTGAATGGTGATAATTTTAATACAAAAGCGAGAACTTTATTGAAGGGATTCGTTCAAAATTCCTTCATAAACCTAGTAAAATGTAACGATACATTCATTAATTTGCGATTTACTAAGTACCATGTAAGAATTGAAAATGGACTCGCTCCTAAACCACGCGATACGTAATATTGGCGTTTGATTATAAAGCAAAATAGCATGCCGAGTTGCTTAAAGCTTATACGTTTAAATAATTTCAAAAGTAGATGTTTGAATAATCATTTGTTTTCTAACGATTGGACGTTCTTCAATAGAGAAACTACTCCAAAGCTCATTAATTAAAAATAAAAATGCACTTTGAAAATTAAAATTCTAAATAAAAGTTTTAAATTACATGAACAAAACTGGTAAGCTGAGTATTTAAAGTCAACTTAAAAATTGTAGCTGACGGTATTTACTGCCGTTAATTCTGAAAAACGCTGTTAGATTTTGCAAGTATCAATTTTAGATTTCTTTGTTTGTAACTGATATTTAAGTTTGTTATCATTTGAATTTAAAATAGAATATGACCTAATCATATAATATTTTTTTGTAAGGATATTTACTAGAAAGTTTTGAGATCAAAGTTCGAAACATTTTACCTTTTAATAGATTATCTGGACCATCCTTGGCTAATTACACCTTTTCTACGGGGTAGCAAGAGAAAACAGACTTGAATTCTGTAAGTTTTAACAAAGATTAGGTAAGGAATATTTTAAAAAGTAAGTAAATAGATACTTGTTATGAATAATTATATGTTTGAAATTATGCTGTAAACTTTGTAAATTGATTTAGTAGTTTTTCTTGGATAAAAGTTGTTTGTTATACAATAGATACTTTCTGAGTCTAACAGGTTTAATTTTCTAAGTTAAGCTAAAAGTTCTAAAAAATTTAATCGATTGAGTTTCTGTATCTACCCTATAAAACACCTCCTTTTAAAACTTGCTAGATACATTAGCGTCCAAGTCTAAGCTAGCGCCCGAAGCGGCAAGTTTTTAAAGTTCCAACTCACTCGTGTAAAATGTTTAAGTTCCTTGGAGTCTCGAATTTCTGTTCTATCTCCTCCCTAGGTGCCCGACGAATTCCCCTTAAATAAGATACTTTATTTTTTAAATAAAGCCGCCACATTATCATTACCATTGCCTTGGGGTTTAAAAATAATACCGCTACTTTTAATTCCCGTTTAACGTCGTGTTGATAGTAATAAAAAATAGTCACATTGGCACAACGCAAGAGGCCCAAGGTAGTAGTTAAAAAAATTAATCTGTTACACTGGCATTCCCAACGTAGTGCATGGAGAGTTAACAACTTTGGTTCGCTATAAAGAATATAACTAATCTGCTGCATTAGCGCGTACAACGTGTGGCCCGAAATATTCTTCTCTCAAGTAATTTCTGTTAAAACTTATTTGTTACATTTAGTCAGAAATAGTTTTTCAATTTAGCACTGCAGATAATAGCACAATTTTCAGTTTATACCTATTTGTCACGTTAGACTCAAAATATTCTTTTCAAAATGGTAAATTAAATTTAATTAATAGTTACGCGAAAGTACTTTACGTTTACTATTCGCTATATTAGAATCCACATCTCTTAGGTTCGATTCCGGTTAGAAGAAAACTTTTATAGGAATTTTCAAGTGTATTCGTTGAAAAAACCTTATATTTTAACTTTCACTTCAACAGAAATAATTAAAAACTTCTATCTCTCTATTGTATGAAAACAAAAGCAATTGCTATTACAATTTTTAAATTGGAATTTAACACAAAATACTTCTCTTAAAGTAAACTCATGTTAACAAATAATCTATAGGAACACTGTGGCACGATTTGAATAAAAATGAATAAAAATCATTAACCACAAAAAATATTTAAAATACTAGATACGTATTTCGATCATCATCAGTAGGAATTTGCAATTAAATAATAATTAGCTGTAGTTCCGGAACATTTCAGAGAATATTCTCCTCACCACTTAGGCTGAAGTGAACCTTCCCTACATACAATTTACTATAATGTTGCTTTATACACTATCGAGGATATCCTCCTCACCCGCAGGCTGGTGTTCTCTACAACAAACAAGTGAATTGTGGCGTTATAACTAAAATCTACTTAATTTATACTAATTCCAAATCTGCTGAAAGGAAACCAAATTAATATTGCTTTCTCATTGGTTGTTGACCAATAGGGAAAGCAAGGCAGATTGCTCTTTGGGTCCTTTATCAGTGTTTAAGAAGGGTCCTATATGTTTAACAATTTTAATTGATTCATAGGCATTTAACAAGGAAAGCGTTGGTACCGCTTCTAACAATTTAACATTTTCTAGATTAACGGGGTGGCTGGTTTCAAAAATGTGTTGGACGACCTGGGACCTTTCGTATTTACCTTATTTGAAGTGAGCAATGTGCTCTTTAAATGTTGTTTTTATATTCCCCTAGGTCTGACCAATTTATTTTTGAAAACACCTGGCCCTGAACAACTAATTTCATAAATTCCCAACTTTTGCAATTTTTCCACCTTGTCTTTTGGATTACCTAGCAAATCTTTAATTTTATTAGTATTACTGAAAGCAATTTTGAAATTAATCTGTTTGAATATTTTATCAAGACCCTTTGTGGTATTGTGAAACGGAAGTTTAACATATTTAACATTATCGTTAGAGGTGGTCGATTGCAAAGTCGTTGATTTACGGATGTTAATTCTGTTTTTACATTTTCTAAAAATATTATCTATAATATCAGAAGAGAAACCATTGTAATTCGCTATTTGTTTAATAAGAGCAAATTCCTTTTTAAATCTGTTTTTATTTAAATGGAAATTCAATAATCTATTAATTAAAAAGGTAAATGAAGCTACCTTATGTTGTATGCTATGATTGAAAGATTACAAAATAAAGCGATTTACATTGGTTCTTTCCTATAAATGTCAAATTCCAATTTATTACCATTTCTAATTACCAATGTATCTAAAAAGGGTAATTGTTCATTATTCTCTAGTTTATACGTAAATTTTATGCTTTGAAATGTTGAATTCAATTCTTTAAGGAAATCATCAACGTTTGATTTAGAAGTGTTAAAAACAGCAAAAATATCATCCACGTACCGTAACCATATTCTTGGGAAGTATTTGGAGTTTTCTTTTAGCTCGGTCTCAAAGCAAGACATGAATAAATTTGCTATGAAAGGTGATAGGCTATTTCCCATTGCAGTGCCTTTATGTTGTTCGTACAAGTTGTTATTGAATTGAAAACAGTTCTGGGAAATGCAATGCGAAACAAGCTTGATATAGTCCTACTTTATCATCATCAATATCACTGTCTATGAGAACATCCTTTGAATATGTTAAAGTACGTGGTATTGAAACACTAGGGAATAATGAACTGACATCAAATAAAATTAAGATTTCGTTCTCTTCGAATGTGATATTTTTTACTTTATTAATAAACTCTAAAAAGTTTTGTACAGGCAAACTGTTAAACTTTAAATTCTTAAATTCATTTGACTGTCATCGTAATTAATAGTAAGTCGTTGAGTTGATACCTGAAACTATTGGTCTCTTTGATTTATTATTTTTGTGATTTTTTGGTAAACAGTAAAGTAAAGTAAATCCCACAAAGTTTTTCCAAATTTCATAAACGTAAAAACCAGCAGTAATTGTAAACGTAGTAACGCAATAATCAGTTTTGTAAAAGATAAATGGCTTAATTTAGAAATCAAATATCTGTATAGTAAGCTTAGTAGATTGGAACTGGAAACGTATAAATTGCACCTAGCACTAACGTGCAATTTGTCCGAGTTCGGTTTTCAGGAATGGAGTAATTTCCAGAGATTTGTTTTTGAAGTCAACAATCATAAATTGTTAGACAGAATTCATAGTCAAAACACTAAGTTGAAGATTCTTTTAAAGAAACACAATCTCAATGTACCCCCATAAAAAACTGGAAATTACTGCACCTCCATTAGAGTCAGTAGTTGTTAACGAATCATCGAAAATCTTTAATAATAAATAGTCGACTTCCCTTGATCGAGGCGTAAAATTTGGAGTAGATCATTTGAAGGCGGCTCCGTAGCGTAGTGGTATGTGTGTGACTACTACGCCCAAGGTCCCGGGTTCGAATCCCGACACGGTCCGCTTGAAAAATGTTAGGCGAGCATTTTTCTCAAAAATACACCCTCGTTCGAAAGAGAGGTAAAATGGAGGTCCCTTGTGTGAGTGTTGTCACGCACGTTAAAGATCCCTACCTTGCTTGGAACAGCAAGGGTTCGGCAAAATTCCAAATTTTTCCAGGTAAAAAAACTCGCTTCCTGGCCAATGTAGTACCATCGGGTGGAGCATTGGAAAATCACATGTAAAGTAGATCATTTGAGGGCGGCTCCGTGGCGTAGTGGTATGTGTGTTTCTACTACGCCCAAGGTCGCGGGTTTGAATCCCGACACGGTCCGCTTGAAAAATGTTAGGCAAGCATTTTTTATAAAAATACACCCTCGTTCGGATGAGAGGTAAAATGGAGGTCCCGTGTGTGAATGTTGTTACGCACGTTAAAGATCCCTACCTTGCTTGGAACAGCAAGGGTTCGGCAAAATTCCAATTTCTCCAGGTAAAAAAAACTCGCTTCCTGGCCAATGTAGTACCTTCGGGTGGAGCATTGGAAATCACATGTAAAGTAGATCATTTGAAAACTCCTTTGGAAGACATTAGTGCTGGCATTGAAAAATCCAATTCAAAATGAAATAACAATTCTAAAAACTTTATTAGAAATGCATGCAAAATTCAACTTTCGGACAACTTACGCACTTGCGCAAGGAATGAGTCAGAACAAACAAGGAAAGATCATCTGATTAATAAAGATTTACAACAAAAGAGTTGTTATTATTTAAAGGCTGGCAAGGGGAACAGGTTGTTTATTCTGGATAAACTAGACTATGTTGATAGAGTAGAAACATTGCTGTCTGAGGGTCTTTACAGACCAATTAAATAAAGTGATTAAATCAACAGAGTCAGTTTCGAAAGAATTTCCAAACCTAATTTCGCCCACACTAAAATTAAAATTGACAATTTCAAATTCTGAAATGCCAAAACTTTACTATTTACAAAAATTTACAAAAATAATAAATTGATGAGCCCAACAGTTTCAGGTATCAACTCACCGACTTACTATTTATCACGATTGCCGTCAAATGAATTAAAAAATTTAAAGTTTAACAGTTTGTCTGTACATTTGAGTTTATTAATAAAGTAAAAAATATTTAAAGGATGTTCTTATAGATAGTGATATTGATGATGATAAAGTTGAGGACTATATCAAGCTTGTTTCGCATTTCATGTCCCAGAACTGTTTTCAATTCAGCAACAAGTTGTACGAACAACATGAAGACACTGCAATGGGAAATAGCCTATCACCTTTCATAGCAAATTTATTTATGTCTCGCTTTGAGACCGAGTTAAAAGAAAACTCCAACTACTTCCCGAGAATATGGTTAATGTACGTGGATGATATTTTTGCAGTTTTTAACAATTTTAAATCAAATGTTGAAGATTTCTTTAAAGAATTGAATTCAAAATTTCAAACCATAGAATTACGTATGAACTAGAGAATAATGGACAATTACCCTTTTTAAATACATTAGTAATTAGAAATGGTAATAAATTAGAATTTGACATTTATAGAAAAAAACAATGTATATCGCTTTATTTTGTCTTTCTCCAAACATAGAATACAACATAAGGTGGCTTTATTTAACTTTTTAATTAATAGATTATTGAATTTCCCTTTAAATAAAAACAGATTTAATTAGGAATTTGCTCTTATTAAACAAATAGCGAATCACAATGGTTTCTCTTCTGATATTACAGATAATATTTTTAGAAAGTGTAAAAACAGAATTAACATCCGTAAATCAACGACTTTGCAATCGACCAACTCTAACGATAATGTTAAATATGTTAATCTTCCGTTTCACAAAACCACAAAGGGTCTTGATAAAATATTCGAACAGATTAATTTCAAAATTGCTTTCAGTAATACTAATAATTAAAGACTTGCTAGGTAATCCAAAAGACAAGGTGGAAAAAATTGCAAAAGTTGGGGATTTATGAAATTAGTTGTTCTGGGCCAGGGTGTTTTCAAAAATATACTGTTCAGACCAAGAAGAATATAACAACAAGATTTAAAGAGCACATTGCTCACTTCAAATATGGTAAATACGAAAGGTCTCAGGTCACCAAACATATTTTTGAAACCAGCCATCCCGTTAAACTAGAAAATGTTAAATTGTTAAAAGCAGTACCAACGTTTTCCTCTTTAAATGCTTATGAATCAATGAAAATTGTTAAACATAAGGGACCCTTCTTAAACACTGATAAAGGGCCCATAAAGCCATCTGCCTTGCTTTCCTTATTGGTCAACAACCAATAAGAAAGCAAGATTAATTTGGTTTCGCTTTAGCAGATTTAGAATTAGTATAATTAAGTAGGTTTTAGTTATAACGCCACAATTCACTTGTTTGTGGTAGAGAACACCAGCCTGCGGGTGAGGAGGATATCCTCGATAGTGTTTAAAGCAACATTATAGTAAATTGTATGTTGGGAAGGTTCACTTCAGCCTAGGTGGTGAGAAGAATATCCCTGAAGTGTTCCGAAACAACAGCTAATTATTATTTGATTGCAAATTCCTACTGATGATGGCCACATAGTGGTCGCAATACGTATCTAGTATTTTAAATATTTTTTGTGGTTAAAGTTTTTTATTCAGTTTTATTCATGTTAACAATATTTAGTTGGTTTCAGACTGGTTTAATATTTAATTGTATACAATCTCGAAAATTAGGTTTTTTTAGTTAAATATATTTTACATTATTAAAACTACAGAGTATTTAGAGCTCACATAATTTGTTGTTTATAATTTGAAAGAAGGACAATTACTTGTTGGAATATTAAAAGTAGGTTTTTTATTGGTCAAGCTGTTGCATAGGTTGGCTCAAAATAATTTTATTTAGTTCGTTGTTGTAAATGATAGCAATTGAAATTAGATTAAATGTGTTGCGCTTGGTAAATATACAAAAGGTTATGTGTTCTCAATTTTGCAGAGAAAACCCCTTAAAAGAAATAGTCTTTTTATTTTGTTGTAAAATCATCTGGAGAGTTATCATATGTTAAAGTACTTGTTGCATTTCATTATCAATGCCACAAAGGGTTGTTTTATAAGTTGTAGAAATTTGTTCTTGAGTTAATATGTTGTTTAGAAAAGTTTTACTTGTAGATTGTGATAATTTCAAATTCCATGTTTTAGAAATTTATTTAATAGAACTGCAAATCTAATAAAAAATCTATCTGTACAAAATGTTGATTTTAATCTAAACGTTAAGTAATCTTAGTATTTGGTATTTTAGAAAGCAAGCATTTATTAGATAGTTTATTTTTATATAAATGTAATTAACATTGCAAATTGAATTTTAAAGGTTGTTCGTATGTAAGCATGAGGATAGATAATAATTATTATCTAATGTTTTATTAGCTTAATTTTGTTGTTGTGAAAACGTGGATAACAAAAGAATTAATGGCGCTGCTGTCTTGCCGCTATGGTATCAGCTCCTTTGGTAATTTTGTTTTGTAATTGACTCCTTTTATTCAATCGGCATTGCAACACGGTTTTTTTTGTTTTGGTCTAGTCGAAACTTATGGGAAAGTTCTTCTAGCATTTAGTACACCATTTTCTGGGGGAAAATACTGTAATTTTTTATGCGTTGTAGGGCACCCCTTATTTGCTTTGACTGAGCTATACGTATAGCAAAGTAGCTAGCCAGAGATTTAAGTGATAGTTGCCATTATAGCAATTAATTTTTGTAAAAAACTTGTTATGTAAGAAGTTACATCTATAAGTTTGTATGCTTTCTGATTTTATTTTGTTTAGTTGCTTTAATGTTTCATTGATTCCACGATGGTTGGTTTTGCTTTCCTGTTGGTTTCTAATTACGTCATTTATTTCATCTGGGTCATCTAAAGTTATTAATTTGCGCGTATATCTGATAATTTCAGGTCCTGTATTATTATATAATCGAATATATAATTCTGAAAATCGTTTGTATAAGTGTTCTGTGGTGAAGTAAAAGTAAAAACGTTGTTTCTCCGGGGTATATTCTTTCAAAATTTTAATTATCTTCTTTTTGTTATCGTCTTTCTTTATTTGAATACTGATATATTTTCTTATTCTCTGTTTTTGTATATTTTACTGGATTGGGCTTGGTTAAAACTTCGGTAACTATGAATTGATTTGGTTTTGTGTCGATCGCTTCATTTAAAATTTTAATTGCAATTTTCAGTTAGTCGTTTTGCGTTGAGTGTATGGTTTCTAGTTTTTCTGGGTCTTCCCTGGTCTCTGTTTCGTCTACGCTACCTATAACTGTCTCTATCGCGTTGAGTTGTATTCTGCTTAGAGCGTCTGCGTAATTGTTATACATCTTTTTTATATATGATTTCATAGTCGTATTCTTCTAGTCTAATCCTCCATCTCTGTAATTTTGAATTTGGTTCTTTGGGTTTGCATAACCATGCTGATGGTCTATGATCGGTGTATATGTAGAATTTCGTTCCATAAATATATGACCTGAAATACTTTGTTGCCCAAATTATTGCTAATAGTTCTTTCTCGATTGTCCTGTACTTTTGTTCTGTTTCATTTAGCATCCGTGATGCGTAGCTGATTGGTTTATCGCTACCTACCTTTTCTTGGCTCAATACTGCGCCTAATACTACGTTAGATGCGTCGGTTGTTAATATGAATGGTTTTGAAAAATCGGGGTATTCTAATATAGGGTGGTTTGTAAGGATACATTTAATTTTTTCTACTGATTTGATAAATTCCGGGGTGTGTTCGATCTTATTACCTTTCTTTAAACAATTTGTCAATGGTTTGGTTATTTGCGCGTAACCTTTGATGAATTTTCGGTAATAACCTAAAAATTCTTTAATTTCTTTATTAGTTTTCGGTATGAGATAATTTAGTACTGTGTTCGTTTTGTTTGGGTTTGCCATAACACCTTGTGGGGTTATTATGTGTCCTAAAAATGATACTTCTTTTTGTAAAAATTCACTTTTGTCTAATTGAACTTTAAAATGAGCTATTCTTATTCGTTCAAAGACTTCTCTTAATCTTTCGATGTGATCTACACTTAAAGTCGAATG
Organism: Platerodrilus igneus; assembly: GCA_036346225.1. Lineage (NCBI taxonomy): Eukaryota > Metazoa > Arthropoda > Insecta > Coleoptera > Lycidae > Platerodrilus > Platerodrilus igneus. The sequence goes on from JARFIW010001190.1 coordinate 1,000,819, forward strand.
AATATACTATTATATCGTCCAGGTTCACAAGACACTTTTCATGGTGTATCCCTCTTAAAACGTTATCCATAACTCTTTGAAATGTGGCAAGTGCGTTCTTTAATCCAAATAGCATGAGTTTGTATTCGTAGTGTCCTCTAGGTGTACTGAATGCTATTTTAGTGGTGTCTTTCTCGTCCATCTCAACTTGGTGGTATCCTGAAGCAAGGTCTAATGTCGAAAAATTTTGACACTCTCCCAATTTATCTAGAATCTCAGTGATATTGGGTAGTGGGTATTTATCATCTACAGTTTTCTTGTTAAGTTTTCTGTAATCGATCACCATTCGATATTTGCGTTTTGCCTGAGGCGCCTAATTTCTTCGGGACTATTAATACGGGACTGCTCCATGGTGAATTTGAGTGTTGGATTATATCTTGCTTCAATTGGTCTGCTACATGTCTATCTGCTTCTTCTTGACTTACCTGAGGTAGTCTATACGCTTTGGTGAAAATTGGTTAATCGTCTGGTAATTCAATGTTATGTTTCACTGTGTTGGTAAAAGTTAAAGGAATTCCTTCGCAATGGAATATGTCTCGGTATTCGAAACATAAGTCTGCTATTTCTTTATACAATACAAAGTTTTTTATTTTAATAATCTTAATTATAATAATTGCTGTCTTATTGTTTACTGTGACCTGCACCTGCAGTGTCATATTACGTCTGGAATGCAATGTAACTGTTTCCGTTCTCATGTCTGATTTGTGAACGTTTATTAACCTTTTATTATGTCCTTCAATTATACTATGTAACAATAATTCTTAAATCTTAATAATTCCAATTAAATATACATATATTGATTTGGGAATATGTAACTCGCTCACTTCCACAACATCTTCTAGGCAAGTCATTGATGAGCAAACACCCTGTAGGGTTATCCACCGCAATATGAGACAACCAGGTCGCAAGTTAACAATGTTGAAGAAAATGCATTTCACACCGCATTAGCTTGAGGTCGACGCCTTGTGACTATACAGCCGGCACCTGTGCCAGACCAACCTAAAAGCCGCCGCCAACCACTAGTGGTTAAGGCTGAGTGACGTTGTGCTGGACCCAAAAGGGTCTATATATTGTTTTGGCCAACCACTTTTACACTAGCGCTGAGTCTTGAGCCACCATGTGGTAGTCCGTAAGACTCGGCACTCCATCGTTAAGCGTCGTAATCTAGTACTAATAAGTAAATTTTCTTATTCAAAGCATTAGAAGTGATAATTGATTAAATTTTTATATCTTGGAACTTACAGCTATGTATACTGTAAAAAGATTTAAATTAAAGTATGTAAGTGATTATCAGATCTAATGCTCATTCAAGTCTTACGAGACAAAAATGATTTTTAAATAATAATTTTGTTTCATATCACTAACCTTTGTGAATTGATTTAATTTTTTTTCTTGGATAAAAGTTATTTGTTATACAATAAATACTTTCTGATTCTTACAGGTTTAATTTATTAGGTAAGGCAAGCTAAAAGATTTAAAAATTAATTCCAATAGGGTTTCTGTATATACCCTAAAACACATTTTTGTAATACTTGCTAGATAAAGTGGCGTGTAACTATTTAATTTCGGAATAACGATGAACATTTCGACCCTGCCCCTTCTCATCACCTCCCAAGGGCAGTAGTCAAGCTAGCGGCCGAAGCGGCAAGTTTTTATAGTTTCCACTGACTTGCGTAATTATTTCAAGTCTCTTGGAATATCGAATTGTTGTTTTATCTCCTCCTTAGTTGCCCGACAATTTCTCCTTATATTAGGTACTTTATTTTTTAATTAAAACCGCCACATTAATATTACCAATGCCTAGGGGTTTGAAAATAATCCCACTACGTTTAATTTCCCGTTCCTTTTTCTTTTAACCCTTTACATTGGCGCCTAACGTCGCGGAGACAGAAATTAAAAATTGTCACATTGGCACTGCAGGAATGAGAGAAGATGAAGTCAAAAAAATTTATTTCGTTACACTCTGACGGGCGGAGCGATATAAATTACTATTAAAATCGCTGTAAATATTCTGTATCGAACTGAATATGTTTGGTTAAAAGAGACCATACGCATTACTTTTTTCCTTTAAGTTCATTATCAAACTTTTTTTTGTTTTAACAGAAAATGCTCACTTTGTATCTCAAATATTAAAAATTGTCTGTAGATTATAATTTTTTTAGTTTGTTTAAATAGAAAGTGTTGATTGATTGTAATTAAAAATTCGATGGCAATGTCCTTTCTTTGTCTATGTGAACTACCCCACTCTCCGCATTTGTAGTTAGCACGGCATCTCTAAGTTACTTTTAACTCTTTATAAGCTATCGTGATTCGTGCGGGTCCTTATCTTCTTGTCCCTTCTGTTTCTGCCTTAACAGTGCGTTTTACCGTTACAACACATACCTACGACAGATCGCACCCACTAACCCACGCACGCACGCACTCACGCACTCACGCACGCACGCACGCACGCACGCACGCACGCACGCACTCCCGCACGCTCGCACACACCCACGCAAACGCACGCACGCACGCAAGCATCCACACGCACCCTCACGCACGCACACACGCATGCATTACATATATATATATATATATATATATATATATATATATATATATATATATATATCAATAAGAAGTGCAGTAACGGGTTTATAGGTCTACGTTCATAAAGGTAAAATTAAAAACTCTTTTTTCTTTACCAAGCTTTCGATTTAATTTTAAATCTTCCTCAGGGTGCTACAAAATTATAAACATCCATGTCAACATTCAAATAAAATACATTAACTTACAAAAACTGGAGTGTAAAATAGTAACTACATTGAAACATACTAGGTTAACATTCTTGGCACTAAATAAACAAACTAACAAATTAAAATTGTAACTTCACATGGTAATATGTTTGACCAGGTATGCAAACCTAATTAAGTGACAGGTGTTGGTAGAACCTGATTTCAATACTTACAGAAATTATTGCATAAAATTCAACTTAGTGTCTCTTTCTTTCTGTTGATATTACTTAGTTTTAAAATATAAGAATAAATCACACTTAGATTGTTAGTATCAGATTTGAAGTTCAAAACGTTGTTGTTATTATTAATGTGCACCATTTCAAGAAAAAGTCTACCTTTGTAACTAACTTCCCTATCTAAAATTTTTACTTTATTAAAATCCGGAAAATGATTTGATTTTTTTACATGGCAAGATAAACCGCACGAATCTTTTTTGATTTTACAGTCACTCCTATGCTGAACAATCCTGGAACGTAACCACTGTGAAGATTGTCCAATGTAGATCTTATCACAATTACTGCATAGAATAGAGTATATGACGTTAGAACTACTTAGCATAGGAGTCTCATCTTTAATGGCAGAAAATAATTGATTTATAGTAACAGGGTTGTATTTTGAAATTATGATGGAGTCATTCCGTAGGACGTTAAGTAATTTTAATGTTAAATTTTTAATCATCGGTAGTTTCTTATAACCAATTTCTGTTACAGGTGTCAAATCAGTTTTTTGTTTTTTATTATTATAGTTGTTCCCGAAAAATCAAATCATTTTCCGGATTTTAATAAAGTAAAAATTTTAGATAGGGAAGTTAGTTACAAAGGTAGACTTTTTCTTGAAATGGTGCACATTAATAATAACAACAACGTTTTGAACTTCAAATCTGATACTAACAATCTAAGTGTGATTTATTCTTATATTTTAAAACTAAGTAATATCAACAGAAAGAAAGAGACACTAAGTTGAATTTTATGCAATAATTTCTGTGAGTATTGAAATCAGGTTCTACCAACACCTGTCACTTAATTAGGTTTGCATACCTGGTCAAACATATTACCATGTGAAGTTACAATTTTAATTTGTTAGTTTGTTTATCTAGTGCTAAGAATGTTAACCTAGTATGTTTCAATGTAGTTACTATTTTACACTCCAGTTTTGTAAGTTAATGTATTTTATTTGAATGTTGACATGGATGTTTATAATTTGTAGCACCCTGAGGAAAAATCGAAAGCTGTAAACAAGAGTTTTAATTTTATCTTTATGAACGTAGACCTATAAACCCGTTACTGCACTTCTTATTGATAATAATTTAAAGTCGTTACACATAATAATATATATATATATATATATATATATATATATATTAAAATTGCCGTGGAACCTGGGATAGTTTTAAGAAAACTCAAGCCCCCGCCTAAAAACCATTCGAACACTACCAATTTGGCGTCATAAGATTTTCAAAAAAATTTAAAAAAATTCCTTACCCTTATTTTATTAAGATGCCCTCAAATTTCTTTTGCTTCCCTGGCTAGCTCAGCTGGGCCTCTTCTCGAATACTTAAATTTACAGACATACCTTTATCACACTCGCACACCATTCAATAAAATCACCAAATAATACAACAACCATACAACCTTTTATTTACACCTATTAACAGATAAATTATATTTACACATGTGTTAAAACAGTTTAATACAATAATTATTAGTTCAATTTATGGTATGTTGTAAAGTCCTTGATTTTTATACTGATTTTAAACAAATTCAATCAAATATGAGTAGATGGGCCCCACATGTTACCCTAAATTGACTTCACACTGGAGTATTGTGAGCTCATTATAACCCAATTTTGTTTGTAAATGCCTTTTAAACCTTGCATAAATTCAAACAAATTTACAGACCCGTTTACCCTTTACAACACAATTTATATCCTGAATAAAATTTTTAATATATTCAAAATACACCCTTTTTCAATACTCAAATTTAGTAAATTGTCCTGTACATGTATCTTTTCAAATAAGTTTTTAAAACCATAAATATACCACAAAAAGTCAACCACACAACACAAAATTCCACGAATGTTTATACAACAACAGAAATTTTAAATAAATTACCTGGGGAATTCTTTAGTCTTCATTCCCGTCGGAGATGGTTACAAAAAAAAACCCTCGGTGTTGTTTCCATTTACTATGCTGCTTGTCGAATCCACAGGCCTCTACCATCTGATATTTCTGCAAGATATTCGCTTCGTCTCACAGTACTATTCCATACCCATATATCATGCACACACAATTGATTACCATTTAATAAATTTTGTGGTAGTAGCCTGACCTTTATTTCAATCACGCTCTAACTCGTGCATCACGTTAATAAATGGGGGTCCGCTACTACAGCTTTATACTTTTAAACACGATATCAAATTAACTTTATTACACACACAAACTACTCACCAAGAGCTTTATTGTTATGGTGGTCTGAATCGGTATTCAGCACTTTATCAAAGTAAAAGAAAAGAGAGCTTGAATATTAAAGCTCCGGTATTTATATCATTCTACAACTCCCTATCGGACGCGCTTCATTAGAAAAGCTTATTTTCTAAAACAGTTTTTAAAAATTTTGAGCGTAACCGTCTCTAAATTCGTAAAATTTCTTTCGTCCTACGTGCTTTATACCTCGAATTCGTTTTCAACCTTCGCGTGTGCGTTCGTTTCTAACACTGTTCTCTTTCAACCAATGACAAAATTCTCTGGAGTCACAAACTCCACCTAAGCTCTATTCATCTTTGTTCTATACGTGTTTGCTGTCTCCTTCAAAACCCCACTTGAGTTACAAAAAATCGATATTGTTGACGTCCTATCTCAACTCCACGTGTATATCGTACGTGCATTTCAATTACTTACTTGCTTTATATCTGTCTCTATCTGTTGTATATTACCCATTGTCCATTTTCCTCGCTCCTTAAGATATTTGTTACCCTAGCTGTATATCCAACTTGACGGTTAAAAACAATTTCTATGAAATCCTATCTTAACATACGCTCGAATTCTTTTAACGTAACCTTTAACAAGTAGGTGTTCCATCGACTTTCTACTTCTTAGTATCTGTATACATGTACGTTGACTTTTAAAACGAATGTATTTGCCTTGGAATTATTGATTTTCTTACGCAAGCACGCTTCTTTATGCTTATATGTGTTTGATTAAAATAGATTATGGTTAATTATGCGTATCTTTGAACTTCTGTGTGCTTTGAAGCTTTCTTCCTTTATGTGATCCTAACATTCCAATTATTAAATATAAAAATACCCTAATACTCGTCCATTTTCACTAAATGACTTAAATTAATTTTGCACGCAAATAATTTGCTCTTTTCTATATACATGGTTGCTGAAATTTTATTGTTTTACACTGATTTACCCCTTTAAATCCACAACAATATATATATATATATATATATATATATATATATATATTGCTGTGGATCGGGGACTTGCACTTTTAACATTGGTTCTTTACCTCTACTCATTCGAGTCATAAGATTGCTGTGGTATGGGACATATGGGTTTAACATCGCCAGTGTCAACAATCGATTTTCAAAATTTCATAAAAATTTTCAAACACAAAAAATTCTTACCCGTTACTTCCTGCTTCAAAATATCTTCAGCAGCTTCCGTGGCTGGCTCAGTTGTGCCTCTTTTTGGATACCTAAATTTACAATTATTCTTCCGTCCCACTAGCACACCATTCAATAAAATTACCAAATAATACAACAATCATACAATCTTTATTTACCGCTATTTACAAACAAATTATTCACAGGTATAAACAGTTTGGTACACTAATTACAACTCAATAAGTGATATGTTTTAAAGTCCTTGTTTTAAATTATTACTTGCAAACACATTTAATACAAACTGAGTAGCTGGGCCCCAAATAATACCCTATATTTATTGCACACTGGAGTATGGTGAGCTCATAATATCCTAGTTTATTAATGTATGCCTTTTACCTTGCATAAAATCACTACAAAACTGATAAACCCATGTACCCTTAACAATCCAATTTAAATTCATAATGAAATTTAGTAAGTTTTACATACACCCTTTTTCAATATTTTAAATAACCCTAATAATTGTCAAGTACATGTATCTTTTTCGATACGTTATATAACCATAAATAACCCTGATGGTCACTCACACATCACCAAATAATTCCAAAAGTTTATGAGATAACAGAAAATTCAAATAAGTTACTTGGAGAATGTTTCAAGCCTCCATCCCTCAAACGATGCTTACCAGAACCCCTTGGCTTCGTGACTATGCGCTCTAATACTCCACATATTCATAGATGATAACCCCAGTATTCGCCAAGCGCCTTGTTTCCAAATTACCATTCCATGACGAATATGCGAATATAAAAGAGAAAACTCCCAATTCTCTCAGAGTATTTATATATTTAAAATGCCACCCCTAGGACACACTTCACGCAAAAAACTTATTTTAAAATAACACTTTTGCAAATTTTGATATAACTGACTTAAAGCTTTTAGAAATTCACCTCGTGGACGCGCCGTATAATCCAAAAATCGCTTCCACCTGTCGCATGTTTGTCCGTTTGTAAAACTATCCGTTTCAACTGATGATTCTGTTCTGTGTCGTCATGAAACTCCGCCTGTAATATTTTTATCTCTGTCTTATGCATATTTGATGTCGCGTTCCAAACCCCACTTGAGTTGTTGAAAATCGATATTGCTGACAGCGTCTCATCACTCCACGTGGATTAAGTATGTGCGTTTTGAAAACCAATGCTTCTATATCCGTCTCTATCTGTAGCATATTACTGATCGTGCATCTCACCTACTCCTTAAGAACTTTGTTAGCTTGTTATTCAAAGCAACTGACAGTTGAAAACTTTTTTCTCTGAAGCCCGCTTTATTATGCTGATAATTTCGAAGAAGGTAACCTTTTAAAGATGCAGGTGTTCTTAATTATAGACCGTTTAAAACAACAATTCTTGGAGTCTATATTTCACCGTATCCGATACAACGGACGTCCTTGTTTGTTACCAAAAAACCTTTCGCCTTGGGATTATTGATTTTCTATACCCTGGTGTGTTTCCTAATGCTATTACACGTTGAATTAAAATAACTTAAAATAATTATGCGTTTCTACTTGTTTTCAAAACTGGTTTTCTCTATGTACTTCTAACTTTTCAATCATTAATTATAAAAATACGTCAATACTTGTCCGTTTAAATTAAATAAATTAAATAAATTTTGCGCGTAAATAATTTGTTCGTTTGTCTATACAGGTTGTTTGAAATTGCATTGCTTACCCCAAATTTAACTTTTTGAATCTATAACATATATATATATATATATATATATATATATATATATAGACACACACACACACACACACACACACACCAAAGAGGTGTACCTCAAAAAAGTAACGATATGATTCAGAGATTCAATTTTAAAACGAAACGTGTCTAAAAGGTAGACATTTGTGAAAATTTAAAGAATATTACTCTCACTTTGATGGAATATCAAAATAAACACATTATTTATTTTTACATTTTCACATAAGCAACCAATAAGCGTAAATATTGCTGAAACTTTGAAACATGTTATTCTTTATTGACCACTTCCATCAATAATGAGAGTAGCCAATATTATTGTTTAAACAAGTCGAATTGTGTATCACTTATTGTTAAAATAGCTCTAGGTGAAGTTCCTGCAAAATGAATTGCAAGGGCGTATGAAACCAAGTAGAGGTTACTCGGCAAGTATTCGGAGAAGTCGTGTGCTGACAAAATTCGCGCACTATGTTGCTTTTTCAAAGCTAGCTGTGCATTGAACTGTGGCTAGATCATAAGTGTTTTTACAATATTTGGTGTTTGAAGCTTAAATAAAAGTGACTGCTCTGCGTAAATATGCTTAAAGTCGATTTTTGGTTACATCGAACGTACGTTGTTCTTAAAATACATGCCTCACTTGAATTTAACATTATCCCACCTGGAACATTACAGTTTTCTTTGAAGCTTTGTTTACGTGAGGTATCGAACCAAATATATGGCAAAGAAAATTACTAACTGCTTATTTAGCACTGAAATTAATTACAGAGATTCCCGACGTCAATTATCGACCTAAATCATACTTCACTATTAAGTCTAAGCATTCGTTACGAACTCAGCAGAAGTATATCAGGTCAACATTAAACTAATTACTTTTTAATCTAACGAAAGTACAATAGGAAAGATATTAGGCTGAAAGGATAGACCTTTGTCAAAAATGTTCCAATATACTAAAAGCTTTATTAGTTCCACAACCAACCACTTTTGAAGCTTATCCTGTTCATATATATTTTATGAAAAACAGTCCCCAATTTACATAAACCTTCGAAAGCTAAATAATTCATTTCTCACCCATGTGCAAAAATAGTCTCTCTTAAAATAATTAAAATCGTTACATGCGACAAAATTTTTCAATAGTGCCTTATTTAATTTGAAGTAATAACCTTCATACTATAAACCCAGAAAGAGAATTAAATCTCTGTTGCTTTTTAAAGCGTACAAGTGGGTGTATAGGCTAGTTGTAAATATCAAACACTTGCAATGCATTTTTTTTAAGATTTCCAAGCCCTTCATAGCAATACATTACATAATACTTTGCATTCGCGGCTATTACGACTTAAGAGAAGTAAAATGTAACTAAACCTTGACCACTCCTGTTATTTATTTTTGTTTTGCTCATGCAATTTTTAAGCATAAATGCATTTTTTGTCGACTGTAGCGCGGCGAAAAAATCGCGGCGTTTATTGATTCGAGCGTTTCTTGTCGCACATCGATTTAAAATAAAATTTAGAAAGCATATCAATAGTGGACATCCTACTTCACAACAACAAAGTGTGTGTAAAATGGATCGGTGTATTTCGTATGTGCTATATAAATGTTTAATTCAAAAGAGACGCTGGAGACTTAGAACGACTCATCCCACAAATAGTGTTAGAATACATAGAGGCGCATATTGTACACCTCATGAACAATTAAGCACACATAATGAGACGACGATAACCTCATTTGATAAACTATGTGTTAAATTAGAAAACGTTCTCAGTAGAGTATTTTACTGTAGGCTGGAACAGTCTTTAACGTCACAACTCAATGTTATTTCCTATAAGGAGGGACTCCCATAAAGAGTCATGTATCAGACAGAGACAGACATCCCAACAAAAAAAATTGCACACATCTGGTAACAAAATTTGCACAATAGTTTTCTTCGACTAAGCATTTTTTAGCTCCAGGCATGGATAATTTCAACACTTGCAAAGAATTCGCAGATCTGGTAACAAAAATTTGAACACTAGTTTTCTTCAACTAAGCATTTTTTAGCTCCAGGCATTGATAATTTTATTAAATTCTAATTCGCCTTTATCTTACAGTAAACCCTCCACCATATTAGCAAATATTCGCACATCTGGTAACAGTATTAAATAACATTGTCATCTTAAATCTGCACAATAGTTTTCTTCAACTAAGCATATTTTTTTTTAGCTCCAGGCATGGATCTCGCACTCGACACCCCAATCAGGGTGCTATACCCTCCAGCCCACATCCGCCAACCGCACTTGCAAAAAAAAAATAATCACACATCTGGTAACAGTAATAAAAAACGTTGTCATCTTAAATTTGCACAATAGTTTTCTTCAACTAAACATTTTTAGGCTTACGGAGTCATGGATCGTGCTCTCGGCACCCTGATCTGGACCGTTGGGCCCTCGGCATCCTTCCTCAGGACCACCGGATATGCAAATTCTCCCGCTAATTTATTTAATCTTTTAAAACTAATCTAATACATAACTAGATTAATCCATTAAACTTAATACAATCGTTTGCAAATTAAATTCTTATTTGCCACAATCTCAAATATTTGCATAAATTTTGTATTAACATTGATTAAGTACTATATTGCAATGCGGAGTATTTTGAGATAAATCTATCACCGACAATCCTAAGGTACTGCTATTGGCTTGGGATGCTGAAATGATTAAGAGTCAATTTAATTACATCAATTAATTAGTTATTTATTAGAGCATTACATAATAAAATATATTGTCATCATAAATTTGACTCCCATATAAGCATATGCATTTGCTAAAAAATGGTACCATTTTTGACTATGACATCGCTGTAGTACCATCTACAGGAATGCATCATTAATCCAATGCAGACACCACCATTTTTGCAATAAGTGCAAACAATCGGTTACCATTCTTTGCCACACAGGTTAACACTATACCATCTGTATTTTATATAATCCAAATTTACAATAAGTATTTTTTTGCATGCATTTTCGAACAACATTTATGAATGCAACTTTAAGTCTTCTCCTATCACCAGTTTAATTAGTAAGCTTAATAACCTGCTTGTGGATAAAGTATTTTTAGTGTAAAAAAACAATTCGCACACCAGATAACAAATTTGCAAAAACATATTGTTGAATGGCAATGTACCACATGCAAACAATTTTATTTGTTAATACGTTTCTGTTAAAGACAGGTTTCACGCGTAATGAATACAGTTCTAGCACATATGAAGTCATACTATTGTAAACCAGAAAAAGCTATTATTAATTAGTTGTATATAAGTGTGATTTAAAATCTATAATTACCTGGAAATTTTATGATGACATGCCGCATAAACTAACTCCGGATGTCCCTGATTCAAAGCGAAAATATTAGTTTGGATAATGATGTAGTTAATATATATCTATAACCGTTATAGATGTGTATTTAATAAATATTGTGCTACAAATTTTCGCATCCATTTAACCGAATGCAATTGTTTGCAAATTAAATTTTATTTGTATCAATCCCGCTAATTTATGGTAATATTTACATAAATCTACTAGATTAATCTATTAAACCTAATGCAAACGCTTGCAAATGAAATTCTTATTTTGCACAATCTCAAACAACTAATCTATTAAAATCGTTCCTTGTTTTCTTCAACTAATCATTTTTTGACTTACGGGGACATGGATCGCGCTTTCAACACCCTGATCTGAACCGTAGGGCCCCCGGCACCCTTCCCCAGGACCACCGGATCTGCAAATTATCTCCGTTAATTATGACGGTATTTACATAAATCTACTAGATTAGAACTTATTTACAGAGTGGCAGATGATCTAACTTATGGCGATATTTACATAAATCTACAAACCCCATGTGTAAACCCAATATGTATTAATAAAACTAAAAAGATATGTATCCATTTATTTGCAAATAAGTTTTAAACATGATCACCTTATTTTTGGTACAATTCAAAATATTTTTATCTGCATGAAGTTGACAGTGATGGGAAATACTACTATACTTGTTTAACATCTTGATGCAAGGAACATTGTAATCTTCAAGATTTTGCACGTCGTTTCCAGATAGGTACTGACAAATCAGTTTTTGTTTCTGTAGACCTTTTACGAATATCGTAGCCTCGACGGGTACCAGTTCTTGTAAAAATAGACTTAAAAATTGTGTTGAAAATCGATTTGTAGAAGGCGTATTCTAGTGTAGTCTATGCAAATTTTTAGTGACTCACTCGTTTTGCTTCTGAATGTCTTTGCTCAACTGTGCATCCGTCAAAGGCATATCAAAAATCTCGTGCCACAAGTCACCGCTTTCTACATTGAGTATAGCGATTTCTTTCACGAAAAAATCACTCTCCTTAAACTGGAAACCTATGGTATCTATAATGTATGATGCCACCATGTTCACTCGTTAGAGATTGTTTTACAAATGTCCAGAAAGTGTAAAGACACCCCTTATATTATAAAATCTATACTTTGCCAAGTTGGTTTTAAAGCCGTACCATTGGATTAGAAATTCGCGACCTGTATTCCTCTCAGGCTATATAGGCAACGTTCTTTGTTACAAAACTTGCATGAAAAGATTAGGAACTCCTATTAAATTCGAAGTGAACCTTGTTTTTAATTAAACTCTAGTCATGGAGACTGAATAAATTTAAAAGTCTTACCTATTTTGTAACAAATTCTGCAGATGTTGAAACTGATATTGGAAGTAGAAACTCAGTCTATTTATATGATCCCGACACGGCCGACTGCTTGAAAAATGGCAGGTGAGCATTTTTCACAAAACTACGCCCTCGTTCGGATGAGAGGTTAAATGGAGGTCCCGTGTGTGAGTGTTGTCACTCACGTTAAAGATCCCTACCTTGCCTACGGCAAGGGTTCGTGCATAATTTTATTTGTTTCGCTTTAAATATGAAATTTAAAAACTGAAGAGTGATACTACCCAATCCTCCGTAAAACCTGCTTCGTACAATTAAACAACAAGAAAAAATATTAGAACCCCTTATTTACAATTCATTCGTATCAGAAATACAGTATGCTTGGCGTAATTTATATTGTTGTTGTTGGTATGTAGTAAACAATGATGTGAATTTATGCACTGCTTCTTTAGCTCCTTTATAGGCGGGAAATTGTAGCATTCCGGATTCTCACCAACTCCCCCCCTCCACTCCACCTACCTCCACCTCCCCACCAGTCACCTCCCTCCACCTCACCTCACCTCCCTTACCTTCCACCTCCTACCTCCACCCTCCACCTCTCACCTCCACCTCCATACTCCTTCCATCCACTCACCTCCACTCCTACTTCACCTCCAACCTCACTCCATCCCTCCTACCTCTACCATTCACTACTCCACCTCCACCTCCACCTTCGCCTCACTCCACCTCCACTCACCTCACTTCACCTTCAACCCTCCACTCCACCTCACCTCACCTTTCACTCTTCACTTCCATTCTTCCTCACTCCACTTCCTCACTCACCTCACCTCCACTCACCTCTTTCACCTCACCTCACCTTCACTCACTTACACTCATTCTCTACCTCTACCTCACTTACTCATCACTCTATCTCATCATTCACTCCTGTAGTCCTTCCATTCAACTACTTTCACTGCACTACTCATTATCATCTTACTGTACATCACATTGTGTTATTTTTATACTATCTTCTTTCAAACCATTGTCATACCTTTCAAGTACGTCAATTCTAACTTTTGACTAAATCTTTTCTTACTTTCAAAACTATGTAATAAGCTTTATATTCGTTATTGCATGACTAACTTACGTCTTATTTCATACGTTTCATAATTCGCTTTTATTATCAAGAGTTTCGTTACTTGATCGATAAGTTTGATTGACTTAGCTTCTGAATCTCAAGTTTCGTGATATTAGACTATGATAAATTGCTTTGTTATTCCGCTATACTGTACAATCGCTTTTTATCTGAGCTATGAGTACTACTGTTCGTACTTTATGAGACATGCTTTCTATAGACACTCTTTGTTACGGAATAATGGTTTTGTACACGTATAGTTGACTGCTAACTGTGACATGTACGCTGCTGTACGTAAGATATATCGCTAGATACATATATTCTAGTCTGATTCAACTCACTTTAACAGTTACTTATATAAGTTGCATATAGATTACTTACAGTGTATGATACGATAACTATTGTGATCGAATATTTGCTAGAATATATTTGCTCAGTAAATGTACAACTCAATTTCGTAAAGTGTCATCAATATGTCTAACACTGTACGTTCAGCTCAAGAAACTGTACTAACATAATAACTACAATAATAAACTATATCAAAATAAAACCTTTCAAAGATTAACTTAATAAAATTCAATAATATAAATTCAAAATAAATATAATATATATAAATTTATCAATATAAATTTAAATTAAATATATAAAATATATTTAATATTTATACAAAAAAAATTTAAGTAAATTAAATATGATAAAAAATGTTGAAAATAAGATATAAAAAATTTAAGTATAAAAATAAATGTAAAGAAAAAGGAATTAAATAGTTGTAAAGATAAATAAATAGAAACTAAGGAATAGAAATTTAGAAGATTAAGAAAAGTAAATTACAATGTTAAGAATATTAAAATTTGAAAGTGATAAAAACTTATAATCGAAAATTATAAAGAGTAATCATATAGACAATATAAATCAAATCAGATAAGTAAATAAAATAAAGAAATCAATAAGTAAGGAAATAATAAGTAACAAATTTAAAATTAAAAAATATCTATTTGTAAACATATATGGTAAATAATATAATTTTATTAATTTTCGAAAGTGAATTTTTCAAATGGATAATCAATTCGATTAAATGTTAAATTCGAAATAATGATCTCATTTGCATTATCCCTGAGCCGGTGCTTTAGGACACTAGCATAACTTTGGCAGAGGTAATTTGGGTCTATTTGTTTATGTCTGCCAAACGAGAAAAACTGCGTAATTTTACTTTGTTCGTTTACTGGAATATCGTCAAACACCATGATCGAATCTTCTTTAACATCTTCTGATCCAATTACATCATCATAATGTCCAAACTCGTGATAACCAATTACGTCTTTAAGAGGCTCAAATACATTTCTTAGAAGTTTATATTTAGGTTGATAAAGGTTTTTCGAGAACACGTATATATTTTGAAATCTAAGACCGTTCCCGTGTAAAAATAGTGATATCAAGGCATTAGTCTTCCCACAACTTGATGGTCCAACGAATATTGCTCGTATATTGGATGGAAACAGAGGCCCATGTTTACCAACTTCTTTTGCACTAGCAATGGTAAATTCATCATAATTCTGTACAGGTATTTTAACTTCTTCCTTCAAATCTCTGGATGTATCGTTGGAACTATGTAATTTCTTTACGTTCTGCAACCTTTTAATATATCTGCATAACGTTGTTCTAGGTACATTATATTTTTACTATCAGCGTTGAAATTTGAGCCATCCAGGATATCTTCTGCTGCTTTTGTAATAGATTGTTTGGAGTACCACTGATTGCTTGAATGCGACATCTTTCGAAAAATGTTTTACTATAACTAAGCTCAACCCAAAACTACTTCCTTATATACCAAATTTTATCTCCCAGCCCACGTGGCCTTATGGCCACTTGACCATATGTCCACAGACCATATGACCACATGACTATATGACCATATGACCACATGACCATATGGCCACATGACCATATGACCACATAACCATATGACCACATGACCATATGACCACATGACCTTATGACCACATGACCATATGACCACATGAATCGTGATTATATAAACCCATGATGTGCAATTTATATGGAATACTATCGTTGACATCTTAGAGTACACTTCGGTTTTAACCTATAAAAAGTGAATAAATTGTAATAATTAAATTCTTTTCGTTTTGAGATTGCTAACATTTTATTTTCAGAAATAATGGATTCTAAAAATGTTTTTGCATGCAGTGGTTGTAACGCAGCTTTTACTAGAAAAAAATAATATTAAACGCCATTATGAGAAACAGCATGAGACAACTAATCATTTAACATCAAGTCAACCTTCAATGTCAGGGGTTAAACGCCAAGCAAATGTAAAACCTGTTAAGTCGACCGTGAAACGCACTAGAGTTGGGCCTGTTGTTAAACGGTGCGATGTTTGCGACATAGATATGCCTAGACATTTGTTTGCAGCTCATCTGAACACCAATTTACACAAACATGCTGCAAGCCGATCTGTAGGTGGCGATAATATTGTGCAGATAATATCCTCTGCATTCAAAACACGTATTGCTACCTACAGATTGCAAAATGTAAATGCTACTGACAGCATCCTGCTATTCTTAACAAGAAGGTTGAGCAGTTTGTACACTTGGTTAGCGATAAACTACAAGTCCATACAGCATTTAAAATCAATTGCCTGCTGTATGGGCTTTATGTAAAAATGGTTGGTGGACAACAAATTAAAAGTTTTAACACTAAGAACGTGGTTGTCACCCGATCCACCGATTTGAGTCATGTATACCAAAAACTATCCGAGGTGCTGAAAACAAAATCTGAAGAGTTCCAGCATCGGGATTCAGGATGGTCTAGTCAGCGTGTGCTGTACTTAGATATTGATATTAACAACTCACCATTGCGTGGATCGTCATACGTCACTCTACCCAAGTGGATCAGAGATAAAAAAACTGTCATTAACATTAAGAATCCTGACTCAGCCTGTTTCGCCTGGTCTATCACGGCCGCTATCGACCCCATAGTAGTTGATAATCCTAGTGTCATATCAACATACCCGCACTAAAGCACGCTACTTAATTTTGATGGACTAAATTTTCCCATGCACATTAACAAAATTCCGCGGTTTGAGGACTTAAACGACATCAGCGTAAATGTGTTTGGTGTTGAAGGCAAATCCATTGTGAGCCCATTGCATTTCACAGCAAGAAAACGAGCTAAGCATGTCAACCTTTTGTTTATCCAGGCTGGTGTTAAATCTCACTATTGTTGGATAAGGAATTTAAGTAGGCTAGTAAGCAAACAGTTGTCAACAGATTGTCATTACAGATGGATTTGCGATGGGTGTCTTATCTTTTTTAAGACTGGGGACCAGTTGCGACAACATTGTGAACATGATTGTGGTCATGTGGCTACAACCTTGCCTAATGCTGCCAAGAATCTTCTTAAATTTAAAAACATTCATAAACAGCTGCGTGTGCCTTTCGCCATTTACGCTGATTTCGAGACGGTACTCAAACCGATTAGTTCTGTCATGGAAGATTTGCAATCCCCTTATACCAAAAAAGTCCAACGACACGATCCATCCAGTTTTGCGTACTATGTTAAATGTTCGTTTGATGAGAGTCTGAGCAAATTCGAAACATACAGAGGATCTGACACTGTCCACGTATTTATGTTGAAGCCTAGGCAGGAAGCACGAAGATTGGGCAAAATACTTAAAACGAATGTACCGATGACACCACTGAATTGGTTTGAGAAAATTTTATTCGACCAGTCACCTGATTGCGGAATTTGCAAAAAAACTTCTCGAGGACGATAAAGTGACGGATCATTGCCATCTCACGGGAAAGTTTCGCTTTCCAGCACATTCGCAGTGTAATATTCAGTATAAGGTGCCAAGCTTTATACCTGTGATATTGCACAATCTGAGTATTTATGATTCACACTTTATAGTACGCGAACTTGGATGTGATTTTGAAAGTGTTAAAGCTATAGCCAACAGTTCTGAACGATTTATTCCTTTTTCGAAGTTTTTTAGACTGCCTGACGATGACGATGATAACGAAGACGGCTTTAACAATAACGACTTTGACAATGACGATATTGATATTGATGATACTGAACAATGTGGTAAACGTTGTGTACAACTACGTTTTATGGATTCCTTTAGATTTATGACTTCCTCGCTAGACAAGTTGGCAAAGAATTTGGAGTCATCGCAGTTTATGGAGGTACGCCGGCATTTTCCCAATAAACTGGATAGTTCATTGTTAACTAAGAAAGGTGTATTTCCATATAACTATGTCACAGATATGTCTGTGTTAGATGAAGAATCTTTTGCCGGTTAAGGACGCTTTTTACAAAACTTTGACAACATCTGGTATCAGCGAGAAAGAATACCAACACGCCAAAACCGTTTGGAATCACTTTAACATACAGACACTAGAACAATACAGCAACTTGTACTTGAAAACTGATGTTTTGCTGTTGGCAGATATATTTGAAAATTTTAGAAATGTTTGAATCACTGCATATGACTTAGATCCATGTCAATACTTGACAGCTTCTTCGCTAAGCTTTGATGCAATGTTAAAGTACACAGAGATACGTTTAGAGTTTCTGACAGATATTGACATGTATCATTTTATAAAGAATGGTATACGAGGTGGGTTGGTACAATGTAGCGATAAGTTAGCCAGTGCAAATAACAAGTATATGAATGATTTCAATCCAAACGAATCGTCATCATTCTTGGCATACTTGGATGCCAACAATTTGTACGGGTGGGCCATATCTCAGTATCTACCCAAGGGCGGTTTCAGGTGGTTGGATGAACAAGGTATAGACTTTGTTCGTCAAAACCTTATGAGTATTCCCACCACAAACAATCAAGGGTATATACTGAGCGTTGATATGGAATATCCAGAATCTTTGCATAACGAACACAATGATCTACTCTTTTGCCTTGAAGTAGGGAAATCACACTACACCAGTTCAAAGACACCCAAGTTACTTGCAACGCTTTGCAACAAGAGACAGTACACGATACACTACAGAAATCTTCAACAATATCTACGCAATGGACTAAAGCTGACAGCCGTTCATCGTGTATTACAATTTGATCAATCTCCGTGGTTAGAACCGTACATTAACTTGAACACGAGTCTCCGCGCTCAGGCGCGGAATACTTTCGAAAAAACTTTTTCAAGTTGATGAACAACTCAATTTTCGGAAAAACCATGGAGAATGTGGACAAGCGTGTTGACATTAAAATTGTAACCCGATGGGATCGTGTTGGCAAAAAGTTGTGTGCAAGTAACTTGATTGCTAAACTTAATTTTAAAAATTGTAGCACTTTAGGAGAGAATTTGGCAATTATACAGATGAATCGCGTTAAAGTTGTTTATGATAAGCCTATATATATATGGTGGCTTTGCAGTGTTGGACTTATCGATAAGTCATATGTACGACTTTCATTATAGCGTAATGAAGCATCTGTATGGATCCAAATTGTCTCTTCTTTACACTCACACTGACAGCTTTATATATAGGGTTGAAACGGCAGATTTTTAAGCAGACATTTACAAACACATTGACTTTTTGACACTAGCGACTATTCCTCGGACAATAAGTACGGTATTCCTTTGGTCAATAAGAAAGTGCTCGGTAAATTTAAAGATGAGTGTAATGGTGACTTAGTTCTCGAATTTATCGGTACACGGGCAAAATCATACTGTATCGTAACGGAAAAGGTTGTGATTAAAAAGATCAAGGGAATATTGCGCTGTGTAGTGAATAAGTATATTATTGTAGATGACTTTAAGGACGTTGTGACTAGTAATAGTACACCCCTTATGCGTACGACAATTGTATACAACAATTGTGTACAATTGTATACACAACAAGTGCACAAGATCAGTCTGTCTGGGGAGGAAGATAAACGGTTTGTGATTCCTAACAGTACGCGTACGCGTGGTGGCATAAAGACATAGACAAATATTATTTTACATAGTATTTAAGTAAATATTTTTACAAACTTTTAAGTATTTGTTGTTATTAGGTAAGTATAGAATAAGTATTTTATTTAAACTGTACCACATTATTTGGGAAATGTGCACCAATAATCATTAGGCTGAGCAATTTTGTGAATTTTAAGTACTATTGTTATTAATCTAAGCATTAATCTAAGCGTTCAGACAAATCTATCTATCAATTATTGTCTTGTTTTAAACATGGAATTGTTATTAGGTTAAGTGTTTTATGTATTTTCGTTAGAATAAGTGATATTTACACATCACTAATTATGGTTTTAACGTTTTAGTTGATGTTCTGTTGCTTGGACAAAGTGCTGATTGGGTTTAGCCCTGGCGAGTAGAAGTAAAAAAGAATGTATTTTCTCATTGTTGTAGTGGACTAGGCGCTCTAGGTATAAATTAGAGACAATAATATTTTTCTAAATCAATTGATGTAATCTTTTGCAATGTCACTGATGCATATCTCGAGTGGATACCACATTAAAAAAAGTGCTCCTAGTACACTACTTCATGGGTGATGTGGAAAAGTGTATACAAAATATATATATATATATATATTATATATATATATAAATATATATATATATATATATATATAATATATATATATACATCTATGCTTAACATATTACTAACATTTTTCTCTGTTTTAGACCATACACAATTTTCGTTTGGTATAAGGATGCTCTAGGCTGGATATGGTATATTAATTTCTTTTGCAAATGGATAATTTTTACTTAATGTAGTAATTGTATGTATTGTACTATTAATGTATTGTATATCGAATAAACTGCATTAACTATTGATTACATTCCGTTACATTCTAAAAATATGGATAGTGCTATAAACGTAATCATGAACTCAAAATGTAGTTTGCAATGCTGTTACGTCATCCCTAAATTGGTAAATACACATTCTATTATCAATATCACCAACGCTATCTAAACAAGTGCAAGGGTTGCAAAACTCGATTATGTAATGACTATGATGATAATTTTTTAAAAATAATTGAAGGGTTTGCATGCAACTCGTGCACTCTGTGAATGCTGTTTATCATATAAACAAGTGCAAGAATTAAGAAATTAGTTTACTGTAAGATAAAGGCGAATTAGAATTTAATTAAATTATCCATGCCTGGAGCTAAAAAAAGCTTAGTTGAAGAAAACTATTATGCAAATTTATGTTACCAGATGTGGAATTTAAATAAAATTGTTTGCATATGGTACATTGGCATTCAATAATACGTTTTGGAAAATTTGTTAACTGGTGTGCGAATTCCCGACGGGGAATTGTGGCGCAAATAGGAATTTAATTTGCAAACGATTGCATTAGGTTTAATGGATCAATCTAGTTATGTATTAGATTAGTTTTAAAAGACTAAATAAATTAGCGGAAGAATTTGCCTATCCGGTGGTCCTGGAGAAGGATGCCGGGCGCCCGACGGCGGATTGTGGCGCCAAAAAGAATTTAATTTGCAAACGATTGCATTAGGTTTAATGGATTAATCTACTTATGTATTAGATCAGTTTTAAAAGATTAGATAAATTAGCGGAAGAATTTGCCTATCCGGTGGTTCTGAGGAAGGATGCCGGGGGTCCGACGGTCCAGATCAGGGTGTCGAGAGCGCGTTCCATGTCCCCGTAAGTCAAAGAATGATTAGTTAAAGAAAACAAAGAACGATTTTAATAGATTAATCGTTTGAGACTGTGGCAAAATAAGAATTTTATTTGCAAGCGTTTGCATTAGGTTTAATGGATTATTCTAGTAGATTTATGTAAATATTACCATAAATTAACGGGATTGATACAACTAAAATTTAATTTGCAAACAATTGCATTAGGTTTAAACGGATGCGAAAATTTGTACCACAATATTCATTAAATACACATCTAGAACGGTTATAGAGATATTAACTACATCATTATCCAAATTAATGTTTGCTTTGAATCAGGGACATCCGGAGTTAGCTTATGCGGCATGTCATCATAAAATTTCCAGGTAATTATAGATTTTAAATCACACTTATATACAACTAATTAATAATAGCTTTTTCTGGTTTACAATAGTATGACTTCATATGTGCTAGAACTGTATTCATTACGCGTGAAACCTGTCTTTAATAGAAACGTGTTAACAAATAAAATTGTTTGCATATGGTACATTGCCATTCAACAATATGTTTTTGCAAATTTGTTATCTGGTGTGCGAATTATTTTTTCACACTAAAAATGCTTTATCCACAAGCAGGTTATTAAGCTTACTAATTATACTGGTGATAGGAGAAAACTTAAAGTTGCATTCATAAATATTGTTCGAAAATGCATGCAAAAGAATACTTATTGTAAATACAATTTATTAAATCCTGATAGTTTCAAAACAAATAATTAGTACATCAAAGATTTAAAACCCTACACTAGAGTTGACTAAAATTAATTTTGTTATACTCTAACCTACCTAATATACCTTATCAAAGATAAATATTTGTTTTTACAAATATCTTAACCTGATCTAAAATTTCCTAAAATTAGAAATTTAAATTGTTTACCTAATCGATGTGTTTCCTCGCATTTGGAAAATCCCACTATTCAGTAAAAAAATTTACTGGTTCAATTAATAATAATTATTATACCTCACTGTTAGCACAAAGAAATATATGTTTGTAAATTTTAAACTGTTGAGTAGTCTAACATATTTCTCTTGATTTTCCAGATTTTGACCTTACTGATATTGACTTTCTCTATTTGTGTTTCCTTATGGACGTCTGATACGCGTAGTTATTACACTACTCGTTAGTAATATTTACACCTTTAAATAAATCTTTTGTATACTTCAAGAACATGTGTTGATACTTTCCTTATGCATTCTTTAAAAAATATGTATTCTTAACGTCTTATATTTTTCAAATTTATCCGGGGCAGTTTAACATACCAGTTTTGTATTGGTCATGTTCCAGCTTTTAAATTGCCTCTCTATGTCTTTCCCCTTTTATTCTTTACATACTTAAAAATGATTCTCTCTGACTTATCTTTATGCAGTTTATTTTACAAACTGTAACTTTCAAACAAGATGATTTTGTAGTTTATAGTATGAGTTATTTTTATGTTGCGTTTTGTATTAACACATATTTATAGAATACTTTTTAATTCACGTTAGAATTTATTTTCTGTTAGTATAAATATAATTTTAATAAATAACAAGTTATTTGAACTTGCATCAAATATAAAACTTAATAAATTGTAGTCATTTGATAGTTATTTTCCATTGGCACAAGTTCTGTAGGTTTGAATCTATACTTGGTGAAAGGTTAAACTTGAAATTAGTTTATTTCTTTATCACCGGTCGTTATATCATTGCTTATCTGCGCTTGCAAGACGTCAAGGGTGGGTTAGCACAGCAACGCTATGGTAGTCAGGATCCATTCATGTCACCGTATCTGCAGCACCGGTCTACGGACAAAAGCATTTGATCTATAGACAAAAGTAGTTGGTCTACATAAAGAGCGATAATATCGATTTGCAGCAACAAACAATAGTCCTACATTGTCACGTTTCTCATCACGTAACTACACCAAACGCTGGTAAGTAATATTCCTTGATATACACAAAAGAAAACAAGTTGTATATCTGTATGAGTCTGGATACTTAGCTTGCAACCCGTCGAGGGTGGGTCAGCACAGTAACGCCATGGTAGTCAGGATTTATTCACCCTGTCACCGTAACTGCAGCAGCGGTTTACGTACAAAAGCAGTTAGTCTATAGACAAAAGCAGTTGGTCTACATAAAGAAACAACCCATTTGGTCTCCAGCTAAGAGCTAAAGAGAATCTGATTAGAATAGGTAAGGCGGAAAACTCACTAATACACGCAAGATACTTACTACTTGTCGAACAAAAACGTGCATTGCTTTTGAAGTACTCTGACGAAAATGTAGAAAATATTTCAACGCACAAGCTGAAGAATCAAATTCAAAATGAGATCGAATAGCAAGAGTTCGAACTGCAAACCTTGCGTTATCGAAGCGCGAATAGCCAACTGGAAAACTCGCTATTAAATAATAGTAGCGTATATTATTTTGACAAGTCTTTAAATGGGAAATACAAGAGAAAGCAATTATACGTTATCGAAATATTTAACAAATTAACGGATACCTAAAACAAGGTATTGACTATTTAAGTTATTGAATAAATTTTCGTTTTAGAAAATGGATTTGAAAGAAATGTTATGATTGCGCGTACTATAGTAACGAGGTAAAGATACAGGATGAGGTTTGAATAGAAACAGAAACTAGGTGAATGAAAAACGAACTACCACAATTGTGGAGGTGTTGGTGCAGTTAGAGCTGAAAGTGGAGGTGGAGGTGGAGGTTGAGGTGAAAATGGAGGTGGAGATGGAGGTTGAGGTTGAAGTGAAGGTGAGTCGAGGCGGAGGTGGAGGTAGAGGTAGAGGTAGAGGTTAGAGGTAGAGGTAGAAGAGGTGGAGGTGGAGGTAGAGGTGGAGGTGGAGGTGGAGGTGGAGGTGGAGGATGGAGGTGGAGGTGGAGTAAAGGTGGAGGTGGAGGTGGAGGTGAAAGCGCAGGTGGAGTTGGAGGTGGTGGTAGAGGTAAAGGTGGAGGTGGAGGTAGAGGTAAAGGCGTAACTGAAAGTGGAGGTGGAGGTGGAGGTGGAGATGGAAGAGGAGGTGGAGGTGGAGTTTGTGTGAAGGTGGAGGTGGAGATGGAGGTGGAGGTGGAGGTGTAGGTGGAGGTGGAGGTGGTGGTAGGAGGTGGAGGTGGATGTGAAGGTGGAGATGGAGGTGGAGGTGGAGGTGGAGGTTTGGTGAAGTGGAAGGTACGTGGACGTGGAGGTGGAGGTGGAGGTGGATGCATGGAGGTGGAGGTGGAGGTGGAGGTGGAGGTGGAGGTGGAGGTGGAGGTCGAGGTTGAGGTGGAGGTGAGTGAAGAGTGGAGGTGAGGTGGAGTGGAAATGGAGGTGGAGGTGGAGAATGGATTGGAGGTGGAGAGTGGAGGTGGAGGTGGAGGTGGAGGTGGAGATACAGGTGGAGGTGATGGTACAGATATCCAGATGCCCCATTTCTCAATACTACTTGTTATAATATTTTGCTTGTTAATCTAATTTCAACGATAAGTGATATACTTTATCATATTTGCTGCGAGACTTACTTTGAGGTTAGTGATGACATTTCATCATGTTTCATACGAAAATTCTTCAGCTAACTCCACATTTTAACGAGACTGTAGGCTGGAACAGTCTCTGACGTCACAACTCAATGTTAATTCCCATAAAGGTGACTCATAAAGAGTCATGTATCAGACAGTATTAAATAACATTGTCATCTTAAATCTGCACAATAGTTTTCTTCAACTAAGTATTTTTAGCTCCAGGCATGGATCTCGCACTCTACACCCCGATTAAGGTGCTATACCCTCTACCCACAACAGCCAACCGCACTTGCAAAAAATAATCGCACATCTGGTAACAGTAATAAATAACATTGTCATCTTAAATATGCACAATAGTTTTCTTCAACTAAACATTTTAGGCTTACGTAGTCATGGATCGTGCTCACGGCACCCTGATCTGGACCGTCGGGTCCCCGGCATCCTTCCCCAGGACCACCGGATAGGCAAATTCTACCGCTAATTTATTTAATCTTTTAATAACTAATCTAATACATAACTAGATTAATTCATTAAACCTAATGCAATCGTTTGCAAATTAAATTCTTATTTGCCACAATCTCAAATATTTGCATAAATCTTGCATTAACATTGATTAAGTACTATATTGCAATGGAGTATTTTAAGATAAATCTATCACCGACAATCCTAAGGTACTGCTATTGGCTTGGGATGCTTAGATGATTAAGAGTCAATTTAATTACATCAATTAATTAGTTATTTATTAAAACATTACATAATATAATATATTGTCATCTTAAATTTGACTCCCATATAAGCATATGCATGGGGATATCTAAGTTTCCTTTAATCATCTCAACACTTCAGAACTTCACCACTATCGCACAATCAAACCACACCAAAATTTGCCAAAAAAGGGTACCATTTTTGACTATGACATCACTGTAGTACCATCATTATAAAATATCTATAATATATATAGTATATATAATTATATATATATATATATATATATACATCTATGCTTAACATATTACTAACATTTTTCTCTGTTTTAGACCATACACAATTTTCGTTTGGTATAAGGATGCTCTAGGCTGGATATGGTATATTAATTTCTTTTGCAAATGGATAATTTTTACTTAATGTAGTAATTGTATGTATTGTACTATTAATGTATTGTATATCGAATAAACTGCATTAACTATTGATTACATTCCGTTACATTCTAAAAATATGGATAGTGCTATAAACGTAATCATGAACTCAAAATGTAGTTTGCAATGCTGTTACGTCATCCCTAAATTGGTAAATACACATTCTATTATCAATATCACCAACGCTATCTAAACAAGTGCAAGGGGTTGCAAAACTCGATTATGTAATGACTATGATGATAATTTTTTTGGTAAAAATAATTGAAGGGTTTGCATGCAACTCGTGCACTCTGTGAATGCTGTTTATCATATAAACAAGTGCAAGAATTAAGAAATTAGTTTACTGTAAGATAAAGGCGAATTAGAATTTAATTAAATTATCCATGCCTGGAGCTAAAAAAAGCTTAGTTGAAGAAAACTATTATGCAAATTTATGTTACCAGATGTGTGAATTTAAATAAAATTGTTTGCATATGGTACATTGGCATTCAACAATACGTTTTGGAAAATTTGTTAACTGGTGTGCGAATTCCCGACGGGGAATTGTGGCGCAAATAGGAATTTAATTAGCAAACGATTGCATTAGGTTTAATGGATCAATCTAGTTATGTATTAGATTAGTTTTAAAAGACTAAATAAATTAGCGGAAGAATTTGCCTATCCGGTGGTCCTGGAGAAGGATGCCGGGCGCCCGACGGCGGATTGTGGCGCCAAAAAGAATTTAATTTGCAAACGATTGCATTAGGTTTAATGGATTAATCTACTTATGTATTAGATCAGTTTTAAAAGATTAGATAAATTAGCGGAAGAATTTGCCTATCCGGTGGTTCTGAGGAAGGATGCCGGGGGTCCGACGGTCCAGATCAGGGTGTCGAGAGCGCGTTCCATGTCCTCGTAAGTCAAAGAATGATTAGTTAAAGAAAACAAAGAACGATTTTAATAGATTAATCGTTTGAGACTGTGGCAAAATAAGAATTTTATTTGCAAGCGTTTGCATTAGGTTTAATGGATTAATCTAGTAGATTTATGTAAATATTACCATAAATTAACGGGATTGATACAACTAAAATTTAATTTGCAAACGATTGCATTAGGTTTAAACGGATGCGAAAATTTGTACCACAATATTCATTAAATACACATCTAGAACGGTTATAGAGATATTAACTACATCATTATCCAAATTAATGTTTTTGCTTTGAATCAGGGACATCCGGAGTTAGCTTATGCGGCATGTCATCATAAAATTTCCAGGTAATTATAGATTTTAAATCACACTTATATACAACTAATTAATAATAGCTTTTTCTGGTTTACAATAGTATGACTTCATATGTGCTAGAACTGTATTCATTACGCGTGAAACCTGTCTTTAATAGAAACGTGTTAACAAATAAAATTGTTTGCATATGGTACATTGCCATTCAACAATATGTTTTTGCAAATTTGTTATCTGGTGTGCGAATTATTTTTTCACACTAAAAATACTTTATCCACAAGCAGGTTATTAAGCTTACTAATTATACTGGTGATAGGAGAAAACTTAAAGTTGCATTCATAAATATTGTTCGAAAATGCATGCAAAAGAATACTTATTGTAAATTTGGATTATATAAAATACAGATTTTATAGTGTTAACCTGTGTGGCAAAGAATGGTAACCAATTGTTTGCACTTATTGCAAAAATGGTGGTGTCTGCATTAGATTAATGATGCGTTCCTGTAGATGGTTCTACAGTGATGTCATAGTCAAAAATGGTACCCTTTTTTGGCAAATTTTGGTGTGGTTTGATTGTGCGATAGTGGTGAAGTTCTGAAGTGTTGAGATGATTAAAGGAAACTTAGATATCCCCATGCATATGCTTATATGGGAGTCAAATTTAAGATGACAATATATTATATTATGTAATGTTTTAATAAATAACTAATTAATTGATGTAATTAAATTGACTCTTAATCATCTAAGCATCCCAAGCCAATAGCAGTACCTTAGGATTGTCGGTGATAGATTTATCTTAAAATACTCCGCATTGCAATATAGTACTTAATCAATGTTAATGCAAGATTTATGCAAATATTTGAGATTGTGGCAAATAAGAATTTAATTTGCAAACGATTGCATTAGGTTTAATGAATTAATCTAGTTATGTATTAGATTAGTTTTAAAAGATTAAATAAATTAGCAGTAGAATTTGCCTATCCGGTGGTCCTGGGGAAGGATGCCGGGGGCCCGACGGTCCAGATCAGGGTGCCGTGAGCACGATCCATGACTACGTAAGCCTAAAAATGTTTAGTTGAAGAAAACTATTGTGCATATTTAAGATGACAATGTTATTTATTACTGTTACCAGATGTGCGATTATTTTTTTGCAAGTGCGGTTGGCTGTTGTGGGGTAGAGGGTATAGCACCCTAATCGGGGTGTAGAGTGCGAGATCCATGCCTGGAGCTAAAAATACTTAGTTGAAGAAAACTATTGTGCAGATTTAAGATGACAATGTTATTTAATACTGTCTGATACATGACTCTTTATGGGAGTCCCTCTTTATGGGAATTAACATTGAGTTGTGACGTCAGAGACTGTTCCAGCCTACAGTCTCGTTAAAAATGTGGAGTTAGCTGAAGAATTTTCGTATGAAACATGATGAAATGTCATCACTAACCTCAAAGTAAGTCTCGCAGCAAATATGATAAAGTATATCACTTATCGTTGAAATTAGATTAACAAGCAAAATATTATAACAAGTAGTATTGAGAAATGGGGGCATCTGGATATCTGTACCATCACCTCCACCTGTATCTCCACCTCCACCTCCACCTCCACCTCCACCTCCACCTCCACCTCCACCTCCATCTCCACCTCCACCTCCACCTCCACCTCCACCTCCACCTCCACCTCCACCTCCACCTCCACCTCCACCTCCACCTCCACCTCCACCTCCACCTCCACCTCCACCTCCACCTCCACCTCCACCTCCACCCCTCCACCTCCACCTCCACCTCCACCTCCACCTCCACCTCCACCTCCACCTCCACCTCCACCTCCACCTCCACCTCCACCTCCACCTCCACCTCCACCTCCACCTCCACCTCCACCTCCACCTCCACCTCCACCTCCACCTCCACCTCCACCTCCATCTCCACCTTCACCTCCACCTCCACCTCCACCACCACCTCCGCCTCCACCTCCACCTCCATCCTCCACCTCCACCTCCACCTCCACCTCCACCTCCACCTCCACCTCCACCTCCCTCATCTCCACCTCCACCTCCACCTCCACCGTTACGCCTTTACCTCCACCTCCACCTCCACCTTTACCTCTACCACCACCTCCAACTCCACCTGCGCCTTCACCTCCACCTCCACCTCCACCTCCACCTCCACCTCTACCACCACCTCCACCTCTACCTCTACCTCTACCTCTACCTCTACCTCTACCTCTACCTCCACCCCCGCCTCCACCTCCACCTTCACTACAACCTCAACCTCCATCTCCACCTCCATTTCCACCTCAACCTCCACCTCCACCTCCACTTTCAGCTCTAACTGCACCAACACCTCCACAATTGTGGTAGTTCGTTTTTCATTCACCTAGTTTCTGTTTCTATTCAAACCTCATCCTGTATCTTTACCTCGTTACCATAGTACGCGCAATCATAACATTTCTTTCAAATCCATTTTTCTAAAACGAAAATTTATTCAATAACTTAAATAGTCAATAACTTGTTTTAGGTATCCGTTAATTTGTTAAATATTTCGATAACGTATAATTGCTTTCTCTTGTATTTCCCATTTAAAGACTTGTCAAAATAATATACGCTACTATTATTTAATAGCGAGTTTTCCAGTTGGCTATTCGCGCTTCGATAACGCAAGGTTTGCAGTTCGAACTCTTGCTATTCGATCTCATTTTTGAATTTGATTCTTCAGCTTGTGCGTTGAAATATTTTCTACATTTTTCGTCAGAGTACTTCAAAAGCAATGCACGTTTTTTTGTTCGACAAGTAGTAAGTATCTTGCGTGTATTAGTGAGTTTTCCCGCGCTTACCTATTCTAATCAGATTCTCTTTTTAGCTCTTAGCTGGAGACCAAATGGGTTGTTTCTTTATGTAGACCAACTGCTTTTGTCTATAGACTAACTGCTTTTGTACGTAAACCGCTGCTGCAGTTACGGTGACAGGGTGAATAAATCCTGACTACCATGGCGTTACTGTGCTGACCCACCCTCGACGGGTTGCAAGCTAAGTATCCAGACTCATACAGATATACAACTTGTTTTCTTTTGTGTATATCAAGGGAATATTACTTACCAGCGTTTGGTGTAGTTACGTGATGAGAAACGTGACAATGTAGGACTATTGTTTGTTGCTGCGAATCGATATTATCGCTCTTTATGTAGACCAACTACTTTTGTCTATAGATCAAATGCTTTTGTCCGTAGACCGGTGCTGCAGATACGGTGACATGAATGGATCCTGACTACCATAGCGTTGCTGTGCTAACCCACCCTTGACGTCTTGCAAGCGCAGATAAGCAATGATATAACGACCGGTGATAAAGAAATAAACTAATTTCAAGTTTAACCTTTCACCAAGTATAGATTCAAACCTACAGAACTTGTGCCAATGGAAAATAACTATCAAATGACTACAATTTATTAAGTTTTATATTTGATGCAAGTTCAAATAACTTGTTATTTATTAAAATTATATTTATACTAACAGAAAATAAATTCTAACGTGAATTAAAAAGTATTCTATAAATATGTGTTAATACAAAACGCAACATAAAAATAACTCATACTATAAACTACAAAATCATCTTGTTTGAAAGTTACAGTTTGTAAAAATAAACTGCATAAAGATAAGTCAGAGAGAATCATTTTTTAAGTATGTAAAGAAAAAAAGGGGGAAAGACATAGAGAGGCAATTTAAAAGCTGGAACATGACCAATACAAAACTGGTATGTTAAACTGCCCCGGGATAAATTTGAAAAAATATATAAGACGTTAAGAATACATATTTTTTTAAAGAATGCATAAGGAAAGTATCAACACATGTTCTTGAAGTATACAAAAAAATTTATTTAAAGGTGTAAATATTACTAACGAGTAGTGTAATAACTACGCGTATCAGACGTCCATAAGGGAAACACAAATAGAGAAAGTCAATATCAGTAAGGTCAAAATCTGGAAAATCAAGAGAAATATGTTAGACTACTCAACAGTTTAAAAATTTACAAACATATATTTCTTTGTGCTAACAGTGAGGTATAATAATTATTATTAATTGAACCAGTAAATTTTTTTACTGAATAGTGGGATTTTCCAAATGCGAGGAAACACATCGATTAGGTAAACAATTTAAATTTCTAATTTTAGGAAATTTTAGATCAGGTTAAGATATTTGTAAAAAACAAATATTTATCTTTGATAAGGTATATTAGGTAGGTTAGGAGTATAACAAAAATTAATTTTAGTCAACTCTAGTGTAGGGTTTTAAATCTTTGATGTACTAATTATTTGTTTTGAAACTATCAGGATTTAATAAATTGTAAACTAAATTTGATATTTTTGTGTTTACAGTACATAAAATATACTTCGGGGCAAGTTTTAAGAAAAAACATCTGCTGCATTAGATAAAACTTTGTTTGTCTTCCATACCGTATTACCAAGATTAAATGATATTTGTCTACGACGAAGATTATATCTATTAGACATTTTTGTATGAGCAGAATGAAGTTTAGATCTAACTTCTTTAAATATGTCAAAAAGATTCTGTTGAAAGGTAAAATAAGTTAATCTATTACCACATATTGTATAAATATATTTTGAGGGTTTGTATGATGAGTATAAAATTCTCCAGAAATAGAAACATGTCCGAAAATTAAAAAATTTGGAGAGAAACCACTGACTTCATGTTTTGCTAAATTTATTGCATATTGAATTTTTACTAAGTTTTGATTCCAAGTCTCTCTAATTGCAGTGCCTATTGTTTTGTTTATTCTTTCAACAAAGTTACATTGGAGAGAATATACTGCAGTATACCAAAGTTTTTTAATGTTGTAATTTCTACACATATTTTTAAATACATTTCCAGACAATTGTGGACCATTATCACATATAAGAAAACGTGGAACACCATATATTAAAAATACTTTTTCTTCTACAAATTTTTCAATATGGTGTGCCTGATCATTGCGTAAGGAATAAAGTAGAGTGAATTTTGAAAACCAGTCACTTACAACCAATAGCCATTTATAACCTTGTTTTGATTGGGGATAAGGTCCAATTAAATCCAAAGCTATTGTATGAAAAGGAAAATATACATTTTTCTCTTTTCCCATAACACCTAGTGGTACTTGATTTGAATGTTTTTAAGTTCCACATACAAGACAATTTTTGCAATATTTTAAAATATCTAATTCGATTTTGACCAATAATAGTATTTTGTACTCTGACAAGTGTTTTGCAGTTTCAAAATGACCTGCTGTCGGAGGATTGTGACAGTCAGCAATAATATCAAGTCGTTGCTTTTGGGTACTAAAATTTTCCATTCAGATATATTTGAAGTAAAAGAAATTTTGAAGGTACAATTTTGTAAATTAAATTATTTTCTAATTTCCACTGTGGATAACTATTGGCTGATTTTTAGATTTTATCTTTTAATGAGATGTAATAAGTATCATCATCATCTGATACAATTTCTAAGATATTTAGATTTGGAGTTTGTTCCTGAACAGCTGTACTTAAAGAATCAGGAATTATGTGAAGTTTACCTTTCCTATGAATTAATTCGAAAGTGTGTTGATGTAATCGTGTAGATATCTTGCAAGTTTTCTTGGAGGATTTTGTATATTACACAACCAAAGTAAACTATAATGATCAGTAATCACCCAAAATTTTATTTCTTCAATCGAAGGACGGAATCGTTATATAGAGAAAATAACGGCTAAACATTCGCGTTCACTAACTGAATAATTACGTTTTGAACGAGATAAAGATCTACTAGCATACGATATGATCCTATCAACAAGGTCAATATTTTGTAAAAGAACGCCACCGAGACCTGTGTTCGATGCGTCTATTTCTATAGTAAATAATTGTGTAAAATCGGACTGACATAGGGTTCTGAGACTAGAATTTCTTTAATTTTTAAAAAAGATTCTTCTGCTTATGCAGTTCAATCAATAAGTTTTTCTTTTTCTTTTTACATTTCAAGATATCATAAATCGGTGACATTAAAGAGGAAAATGACTCTATGAAGCGTCTATACCAAGAATACATACCAACAAAACGTTTTGTCAGCAGCAGTTTGTGGTCTGGGATAATTTAGCATAACAGAAATTTGGTCTGGGTCGGTACGTAAAGTATTCGATCTAACAATATATCCGAGAAATTTTAGTGATTTTTTAAAATATTCGCTTTTTTTTAAATTTATACTGAGGTTAGCCTCTTCTAGACGATCACATGCAGTTTCTAATAATTTTATATGTACCGAAAATGTGGAAAATACGACTATGATATCATTAAGATAACAGAATATATTAGGTTCCAGTTCTGCACCAAAGATAGTATCGGCAAGGCGTTGTTTTGTTTGAGTAGCCTTTTTCAAACCAGATGGAACTGTAACGAAGCGCAATTGACGGCTGCCAATAACACTGAAAGATGTTTTGTCCTTTGACTTTTCTGTTAATAATATTTGTCAAAAACTATGTCGAAGATCTAGAGATGACATATAGGTAGCGTTTCGAAACAAGTTTAAAATTTTATCTACATTTAGCATTTGATAACTATCATGGGTGGTTAATTCATTTAAACCTCTACCATCAAAACAAACTCTGTGGTCACCAGATGGTTCTTTTAACAAGAACAATCAGTGAACACTAAGGATTTGTACATTTTTCAATAACGTTTAAAGATAACATTTCATCTAATTTTTCATTTAAAATTTTAAACATGTAAGGAGACATTGGATAGGGACTTTCTCTAATTGGGTTGTGATTTCCAGTGTCGATATTCATAAAAATTTTATTTGTGCGAACATTGTACAAAGTTTATTATTTAATTTAAAACTTTTGTTAAATCATAATTATCGATTAAAAGTATTTGTGAATTTGATTTCTAAATTTAATGTAAAGTCAAATTTCTTTGCGAAATCTGTACCAAAAGTAAATGTATGAGGTAATTTAGGAACTATTAAACATGTAATGAAACGGCAAACTTTATTAATAAAAATATTTAAATCCAATGTACCATCAACTTTTTCTGGGGTGCCATCGGCAGAAAATAATTTGTGTTTAATTAAAATGGAAATTTTTTAATCTAATTATAGGAATACCAAGTGAACCTATAACAGAAACGCTACTTCCAGTATCAAACAGTGCTGTGATATTTGTATCTATTAATTTAACTTTTATTTATGGTCTGTTATCGGACGGTGTAATTTCAAAATTATAGGGTTGAATGTACAACTTTGTAGGTTTATAAAAAATTTTAACCGTGTTTAACCAAGTTAACCAGTCACTTTTATTTTTAACTTTATAATTTGTAGTTAAATTTTTCTTAATTCTATGCATTTTGTAGCCTGTAGAGCATAAGTACAAGGTCCACACTTTTCCTGTACCTCATATTTAGTTTTTGAACATTTAGGGCAGGTTTTTATTGTTACCTGTGGAAAACCGCATCTATACCAAAAAAATTTTTCTCTTTTTTGCAATTGGGGTATGCATGACCTTGCTGTTTGCAGTTAAAGCAAATTAGATAAAGGGTATAAAATTTTTTGTAAAATATTGTGTTTTATGTACTTGAGGTAGATTTTTATGTGAATTTGTATTTCCTGAAATTCATTTTGCATATGGGAATAAGAAACACAATCACTATTTATATTGTTATTTGTTGCATTTACTTGAAATGTTGAGGCATTTAAATTTTTATTGTAGTAGGTATTTCTTGGGTGAATATTATTTGATTTGTATGTAGGCTGAAAATTAGTATTTCTATGAGATAAATAATTTATCCAATGTATTGGTTGTATATTATGATAAGATCTTTGTTTGTTTAATTGATTAGAAAAGGTATTTTTATTTTCGATAAATGTGTAAGTTTTTGGTTGTGTAACGGTATTATATGAAATTGCTAAATTTTTTTTATCTAAACGACTCTTCTAACCTTTGTACGTTTACTATTAATTCATCAATTGAATAGAAAAATGAGTAAGCGGAGTTATAAAATCTGGAGGTAAATTTTAAACAATAATATTTATTCTTGTTGATTCTAATAATAATTTTTTTAAACGTCTAAATAAATTTTGCATGTGCATAATGTAAAAAGTTACTGTTTCGTCTTGTTTTTGTTTTCTGGCTTGTACTTCCTCCCACAGTAAATTTCCTGTATTTGGAGGGAAAAAATCTCGTCTTAAATGTTCAACAGAAGAATCCCAATTATTTATTATATGTTAGTAGATGCATATTAAGAGAACTGGTGCAATTTTTGCCCTTTGCGTTCATATCTAACCTAGGTGAGAATTTTCTTTGACCAGCCATATGCACATAATCCATAATTTTCCGGGCAATCCAAATATGTTTTTGCTCATTGCATTCATATCTAACCCAGATAAGTTTTCTTCGACTAACCATAATAACTTGATACAAAATCTTTCAGGCAATTTAAATCCGCTAAAATTTTTCAAATCGGGCCACCCGTTACAAAGTAATACCCCTGATTTTAGGAAGTTACCCGAAATCGTCTTAGGGTATGACACATAAGCTTGGTCTACATTTTTCTGGGAAACCCAAATCTTTAAGAAATCTTAAAATAAAACCAACTCTTATAGGTGCTATAGACAACCAATTATACATAGATTTCTCTCAATACATTAAAATTCAATGTAGGTTTATGTAAACCAATACAAACCTTTTGAAGGGAAACATAATAAAACGCATAGACTAGGTTTAGAAAATTTATTAACTGTAATAATTACAAGCGATTCTCGTTCTTAGTCAACCAAGATTTTGCAGATTACAAAGACAACACGATATTGGCAGTCCAGCAAACACCACGGGGAGGTAACACGTACACTCTGTTCAGCAGGATAGAAGGGGAAGGATTCGGAAGGCGGGAAGGTGAGGAAAAAAACTTAAAACTACAACTATAATAATATATATGATATGATATATGATATGATATGATACACGAAAACTTAAAACTACCTAAAATCTAATTTTCGATGCCCCCCATGCATAGGATAGTTTAATACGTTTATTACTAATTTTTGCTGATGTTGGGATACAAATAAGTAAAACAAACCTTATCAAAGAATATTATATTCTTAATGAAATATTTACATGTATTGATAACATCTATAAACCGCTGTATTAACCAGAGTCTGGTGAATCTGAGATAGTCAAATCTCTCAACATCTGCGTAAGCAATCGTCTCGCAGTTGCCTCTTCTAAGTGCTGGATGGAGTGATATTTAATAATTTCCAACTCTGTCAAGTAATTTAAATTGCTGCAATCATGAAACAATGAAATACTCGCACGTTTCTCCTCCTCTAATAACGTTTGAACCCTTTCTTCGTCAGTCGTATTTGCACATACATTTTTCATATCACCTACAAATTTTTCGTAAAATTCTGGAAAGTTTTTACATCTCAATTCCATTTTATAACAGATTAATTCTTGCAAATTTAATAGCTTAGTGCACTTGTACTCAGTTAACACAATAACATTCCGATCTTTCGTAATTTCCATATTATATAAATTTTCTTCTTGAAATTTATTCGCCACCCATACACTTCTATTAGATGTGTCGGCAATTAGTTTTAATTTGAATTCACGATCCAGTTGTAATTCTAACACATCTCCGCCAGAAAAACCATTCAATCTTACGTTTGCTGCTTCTTGGATTAATTGGATAATTTGAAATTCTAATTGAAAATTGCAAAACTCTCTCCATTTAAAGTAGTCCATTTTTATAGCATAATTTTGGCACATTCTACTATTGCAAGTAATTATACGACTGATTGCAGACCACCATATAAATCAAAACCAACTTCCACGTTATTGTGGTGAAAATTTGATGTAAATTCACCTAGCGCATAGGTGGTCTTACCTACAAGTTTGTCAATACTTAATGGCACTCTTACATCTCTTGTAAGGTCAACATCAGAAAAATTCATCTTTAACTTGTAATTTTGATCAACTTGACGATTTCTTGACAACTAATGCTCTGGAGCATGGCTCCTTCATCTTTTATGCTGACGACCAATTGCGCGCAGTTCCTTATTATGTTAATTGGTGTTATATGCAAGTCTTGACGGGAAACGTGACGTTTATAATTGTTTTATAGTGGCTTTTACCTGTTTACGTTCCAGTAGTATGATCTACAAATTAGTCTAGAATTTTCTCATAGATCTAATGGATTTTAATTCCCAACGTAGATGAAAAAATTTAATTTCTATATGAAACTGTAATAATAATAATAAAAATAATAATGTACTAACTCATACACGAACGGTCTATTACCAATATACATGTTTTCGTAGAATTTTATATAATAAAACTAAGTAATCAAAAATTTATTAAACTTAAATACATACTATAATACATTCTAAATAAGTAAAACATTTTATTGAGCGCATGCTAAATGGTTCTCCATTTGCATAAAATAATGACCAAATCCTCCATGAACCATTCTTAACGTTTTCAAATTCGACACATTAAATTCTTCAATATATTCAACATGGTTGTGCTGTAAATATCTGGATAGGAAATTTCGTTCTTGTGCATCCTTCACATACCCTGTGGCATGCGATAGAATTATCTCTTCTAAATATGAAGTTAAGTGCAGTGACGACAGTCCACTGATCGACTGGTTTTCCCAACTAAGTCCATGCAGTTTTTTCTGAAGCCATGCGCAATGTTTTCTTGAATTTTTTGTTCAAGTGGGTGGACTCCAACAGCAGAGCCAATAGTTCGTGCCACAATTTATTATTTTCCACATCCAAAATTGCTACTTCCTTTATAAAGAACTGACTGCTTTTGAATTGGAAGCCTTGAATAGCCAGGATGTATGCCATGAGGGTGCGTTCTTGGTAAATTTTCAAATAATCAAACTTGCGAAAACTCCATCAATATATACTAAAGCAAGTCTGTTTTCTTAATACAGCTTCTCCCCCTAGCAAGCCATGCAACAAGTAGTTCCTATTCATGCTTTCATTTCCGTAAAACTTTATTCACTAGGTACGTGTCGGGTGCCGCTGTGGTCTGAATTTCTTAAACGTAGAAACATCCTTGAATTGGTTGCCCATTTAAATCTTTTAAGAGATAGATTATCGGCCTCGTTTGTTGCACTTTAACAATTTTGAACAGTTCTATACTCCAGTTTGGATGAAATCCTCAGTCAAATACTGCTTTATTTTTTGATATACGTACAATTTCTATTTTTCCAATGTAATGTAATTTCTTTCGGCTTGTATCATTTCTACCGCTGTTTTGGAGTTTTATTCTTTTTGGGTGCTCTTCCGCTTTTATCGGGTATATTTTAATACTCCAATCATAATCCTGCATAACCTTAGGCAAAATATCCAACCATCTATTACTGCCTTGCAAGTAAAATCTTCTGTACAACTTGTGTTTGAGTGTCTTGATCAACCTCTCTGCCATGCTTGTCGTAATTGCAGAAAAAGTAGAGTAATGATTAATTTTGTATTTTTGCATCAGTTTCTTAAACGTACGGTAGTAGCACTCAATCCCTTCATCTGTTTGTAGATTGATTTTTGTGGTAATATTCTTTTTATCCTGGAGGAGTTTTACCACTATTTTCTTCATTGCCCTTGTAACTTCAGGTGCAGTCTTGTCTTTTTAATGGTTCCGCCAATGCATATTTTGTGATCAGTCTACTGCAACTAGAATATATCTGTAACCATTGTTCACACGAGAGTAAGGCTGAAATTCGCAGAAATCTACCAGGATTAAATCCCGCTTAACTGGCTTAAGTATTGTATGTCGTCGCACAAAGTTCTTGCGTGCTGGTTTCAATAATTCCTTAACGATGATTACTTTACTCATTTTGCTTAACATTGATGTTACACTAATAGAGCTATCATTATCTAGTTGCACCTTTGACATAAACCGAAGCTTTGGTTTGTAGTATTTGTTTTTTATAGTTTCTGTTACCGCCTCGTAAATCGACGACAATGTGAGACCGAGCTCCTTTTCGTTTGTGTCAGAAGCCGTAGCAAATTGATAAAAAAACTGTATAAACGTTTTAAAATCAGATATAAGCTTCTCCAATTTTTCATCTACATATTGTTTATTAGCTGCATCAGCGGCTTCAACTGCGTGAGCAAGCATTGTGATACGCTGGTTTCTTGCATTGTATACTTTGGATTTACCTCGAGCATCATCACAACTTTTAGACAGGAAGAAAAGATTTGATTCACGAGCTTGAATACAAATTTTTTATTAACACAAATACTATCATCTTTCGGCTTCGATACATTGATAAGTCGTTTCTGCTCCATGTCGTATCCCTCACCGTCTGCAGTTATTATAAAACCACATCCAGGAGGCCTTCGCTGACCAAATTGCAAGTACTTACGTTCAGAACTTTCAAAGTGATTCATAGACATTTTAAAACTGTGTAATTATTTACTGAGCTTACTGTATTATACCTTCTTCTCTCAACTCTTCTATTATGGATACCATCTCGTTAGTGTTCTCTTCGCTAGTATTTCCAGCTAGGTTGGATGTGATCAGCAATTTTAACCGGTCGATTTATTCATGTATACTGTTCCAGTAGACATATTGCGCGCGATTATAGTTTAGACTTTTATAAATTTGAGTGGGTAGAGCTAATCCTTCTTTCTTCCTGGAGGATCATTTCGAACTCCTTTAAAATTTCATTAGATTAGATTAGATAGATAGATGATTGCAGAATATTTTGAATTTGAACAACTGTAAATAGTTTATAGTAACAACAGTTTGATTTAATTGCACACCTAGTGTAAAGTATGTAATTAGTTTGGAGTAACTGTCGGCGCTTACTAGTTTGGTTTACTATTAAAAACTATGGAACTAGAAGAAGAAGTTGATGTACAGCAGGAGTTGGGATGCACTGCCGAATGGTAAACGAGAGAAGACCTCTTGGTAGTTTGGTTGCAGCTTGCTGTTGGAGAAGGTAATCCAGGTTGGAATTGTTCGCGCATGCAGAAGTCATGGGGAAGAATGGTAGCAGGATCCGTGTGTAAATATGAACCTCAGGTAACTGTGCCTTATCAATGTATGTTGTTAATATGAAAATGATAACTTTGTGGATTGGGAGTGTGATTTTATATTAACTTAAAGGACAAAAAAGAGAGAGTTTTTTGACTGAACATTTTAATTAGAGTTCTTTTTATTTTTTTATTTGAATTTGTGTATAGGTTCAGGTTCAGGTGTATGAAATATTTGATATTATGTACGAAATAAGAAGGTCTGTTTAAATATTTGAGTGCAAAGTTGGCACTAAAGGTCAATGTTTTACTATGAGTTCGTATTGAAAAAGAGATAGAGTAAGAAATGTGTTGAAGCCCTATTACTTGTTTTTAATGAATACAAAATATGTTATCTTGTGTAAATATTGAGCTAGAAATGGTACTGTACAAGGGGGTATTACATGGGGGATGTAAATAACTTGTAAAATGAGGTGTGAAGGAACAGTCTAATTTGATTTGGTTTGTATATTCTTTTTAATTGGAGTGTACATAAATGGTATGTATTTATAGTAGCAGGATTTTTAGTGTAGATAGTTTATTTCAGGAAAGTGAGCAGAGCAGCCGTGGAAAATTTGATAAGTAGAGGTTTTAAACAAGGAGGTCGTAGCAATTAATAGGCACCACGAACGACATGCACTACTTTTTGACTTTAACCTGCACGAGACCTTCTCAGTACAAAATCATTTATTTGTTATTGTCAGAGATTCTCGCGCCTGCAGACATTGAGAATAATGCGCGTTTCTGATTTATACCTCTTGGTTTGATTGGACTAGTGATTTGCAAATTTAAAGCTTTGTTTATTGCATACACTGTTTCGCTTCAAAGCGACTTTTGACTTAACAGAACGTGCGGGTCTTAGTAGTGTTTTAGTTTTTGTCCTGATGAAGTTCCTTACAACAGCAAACAAAAGTCGACTTTGTTACTTACTATTATGACTGGGACCAATCGATGAGCACGAACTATTATTAATCAGTTTCTGTTTTAATTTTTTATTAATTCGTACGCTATAACTTTATTTTTACGAAATAAACATTTCCTATTTGCTGAACTTCTAAATTGTTTCTTGACAAAATTAAGGAGATTTTGTGTAAGGGTGTTCTGTATATCCGCCGCACAAACTTTGGATCTTCTCCACTTAGAGCCGAGTAATAATTATGTTGCGAATACACTATCATAGATCGAGCAAGTGAAAGAAAACGGGTTCTTAGAGCAGATTCAATAAAAAATATTTTTTACATCACCCAGCAATCCAATAAAATTAGAAGCACTTGTTTCGTACGTGTGTGCAATTTGTGCTTGTTACCTTACTGAAGAAGTAGTCTAACTAAAGTATTTTTCTGTGCTTTAAGAATCCTTAGACAAATCTATACTCTAGTTTTCAAAACGATGCGGTAATAGGTTTCTTCGTGCACAAGTCCGCATTGAAATACTTTTATTACGAGCGAGGGAGAGGATTTCCATAAGTATGTTCAAGTACCTTTCCAAAAGGATAATACACAGAATTTAAATAAGCACTAAAAGGAAAATCATCCTTTCTTTTAAACAGATATGATTATAAACCTCATTATACTTTCAATTATTCCTTACCTTTCAGATACGCCGTGCTTCGTGAACGTTTGTTTCTATAAATTAGCAAGAAGCTTTCGTAAATGGAACAATGGGTATTTAAGTTGTTAATTCGCGCTGCTCGTGCATTTGATAGCAAAACTGAAATAAATACTGCAGCATTCGAATACATTATGGATGAACAAATTTAGTTTTATGTACTTTAGTTGAAGACATACTAAGTTTGTTTCTCTAAATACGTAATGTTAAATTATGTTTCTCAAGTATGTACTTCCGTTGTATTACTTTTGCTTAATTATTAAATAGGATTCATCGATTAAGTAAGAACACTATTTACCTACTTAAATAAATTCTGTAAATGCTCAAAATGATGTAAATGTTATAGGCAACTTTACAAAAATTATATGTGATCATACTAATGACTTCTACTAAAATAACTATTCGTGTTCTATCTTTTCTCTATCTTACTCTCTCGTTTCCTCACCTTCAAGGGGTTGGTTTAACGCTGCTTCACAATCGCCCTCAGTTCTAAGCCAACTCTTAGGATCAATGCATGTGGCATTTTAAATGCAGATTTTTTCAAGACATGAATCACTACTGGAAACTTAATATTATAGTAATTTGGGATATGTTTTTTGCATGGTATAGAAAATATTAGGGATAGACTCGGGCTGGGCTTTCAGGCCGGCCCGGCCCGGGCCCGGCCTGATTTCGGGCTTGAATCCGGGGCAGGCCGTTGACTACTTTATTCGGGCCGGGCCCGGACCGGGCTTATCTTTTTTTGGGCCGGGCCGGGTCAAACGATTTCGAACTTTTGGAGCCGAATAACGCACGAGTGGATATTCCACCGTCGTTTCACTTCTATCTCACATTGAGTAAGTAAACGTTCTTAATTATTTTTTCACGAAGTGTCTTCATGAACCCATTAATAATCAGTTTTTCGTCTTGCTTAGTGTAAACGAGACGTGATATTATAACTCACTTCTTATCCCAAATATTTTTTTCTAGTCCTATTTAATGTTCCTGATGTTGTACTTTAGACAAGTTAAAAATGAATTCGTATTTGTAGTCCATGTAGTTTTATGGGTTTGGTTTATAGTTTTTACTTTTCAAGTTAAAAATGCCCAGGAACATCAAACTAGATGATTTATTCATAATTCAAATTTACACAATTTATATTATGCATATGTACATATACCTCAAATTTCAATCATGCGGCGAACGTCGATATTATCAATCGCGTGTATAGTCTATGTCTACCGCCTAAAACACTAGAGAGTTATTGCAACGCTCATTTTACCAATTTTTTAATAAAGTTTTCCCTTATTTGACTACACATGCGCAATTAACACACCTTTAATGTTTGTACTTAATTAAAGTGCAGATTTATACCAATTGCCTAACGTACAAACTTACATTTAATTGTCTGCTTTCTGTATAAATATTGTGAAATTAAATGGCTTTTTGTAGTGTTGTTTCCGTAATTAAATTTAGAGATATAATGTCCAAGTTTATAACACAAAAAGGATATAAAACGTCAACTCTCTAAATACGAGGATGCTGTTTTGTAATGGTTTCCTCGAAGTAAGGTGTAAAAATCCTTTTAAAAAGTAAACTCGAAGAGCATTCCGTGAAAACATATTGACAACACACAAATGTTATCAAATCAGTGTGAAATGAAAGACTCAAATAATAAAAAAAAAGCTTCAT
Source organism: Platerodrilus igneus (assembly GCA_036346225.1). Classification (NCBI taxonomy): domain Eukaryota; kingdom Metazoa; phylum Arthropoda; class Insecta; order Coleoptera; family Lycidae; genus Platerodrilus; species Platerodrilus igneus. Next base: position 1,044,601 of record JARFIW010001190.1, read on the forward strand.
CTTTGTGCGAATACAATTTTATTAATTTTTTCCAATGTAGTTAAACATGTATTATAGGTCACCTTATCACAAAAGATATTAATTCTTTATTCATTTTTAAAACATAACTTACAGATATAGAATACTAAACATAAATGTGAAAATAAAGAGTAAAGGAAAAAACACTTGCAATAACACTTCTTTAAATTAGATGCAGACTTTTAATAAAGGATACTTTATTTGAATATTTTTTTAATAAAATCTACTTGGAATGAGTTTGCAATAACTGTCTAATATCAAGTAGGTAATTTTAGTAAAATTCTTTGAAGTAGAAACGAGAAGATAAAGCAAATTTATGATAAGGTTATAAGGTACATTAAGCGCACACTCGATTTACATAAAAGTCCAATCGATGTCAATGCGTTTTAGCAACAAATTTCTATTGTCAATTTATTGTAGGATTTACTGTCGATCATTTTTCAAAAATTGCCTGTAGGTTTACTCATTCCATAAAATCATACGCACGTTTTATATTTTTATATGCGCAAATTTTGCAGCCACATGTTGTCTTTAATAGCTTTCGTAGTTTAAATTTATAGTTTTATATATATACAAGTTAAAAATGTGGTAAGGTTCTTTAAAAACACCGCGTATCTGCACTAAATTGGTAGTTTGCCGTAAAACTGGATGTACCCATTCCTTATAATCCCTCGTACATTTTGTACATAATATTTTTAGTGCAGATGCAAGTCTGTGTAGAAAACAGTTGGCTTTTATGGTAATTGTACTTTCTAGGAATTGTTTATTGTAGTTTCTTAGATTTTTAAAAATTTTGATCAGGTCTCCCAGTCTCAGTTCGCCGATGACAACTTTATACTCAAGAGCGCCTTTATTTGAATTTAATAATAACACTTATTTCTAGCATAGTATATAGACTACCGAGTATAACAAATATATAACAAATAAAATAATATTTATCTACTTGATATATGATAGTGTTGTTTGATATAATAACTATCATGTCAGACTTTGATAACGACGATAGCGTGAAGAGACCTAATTATAATCCCAATGAAAGTGGTAAGTGCTGCTGATAGTCAAACAAACCTACGTTTTGATATGACAACTGGGTCGACATCCCGCAGCAAATTTAAACAATTTTTTGACTTTGGTGTTATTTCAAAGAATACAAATGCGTTTTGTGTGTTGTGTAAAAAGAAAAAGGTAGGGTGGAATTCAAAATTAAATATTCACGCACCATCAATTTAAAACCTTATTTAAAATCAGTTCATGAAAGCTAATAAAAATTTTTATTTGCAAATGCTGACTAAATCGAACCCAGTAAAGACCCATTTTATAAGCAGAAGACTCTAAAGGAGATGTACCAGTCAAAGGTAAGCATAATATTTACTGATTCTTATAATTAAGAATTTAAAATTTCAACATAAGGTGTTTGTGTATAGACAAACTATAGATATAAATTACCTTCAAAAGTTAAGACTAAACTTTACATCGACATCAATGAAGAAGAAAAAATTACTTTATCATAAACAGTTTATTGGGGTTAATTACATATTTTATTCTTTGCAAATTAACCGTAGGCATAGACTTTTTATTGCTTGAAAAATTTAGGAAAGTAATTTTTGTTGGCATATATGCCAAAAGTAATATATGTGCTCACACGTATTTAATAACACAAATTTAGAATAAAAGCAAAAGCTGTTATAGCTTCTCCGAGGTGTCCAACCCTCCAGGTCTCAGGTAGATAATAGTATTTCTTCCATATAACGTCACTGGGATTATAATTCAGGTGATGGTACTATGTTTGTTCGTTAAACTTTCTCAATTGTATTTAAACGAAAGTGAAAGTTTACCTCACTAAAATGCCAAATAGGTACCTTACCTACACCAGTTTGTACCTATCGCTCACGCTATTCAACCCTCAGAAAGTGATTTACTACTTATTCTAATTTACTTGCTTGAGCAGTTTCCAGTTTGCTTTAAAGAACTCTTATTAAAAAAAAAGCTAAAAACTTTTATATTGATTTTGATTAAGTTTTGTTAGGGGTTTCCCTGTCAATCCTCAAATAAAATTTCAGACCTTTCAAAATTATATCTTGGAACTCTTCGAAACTTTTTGCAGAATTATACAAGATGATTTAGATGAATTTGAATACCATTAAATCTAAAACCTAAAAAATTCCCACTTAAAACTGATTCAAAATGCGAATTTGTAGAGATTCATCACCAATAGCAACAATGCTTTAAATATATTTGTTATATATCCATTGGTTTATATTAGATTAAATAAACATCATTAGAGTTACAATTTTTATTTTGGCTGCCACTACAATTCATTGCGAAATAGTTACTTGTTGAACACAACTAGTTTTCATTTCCAGTAGGGCTTCGGGCCAGGCCGGTCACTTTTTTGCGTCGGGTCGGGCGGGTTTATTAAAAGCCCGGCCCGGCCCGGCCCAAGTCTATCGCTAAAAAAATAGCATTACTACTAATTGGCTTTACAAAGCTTGAGCTCACTGTTACTATTTAGTTAAAAAAAAATGAAGTGTTAAGTTCCTTTATAATTTATTAGTTTAAGGGCGAAAATCGTTAAGTGATATTTAAAAAGACCAGATTTCCAGTCCAATCTTTCTTGAACTAGCATTTGAATTTTCAGTGAATTTCTACCAATTAGTTTACAAGTTACTGAAAAGTAATTAATAGAATATTTTGTTTATAAACTTTAATTAAACGCGGCATGCTTTTGTTACCATTTCAAATCTGCTTGAAGGATAGTAGGGAAGCATGATGGAAATTTTCCTAAAACGTAGCATTATTTATTTATATATACGTGCTGGCGTTTATAAGATTATGGGTCTGAATGCCGTGCAAATTTCAGTTAAATCTTAACTAAAATTAACCGGATTGGCGATATTAGGCAAACGAAAAATAACTAAAGTTCGTTAGTAGAATGCCTTAAGAATGTTTATAAATCTATAGTCATCATCATCAGATCTTCAGTTCTGGAACTGGTTAGACGCGAACCCTCATTGTTTCCTAGTTTGATCTAACATACACATTTCCTTAAAATGTGTACAGTCTGCATCTATCACTATCTGTGTGCGAAAGGCCGATCTCGGTCTACCTCTACCTCTCTTTTTCTATCTCTGCTTATGATATATCTCGTACTATTCCCCAAAAATGCCTAAGCACGTATCCTGCCCTTCTATTTCTTTTATTTTTTTCCACTGATATCTTTACTCCTCTACTATTTCTGTAGCCTATTTGTTATTAACTTTGTCTGTCCATGCTATCATCCTCATATATCTGAAGTATAACTTTCCAGAAGGCTTTTGTCTTTTTCTGTCTGCTTTTCCACCTGCCACAATTTCTGTGATATGCTCTACACATATGCTTTGAACGATTCTATTCTTGTTTCTATGTTTGTTGTTTTTGAATATAACCACGGTTCTTTCTGGTTAGATGCAGTTCGGTTCCCTTATATTGTTTTACAATTATATACTGTACTACACCGATATTCTGTGGTATATGAAACGACCCAAGTCGTGGAATTAAATCACGACACGGTCCGCTTGAAAAATGTTAGGCGAGCGTTTTTCACAGAAATACGCCCTCGTTCGAATGAGAGGTAAAATGGAAGTCTCGGTGTGAGTGTTGTCACGCACGCTAAAGCTACCTACCTTGCTTGCAACATCAAGGGTTCGGCAAAACTCAAAACTTCCTGGCCAAGTAGTACCTTGCGTGGAGCATTGAAAATCAAATGTAAGGTATGTGAAGGGGTAAGCAGCCCCTAGCACTTGAGCATCTGTCAAATTAATAGTTTTCCAATATATCCTTTCGCACAACCAACATTAGTTGAAAATATTTCACTACCAACACCTGTAGTTGTTTATAATAATCATCAGATTTAAATGCACTTATTTTTTCGTCATTAGGTTTTCCATCTTGACTGGTTGGACACGTACCTCCACTTATTTATGTTCTGAATTAACCTACACAGTAATTTCCACAACAGCCTATAACATGCACATTTGTTCTAACTAACAGTGGGCGTGGATTCTTTTAGATTTATTTTTAATTGCTTATACCCCAAATACGTAAGAAAACTCAATTTCATCAAAATGTTTATATTGAGCTAAATATAATTCAAATTATTACATTTTGTTTTACAACGTTTACAAATTAGTAACCTGTACTAGAACTAATTCGAATAAACCAGTTATGCAACAATAATTATAAGTACCTACAACTAACATACCCTAGCCTTGCATAAATTTCACTAACTTTCAATGTTTCGCAGCCAACTCACACACCCTTAAAGCTACGAATGATAAAGAAAGTAGTCAACTTATTTGATACTTCCGACTCAATAGCGGTGACGGTTAACTTGTAGAATGTTAATATTAATTATTTAGAATAAAAAATATTTATTATAAGTATATTGTAGGTATAATTAGTAGTATATACAATTAGTTTAGATTTTAATTATTTATTGTTATAATTATTTTAATATATTTTTAATTAATTTGAATTTAAAATCTGTCATTGATATTGTTATCAGTTTAGAAATATTTTGTATAATAATTTAGATATATAATTTATATAATTGATTATATATATTTATATAGATTAATTTAGAATAGATATGAATAATTAAAATTTTGAAGTATTATATAATTGATTATTATTATATTGATATTAATTGATTGACATTAATTATTATATATCATTAATAATATGAATTAAAATATTAATCAAGTATAATAATTTAATATTAATATCTGAATGATATATCAGATTGATATAATATTATAATAATAGATATTATAATATAAATTCTAATTAACATTATAATAATATATTGAATGATGTTAAGTATGAATATATAAGTATAAGTATATCAATTAACTTGATAATTGATTTAAATTTTAAAATTATTATATGTAATTCTATGAATTAAATTATAGTAATTATTCAATAATTATTAATTAATTGATTTAAATATATTATGTATATACTTCTGTAATTACTAATGTTATCAATGTAAATTATGATTATTAGTAATTATTATATATATTTAATTTAGTTTATGTATAGAATTAGTAAATATAATTCAATGTACTAGTCTATACGATTATTAGATTATAATAATATACTATTCTAAAATTTAGTTGAATGCTAAGATTTAATATTACTATTCAATTATAAGATTACTATATAATTTTTAATTTTAGTTTAGATATTATAATTTAATGATAATATAATCATAATGTAATTTACTTTAATATTAAGTTTAACAATGTAATAGCATTTTATAGATAGTAACATAATATTTTAATATTGTTCAAATTAATTAAATTTAATTAAAAATTAATAATTAAAATTATTTTTAAAAATAATATAATTATGCAGTTCAAAATATTTAAAATTTAACAATAATTAAATTTTAAATAAATATTATAAATATAATTAAAAATTAATATATATAGAAATTTCTTTAAAAAATATCAATTAATATGTTTCTTAAAATTTAAATTTACAAGTTTTATTAAAAATTTTTAAACAATATTTTTAAATTAATTGTTAAATTTAAATTTAATTAATTTAAAATAAATTTTAATTTAATAAATATAATAAATTTTAAATATGTCAAAATTTTAAGAATTATAAATTATTTTCAATTCATTCGAAAATTAATAATATAAATATTAAATTTTTTATAAATTTAATTCAAGATTTGAATGTAAAATATTAATGTCAATTTTCTAAATTTGAAAATTATTGATTCAAAATTTAATAATTTATTAATAATTATATTAACATTCTAAAATAGTTAGTTAATTTAATAATTAACAATTTAACAATTATATTATGTTTTGAGAAGTAATTGACTTAATGTTCTAAATTTTCAATAATAATCATCTATTACAATAATTGTACATACATATTTCATGATTTTTCATAAATTTATCATAGAATTATTAAAATTTCAGAATATCGAACATTCTTAATTCAAATACTTCATATTTCTAATACCTATTTATTACATTTTATCACAGTTTATTCAGCTATAGAATCTTCATTATCTCAACATTAACTCTATCTCAAATTTTCCTACCTCTTTCATTCTCATCAATTCTTATTTCATTTCTACCAACATTTCATCAATTACATTTACTCTTAACTAACACCTATTATATAAACCATTATTTACCTATAATTATTCAAATCACATTTACTACTGTATCGTTCTAACCATATCCTAACATTACCTACTTATCTTTCTAATGATCCATATTCTAAACCTATTTCACTCTACCTTGTCTAAATAACCTAATTTGATTACATATATTCCAATACTTTTACTACTACCCACTAATTTTTTCTATTCATAATTCTGCAACTTTTGATATTTCAAAATCATTTCTTTCTTCTACCACGATTGACTATTACATAATTTTATTATAACGATTATATTCATTGTTCTTTAAATTACTTTAATTTCGAATTTACATTGTATGATAACTGATGTCTCTTCTGTTGGCAATTTAGTCGCATAAATTTATAGAAATGTTTGAATCCTGCATATGACTTAGATCCATGTCAATACTTGAACAGCTTACTTCGCTTAAGCTTTGCATGCAATTGTTAAAGTACACAGAGATACGTTTAGAGTTTCTGACAGATATTGACATGTATCATTTTATAACAGAATGGTATACGAGGTGGGTTGGTACAATGTAGCGATAAGTTAGCCAGTGCAAATAACAAGTATATGAATGATTTCAATCCAAACGAAATCGTCATCTATTACATTGGCATACTTGGAATAGCCAACAATTTGTACAGAGTGGGCCATATCTACAGTATCTACCCATAGGGCGGTTTCAGGTAGGATTGGATGAAACAAGGTATAGACTTTGTTCGTCAAAAACCTTATGAGATATTCCACATACCACAAACAATCAAGGGTATATAACTGAGCGTTGATATGGAATATCCAGAATCTTTTGCATAATACGAACTACAATGATCTATACTCTTTTGCCTTGAAGTAGGGAAATCACACTACACCAGTTCAAAGACACCCAAGTTACTTGACTAACGCTTTGCAATACAAAGAGACAGTACACGATACACTACAGATATATCTTTCAACAATATTCTACGCAATGGACTTTAAAGCTGGATCAGCCAGTTACATCGTGTAAATTACAATTATTTGATCAGATAATCTCTCGATGGTTAGATACCGTACATTAACTTTGAACACGAGTTACTTCCAGGTTCATCTTAGCGCGGAATATCTCATAAAATCTTTCAAGAGTTGATGAACATACTCAATTTTCGGAAAAACTATGGAGAATGTGGACAACGTGTTATCTATTAAAATTGTAACCTCGATGGGATCTGTTGGCAAAATTGTGTGCAAGTAACTTGATTAGCATAAACTTAATTTTAAAAATTGTAGACTTTAGGAGAGAATTTGGCAATTATACAGATGAATGCAGTTAAAGTTGTTTATGATAAGCTATAATATATGGTAGGCTTTGCAGTGTTGAACTTAATGATAAGTCATATGTACGACTTTCATTATACGTAATGAAGCATCTGTATGGATCCAATATTGTCTCTTCTTTACACTCACACTGTACAGCTTTATATATAGGGATTGAATACGGCAGATTTTTAAGCATAGACATTTACAAACACATTTGACTTTTTGTAACTAGCGATATTCCTCGTACAATAAGTAGGTAATTCCTTTGGTCAATTAAGAAAGTGCTGGTAAATTTAAAGATGAGTGTAATGGTGACTTAGTTCTCGAATTTAATGGTACACGGCAAAATCATACTGTATGTAACGTGATAAAGGTTTGATTAAAAGATCAAGGGAATATTGCGCTGTTATGAATAAGTATAATTATTGTAGATCGACTTTAAAGGACGTTTGACTAGTAATTGTACACCTTATGCGTAAACAATTAGTATTACAACAATTGTGATACAATTTATACACAAAAGTGACAACAAGATAGTCTGTACATAGATGAAGGAGGATAAGAATAAACTGGATATTGTGATTCCTAACATACGCGTACGCGTGGTGGCATAACAGTATCATAACAAATATTATTTTAACATAGTATAGTTTTAAGTAAATATTGTTTACAAACATTTTAAGTATTTGTTGTTATTAGGTAAGTATCAGAATAAGTATTCTTATGTTAAACATGTACCACTTATTTGCGGAAATGTGCACAATAATCATTAGGCAATGAGACAACATTTACTGTGAATTTTAAGTACGTAATTGTTCAGAAATCTAAGCATAGAATAACGTTCAGACTAAATCTGACTAGTTCAGTATTAAATTGTCTTGCGTGTTTAGAACATGTGACATTGTTATTAGGTTAATGTCTTGCATGTAGTGTATTCGTTAGAATAAGTGATGATTTACAACATCACTATTTATGGATTTAACGTTATGTAGTGTGATCGTTCTGTTGCTTGACAAATGTCTGATTGGGTCTTGTCTGGCGAAAAGTAGAAGTCAAAAGATGTATTCTCAATTGTTAGTGGTAGGCGCTTCTAGGTAAAATTTGATGAACAATAATAATTTTTCTAAACAATTGATGGTGAATCTTTTGCAATGTCACTGTATCAAAGCATATCTCAGTGGAAATACATCTTAAAAAGTCTCCTAGTACACTACTTCAGTGGTTATGTGGAAAGTGTACAGATATTAATATATAATATTAATAATACATTGAATATTATATGATTACTCATATTCTGACCAAGTGGTAGAAAATTAAAAATGCAAATCTAATAATTTGTAATCTACCGTGTTAAGGAATTTCATTAAGGGAATAATCCTTTATTAGAAACCTTGAATGCATAAATAAGACTCGTCGTTTCAGTAAAATATAATGAGATGATTTAAATTATCTATAAAGACATGCTAGCTTGTACATCAAAAGTAGCAGTTTATACACCAGTGACAAGATCAGCAGTGGAGTAATTAATTTGTATTCCTAAACACATGATGGAAATTAAAGCTATAGCAAAGTTTAACAGTATTAATTAACCTATTTTAAGATGTAATTGCCGAAGTAGAATAAATTATCAAACGTGTACAATAATTTAAATTAAATAATCATAGTTGGAGATTTGGAATTGAACCATTATTAATTAATTAAGCATAGAAACTTGTAACAAAGTCAAAAAACGTCAATCGTATGAAGCGGTTTTAAAATGTTACGTTTGAAAACCTGGTGTATTTCTAAAAGGCAATTTCACAGTATAATTTGTTTGGATAAGACATGTTGATGTCTAAGGATATTGGACAAACGATCAATCTGTTAGCAGGAAAATACAGAAGCACCGTTGCGTATTTTGTAAAAAGCTCATCTGCGTAAAATTGATGCAAATAATTTGTTTCAAAATTTGAATCTTGAGAAACGTGCACTTATATTACGTAGAATGTGCGATACGGAGTTTATTAAACTCCTAGATAACAGTACTCGGGTGTGAGTTCTAAAATAATAATCGATATTTTATAAAGATATATAAATTTGACCAATTACGAACAGGTTAGAAAAGGTAAATAACGAAAATGACGTTTCAATGCAAAGAACATCATAATACTTGTTAAAACTGAGGCGGGATTTAAGTAACTCAAGGCGGCTGCAATTGGATTAAAATATAGGACTGCATATAAGTAGAGGTATTGAACAACAGATTTTAACTGTATTAAAAGTAATAGTAGTTTTTCATCGAGACAACTTTGCCGGGTAAACGTGTTAAATTTTTGAATCTCAATGGTGGGAGTAACTAACATTCATAAAATACTAGAACTGCAAGACTACAAGACTGGGAACGTAGAATGAGGAATTCTTGAAAATTTACTCGTTTTGGAACAACAGCTGACGTGTGTATTCGCTAATATTACAGAATAATGTGTTTCATAAACTCTTAGATCTCTTAGAATTGTACACGATTCGATGCTTATAAAGATCGTGATCAGCTGACGTTGTATTAAACAGTGCATTTAGTATTGATTAAATAATGTTAAAGTTTGCTAGATACTTTGTGACTCAAAATGAATTGGTTATGTTTAGTGTAACAAATGTACTGTCAGTGCACTTAGATACAACGTAATAAAGAGTTATAATTATCACGATACGAATTAGTAAAAGTATACAAGACAAATGTAATACACCAAAAGTAGGCAGTTTTGCACGTATTGGAACTATTGGTAAAAGGAAGTAGAACTTTGCATTTGCAGAGGTGTTAAGAAATCTAGAATGGTTCTAAATGTTCGTGCATCTGTTACAACTGAATCTCAGAGTGCAGTACTAACTAAATCGAGTTCCGGCAAAGACGCGACTAGAAACAACTTTAAATTAATGTGATGGAAACATTTTAAAGCGTTGACAACTTGAAGCTGTAAATAAGAATTCCGGTTGGAATGGTGTGATTTAAAAGGTGACGATTGATCTAAACTGAATTTTAATCGATACAAAATTAACTTCAGGTAAATTTGTACTAATTTATGATTTGGCTTTTTGTGTGTATGAATGTACTTTAGTAATTGATTATACGTTTAAACTGGACAATTAGTGGAATTTTTCTAACCATATACAAATTTAATTTATATTAGAAAGTGAAATTTTGCTATGTTTAAGAAAAGGTGTATTTTGCTGCATTCTGACATAGTTCGGTGATTGGATAAGATGACAACTTTAGATGGTAATGGTATTTGAGCTCAATTTATGACAAAGCTGGTTAACTTAACGTAAAGGTGGATAGATCAGGTACTGGTTATATACAGAACTGGTCTGTTACATGTATATTAACTAGTAGGCATCCAATAACTTAGGAACATTGTAATTTTGTGAATTTAGCACAGTAAATGATAATTGAAAAATGTAATCCGGAAATTCTACCTTTTAAAACTGAAATTTTATGTTAAATAGTTTTAGTATTTTCGAAAATTTAATGTATTCTGAATATTGATGTATAATAAGTATAAGTTAGATGTTTGTGGTAGGAATGTGTTGTTAATTTTTATGATTGAGAATGGAATGTTATCTATTGAGATGCAGCCGAAAGTCGAAATTAACAGAAGATATTTTCAACGACGAGATTGTATGTTAATATTAGATTTCACATGATTCTTGACGCTCCATAGTTAACAGTTGGGTTGCTGCTGGAATGTTGTTGTTTAAGGGCCAGTACGATGAGAATGAGAGGTTTCTAAAAATATGATAGGATATATATAATAGGTATATATATATTACATCTATGCTTAACATATTACTAACATTTTTCTTGTTTTAGACCATACACAATTGTTCGTTTTGGTGATAAGGATGCTCTAGGCTGGATATGGTATATTAATTTCTTTTGCAAATGGATAATTTTTATTAATGTAGTATATTAGTATATATTGTATATTAATTATTGCTATACGAATATTACTACATTATACTATTGTTTTACCATTCACGTTTTCATTTGGTAAAGATTCAGCTGGATATGGTATATAATTTCGTTTTGCAAATGGATATTTTACTTAAAGAATTGTATGTTTGCATTAATGCTTGTTACGATAAACTGCTTAAATTGGTTACATTCCTACATTCTAAAAATATGCAATAGTCAAAACGCTAATCTAACTAAATGTAAGGTTGCAAACTGTTACGTATGACTAAATTGAGTGAAATAAATTTATTATATACACAAGCATTAACATGAAGGGTTTGCAAAACTCGTTAGAATGACTATGTGAAATTGTTTATGTATAAATAATTGAAGGGTTTAAGAATGTGCATTGTGAATCTGTTTAAATAAAAGTGCGAATTTTAAGAAAGTTTTTAATTAAATTATCCATGCCTGGAGCTAAAAAAAGCTTAGTTGAAGAAAACTATTATGCAAATTTATGTTACCAGATGTGTGAATTTAAATAAAATTGTTTGCATATGGTACATTGGCATTCAATAATACGTTTTGGAAAATTTGTTAACTGGTGTGCGAATTCCCGACGGGGAATTGTGGCGCAAATAGGAATTTAATTTGCAAACGATTGCATTAGGTTTAATGGATCAATCTAGTTATGTATTAGATTAGTTTTAAAAGACTAAATAAATTAGCGGAAGAATTTGCCTATCCGGTGGTCCTGGAGAAGGATGCCGGGCGCCCGACGGCGGATTGTGGCGCCAAAAAGAATTTAATTTGCAAACGATTGCATTAGGTTTAATGGATTAATCTACTTATGTATTAGATCAGTTTTAAAAGATTAGATAAATTAGCGGAAGAATTTGCCTATCCGGTGGTTCTGAGGAAGGATGCCGGGGTCCGACGGTCCAGATCAGGGTGTCGAGACGCGTTCCATGTCCCCGTAAGTCAAAGAATGATTAGTTAAAGAAAACAAAGAACGATTTTAATAGATTAATCGTTTGAGACTGTGGCAAAATAAGAATTTTATTTGCAAGCGTTTGCATTAGGTTTAATGGATTAATCTAGTAGATTTATGTAAATATTACCATAAATTAACGGGATTGATACAACTAAAATTTAATTTGCAAACGATTGCATTAGGTTTAAACGGATGCGAAAATTTGTACCACAATATTCATTAAATACACATCTAGAACGGTTATAGAGATATTAACTACATCATTATCCAAATTAATGTTTTTGCTTTGAATCAGGGACATCCGGAGTTAGCTTATGCGGCATGTCATCATAAAATTTCCAGGTAATTATAGATTTTAAATCACACTTATATACAACTAATTAATAATAGCTTTTTCTGGTTTACAATAGTATGACTTCATATGTGCTAGAACTGTATTCATTACGCGTGAAACCTGTCTTTAATAGAAACGTGTTAACAAATAAAATTGTTTGCATATGGTACATTGCCATTCAACAATATGTTTTTGCAAATTTGTTATCTGGTGTGCGAATTATTTTTTCACACTAAAAATGCTTTATCCACAAGCAGGTTATTAAGCTTACTAATTATACTGGTGATAGGAGAAAACTTAAAGTTGCATTCATAAATATTGTTCGAAAATGCATGCAAAAGAATACTTATTGTAAATACAATTTATTAAATCCTGATAGTTTCAAAACAAATAATTAGTACATCAAAGATTTAAAACCCTACACTAGAGTTGACTAAAATTAATTTTTGTTATACTCCTAACCTACCTAATATACCTTATCAAAGATAAATATTTGTTTTTTACAAATATCTTAACCTGATCTAAAATTTCCTAAAATTAGAAATTTAAATTGTTTACCTAATCGATGTGTTTCCTCGCATTTGGAAAATCCCACTATTCAGTAAAAAAATTTACTGGTTCAATTAATAATAATTATTATACCTCACTGTTAGCACAAAGAAATATATGTTTGTAAATTTTTAAACTGTTGAGTAGTCTAACATATTTCTCTTGATTTTCCAGATTTTGACCTTACTGATATTGACTTTCTCTATTTGTGTTTCCCTTATGGACGTCTGATACGCGTAGTTATTACACTACTCGTTAGTAATATTTACACCTTTAAATAAATTTTTTTGTATACTTCAAGAACATGTGTTGATACTTTCCTTATGCATTCTTTAAAAAAATATGTATTCTTAACGTCTTATATATTTTTTCAAATTTATCCCGGGGCAGTTTAACATACCAGTTTTTGTATTGGTCATGTTCCAGCTTTTAAATTGCCTCTCTATGTCTTTCCCCCTTTTTTTCTTTACATACTTAAAAAATGATTCTCTCTGACTTATCTTTATGCAGTTTATTTTTACAAACTGTAACTTTCAAACAAGATGATTTTGTAGTTTATAGTATGAGTTATTTTTATGTTGCGTTTTGTATTAACACATATTTATAGAATACTTTTTAATTCACGTTAGAATTTATTTTCTGTTAGTATAAATATAATTTTAATAAATAACAAGTTATTTGAACTTGCATCAAATATAAAACTTAATAAATTGTAGTTAGTCATTTGATAGTTATTTTCCATTGGCACAAGTTCTGTAGGTTTGAATCTATACTTGGTGAAAGGTTAAACTTGAAATTAGTTTATTTCTTTATCACCGGTCGTTATATCATTGCTTATCTGCGCTTGCAAGACGTCAAGGGTGGGTTAGCACAGCAACGCTATGGTAGTCAGGATCCATTCATGTCACCGTATCTGCAGCACCGGTCTACGGACAAAAGCATTTGATCTATAGACAAAAGTAGTTGGTCTACATAAAGAGCGATAATATCGATTCGCAGCAACAAACAATAGTCCTACATTGTCACGTTTCTCATCACGTAACTACACCAAACGCTGGTAAGTAATATTCCTTGATATACACAAAAGAAAACAAGTTGTATATCTGTATGAGTCTGGATACTTAGCTTGCAACCCGTCGAGGGTGGGTCAGCACAGTAACGCCATGGTAGTCAGGATTTATTCACCCTGTCACCGTAACTGCAGCAGCGGTTTACGTACAAAAGCAGTTAGTCTATAGACAAAAGCAGTTGGTCTACATAAAGAAACAACCCATTTGGTCTCCAGCTAAGAGCTAAAAAGAGAATCTGATTAGAATAGGTAAGCGCGGGAAAACTCACTAATACACGCAAGATACTTACTACTTGTCGAACAAAAAAACGTGCATTGCTTTTGAAGTACTCTGACGAAAAATGTAGAAAATATTTCAACGCACAAGCTGAAGAATCAAATTCAAAAATGAGATCGAATAGCAAGAGTTCGAACTGCAAACCTTGCGTTATCGAAGCGCGAATAGCCAACTGGAAAACTCGCTATTAAATAATAGTAGCGTATATTATTTTGACAAGTCTTTAAATGGGAAATACAAGAGAAAGCAATTATACGTTATCGAAATATTTAACAAATTAACGGATACCTAAAACAAGGTATTGACTATTTAAGTTATTGAATAAATTTTCGTTTTAGAAAAATGGATTTGAAAGAAATGTTATGATTGCGCGTACTATAGTAACGAGGTAAAGATACAGGATGAGGTTTGAATAGAAACAGAAACTAGGTGAATGAAAAACGAACTACCACAATTGTGGAGGTGTTGGTGCAGTTAGAGCTGAAAGTGGAGGTGGAGGTGGAGGTTGAGGTGAAAATGGAGGTGGAGATGGAGGTTGAGGTTGAAGTGAAGGTGGAGGTGGAGGCGGAGGTGGAGGTAGAGGTAGAGGTAGAGGTAGAGGTAGAGGTAGAGGTAGAGGTAGAAGAGGTGGAGGTGGAGGTAGAGGTGGAGGTGGAGGTGGAGGTGGAGGTGGAGGTGGAGGTGGAGGTGGAGGTGGAGGTGGAGGTGAAGGCGCAGGTGGAGTTGGAGGTGGTGGTAGAGGTAAAGGTGGAGGTGGAGGTGGAGGTAAAGGCGTAACTGAAAGTGGAGGTGGAGGTGGAGGTGGAGATGGAAGAGGAGGTGGAGGTGGAGGTGGAGGTGAAGGTGGAGGTGGAGATGGAGGTGGAGGTGTAGGTGGAGGCGGAGGTGGTGGTGGAGGTGGAGGTGGATGTGAAGGTGGAGATGGAGGTGGAGGTGGAGGTGGAGGTGGTGGTGGAGGTGGAGGTGTACGTGGAGGTGGAGGTGGAGGTGGCGGTGGAGGTGGAGGTGGAGGTGGAGGTGGAGGTGGAGGTGGAGGTGGAGGTGGAGGTGGAGGTGGAGGTGGAGGTGGAGGTGGAGGTGGAGATGGAGGTGGAGGTGGAGGTGGAGGTGGAGGTGGAGGTGGAGGTGGAGGTGGAGGTGGAGGTGGAGATACAGGTGGAGGTGATGGTACAGATATCCAGATGCCCCCATTTCTCAATACTACTTGTTATAATATTTTGCTTGTTAATCTAATTTCAACGATAAGTGATATACTTTATCATATTTGCTGCGAGACTTACTTTGAGGTTAGTGATGACATTTCATCATGTTTCATACGAAAATTCCTCAGCTAACTCCACATTTTTAACGAGACTGTAGGCTGGAACAGTCTCTGACGTCACAACTCAATGTTAATTCCCATAAAGAGTGACTCCCATAAAGAGTCATGTATCAGACAGTATTAAATAACATTGTCATCTTAAATCTGCACAATAGTTTTCTTCAACTAAGTATTTTTAGCTCCAGGCATGGATCTCGCACTCTACACCCCGATTAGGGTGCTATACCCTCTACCCCACAACAGCCAACCGCACTTGCAAAAAAATAATCGCACATCTGGTAACAGTAATAAATAACATTGTCATCTTAAATATGCACAATAGTTTTCTTCAACTAAACATTTTTAGGCTTACGTAGTCATGGATCGTGCTCACGGCACCCTGATCTGGACCGTCGGGCCCCCGGCATCCTTCCCCAGGACCACCGGATAGGCAAATTCTACCGCTAATTTATTTAATCTTTTAAAACTAATCTAATACATAACTAGATTAATTCATTAAACCTAATGCAATCGTTTGCAAATTAAATTCTTATTTGCCACAATCTCAAATATTTGCATAAATCTTGCATTAACATTGATTAAGTACTATATTGCAATGCGGAGTATTTTAAGATAAATCTATCACCGACAATCCTAAGGTACTGCTATTGGCTTGGGATGCTTAGATGATTAAGAGTCAATTTAATTACATCAATTAATTAGTTATTTATTAAAACATTACATAATATAATATATTGTCATCTTAAATTTGACTCCCATATAAGCATATGCATGGGGATATCTAAGTTTCCTTTAATCATCTCAACACTTCAGAACTTCACCACTATCGCACAATCAAACCACACCAAAATTTGCCAAAAAGGTACCATTTTTGACTATGACATCACTGTAGTACCATCTATATATATAATATATATATATATATATATATATATATATATATATATATACATCTATGCTTAACATATTACTAACATTTTTCTCTGTTTTAGACCATTCACAATTTTCGTTTGGTATAAGGATGCTCTAGGCTGGATATGGTATATTAATTTCTTTTGCAAATGGATAATTTTTACTTAATGTAGTAATTGTATGTATTGTACTATTAATGTATTGTATATCGAATAAACTGCATTAACTATTGATTACATTCCGTTACATTCTAAAAATATGGATAGTGCTATAAACGTAATCATGAACTCAAAATGTAGTTTGCAATGCTGTTACGTCATCCCTAAATTGGTAAATACACATTCTATTATCAATATCACCAACGCTATCTAAACAAGTGCAAGGGGTTGCAAAACTCGATTATGTAATGACTATGATGATAATTTTTTTGGTAAAAATAATTGAAGGGTTTGCATGCAACTCGTGCACTCTGTGAATGCTGTTTATCATATAAACAAGTGCAAGAATTAAGAAATTAGTTTACTGTAAGATAAAGGCGAATTAGAATTTAATTAAATTATCCATGCCTGGAGCTAAAAAGCTTAGTTGAAGAAAACTATTATGCAAATTTATGTTACCAGATGTGTGAATTTAAATAAAATTGTTTGCATATGGTACATTGGCATTCAACAATACGTTTTGGAAAATTTGTTAACTGGTGTGCGAATTCCCGACGGGGAATTGTGGCGCAAATAGAATTTAATTTGCAAACGATTGCATTAGGTTTAATGGATCAATCTAGTTATGTATTAGATTAGTTTTAAAAGACTAAATAAATTAGCGGAAGAATTTGCCTATCCGGTGGTCCTGGAGAAGGATGCCGGGCGCCCGACGGCGGATTGTGGCGCCAAAAAGAATTTAATTTGCAAACGATTGCATTAGGTTTAATGGATTAATCTACTTATGTATTAGATCAGTTTTAAAAGATTAGATAAATTAGCGGAAGAATTTGCCTATCCGGTGGTTCTGAGGAAGGATGCCGGGGGTCCGACGGTCCAGATCAGGGTGTCGAGAGCGCGTTCCATGTCCCCGTAAGTCAAAGAATGATTAGTTAAAGAAAACAAAGAACGATTTTAATAGATTAATCGTTTGAGACTGTGGCAAAATAAGAATTTTATTTGCAAGCGTTTGCATTAGGTTTAATGGATTAATCTAGTAGATTTATGTAAATATTACCATAAATTAACGGGATTGATACAACTAAAATTTAATTTGCAAACGATTGCATTAGGTTTAAACGGATGCGAAAATTTGTACCACAATATTCATTAAATACACATCTAGAACGGTTATAGAGATATTAACTACATCATTATCCAAATTAATGTTTTTGCTTTGAATCAGGGACATCCGGAGTTAGCTTATGCGGCATGTCATCATAAAATTTCCAGGTAATTATAGATTTTAAATCACACTTATATACAACTAATTAATAATAGCTTTTCTGGTTTACAATAGTATGACTTCATATGTGCTAGAACTGTATTCATTACGCGTGAAACCTGTCTTTAATAGAAACGTGTTAACAAATAAAATTGTTTGCATATGGTACATTGCCATTCAACAATATGTTTTTGCAAATTTGTTATCTGGTGTGCGAATTATTTTTTCACACTAAAAATACTTTATCCACAAGCAGGTTATTAAGCTTACTAATTATACTGGTGATAGGAGAAAACTTAAAGTTGCATTCATAAATATTGTTCGAAAATGCATGCAAAAGAATACTTATTGTAAATTTGGATTATATAAAATACAGATTTTATAGTGTTAACCTGTGTCGCAAAGAATGGTAACCAATTGTTTGCACTTATTGCAAAAATGGTGGTGTCTGCATTAGATTAATGATGCGTTCCTGTAGATGGTTCTACAGTGATGTCATAGTCAAAAATGGTACCCTTTTTTGGCAAATTTTGGTGTGGTTTGATTGTGCGATAGTGGTGAAGTTCTGAAGTGTTGAGATGATTAAAGGAAACTTAGATATCCCCATGCATATGCTTATATGGGAGTCAAATTTAAGATGACAATATATTATATTATGTAATGTTTTAATAAATAACTAATTAATTGATGTAATTAAATTGACTCTTAATCATCTAAGCATCCCAAGCCAATAGCAGTACCTTAGGATTGTCGGTGATAGATTTATCTTAAAATACTCCGCATTGCAATATAGTACTTAATCAATGTTAATGCAAGATTTATGCAAATATTTGAGATTGTGGCAAATAAGAATTTAATTTGCAAACGATTGCATTAGGTTTAATGAATTAATCTAGTTATGTATTAGATTAGTTTTAAAAGATTAAATAAATTAGCAGTAGAATTTGCCTATCCGGTGGTCCTGGGGAAGGATGCCGGGGGCCCGACGGTCCAGATCAGGGTGCCGTGAGCACGATCCATGACTACGTAAGCCTAAAAATGTTTAGTTGAAGAAAACTATTGTGCATATTTAAGATGACAATGTTATTTATTACTGTTACCAGATGTGCGATTATTTTTTTGCAAGTGCGGTTGGCTGTTGTGGGGTAGAGGGTATAGCACCCTAATCGGGGTGTAGAGTGCGAGATCCATGCCTGGAGCTAAAAATACTTAGTTGAAGAAAACTATTGTGCAGATTTAAGATGACAATGTTATTTAATACTGTCTGATACATGACTCTTTATGGGAGTCCCTCTTTATGGGAATTAATATTGAGTTGTGACGTCAGAGACTGTTCCAGCCTACAGTCTCGTTAAAAATGTGGAGTTAGCTGAAGAATTTTCGTATGAAACATGATGAAATGTCATCACTAACCTCAAAGTAAGTCTCGCAGCAAATATGATAAAGTATATCACTTATCGTTGAAATTAGATTAACAAGCAAAATATTATAACAAGTAGTATTGAGAAATGGGGGCATCTGGATATCTGTACCATCACCTCCACCTGTATCTCCACCTCCACCTCCACCTCCACCTCCACCTCCACCTCCACCTCCACCTCCACCTCCACCTCCACCTCCACCTCCACCTCCACCTCCACCTCCACCTCCACCTCCACCTCCACCTCCACCTCCACCTCCACCTCCACCTCCACCTCCACCTCCACCTCCAACTCCACCTCCACCTCAACGTCCACCTCCACCTCCACCTCCACCTCCACCTCCACCTCCACCTCCATCTCCACCTTCACCTCCACCTCCACCTCCACCACCACCTCCGCCTCCACCTCCACCTCCACCTCCATCTCCACCTCCACCTCCACCTCCACCTCCACCTCCACCTCCACCTCCACCTCCTCTTCCATCTCCACCTCCACCTCCACCTCCACTTTCAGTTACGCCTTTACCTCCACCTCCACCTCCACCTTTACCTCTACCACCACCTCCAACTCCACCTGCGCCTTCACCTCCACCTCCACCTCCACCTCCACCTCCACCTCCACCTCCACCTCCACCTCTACCACCACCTCCACCTCTACCTCTACCTCTACCTCTACCTCTACCTCTACCTCTACCTCCACCCCCGCCTCCACCTCCACCTTCACTACAACCTCAACCTCCATCTCCACCTCCATTTCCACCTCAACCTCCACCTCCACCTCCACTTTCAGCTCTAACTGCACCAACACCTCCACAATTGTGGTAGTTCGTTTTTCATTCACCTAGTTTCTGTTTCTATTCAAACCTCATCCTGTATCTTTACCTCGTTACCATAGTACGCGCAATCATAACATTTCTTTCAAATCCATTTTTCTAAAACGAAAATTTATTCAATAACTTAAATAGTCAATACCTTGTTTTAGGTATCCGTTAATTTGTTAAATATTTCGATAACGTATAATTGCTTTCTCTTGTATTTCCCATTTAAAGACTTGTCAAAATAATATACGCTACTATTATTTAATAGCGAGTTTTCCAGTTGGCTATTCGCGCTTCGATAACGCAAGGTTTGCAGTTCGAACTCTTGCTATTCGATCTCATTTTTTGAATTTGATTCTTCAGCTTGTGCGTTGAAATATTTTCTACATTTTTCGTCAGAGTACTTCAAAAGCAATGCACGTTTTTTTGTTCGACAAGTAGTAAGTATCTTGCGTGTATTAGTGAGTTTTCCCGCGCTTACCTATTCTAATCAGATTCTCTTTTTAGCTCTTAGCTGGAGACCAAATGGGTTGTTTCTTTATGTAGACCAACTGCTTTTGTCTATAGACTAACTGCTTTTGTACGTAAACCGCTGCTGCAGTTACGGTGACAGGGTGAATAAATCCTGACTACCATGGCGTTACTGTGCTGACCCACCCTCGACGGGTTGCAAGCTAAGTATCCAGACTCATACAGATATACAACTTGTTTTCTTTTGTGTATATCAAGGGAATATTACTTACCAGCGTTTGGTGTAGTTACGTGATGAGAAACGTGACAATGTAGGACTATTGTTTGTTGCTGCGAATCGATATTATCGCTCTTTATGTAGACCAACTACTTTTGTCTATAGATCAAATGCTTTTGTCCGTAGACCGGTGCTGCAGATACGGTGACATGAATAGATCCTGACTACCATAGCGTTGCTGTGCTAACCCACCCTTGACGTCTTGCAAGCGCAGATAAGCAATGATATAACGACCGGTGATAAAGAAATAAACTAATTTCAAGTTTAACCTTTCACCAAGTATAGATTCAAACCTACAGAACTTGTGCCAATGGAAAATAACTATCAAATGACTACAATTTATTAAGTTTTATATTTGATGCAAGTTCAAATAACTTGTTATTTATTAAAATTATATTTATACTAACAGAAAATAAATTCTAACGTGAATTAAAAAGTATTCTATAAATATGTGTTAATACAAAACGCAACATAAAAATAACTCATACTATAAACTACAAAATCATCTTGTTTGAAAGTTACAGTTTGTAAAAATAAACTGCATAAAGATAAGTCAGAGAGAATCATTTTTTAAGTATGTAAAGAAAAAAAGGGGGAAAGACATAGAGAGGCAATTTAAAAGCTGGAACATGACCAATACAAAAACTGGTATGTTAAACTGCCCCGGGATAAATTTGAAAAAATATATAAGACGTTAAGAATACATATTTTTTTAAAGAATGCATAAGGAAAGTATCAACACATGTTCTTGAAGTATACAAAAAAATTTATTTAAAGGTGTAAATATTACTAACGAGTAGTGTAATAACTACGCGTATCAGACGTCCATAAGGGAAACACAAATAGAGAAAGTCAATATCAGTAAGGTCAAAATCTGGAAAATCAAGAGAAATATGTTAGACTACTCAACAGTTTAAAAATTTACAAACATATATTTCTTTGTGCTAACAGTGAGGTATAATAATTATTATTATTTGAACCAGTAAATTTTTTTACTGAATAGTGGGATTTTCCAAATGCGAGGAAACACATCGATTAGGTAAACAATTTAAATTTCTAATTTTAGGAAATTTTAGATCAGGTTAAGATATTTGTAAAAAACAAATATTTATCTTTGATAAGGTATATTAGGTAGGTTAGGAGTATAACAAAAATTAATTTTAGTCAACTCTAGTGTAGGGTTTTAAATCTTTGATGTACTAATTATTTGTTTTGAAACTATCAGGATTTAATAAATTGTAAACTAAATTTGATATTTTTGTGTTTACAGTACATAAAATATACTTCGGGGCAAGTTTTAAGAAAAAACATCTGCTGCATTAGATAAAACTTTGTTTGTCTTCCATACCGTATTACCAAGATTAAATGATATTTGTCTACGACGAAGATTATATCTATTAGACATTTTTGTATGAGCAGAATGAAGTTTAGATCTAACTTCTTTAAATATGTCAAAAAGATTCTGTTGAGAGGTAAAATAAGTTAATCTATTACCACATATTGTATAAATATATTTTGAGGGTTTGTATGATGAGTATAAAATTCTCCAGAAATAGAAACATGTCCGAAAATTAAAAAATTTGGAGAGAAACCACTGACTTCATGTTTTGCTAAATTTATTGCATATTGAATTTTTACTAAGTTTTGATTCCAAGTCTCTCTAATTGCAGTGCCTATTGTTTTGTTTATTCTTTCAACAAAGTTACATTGGAGAGAATATACTGCAGTATACCAAAGTTTTTTAATGTTGTAATTTCTACACATATTTTTAAATACATTTCCAGACAATTGTGGACCATTATCACATATAAGAAAACGTGGAACACCATATATTAAAAATACTTTTTCTTCTACAAATTTTTCAATATGGTGTGCCTGATCATTGCGTAAGGAATAAAGTAGAGTGAATTTTGAAAACCAGTCACTTACAACCAATAGCCATTTATAACCTTGTTTTGATTGGGGATAAGGTCCAATTAAATCCAAAGCTATTGTATGAAAAGGAAAATATACATTTTTCTCTTTTCCCATAACACCTAGTGGTACTTGATTTGAATGTTTTTAAGTTCCACATACAAGACAATTTTTGCAATATTTTAAAATATCTAATTCGATTTTTGACCAATAATAGTATTTTTGTACTCTGACAAGTGTTTTTGCAGTTTCAAAATGACCTGCTGTCGGAGGATTGTGACAGTCAGCAATAATATCAAGTCGTTGCTTTTTGGGTACTAAAATTTTCCATTCAGATATATTTGAAGTAAAAGAAATTTTTGAAGGTACAATTTTTGTAAATTAAATTATTTTCTAATTTCCACTGTGGATAACTATTGGCTGATTTTTAGATTTTATCTTTTAATGAGATGTAATAAGTATCATCATCATCTGATACAATTTCTAAGATATTTAGATTTGGAGTTTGTTCCTGAACAGCTGTACTTAAAGAATCAGGAATTATGTGAAGTTTACCTTTCCTATGAATTAATTCGAAAGTGTGTTGATGTAATCGTGTAGATATCTTGCAAGTTTTCTTGGAGGATTTTGTATATTACACAACCAAAGTAAACTATAATGATCAGTAATCACCCAAAATTTTATTTCTTCAATCGAAGGACGGAATCGTTATATAGAGAAAATAACGGCTAAACATTCGCATTCACTAACTGAATAATTACGTTTTGAACGAGATAAAGATCTACTAGCATACGATATGATCCTATCAACAAGGTCAATATTTTGTAAAAGAACGCCACCGAGACCTGTGTTCGATGCGTCTATTTCTATAGTAAATAATTGTGTAAAATCGGACTGACATAGGGTTCTGAGACTAGAATTTCTTTAATTTTTAAAAAAGATTCTTCTGCTTATGCAGTTCAATCAATAAGTTTTTCTTTTTCTTTTTACATTTCAAGATATCATAAATCGGTGACATTAAAGAGGAAAATGACTCTATGAAGCGTCTATACCAAGAATACATACCAACAAAACGTTTTGTCAGCAGCAGTTTGTGGTCTGGGATAATTTAGCATAACAGAAATTTGGTCTGGGTCGGTACGTAAAGTATTCGATCTAACAATATATCCGAGAAATTTTAGTGATTTTTAAAATATTCGCTTTTTAAATTTATACTGAGGTTAGCCTCTTCTAGACGATCACATGCAGTTTCTAATAATTTTATATGTACCGAAAATGTGGAAAATACGACTATGATATCATTAAGATAACAGAATATATTAGGTTCCAGTTCTGCACCAAAGATAGTATCGGCAAGGCGTTGTTTTGTTTGAGTAGCCTTTTCAAACCAGATGGAACTGTAACGAAGCGCAATTGACGGCTGCCAATAACACTGAAAGATGTTTTGTCCTTTGACTTTTCTGTTAATAATATTTGTCAAAACTATGTCGAAGATCTAGAGATGACATATAGGTAGCGTTTCGAAACAAGTTTAAAATTTTATCTACATTTAGCATTTGATAACTATCATGGGTGGTTAATTCATTTAAACCTCTACCATCAAAACAAACTCTGTGGTCACCAGATGGTTCTTTTAACAAGAACAATCAGTGAACACTAAGGATTTGTACATTTTTCAATAACGTTTAAAGATAACATTTCATCTAATTTTTCATTTAAAATTTTAAACATGTAAGGAGACATTGGATAGGGACTTTCTCTAATTGGGTTGTGATTTCCAGTGTCGATATTCATAAAAATTTTATTTGTGCGAACATTGTACAAAGTTTATTATTTAATTTAAAACTTTTGTTAAATCATAATTATCGATTAAAAGTATTTGTGAATTTGATTTCTAAATTTAATGTAAAGTCAAATTTCTTTGCGAAATCTGTACCAAAAGTAAATGTATGAGGTAATTTAGGAACTATTAAACATGTAATGAAACGGCAAACTTTATTAATAAAAATATTTAAATCCAATGTACCATCAACTTTTTCTGGGGTGCCATCGGCAGAAAATAATTTGTGTTTAATTAAAATGGAAATTTTTTAATCTAATTATAGGAATACCAAGTGAACCTATAACAGAAACGCTACTTCCAGTATCAAACAGTGCTGTGATATTTGTATCTATTAATTTAACTTTTATTTATGGTCTGTTATCGGACGGTGTAATTTCAAAATTATAGGGTTGAATGTACAACTTTGTAGGTTTATAAAAAATTTTAACCGTGTTTAACCAAGTTAACCAGTCACTTTTATTTTTAACTTTATAATTTGTAGTTAAATTTTTCTTAATTCTATGCATTTTTGTAGCCTGTAGAGCATAAGTACAAGGTCCACACTTTTCCTGTACCTCATATTTAGTTTTTGAACATTTAGGGCAGGTTTTTATTGTTACCTGTGGAAAACCGCATCTATACCAAAAAAATTTTTCTCTTTTTTGCAATTGGGGTATGCATGACCTTGCTGTTTGCAGTTAAAGCAAATTAGATAAAGGGGTATAAAATTTTTTGTAAAATATTGTGTTTTATGTACTTGAGGTAGATTTTTATGTGAATTTGTATTTCCTGAAATTCATTTTGCATATGGGAATAAGAAACACAATCACTATTTATATTGTTATTTGTTGCATTTACTTGAAATGTTGAGGCATTTAAATTTTTATTGTAGTAGGTATTTCTTGGGTGAATATTATTTGATTTGTATGTAGGCTGAAAATTAGTATTTCTATGAGATAAATAATTTATCCAATGTATTGGTTGTATATTATGATAAGATCTTTGTTTGTTTAATTGATTAGAAAAGGTATTTTTATTTTCGATAAATGTGTAAGTTTTTGGTTGTGTAACGGTATTATATGAAATTGCTAAATTTTTTTTATCTAAACGACTCTTCTAACCTTTGTACGTTTACTATTAATTCATCAATTGAATAGAAAAATGAGTAAGCGGAGTTATAAAATCTGGAGGTAAATTTTAAACAATAATATTTATTCTTGTTGATTCTAATAATAATTTTTTTAAACGTCTAAATAAATTTTGCATGTGCATAATGTAAAAAGTTACTGTTTCGTCTTGTTTTTGTTTTCTGGCTTGTACTTCCTCCCACAGTAAATTTCCTGTATTTGGAGGGAAAAAATCTCGTCTTAAATGTTCAACAGAAGAATCCCAATTATTTATTATATGTTAGTAGATGCATATTAAGAGAACTGGTGCAATTTTTGCCCTTTGCGTTCATATCTAACCTAGGTGAGAATTTTCTTTGACCAGCCATATGCACATAATCCATAATTTTCCGGGCAATCCAAATATGTTTTTGCTCATTGCATTCATATCTAACCCAGATAAGTTTTCTTCGACTAACCATAATAACTTGATACAAAATCTTTCAGGCAATTTAAATCCGCTAAAATTTTTCAAATCGGGCCACCCGTTACAAAGTAATACCCCTGATTTTAGGAAGTTACCCGAAATCGTCTTAGGGTATGACACATAAGCTTGGTCTACATTTTTCTGGGAAACCCAAATCTTTAAGAAATCTTAAAATAAAACCAACTCTTATAGGTGCTATAGACAACCAATTATACATAGATTTCTCTCAATACATTAAAATTCAATGTAGGTTTATGTAAACCAATACAAACCTTTTGAAGGGAAACATAATAAAACGCATAGACTAGGTTTAGAAAATTTATTAACTGTAATAATTACAAGCGATTCTCGTTCTTAGTCAACCAAGATTTTGCAGATTACAAAGACAACACGATATTGGCAGTCCAGCAAACACCACGGGGAGGTAACACGTACACTCTGTTCAGCAGGATAGAAGGGGAAGGATTCGGAAGGCGGGAAGGTGAGGAAAAAAACTTAAAACTACAACTATAATAATATATATGATATGATATATGATATGATATGATACACGAAAACTTAAAACTACCTAAAATCTAATTTTCGATGCCCCCCATGCATAGGATAGTTTAATACGTTTATTACTAATTTTTGCTGATGTTGGGATACAAATAAGTAAAACAAACCTTATCAAAGAATATTATATTCTTAATGAAATATTTACATGTATTGATAACATCTATAAACCGCTGTATTAACCAGAGTCTGGTGAATCTGAGATAGTCAAATCTCTCAACATCTGCGTAAGCAATCGTCTCGCAGTTGCCTCTTCTAAGTGCTGGATGGAGTGATATTTAATAATTTCCAACTCTGTCAAGTAATTTAAATTGCTGCAATCATGAAACAATGAAATACTCGCACGTTTCTCCTCCTCTAATAACGTTTGAACCCTTTCTTCGTCAGTCGTATTTGCACATACATTTTTCATATCACCTACAAATTTTTCGTAAAATTCTGGAAAGTTTTTACATCTCAATTCCATTTTATAACAGATTAATTCTTGCAAATTTAATAGCTTAGTGCACTTGTACTCAGTTAACACAATAACATTCCGATCTTTCGTAATTTCCATATTATATAAATTTTCTTCTTGAAATTTATTCGCCACCCATACACTTCTATTAGATGTGTCGGCAATTAGTTTTAATTTGAATTCACGATCCAGTTGTAATTCTAACACTTCTCCGCCAGAAAAACCATTCAATCTTACGTTTGCTGCTTCTTGGATTAATTGGATAATTTGAAATTCTAATTGAAAATTGCAAAACTCTCTCCATTTAAAGTAGTCCATTTTTATAGCATAATTTTGGCACATTCTACTATTGCAAGTAATTATACGACTGATTGCAGACCACCATATAAATCAAAACCAACTTCCACGTTATTGTAGTGAAAATTTGATGTAAATTCACCTAGCGCATAGGTGGTCTTACCTACAAGTTTGTCAATACTTAATGGCACTCTTACATCTCTTGTAAGGTCAACATCAGAAAAATTCATCTTTAACTTGTAATTTTGATCAACTTGACGATTTCTTGACAACTAATGCTCTGGAGCATGGCTCCTTCATCTTTTATGCTGACGACCAATTGCGCGCAGTTCCTTATTATGTTAATTGGTGTTATATGCAAGTCTTGACGGGAAACGTGACGTTTATAATTGTTTTATAGTGGCTTTTACCTGTTTACGTTCCAGTAGTATGATCTACAAATTAGTCTAGAATTTTCTCATAGATCTAATGGATTTTAATTCCCAACGTAGATGAAAAAATTTAATTTCTATATGAAACTGTAATAATAATAATAAAAATAATAATGTACTAACTCATACACGAACGGTCTATTACCAATATACATGTTTTCGTAGAATTTTATATAATAAAACTAAGTAATCAAAAATTTATTAAACTTAAATACATACTATAATACATTCTAAATAAGTAAAACATTTTATTGAGCGCATGCTAAATGGTTCTCCATTTGCATAAAATAATGACCAAATCCTCCATGAACCATTCTTAACGTTTTCAAATTCGACACATTAAATTCTTCAATATATTCAACATGGTTGTGCTGTAAATATCTGGATAGGAAATTTCGTTCTTGTGCATCCTTCACATACCCTGTGGCATGCGATAGAATTATCTCTTCTAAATATGAAGTTAAGTGCAGTGACGACAGTCCACTGATCGACTGGTTTTCCCAACTAAGTCCATGCAGTTTTTTCTGAAGCCATGCGCAATGTTTTCTTGAATTTTTGTTCAAGTGGGTGGACTCAACAGCAGAGCCAATAGTTCGTGCCACAATTTATTATTTTCCACATCCAAAATTGCTACTTCCTTTATAAAGAACTGACTGCTTTTGAATTGGAAGCCTTGAATAGCCAGGATGTATGCCATGAGGGTGCGTTCTTGGTAAATTTTCAAATAATCAAACTTGCGAAAACTCCATCAATATATACTAAAGCAAGTCTGTTTTCTTAATACAGCTTCTCCCCCTAGCAAGCCATGCAACAAGTAGTTCCTATTCATGCTTTCATTTCCGTAAAACTTTATTCACTAGGTACGTGTCGGGTGCCGCTGTGGTCTGAATTTCTTAAACGTAGAAACATCCTTGAATTGGTTGCCCATTTAAATCTTTTAAGAGATAGATTATCGGCCTCGTTTGTTGCACTTTAACAATTTTGAACAGTTCTATACTCCAGTTTGGATGAAATCCTCAGTCAAATACTGCTTTATTTTTTGATATACGTACAATTTCTATTTTTCCAATGTAATGTAATTTCTTTCGGCTTG
Organism: Platerodrilus igneus; assembly: GCA_036346225.1. Classification (NCBI taxonomy): domain Eukaryota; kingdom Metazoa; phylum Arthropoda; class Insecta; order Coleoptera; family Lycidae; genus Platerodrilus; species Platerodrilus igneus. The sequence goes on from JARFIW010001190.1 coordinate 1,074,056, forward strand.
TATCATTTCTACCGCTGTTTTGGAGTTTTATTCTTTTTGGGTGCTCTTCCGCTTTTATCGGGTATATTTTAATACTCCAATCATAATCCTGCATAACCTTAGGCAAAATATCCAACCATCTATTACTGCCTTGCAAGTAAAATCTTCTGTACAACTTGTGTTTGAGTGTCTTGATCAACCTCTCTGCCATGCTTGTCGTAATTGCAGAAAAAGTAGAGTAATGATTAATTTTGTATTTTTGCATCAGTTTCTTAAACGTACGGTAGTAGCACTCAATCCCTTCATCTGTTTGTAGATTGATTTTTGTGGTAATATTCTTTTTATCCTGGAGGAGTTTTACCACTATTTTCTTCATTGCCCTTGTAACTTCAGGTGCAGTCTTGTCTTTTTAATGGTTCCGCCAATGCATATTTTGTGATCAGTCTACTGCAACTAGAATATATCTGTAACCATTGTTCACACGAGAGTAAGGCTGAAATTCGCAGAAATCTACCAGGATTAAATCCCGCTTAACTGGCTTAAGTATTGTATGTCGTCGCACAAAGTTCTTGCGTGCTGGTTTCAATAATTCCTTAACGATGATTACTTTACTCATTTTTGCTTAACATTGATGTTACACTAATAGAGCTATCATTATCTAGTTGCACCTTTGACATAAACCGAAGCTTTGGTTTGTAGTATTTGTTTTTTATAGTTTCTGTTACCGCCTCGTAAATCGACGACAATGTGAGACCGAGCTCCTTTTCGTTTGTGTCAGAAGCCGTAGCAAATTGATAAAAAAACTGTATAAACGTTTTAAAATCAGATATAAGCTTCTCCAATTTTTCATCTACATATTGTTTATTAGCTGCATCAGCGGCTTCAACTGCGTGAGCAAGCATTGTGATACGCTGGTTTCTTGCATTGTATACTTTGGATTTACCTCGAGCATCATCACAACTTTTAGACAGGAAGAAAAGATTTGATTCACGAGCTTGAATACAAATTTTTTATTAACACAAATACTATCATCTTTCGGCTTCGATACATTGATAAGTCGTTTCTGCTCCATGTCGTATCCCTCACCGTCTGCAGTTATTATAAAACCACATCCAGGAGGCCTTCGCTGACCAAATTGCAAGTACTTACGTTCAGAACTTTCAAAGTGATTCATAGACATTTTAAAACTGTGTAATTATTTACTGAGCTTACTGTATTATACCTTCTTCTCTCAACTCTTCTATTATGGATACCATCTCGTTAGTGTTCTCTTCGCTAGTATTTCCAGCTAGGTTGGATGTGATCAGCAATTTTAACCGGTCGATTTATTCATGTATACTGTTCCAGTAGACATATTGCGCGCGATTATAGTTTAGACTTTTATAAATTTGAGTGGGTAGAGCTAATCCTTCTTTCTTCCTGGAGGATCATTTCGAACTCCTTTAAAATTTCATTAGATTAGATTAGATAGATAGATGATTGCAGAATATTTTGAATTTGAACAACTGTAAATAGTTTATAGTAACAACAGTTTGATTTAATTGCACACCTAGTGTAAAGTATGTAATTAGTTTGGAGTAACTGTCGGCGCTTACTAGTTTGGTTTACTATTAAAAACTATGGAACTAGAAGAAGAAGTTGATGTACAGCAGGAGTTGGGATGCACTGCCGAATGGTAAACGAGAGAAGACCTCTTGGTAGTTTGGTTGCAGCTTGCTGTTGGAGAAGGTAATCCAGGTTGGAATTGTTCGCGCATGCAGAAGTCATGGGGAAGAATGGTAGCAGGATCCGTGTGTAAATATGAACCTCAGGTAACTGTGCCTTATCAATGTATGTTGTTAATATAAAAATGATAACTTTGTGGATTGGGAGTGTGATTTTATATTAACTTAAAGGACAAAAAAGAGAGAGTTTTTTGACTGAACATTTTAATTAGAGTTCTTTTTATTTTTTTATTTGAATTTGTGTATAGGTTCAGGTTCAGGTGTATGAAATATTTGATATTATGTACGAAATAAGAAGGTCTGTTTAAATATTTGAGTGCAAAGTTGGCACTAAAGGTCAATGTTTTACTATGAGTTCGTATTGAAAAAAGAGATAGAGTAAGAAATGTGTTGAAGCCCTATTACTTGTTTTTAATGAATACAAAATATGTTATCTTGTGTAAATATTGAGCTAGAAATGGTACTGTACAAGGGGGTATTACATGGGGGATGTAAATAACTTGTAAAATGAGGTGTGAAGGAACAGTCTAATTTGATTTGGTTTGTATATTCTTTTTAATTGGAGTGTACATAAATGGTATGTATTTATAGTAGCAGGATTTTTAGTGTAGATAGTTTATTTCAGGAAAGTGAGCAGAGCAGCCGTGGAAAATTTGATAAGTAGAGGTTTTAAACAAGGAGGTCGTAGCAATTAATAGGCACCACAAACGACATGCACTACTTTTTGACTTTAACCTGCACGAGACCTTCTCAGTACAAAATCATTTATTTGTTATTGTCAGAGATTCTCGCGCCTGCAGACATTGAGAATAATGCGCGTTTCTGATTTATACCTCTTGGTTTGATTGGACTAGTGATTTGCAAATTTAAAGCTTTGTTTATTGCATACACTGTTTCGCTTCAAAGCGACTTTTGACTTAACAGAACGTGCGGGTCTTAGTAGTGTTTTAGTTTTGTCCTGATGAAGTTCCTTACAACAGCAAACAAAAGTCGACTTTGTTACTTACTATTATGACTGGGACCAATCGATGAGCACGAACTATTATTAATCAGTTTCTGTTTTAATTTTTTATTAATTCGTACGCTATAACTTTATTTTTACGAAATAAACATTTCCTATTTGCTGAACTTCTAAATTGTTTCTTGACAAAATTAAGGAGATTTTGTGTAAGGGTGTTCTGTATATCCGCCGCACAAACTTTGGATCTTCTCCACTTAGAGCCGAGTAATAATTATGTTGCGAATACACTATCATAGATCGAGCAAGCGAAAGAAAACGGGTTCTTAGAGCAGATTCAATAAAAAATTTTTTACATCACCCAGCAATTCAATAAAAGTATAAGCACTTGTTTCGTACATGTGTGCAATTTGTGCTTGTTACCTTACTGAAGAAGTAGTCTAACTAAAGTATTTTTCTGTGCTTTAAGAATCCTTAGACAAATCTATACTCTAGTTTTCAAAACGATGCGGTAATAGGTTTCTTCGTGCACAAGTCCGCATTGAAATACTTTTATTACGAGCGAGGGAGAGGATTTCCATAAGTATGTTCAAGTACCTTTCCAAAAGGATAATACACAGAATTTAAATAAGCACTAAAAGGAAAATCATCCTTTCTTTTAAACAGATATGATTATAAACCTCATTATACTTTCAATTATTCCTTACCTTTCAGATACGCCGTGCTTCGTGAACGTTTGTTTCTATAAATTAGCAAGAAGCTTTCGTAAATGGAACAATGGGTATTTAAGTTGTTAATTCGCGCTGCTCGTGCATTTGATAGCAAAACTGAAATAAATACTGCAGCATTCGAATACATTATGGATGAACAAATTTAGTTTTATGTACTTTAGTTGAAGACATACTAAGTTTGTTTCTCTAAATACGTAATGTTAAATTATGTTTCTCAAGTATGTACTTCCGTTGTATTACTTTTGCTTAATTATTAAATAGGATTCATCGATTAAGTAAGAACACTATTTACCTACTTAAATAAATTCTGTAAATGCTCAAAATGATGTAAATGTTATAGGCAACTTTTACAAAAATTATATGTGATCATACTAATGACTTCTACTAAAATAACTATTCGTGTTCTATCTTTTCTCTATCTTACTCTCTCGTTTCCTCACCTTCAAGGGGTTGGTTTAACGCTGCTTCACAATCGCCCTCAGTTCTAAGCCAACTCTTAGGATCAATGCATGTGGCATTTTAAATGCAGATTTTTTCAAGACATGAATCACTACTGGAAACTTAATATTATAGTAATTTGGGATATGTTTTTTGCATGGTATAGAAAATATTAGGGATAGACTCGGGCTGGGCTTTCAGGCCGGCCCGGCCCGGGCCCGGCCTGATTTCGGGCTTGAATCCGGGGCAGGCCGTTGACTACTTTATTCGGGCCGGGCCCGGACCGGGCTTATCTTTTTTTGGGCCGGGCCGGGTCAAACGATTTCGAACTTTTGGAGCCGAATAACGCACGAGTGGATATTCCACCGTCGTTTCACTTCTATCTCACATTGAGTAAGTAAACGTTCTTAATTATTTTTTCACGAAGTGTCTTCATGAACCCATTAATAATCAGTTTTTCGTCTTGCTTAGTGTAAACGAGACGTGATATTATAACTCACTTCTTATCCCAAATATTTTTTTCTAGTCCTATTTAATGTTCCTGATGTTGTACTTTAGACAAGTTAAAAATGAATTCGTATTTGTAGTCCATGTAGTTTTATGGGTTTGGTTTATAGTTTTTACTTTTCAAGTTAAAAATGCCCAGGAACATCAAACTAGATGATTTATTCATAATTCAAATTTACACAATTTATATTATGCATATGTACATATACCTCAAATTTCAATCATGCGGCGAACGTCGATATTATCAATCGCGTGTATAGTCTATGTCTACCGCCTAAAACACTAGAGAGTTATTGCAACGCTCATTTTACCAATTTTTTAATAAAGTTTTCCCTTATTTGACTACACATGCGCAATTAACACACCTTTAATGTTTGTACTTAATTAAAGTGCAGATTTATACCAATTGCCTAACGTACAAACTTACATTTAATTGTCTGCTTTCTGTATAAATATTGTGAAATTAAATGGCTTTTTGTAGTGTTGTTTCCGTAATTAAATTTAGAGATATAATGTCCAAGTTTATAACACAAAAGGATATAAAACGTCAACTCTCTAAATACGAGGATGCTGTTTTGTAATGGTTTCCTCGAAGTAAGGTGTAAAAATCCTTTTAAAAAGTAAACTCGAAGAGCATTCCGTGAAAACATATTGACAACACACAAATGTTATCAAATCAGTGTGAAATGAAAGACTCAAATAATAAAAAAAAAGCTTCATCTTTGTGCGAATACAATTTTATTAATTTTTTCCAATGTAGTTAAACATGTATTATAGGTCACCTTATCACAAAAGATATTAATTCTTTATTCATTTTTAAAACATAACTTACAGATATAGAATACTAAACATAAATGTGAAAATAAAGAGTAAAGGAAAAAACACTTGCAATAACACTTCTTTAAATTAGATGCAGACTTTTAATAAAGGATACTTTATTTGAATATTTTTTTAATAAAATCTACTTGGAATGAGTTTGCAATAACTGTCTAATATCAAGTAGGTAATTTTAGTAAAATTCTTTGAAGTAGAAACGAGAAGATAAAGCAAATTTATGATAAGGTTATAAGGTACATTAAGCGCACACTCGATTTACATAAAAGTCCAATCGATGTCAATGCGTTTTAACAACAAATTTCTATTGTCAATTTATTGTAGGATTTACTGTCGATCATTTTTCAAAAATTGCCTGTAGGTTTACTCATTCCATAAAATCATACGCACGTTTTATATTTTATATGCGCAAATTTTGCAGCCACATGTTGTCTTTAATAGCTTTCGTAGTTTAAATTTATAGTTTTATATATATACAAGTTAAAAATGTGGTAAGGTTCTTTAAAAACACCGCGTATCTGCACTAAATTGGTAGTTTGCCGTAAAACTGGATGTACCCATTCCTTATAATCCCTCGTACATTTTGTACATAATATTTTTAGTGCAGATGCAAGTCTGTGTAGAAAACAGTTGGCTTTTATGGTAATTGTACTTTCTAGGAATTGTTTATTGTAGTTTCTTAGATTTTTAAAATTTTGATCAGGTCTCCCAGTCTCAGTTCGCCGATGACAACTTTATACTCAAGAGCGCCTTTATTTGAATTTAATAATAACACTTATTTCTAGCATAGTATATAGACTACCGAGTATAACAAATATATAACAAATAAAATAATATTTATCTACTTGATATATGATAGTGTTGTTTGATATAATAACTATCATGTCAGACTTTGATAACGACGATAGCGTGAAGAGACCTAATTATAATCCCAATGAAAGTGGTAAGTGCTGCTGATAGTCAAACAAACCTACGTTTTGATATGACAACTGGGTCGACATCCCGCAGCAAATTTAAACAATTTTTTGACTTTGGTGTTATTTCAAAGAATACAAATGCGTTTTGTGTGTTGTGTAAAAAGAAAAAGGTAGGGTGGAATTCAAAATTAAATATTCACGCACCATCAATTTAAAACCTTATTTAAAATCAGTTCATGAAAGCTAATAAAAATTTTTATTTGCAAATGCTGACTAAATCGAACCCAGTAAAGACCCATTTTATAAGCAGAAGACTCTAAAGGAGATGTACCAGTCAAAGGTAAGCATAATATTTACTTATTCTTATAATTAAGAATTTAAAATTTCAACATAAGGTGTTTGTGTATAGACAAACTATAGATATAAATTACCTACAAAAGTTAAGACTAAACTTTACATCGACATCAATGAAGAAGAAAAAATTACTTTATCATAAACAGTTTATTGGGGTTAATTACATATTTTATTCTTTGCAAATTAACCGTAGGCATAGACTTTTTATTGCTTGAAAAATTTAGGAAAGTAATTTTTGTTGGCATATATGCCAAAAGTAATATATGTGCTCACACGTATTTAATAACACAAATTTAGAATAAAAGCAAAAGCTGTTATAGCTTCTCCGAGGTGTCCAACCCTCCAGGTCTCAGGTAGATAATAGTATTTCTTCCATATAACGTCACTGGGATTATAATTCAGGTGATGGTACTATGTTTGTTCGTTAAACTTTCTCAATTGTATTTAAACGAAAGTGAAAGTTTACCTCACTAAAATGCCAAATAGGTACCTTACCTACACCAGTTTGTACCTATCGCTCACGCTATTCAACCCTCAGAAAGTGATTTACTACTTATTCTAATTTACTTGCTTGAGCAGTTTCCAGTTTGCTTTAAAGAACTCTTATTAAAAAAAAAGCTAAAACTTTTATATTGATTTTGATTAAGTTTTGTTAGGGGTTTCCCTGTCAATCCTCAAATAAAATTTCAGACCTTTCAAAATTATATCTTGGAACTCTTCGAAACTTTTTGCAGAATTATACAAGATGATTTAGATGAATTTGAATACCATTAAATCTAAAACCTAAAAAATTCCCACTTAAAACTGATTCAAAATGCGAATTTGTAGAGATTCATCACCAATAGCAACAATGCTTTAAATATATTTGTTATATATCCATTGGTTTATATTAGATTAAATAAACATCATTAGAGTTACAATTTTTATTTTGGCTGCCACTACAATTCATTGCGAAATAGTTACTTGTTGAACACAACTAGTTTTCATTTCCAGTAGGGCTTCGGGCCAGGCCGGTCACTTTTTTGCGTCGGGTCGGGCGGGTTTATTAAAAGCCCGGCCCGGCCCGGCCCAAGTCTATCGCTAAAAAAATAGCATTACTACTAATTGGCTTTACAAAGCTTGAGCTCACTGTTACTATTTAGTTAAAAAAAAATGAAGTGTTAAGTTCCTTTATAATTTATTAGTTTAAGGGCGAAAATCGTTAAGTGATATTTAAAAAGACCAGATTTCCAGTCCAATCTTTCTTGAACTAGCATTTGAATTTTCAGTGAATTTCTACCAATTAGTTTACAAGTTACTGAAAAGTAATTAATAGAATATTTTGTTTATAAACTTTAATTAAACGCGGCATGCTTTTGTTACCATTTCAAATCTGCTTGAAGGATAGTAGGGAAGCATGATGGAAATTTTCCTAAAACGTAGCATTATTTATTTATATATACGTGCTGGCGTTTATAAGATTATGGGTCTGAATGCCGTGCAAATTTCAGTTAAATCTTAACTAAAATTAACCGGATTGGCGATATTAGGCAAACGAAAATAACTAAAGTTCGTTAGTAGAATGCCTTAAGAATGTTTATAAATCTATAGTCATCATCATCAGATCTTCAGTTCTGGAACTGGTTAGACGCGAACCCTCATTGTTTCCTAGTTTGATCTAACATACACATTTCCTTAAAATGTGTACAGTCTGCATCTATCACTATCTGTGTGCGAAAGGCCGATCTCGGTCTACCTCTACCTCTCTTTTCTATCTCTGCTTATGATATATCTCGTACTATTCCCCAAAAATGCCTAAGCACGTATCCTGCCCTTCTATTTCTTTTATTTTTTTCCACTGATATCTTTACTCCTCTACTATTTCTGTAGCCTATTTGTTATTAACTTTGTCTGTCCATGCTATCATCCTCATATATCTGAAGTATAACATTCCAGAAGGCTTTTGTCTTTTTCTGTCTGCTTTTCCACCTGCCACAATTTACTGTGATATGCTCTACACATATGCTTTGAACGATTCTATTCTTGTTTCTATGTTTGTTGTTTTTGAATATAACCACGGTTCTTTCTGGTTAGATGCAGTTCGGTTCCCTTATATTGTTTTACAATTATATACTGTACTACACCGATATTCTGTGGTATATGAAACGACCCAAGTCGTGGAATTAAATCACGACACGGTCCGCTTGAAAAATGTTAGGCGAGCGTTTTTCACAGAAATACGCCCTCGTTCGAATGAGAGGTAAAATGGAAGTCTCGGTGTGAGTGTTGTCACGCACGCTAAAGCTACCTACCTTGCTTGCAACATCAAGGGTTCGGCAAAACTCAAAACTTCCTGGCCAAGTAGTACCTTGCGTGGAGCATTGAAAAATCAAATGTAAGGTATGTGAAGGGGGGTAAGCAGCCCCTAGCACTTGAGCATCTGTCAAATTAATAGTTTTCCAATATATCCTTTCGCACAATCAACATTAGTTGAAAATATTTCACTACCAACACCTGTAGTTGTTTATAATAATCATCAGATTTAAATGCACTTATTTTTTCGTCATTAGGTTTTCCATCTTGACTAGTTGGACACGTACCTCCACTTATTTATGTTCTGAATTAACCTACACAGTAATTTCCACAACAGCCTATAACATGCACATTTGTTCTAACTAACAGTGGGCGTGGATTCTTTTAGATTTATTTTTAATTGCTTATACCCCAAATACGTAAGAAAACTCAATTTCATCAAAATGTTTATATTGAGCTAAATATAATTCAAATTATTACATTTTGTTTTACAACGTTTACAAATTAGTAACCTGTACTAGAACTAATTCGAATAAACCAGTTATGCAACAATAATTATAAGTACCTACAACTAACATACCCTAGCCTTGCATAAATTTCACTAACTTTCAATGTTTCGCAGCCAACTCCCACACCCCTTAAAGCTACGAATGATAAAGAAAGTAGTCAACTTATTTGATACTTCCGACTCAATAGCGGTGACGGTTAACCTTGTAGATATGGTTGAATGAATTCTTAGGGCCCTCCGGTTTATTAGCAGGTAAAAGCTCACAATGTCGACGACCCAGGTTTCGACGTAAAAACGTTAATAATCGTCACTGTCGTCACCAACACACATTAAACTCGCAGGTTATTACTTCTACTTTATATAAAAAGCACAGAAATGACTAATTCACTTGCCAATATATTCGAATAATATATTAGAACGAGTAGTTTACTTACTACACACAATTTATCCATCAAAACATTTCTTACGCCCAATATTATTCTAAAGGAACCAGTTTGCTCGTTAGGAATGTCCACGCGCGACGTCCGTTCCTCTTCTGTCTACTTTAAGCACCCCACGATCCAAACAATACCCAGTTTCGATTATATTGTAAATAACAAATAGGACTGAACCTTTTACATCTCCCCCGCCCTTAAAGTGAATTTCTAATTATTATTCGAAGACACTTAGTATCTTATCCTAACTTAATATCGAACAAGTACAAAAAACTAAGATAAAAAGACGTTTAGATCTCAGAGCACGGGGGCTTAAATTTTTTTAAATAAATGACGTATTTGCCAATTTCTCGGTGGTCGGCATCTTCCAAGACGTAAGCATTTGGCCCGCATTTAGATTTTACTAAAAATGGGCCGTCATATAGCAGAAAAAACTTTTTAATTTTTGCATTCTCCGCAGAAAACTTATGGTGAGTTCGGTGGTAAACTAATTCGCCAACTTCAAAACCTACCGCGTTGTATAAGTTGACATGTCGCCGTTGACGACGCTGGGCTCTACTCGATAATCTTTCATGGGCGAGAGCCATGATCGTATTATTGTCTTTTAATAGGCTACCCGATTCCGACATGCAAAGATGGGTCCAAAAAGTTTGCTCCCGTGAGTTTCCATAATGCGCTTTATTAAGCGTAAATCCCGTGCTTTCGTGTATAGCTTCATTTAGATATGTTTGGACGACGTCCAACACACATGCCCACTTAGTGTGGCGTTCGTGACACAATGTCCTTAATAAACTTCTTACCTCCCGATTCAAACGTTCCGTCATGTTACCTTGCGGGTAATAGTAGGAAGTGTACTGTGTTTTTATTTCTTCCCCCTCTAGAAATTTTCTCCATTTTTCCAAAAACTGCGTTCCATTGTCAGGGTCAAAATTTTCCATTCAGATATATTTGAAGTAAAAGAAATTTTGAAGAAATTTTTAAATAAATTATTTTTATTTATTGAAATTATTGGTATAATTTTATTTTATTTATGGATTATTATATCTATTAATATTCTAATATTTAATAGTTTGTTCTAATGTCTTAAATGAATAGTATATTAATATCTATAAGATGGTATCTAGATATTTCAAGTTTTTTGAAGATTGATTTACATACATACAAATATTCCATAATTTATTGCATAGGAAATCGAATTTAATATAATACAATTATAACTATTTATAGAAGTAATTATATCATACGTAATCAGATAGTATAAGAATATATTCATGAATTAATAATTAAATCAACTAAAAGTCTATATTAACTAAGTATAAATTCACTACTTACGATTTAGATCAATACTAGTACATTATGATATGAAATTGATATCGTTTAGTTATAGTATATAGACTTCAAATTACTAGATCTTATAGTAAATTCAATGATGAATTTAGATATATCTGTACAAATGTGATCTAGCGTTTTGAATATTCAATGATTGACTGATTCATGTATCAAATAGATTATCATAGAATACTAAGACTAGTTAGATCTATTACATTCAATTTATTTTAAATACTATACGTATACATATATTTACATTGCAACATGTAATTTGTTTGACATTTCAAAGTATTAGAAAATTTCATTAATATTATTACTATATATTTTTATTATTCAATTCAATTAAATTGAATCATAGTAAAGATCATTAATATAATTAATAATTACATATAATTCAATAATACATGTAATTTGTTTAAGTAATCATTTTAATTAATTGTATGAATAACTTATTATTATAACTATGTACTGATATAATTTATATATTACATAGATTTAATTTATATTACGTTAAGTACAATTATTTTATTATTATATTTTAATCTAATTTATGTAATTATACAAGTAATTTATACATTATGTCATACTAATTTATATTGATATGATACTAATTATAAATATATATAATTGTATAATTCAATTTGTATGATTTTATATTTTAATTAATTATTATATAGAATAATTGATAGCTTAATTAGATTATATTAGTATTATCTGAATATACATTTTATATTCATATATGTTTATAATTTACATTATTTAGTACTTATTGAATTTTATTATATGTAATGTTAGAGATTTATTATATTTATTGATTCATTATCAGTTCTATATATTTAATTGATTTATTAAATTACTTAATATATAGATAATACTTTATGATTTAGTTTACATTTAGTTAAAGATTCAATAATAATATTTTACAATGTGTATATATAGTTGCTTAGTAACATTTAAATTTTGACATAGTCAATTAATTCGAAATATAACTAGATGACATATGTTATATTCTTGTATAAATAATTGTAAATGAAATTTGATCGTAGATAGTGAATATTTAATATTAATTAAAAATTAAAATATTAATTGAATATTAGTAATTTTTAATAAATATATTTAAATTATTAAATTTGAATTATAAAATTTAATTAATAAATTTAAAATATTAAATTAATTGAAATATATTAAAATTTAATATAAATTTTGGAAACAAAAAATTTGCAATTTTATAATCAATTGTAGTTAATTAATTAAATTTATTTTAATTAAAGAAATTAATATTTAATTTGCATTTTCAAAATATTTTAAATTTAAAATTGTTATTTAATTTAAATTCAATTAATTTTAATATTTAAAGAAATTATTAATTATTAAAATTTATTAATTTTTAAAATAAATTTTAATTTAAATTAAGTAATTTTATTAATTAAAAATTTTATTTAATTTTATTAACATTTAAATTTAAAATTATAATTTTAATTATAATTTAATTGAATTTTAATTAAAAATTTTTTGAAAAATATTTAAATTAAATTTTAGTGAAATTTATTAAATTTAAAATTATTAAAAATTAATTTAATAAATAGTTTGATAGTTTAGAAAGTTAATCAATTTAATGTAAATTTTCAAAATTATTTTAAATCAAATTTTAGTAATTTGTTACTAAATAATTTTAAGTTAAATTAATATATTTTGAAATTTAATTTATTTAACTATGTGTTTAAACTTGAAAATTTCTTATTAAAATTATTTAATTTAAGAATTACTTTTTAAAACAATTTAAAAATTATTAATTTAAATTTTATATTATTTAATATTAACATTATTTTTATTAACTTTTAAATTTATATTTAATTTGAAAATTTAATTTTATATGATTTTACTTTAGATAAAGATAATTAATTTTGATTATATATTTTGAATTAAATTTTATGATTAAAATAAAAATATTTTTTGACTATTATTTAATACTTGTTTAATAATAAATTTGTTTGTAAATAATTAAGTTTATTTTATAACCAATTTGTTTTATTGTATTATGATATTAAATGTTATTAAAATATACAATTTAAAATTTAATATTGTTTATTGAATAAAATATCATTTAGATTTTAAGTATATTTGAAATTAGTTGTATTTTATATCAAGAATTTATTAATTTAATCAAAATTTTTATATTGATAAAATTTTTATGTAAGATTTTATAGCTGCATTTTTAAAAATTCTTTTTTGAAATGTTAAATTTGGAACCCGCAATGTAACATGGCAAGGCAATGGTAAATTGACATGTTACATGTTGCCTTTGAACACAGTAGTTGCTTTTTCTTGTTAAATGTAGCACGACCTTGTGTTAATCTTTGTTCTATATTTTTTGTGCTCTTCCCATCTTGCGTTATTTGGTTTCCTGAGTAGCAGAAAACTTTAACTGCTTGTAAGTTCTCGTTACGTATTTGTATTCTTGTTTTCGATTTATTTCCTCCTCCTTTGCATTCTAGAACCTTAGTTTTATCTTTGTTAATTTTCATACCGTATCTCTCTGTTATAACTGTTTCCATTTCATTAAGAGAAGCTTCTAACTTTTCCTTGCTAGATGCTAATACCACTATATCATCTACAAATCTAAGCATATCAGTCTTTTGTCCATGGATAGTAATTCCAAATATTTCCTGCATTTAACAATATCCATTGCCTTTTCTATGTACAAGTTAAAGATTAATGGCGATAAAGGACATCCCTGTCTCACCCCTTTCCTAATATTTACTTCTCTACGTTTCTGCTCTAATTCTATTACCGCTGTTTGCTCTGTGTATAAGCTATGTACTATCCGTCTTTTCCTAAAACTCACTCCAATCTTTTTCAGTATTTCGAACATTTTTCTCTATTTTACGTTGTCGAATGTTTTTTCCAGATCTACATACCCTATATACACGCTTTCCCCCTTTTCTATTGTTCTCTCCATTATCACCCTCAGAGCTAAAATAGCCTCCCGTGTTCCCCTGTTTCGCCTAAACCCAAATTCATCTTCTCCTAGTATTTCTTCAGCTCGTTTTTCCATTCGTTTTTGTACAATTCTAGTTAATATTTTTGACACGTGTGCTGTCAAACTTATTCTTCGAAAATTTTCACATCTACCCGCGCCTGTCTTTTTTGGTATAGTTACGATGATGATACGTTTGAAATTCGTCTGTTTTATACATACAGCTTACAAGTCAAACGAGACGTTCTGTTACTGCTCGTCCAGCGGCTTTTAGAGTTTCAGCTTGCACCTTAACTGCACCCGATGCCTTACCATTTTTCAGATTCTTTAACGCTAATTCAAATTCATCTCGAAGTATAGGATATCCCAATTCATCGTTTTCAATGTCTGATTCCTGTTCTATTGCTGTTAGTTTCTCTCCTGTATATAAACACCCTATATATTCTTGCCATATTAACCACTTTCTCTACATTTTCTATAATGACGTTTTCTCCTGCGTCCCCTATATTTTTGCTGTATGGTTTTATATCCCTAAAATTCATTCTAATTAGTTTGAATACTTGTCTGTTTTTCCTATTTTCATCTTAGTTTGTACCTCTTTACACTTTTCATCAATCTATTGTTTTTAGCTTTCTTGCATTTGCAAATAATTTCCCATTTTATAGCTTTTTATCTCTGTTTTCCTGTTTCGTCTGATCTATTTTTGTATTTTCCTCTTTCTTCTATTAAATTCAAGATATCCTTTGTTATCCATGGTTTCTTATTTTCTTTTTGTGTATACCCCAGAATTTTTCTGACCGCCATGTCAAAGCTGGAAATAATGTTATTAAATTCTGTTTCTACTTTCCTAGTATTAGAAATTTACCATATATCTTTCGGTGTTATGCTTAGAGTCTATATCTGCTTCTGGGTAGCTTCTACAGTCTTTTACATGATTCCTAAACCGTTGTCTAACAAGAATGTAATATATTTGATATCTTCCTATATCTCCTGGCATCTTCCACGTGTATCGTCTTCTAGCATGATGTTAAAATAATGTGTTTGTGATGATTAAATTGTTCTTGTCGCAAAATTCTACCAGCCTATTTCCCCTGTGATTTCTCGTCCCTAAACTAAATAAACCTACTACCGCTCCTTCCTTACCCTCACCTACCACTTCATTAAAATCACCTGTAATTATTAAATTTTCATGTCCTTTTACGTATCAAAGTATATCTTCGATATCTTTCCAGATCGCCTCTACCTCTTCCTCACTGTAGCTAGAGGTGGGCATCAATATTTGTATCATTACTGTATTTACCGGTTTATATTCTTTTGTAAGTAGTTTTCTACACGTCGTTTTATCTTTTTTTGCTTAACTATCCCTACGTCTGAATTTCCTTCTTCTTATCCTGTAGGAATTACTCTAAAGTCTCCGCTCCAAAAATCCTCTACCTCTGGCCACCGAACTTCGCTGATTCCTACTATGTCTAATGCTAACCTATCATTTCAATTTTCAAGTTCTCTAGCTTACTTACTTGCTTCATACTTCTGACATTCCATTCTCCGACTCGCAGAATGTTCACGACTCTTTTCTTTACTTTTCGAAGACATCTCCCGAAGTAGTCCCCTTCCGGAAATTCGAATGGGGGACTATTTTAACTAAGGAATTTTTTATCCCAGAGGCTGCCGTCATCTTTGATAACAATTTAAGTACGCTGTGTACTTGGGAGGTAATGTGGTGGTTTCCCGTTGCCTTTCACATCGCTGTAGTTTGTCTTAGAATGCCATACAGACCCCTACGGTTTCTGCCACTCTAAGTACCGATAAGCTGCTGTCATCTTTCGGGGACCTGTCTTAGTCTGGTTCCTCACTAAAAATTCTACTACTTTGGTTAAGCCTGTAGTTTGGCTCTTTTAGATCGCTGGAACGCGCAAGCCATTCGACCGTTCTAGTAATCTAAAACTTCTTCAAGATACAGGTTCATTCAGAATAGAAATCTATAGTATTTTAGTGAAATTATTCTGTGTTGATAAATAATTATGGACTACTTGTATCTCGATAGTAATTATGTAATTATTTCAATACAAAATGTGTTCACATAACATATGAAAAATTTAAATATTCTATGTACAACGAATTTAATCAATAAAGTTTATGATTAGGATTTCCTTTACGTATAGACATATTAGCATGACACCATTCATGAGTTTTAGAGTAGATAACAATACATTTGAAGATAGGAATAAAATGGCACTTTCTTCTTTTTAAATATCTTAACCGGATTTACAATAACCCCAAAGTATATCATGGAGTCTTGAAAGCGTCTTTAAAAAAAAAGACTTATTTCTCAAACCTACAACTTTTCAAACTATGTTTAAGTTCACGCGTTAATTTATTTATTGACTCTTTGTTATTCTATAATCAACACTTTCAAGTATGAATAAAATTAATTTTCAGTTCTACAAGTTTATAGTTAATATTTAATATTTAAATTATAAACAGCTTATTCACTTAACAACCTGAAAGTTTCAGCATTCGAGGACTAACAGATTTAAAGTATTTAAATATTTCGTAGAAAGGCTTTATGATTTGCAACGTTCAGTAGGTACTGCTTACGGTTTCCTACTAAATGCATAAAAAGGGTTTATTTCTAGCGAAGCGCTTGTTACCCATAAGACGAGTGGGTTAATTAGAAGAGAACAAAATCAGTAGCGGAATGCTCACCCGCATTACGACAGGAAAAGAAAAAACTGAGTGCCACGCTACATAGTCGAAAAGAAGGAGAATCTAAATAACAAAACGACGTGACGAAAAACCCAATTCGCCCTTTTTAGAGCATCTGAACCTGAAATGATAATTAAACAAAAAAACACAGGTAAAATGTAACTGTAATAAGTAACGTCTATGAATTTAGATAGCAATCAACATTAAAGTGCTGGCTTAAAGACGAACATTTGAATTGTTTACTCCTCACGTAGTATTATTAAATATTAGTTATCTTAGTAAAAATCAAACTAAAGGGTGTTTTGTAAATAGAAGAACTACGCCACTATACGCCCCTTAAATATTTCAGCTCACTTTCAGATAACAACATTAAGCAGTATTTAACAACTGTAATTTATATTATTCTGCACTGGCACGGCAAGCAACTAATTAATTACAACTACACAACGGTTAAAATACAATACCATGACAAATTCAGATTGTATCGTATTCAACTCTATAATACATGGAAAACATGACGACAAGCGTAAAGCAATTGCAAATTCTAAATACTCCAATATGCCCAGATAACTATACAGATAAACACAATAGAGCATAAACGTTAGTATAAATATCGCCAGAATCTTACTTAATTTCTTACTAGATCGACGCTGACGATCTTGTCTCAAATATAAGCTATTAAACCTTAAAGATAATATACCTTATAATAGTCTTAAGCATCATATCAAAAACAAAATTGATAACAAACCGGATGTATACTTTAATGGTATTGTAACACAACTTGTGCGTCCATTTTACAACAGCATAAAGATAGTTTTTAACTGCCTGGTTGGGTTTACAGTTAATAAAGAGTACCGCAATGAGGACACAACAGTTTCAATTTATAATTTACCATATGTGTTTTATGCATGACAAACCCGTAATACACCTTGTAAAAAAACATTTAATAGCGTATTGGTATAAACCATGCTTGCGAAAATCAACATTCGAAAATATATTGGCAACAAAACCAAAAGGCGGTTTACAATTTTTTTACAATAGCGACATTCAATAAATTTTTGACTCTCAAGCACTTGCCTACATAAGGAACTAAAAAGTATAATATACCGAATGTGGACGCGGAAATTATGCAAAAGGACTAGTAAACTTAGTTGCCTATCTGAGCTATTACAAACCTGAAACTATGAACGTATAGTAAACTGGATGGTTTTTAAATCAAGGAAGCTGTAAAGTTTATAAGTACGAAATGGAACGTATCACATATGTGTTACATGCTGCCTGTTTTAATTATCTAAGGTCTTCAGCGTTTATACTACAAAGTTTTTTTTATTTTTCAAAGCATGGCAAATACAAAGATGTAGGACTTAATCTATCCCCGTTTTATATAACTCAGTTACCTACAGTGGATTCTGTTGATGGTTATATACCGCCTAGCCAAGATATGTGTTCATACAGTGAACGGTTATTGCTTTCAAACCCGCGACATCTACTAAGACTACAAATACTTTCTGTAAACGATTAATCAAAATTCGTTCAACACTCACTACTAGGCCTAACCATTTTCGGCTCTTATACTTACACCTATATCTACTACCACTGGTCAGATCAGATGTTACAATAGTGACTGAATCGGTTATATTTCGGCTCATTGTATTCGTCCGCAGATACTACATTGCTATGGTTGTGGTCGGAAAGGAGTCACACGGCCCAACTGTCCTTCTTGTAGAAACTTTTATCTTACTGTAGGGTTTTCAGACCGAGTAGAATTCCCTATCCCTTCTTTAATCTTGTCTTCTCCTTTGTCTCATCTCAGCAAACAATGCCGATTCCTACTCAACTTTATATGTACTAAGTTCCGTGGCGATATACGTCCTTATTTACAAGTACAAATTTTCAATATACATATTTACTACTTTTCTTGATTCTTAAGCCACTCGTACTATTCTTGGTGGTCCCAGTTAGCACCGTTTAACTTTTCATCCTCCTCTCTCTCTTTCAGTAGTCTTGCTAATAATTCTAAATGTAGTATCTGTATTTTCATTTCTATTCCCATTACTCTCCGAAATTGCGTTATTACTCTAACAGCTTCTGTATTCCCGGAAGCTTCGTACCAGCTTGTTCTTGGGGTCGTTTTTGGAAAATGTGTATATTGCGTGTCAAATTTTGAGATGCTTTCTGAACTTTGTTTTTGCTTCCTCTTTGGCCACCATCACATCAGTTTCCACCTATAGTATTTCCGAACTAACTCCCGCATAACAGTTCCGTTTAGATTTCTAATTACTGTCGCTTTTTCTAAGCAGTTTGCTGGTCTTGGTTGCACTACTTTTATACAACATCATATTTGTGCTTAGGCGGAATCTATCAAGCAATGACGTTATCGTTTTTTTACTATTCTTCTTAAAGTGTCCCATTCCGAGCTGAACAAAATGCTCCGTCTAAAAGTCGTGAAAGCGTCGAACAGTTCCTGGGCTAATCCTATTGTTTTGGTCAGAAGAAAAGTGAGTCTTATAGGTTTTACATTGACTTTTGTAAGGTCAATTACGTATCCCAGAAAGATGCCTACCGGGTTCCATATATCTCAGCTATCCTACACCGTCTCCGTGATGCCCGTTTCCTCTCCTTTTTATAAACTTTATAAACTTTGTTGTATACCCTTTGTCTTAGATAATTCTCCTGCCACTTTTCAAGGACTATCGATCAGGTCATCGGTTCTGACCTGGGACAGTTCTGCTTCGAGTATGTGGACGATATTACCATAGCTACCCTCTCCTTAGACAAACACCTCCGAGTCGTTAACCTTATCCTCTCCCGTCTCTTATCGACGGGTTTTAACTTCGTCAAGGTATACGCCATTTCTGCATTCCCAAACTCCGTGACTTCGGTTATGTCGTTAATCGAGATGGTCTGCATATCGACTCTAAAAGGCTTGGCATGGCCAATTGATTCCGACGCTTCATTCCAATTTTTCTGTTTTTACTTCTCCACTTTCAAATCTTACTCGAAAAACATTTCTTTTCTCTAGACTCCTGATTTTCAGTCTGCGTTCAAAGGGTTGCTCACATTGTGGTGAATGAGTTATTCTAAGTCAATACTCTCTTGAAGGTGGGAAAGTAGTTAGTTATATATAATCCCTTTCTAAACTCGAACGCAAATATTCCGTTACTAAAAAGAAGTGCTTAGCGGTTTTGTCTACCATTGAATAATTGCGTCTGTATATCTTTGGACTCACATTACTGTTCTCACTGACAACCGTTCGTTCATTTGGCTAAACAAACTTAAAAGTCCATCTGGACGTTTATCTTGCTGGTCTCTTTGGCTACAACAATATAATATTTCTATTCTGCATCGCAAAAACAAAAACCATTGTTGAAAATTAGATTAAGATAACAATAGTTTTTACAATTTATGTTCCATCCCGCCATTTAATGTTTTAAACTTAAGTAGTTGCGCCAACCCGTACCCTAAACCTGTCCCGCTTAATCAGGGAACGTGTAGCGCACAGCATTTATTTTTTAATGTTCAATGTAAGCACACGCTTACTGAGTTAACAAAAATATAAATAATTCAAAATCAAGTACATATTTCGAACCATTTCAATTGTTTCTTCTCACTATCAATACAGTCCATTAAGAAAATTTCAGGAAAGCAAGTAATCAGTCGGGGAATTAATTTGCATTTTTAATTCCCGCATCTTGATCTTATTAGCTTTCGCAATATACTCCTTCGATCAAGGACGTTATCATGCACTTTACTCCAGGAGGTTTTAGATGGTTCTAGCAGATAAATACCAATAAGCAAGTTGCAGAAAATTACTCGAATTATAAGATTACTACGTACATATTAACAAATTGCATTTCAGCATTGGTAGAAGAAAGAAGGATTTATTTAAAGCAAGTTTATTGAAACAGCTATACTAGGCCGTTGTCAATTTTCAAAACAAGAATTGCAGAGCTGAATCCTGAATGCTAATGCTGTTCATGCATCAGAGAAAAAAAAGAGGCGCATTCCACATTTATTTTCACTTTGCTTCATTTTGCACGGTTACTTTAGGATGCGAATAGGTTAGTGGTAAATTCCTTTAAAACCTTTTCCATGTTTGCAGCGATTTGCTCATTTATACAATGCGTATATTTTAAATAAACAATAACTGTGTTTTATTTAGCTTTAAGTTATGCGGGTTTTATAAATATGCCAATTTATTTCTATGGTAACATTTTCATTCCTATCCAATATTGTATTGGGGTAACTCAGAATAACTCACAGAATTTAAATATCTGCCATGGTTCCAAAATCATAGGCGTTTGAAGATTTTCATTTCTATACTAAAATCTGTTCCTTTTTATTATCTGTGCTGCGGTATCTATCAGTCTGACGGCATTTTGTCAATAGGAAAAAATGTTGCATTTCGTTAGCACAATATTGCACAGTTTTCATAAATTTAAAAATGTTAATTTTTTTTTACCCACACCTCTTAAAATAGAATATATTTCTACGCATATGGAGTTTGAAAAATATTTTCACGCGTTTTTTGTGTTTTCAAGTTGCACAACTTAGAACAACACGCAGAATTTTTGTAAATATATTACAGAAAAACTTATTTAATATTTTATCTTTCAATTTCAATATTTTCTTTCTACTATACGGAAGCAGATATCGAGTTTGTTTCAGCGGCACAATGTAGCATAAATTAGTACCAATCATTCAACAACAGTTGGATTTATTTGGCCAAAAGTGCGGGGCTTGTGTAATTTTATTTCTATTTAATTTCTTCATTGTTATTAAAGTTACCGATCTCGGACTTGCGGCACAAGGCAGCACAACTATAGCATAATAGATAAAATGAAATAAAACTGAGAATTCAAAAAGCGCGGGACTACAAAAAAAATTCTTTTTTGTATTTATCTCGAATACGGATTGAGTAGCAGAGTTGTGATTTACGACACAATACGACACAAACGGAGCACAATGTGACACAAACAACAAAAATACAAGATTCGAAAAGTGCGGGGTTAACTTCAGACACATTACTGTTTCTGCAATCTTTTCTTGCTGTTCATAGTCTCTTGCAGCTGGGTTACGATCATCCTGTTTCCTTTCCGGATGTCTCTAAGGTCATTAAGGAAAATTTTTACGTTGATGATATATTGACAAGTTCTAGTACACTTAAAGGTGCTTGTTGCATGTGTTCAAAGTTGAATCAGGTTCTTAGTTCAGGTTGTTTTAAACCTCGCAAACAGATTTCCAATAATCCACAGTTTTTGGAAGGCATTTCAGTTTCCGATATCCATCCCGGTGTTCTTGAGTTTGGAGCTCACGAGCACACGCGGACTTTAGGCCTGATTCGGTTCTTGCAGTCAGATTATTTCGTGTTTACCATTTCCAATTCCTCAACGTTAATGACTACCAAACGTAGCATACTTTAAGCATTTTTATTTTATTAATATAATTAAGCAAGTTAAAATACAATGGATTTGATAATTGTTTAGTAAATCACTATGTACATGGCAAGTGTTAGGTTTTAATTGTTGAAAACAAATTTTGTCTGCATAACCAAATGTTTAAATTAAAGTTCCTTAGTTCTTTAAATTTATAAAAGCATTAAAAAGTCACCTTCGATTTATTTATTGAATTAGAAAACATTGTTTAGCTAAAATACACACACACGCACGCACGCACACACGCACACACAGACACACACATATATACTGACGTGATAAGAAGTCACGGGAGGTCATTGAAACCATAATTCTATAAATAAATCCATTAAAATATAATAGAATTCGGAAAAAACGGAAATGTCCGTAAATTCATGATTACTCCTTATATAATACAAGCGTACCTTTATTCATTGATGTACAATGCAAAAATGCAGAATGTGCGTGTATAAATAATCACTCTGTATTATATAAGTGTATTGTAAATAAATAACAAGTAACGTAAGTCGGTTATATAACAATAATTAACAATAAGATACCGCAAAACGCATTTAAAGGCGGTCGTAAAAATCGATCATTTAATACAAAGCCATTTAGTTTACTTATTAATTATCAATACAGTTTAGATAAAAATGCATTTGTTTTGTTGTAAATGGCATAAAATAGTACAGCTTTACGCATTTCGTTTGAGAAACTAAAATCAACTTTTATTTAAAAACCCCAAAATTAGTAAATAATTTCGTGTACTGAAAGCAAATATTTCCTATAAAGTACAAACCCTTTTGCATTAAAAAACAATTAAAGTAAATAAATTAACCATTGAATTGTATCAATTGATTCTAAATAAAAGAACTTTCTAGAAAATTAGTTATCGGGATTTAGGAACACGTCAAGTTTGTATAACTTATTAATAAGTAAACATTTCTTTTTCAAGGAGCAGCTTAAACATTGAAAATAACTTGTAAAATTCCCTGGAATAATCGATTATCTTTTTGAATTAGCATCGACGCACAACAATAGTGTATAAGTAAGACAAGGACATATAGAACACGTCGCAGTACCTGGAACGAAATAAAAAGGTCATAAAGCTCGACAAATTTACACGTTAATTGCGCATTCCTAGATAGATTACATCATAATGTTTGAGATCAGTGTAATAAATTTGTATATAAAGAAGCGTTTATCAAGGAGGGAGGGATTTATTCAAATTTATTGATTCGATTTTATTCATTAGAGCACTAAATGTTATTTTAATTAAAAAGCGTGAGCTGTTGCTATACTAAGATAGTAATAGAAATATGTAGTAAATATATTGTAGTTTGATAGTTGCGAAGCTAAAATGAATAAAAAGCTATGTTTCTAAATACAAATTACATACGAAAATGGCATTATAAATTGCAATGAACAAAAAAAATTCTTCAAGACAATGCTACTTTAATAATTTTATTAAATAATCGAAAAAAAGAGTTAACACGAAAGGTTCTTTGATAACTACTGTTGGAAGTTAGGAATTTTAATTTGGAAAACTTGTAAGCTGATTGGACTTTAATTTAAAATAACAAGATTTTAATTACGAAGTGTTTTTGTGGATTCTGCAAGTATTATTTTAGATTTACCTTTGACTGATATTACAGTATTTAGATATAGTGTTTAAGATAAACCTAATAATTTTTTTGTGCGAGGGATTTTTTTACCAGGAGTTTGTGTTCAGAGTTAGAAATACTCTGACCTTTAATAGATTATACATGTCTGTCTTGATTAGCATGTTGAAATGCGACCTCCACATAGCCTTTTCGAAATAGTTCTTTTAAGGTTCTCGCAATAATGTTATAAATTTGACGATATAGTTTGTAAAATCAATCCGTTAAATATATAATTAATTGACCTTAATTATTATTGCACAACTACCATGATACCATCTTTGCTGTTATTTAATCTACATTAATCTTTGTTGTTATTTAATTTTAACACTATGCAAACTTAAAAATTGTACCAAAGCGACTACTGTAAACTGAGGGATGCTGCAATACAATGGATCCAAGTCTTTAATTAAGAACTCGGAAATTGATGGTTTGTCGTAAATTCCAGTTCGACTGTTGCCAACACTACAGCTGTTCGAGTAAATGCCTTGTTTTTGTAATACTTCAATCACAAGTGAACGCTGATAATCAAGATAAATTGTATAGCTTACTAACATATTTTTGTTGTTATTATGAATTAATGCCGTAGTCCTCAGTAAGTCAAACCTTTTGATTATTTATATAAAGTATTTTATTCTACAAATGTTTGTAATTAAAACTTCCACAATCAATAGAACTTGGTTAATTACAAAAACATAGATGTACGCTTTATTACTCGGACTTAAGTCAATGATTATATTCTATAAGAAATGTAAACAACTATCAGTTTTTCACCTGATTAAACACTAAAAGTAATTTTGAAGTCTATTTTAAGATCTCATGTGTTTATTTGAAAATTTTATGACATAAGGAATAACTAACATTTTTTAAGATCCACTGATGATTATATGTACATCGTACTCAGATCTGAATATCATACGATAAAAAACCTTTTATTAAATACGTTCATAAAACATTTTTAATGTAACATTATAACTTGACATAAATTCCATCTTCAGTTAACATTACTTAAAGAAAGCTTAATTTAGAATTGTAGATACCTGTAACAAGAAGAAAATAATCTTTAATTTAATAGATATACATATATTTCTTTCTTAAGATTTTTTATTAAATGTACTAACGTAATAATTTATTAAGAAGATAACATTGATTAAAATTTGATATAAAAGTATATTCCTTATTTAGATGCAACCTATGATCTATTTGATAATTAACGTATAACTACTTTTTTATTCTGAAATAATATTGCATAATTAACCAATCTTAGCCCATATGCTTTACGTGCGTATAATTGTTACTTAAAGTACCTACACCCTTTTTAGTAACGCTGTCTTGCTTATGTTAAAACTGTGAGTCTAGTAGCGCATGACATTTTCGTATTTATAAAGAACCCCCCCGTTAGTCTCATCAAGCTGAAGTTAGAGTTCAGAATTAATTCGGAAGTCCCCAGAAGTATTTATTTCTAATACGGAAAAACTACATCTATGGTTAACTTCTGAAAGAAATTAAGGTGGTGCTATACTTATCTCGTAACACCCTAATCAATATCTTAATATAAACTACTCCACTCTATTACATCTATAGAAACTGAAACAACTAAACGAAAGAAATGTAAAGATAGAATACACCTTATAAAGATTAAAGTTAACATGCTCTCCGAGATTTCTCAAATCTTTAATCCGTTGGGTTTCTTTGGTCCATGTACCTTAGGAGCCAAAATTCGCATTAAACAGCTTTGGCTGGCAAAATTATTCCCGATAAAAGTCAAAAAAGATGGTGTTCCTACCGTGGCGAACTATTCAGTCTTAATAATTTGAAGGTTCCCATGTTGTCTGCAGACAATACACTGAGGTTGAATTGCACTGTTTGTGCGATGCTTTTATGCACGGGTATGGTGCATGCATTTTCCTACGTTCAATGGGCAAAGGGGGAGGATTCATTACGTTGATCTTCTTTACTCCAAATCCAAGGTTTCTCCTTTGAGACCATTAACAGTTCCTAAGTTAAAACTCTACGGGGTTGTTCTTTTAGCGAAACTATCTAAACAAGTTTTAAAGGCATTAGACTTGTAGATTGCTCGCTGTTTATTCTGGTCCGACTCGACTATTGTTCTAGGATGGCTAAAAACCAATCATAATCAACTAAAAGGTTTGTATGCAATAGAGTTGCTGATGTACAGCGCTTACACAACATAGCACTTGGTGCCACGTACAAGTGCAATTCTACTGATTTACTTTCTAGAAGGATTGGCCCTCTGGTATTGAAGGATTCTAATCTATGGGGGCACGGTCTTTCATGGCTCCATCAAGACAAATCTTTCTGGCTCAAAATAAGTCCTTTAAGTTATGACCATTTCAGCGGTAAACGGTTTTCAAGTAAAAGATTACGTTATAGCAATCGTGAAGGTGATGAGTCCTAAATCTGTCACATTTGTTTTTAAGATGTCAAATAACTGAATTTGCGTGTATTTTACAACTAAGAACATCGCTTTGAACTTTGTTGACATACAAGCTGAAGTAAATATTGGTGAGGTATTTATCCCAGCTACAAAACTTGTGTCCTTCAAAAAGAATTGTGCTTTCGAATGTATCGCCATGCATACCACACGATGTTCATAAAAACATACTAACGAAAAATAATTTAAAGCTGATATCACCAATCCCATTTATAGGTGCGGGAATTGATATTGATAAATTTCGACACGTTTTGAGTTTTCGTAGGCAGGAATATATTGTCCATCACGAAAACGCAGTGTTGCCTGAAACAGTCACTATAAAATACAAGACGGCGAAGAATATAAAATTTTTATTTTAGATGAACGAATACGGTGCTTTGTATACAGAGGAATGGGACATATTTCCTCTAAATGTATGGTTCAGTTTCCTAATATTTCAGATACTTTAAGTAAAGTACAAAACACCAGCGGAATTAAACGCCTTTGCCGTCAACCCTGGACAGTAACGAAAATACGGAAACTTTTTCAATACACTCACAAAGTACCCATGCAAAACGTCATACAGAGAAAGGTGATAAGCCAGCAGTCAAGGTACTAACAGAAAATTCAGACACTGAGCAAAGTCAGAAAAATTACAAATCTGGTAGTAGAACTAAGCTTTAATAAACAACGAGAGTCCAAACGAAAAAGGGTGGACAAAGTAACCGATAAAAATTAAGACTTTTCAGATATAGAGTTTATGGCGTACTAGAAAACATGAAATACAATGCAATTTACGGATTTTCTAATGGAAGTCAAAGGCAGTAATCAGCCCCTAGATATAGCAAGAAAATTTGCAGAAGACATTGAAGGGTTGTTGTCATTATTGAAGAAAGTTGCAAAACTTTCAAAAACACGGTCTTTAAAAGCACGGTGTAAACGACTTTTCAAGGAAAGGCAATTGGACTAGAAAGCACGCATGATATAGAATCCCTTTATTCCATAAGTGCAACTCAGTCAAATTTGTATCGGATACCATCTGGGGAAATGGTAGGATGCGGTCAAAACTGTTACTAAACAATGATTTTGTAGAGCAACGCCTTCACTATTAAATATACATATACAACATGGCGACAAATTCATTAAAAAAATTTACACTGAATCCGAAAAGCATAAATATCTAATACAAACGTTACAAATTTATGGAATTTCTTAAAGAAAATAGTCTAGACCTAGCACTGCTACAAGAAACCAATGTAGACCTTGTACAATTGACAAATTATCAACATTGTAAATATATTGCCTTTTCTAATCCCGTAGGTTCCCCGTACACAAGGACTGCAATACTAGTAAGACAGGGAATTGGCGCTTATAATATAAAGCATATAGTGTTGTACCCTTCCTACTTACACTATCTGTCCATCACTTTAGGCAACAGTATTTGGCATATTTTAATTGTCTATTTGCCTCATGACGATCAAAAAGCCTAGAAATTTTAGATATTTTATAAAGACATTTGGAATATATTTAGCAAAAATATTGATGGAAAAATAGTATTAGGTAGTGATTTAAATTGCGCATTGCAACCTGTACTAGATAGATTAAGGTCAGCAGAAAACCATACAAATCTAACAGCAAAACTGGGCGCAATCGTTCAAGATTATGAATTATACGACTGCGGGAGAATTGCTTAACAAAACCAAAGGAGGGTTTACCTATCTTACACCGACTTCTTCATCCAGGCTAGATCGTATATATTACTCCGAGACATTAGTTAGTTCACTTTACAATGTGGTCGTACACAGCAGTTTTTCGGATCATACGTCAGTATCTACTCACTTCAAGATAATTACGACGCAAATGGGAAGCAATTCAACCTACTGAAGATTTGACATAATCGAAACCATGAAAGAAGTCGTCTGCGTCATCACTTGTATTAGTATGAATTAAGTTGAAAATTTTAAGTCAATGTAGCACCTAGCTCATAAATACCCAATAAGTATTCCGATTTGGAAATTTTCGTCAATCTTCGCGCATCTGCAAACCGTAATGAAGCATGGTTACCAATAATATTTTATTTTCATAAAGGTAGTTGCTTTTACTATTTTTAAATTGGCGTACTCTTGTTGTACGAGTTTAACGAATTCGGTTAAAATAAAACGCATAAATTGAGTTACATATAGGAAATTTCTACGTGAACAAACAAAATCTTACTTGTATGTCATTCCAAAGGTTACAGCTAATGACATCGTCACACCAAACAATTAATTTTCATTAATTCTTTTAAAACTTTAAAAGGTATATTCCATTTACAAAAAAAAAAACTAAAAAAGATATCCTATTTTAAAGAAAAGGCATAATTTTACCACAGGTTAGTCTATTAAGTATAAAGTTTAAAACATACGGACAAAAACCCTTCTCTATGGTTTTCCTAGATGAACGTGTTCACGTATGTCTTTATTTAAAACGCGTACAAATCGTATTACTATCTTTATCATGTACATTAGTTAAGCTTTTAAATAATCTTAAACGTATGTTTTGAATTGAGTTAGGCACTTATGACGTAGAGGACTTCTTTCGTAGTTTCTACTATAGCAAGCTTTTGGATAACCTGAATTATTTTGAGTGCATAAACGCATTTCTACAACAAGCAACAGAAAACTACAATCTACAGACGGATAGCCTCGGATAGTGGGATGTTTTAAAATCTAATGCAAAATACATCCCAATTCAATATACACGGCTGTATGCGCCTCTTGGAACGACAAGGGACGCAATTAGAAATTGCCTGGAGTGCAGTAGGCAGTAAACCAGGGTTTGTAAGGTAGAGCGTGGACTGTATAGAGTAAAAGGAAGGAAACATAGATTTTGAATACAAAGTCACATAAATACTTAAAAGCACTTACCGAAGCACAACATCTGGAGCACTAACGCGGCACCTTTCAGTACTGTTTCTGGCCAGAGGTAAATAGGAACGGAGTAAGGAAATGATTATGGTAGGAAGACATTATAGAAAGTTAATATTAAATAATTGAATGAAACACGTTCGCGATCGCGGATAGTTGTCAATCGACTCTTTTAATTATGCTATTCCTTATCTAGTCTGGCTTGATAAAGAATACCACGTTGGGAGAGCGAAATGGCGTAAACAACGGCAGAATAAACAAAATTCTATCGTCGAGCTGAAAGCATTGAACGAATAGATACAATAAGCTCTTCGTAATGAACATAGCTCAAACTCTAAAAAACTTCGCCAAACTTAAAGGAAACTCAAAACTCATATCATAAACAATCACTAAAATCCTCGACGATAGAGAAATATAAAAATCTATACAACTTTGATAGGCCGTCAAAATGCGTAACACCCTTAATTCATGTACTCCTCTTGATAAATTAGAAATTGAAGAAACTGTAGTTACCGATAAAGGGCTTTTATGTAAACATGTGAAAGAACACTCTCAAACGCTTTATAATTCAGCGGCGACTGTCATGGATAATCAGTCACTTCTATACATACACGTCATTGTCAAAATTACACGTTTCAAATTATATCAAATTTGAAGTGCCCCTCGCTCAAAAAGAGCTGACAACATCATTACTATCTTTACACAAAAATAGAGCCCCATGAATGGACAGCATAACAGCTTTTAACTGCTGCAATACGCCATTCCAAAGGCTTTCGACAAGGATGCTCTTTGTACGGTCCCTTGTTTACTCTAGCATTAGAACCATTCCTATCACTATGCCGAATGTTCATCTCCGATATTCCTATTCCTACACCATCACAGCCTTTAAAACTTGGAGTGAGCGCAAATGCGGATGCTGTTTAGGTGTTTATAAAGAAAACAAACGGTCTTACCAAGCGACTTCAAATCACCTGTTAACCTTAAACCATACATTTGTCAACCAAACAATTTACTGCATTCCTAGATGCGGAGAGAAAATCCACACTAGTCGAATGTAACAGCATCAAAATTTATCTTATTAGATTCCATGAATTAAACTTAAGTTGCACTATAATAAAATTTATTACAAATTTAGATTGATTTCATATTCAAACAAATCCTTCCGAAGGTGCAATTATAATCAACACGTGAGTAGCTGCTATAAACTGATATTCATTGAGGTATCAAACAACCTTTTACTTTAAATAGAACATCAGGACTGCAGGGCGACTCTTTATCACATAACTTATCTTTTTCTTCTTCTTCGCCAAGAAAATTTAATTTCCAGCGTCATCTTCACTGTCTAATCACAGCAAGCGACCCTTCACTTCCAAACAAGAAACGAAAAGTGATTGTGCTGTTACGAATGGACAACCGAACAAGAATACCTTCGATACTATAATTAAGGAACTACGTACACGTAAAAATCGTTTGTAAATATGTTAGCAGCTGGAACCACAGAATATGTTGCAGATTACAATTTCGAGTGAAGTTGAAAAATTGTTGAGTCGTTATATCTATAAGAATACTAAAATCAATAACGGAATAAAACGTTGTTGAGTAAATACTAAAATAGCGAATTTGTAGCGGTATATCCACAAACAATATTGCAAGAATTTTTCTGTGATACAATATACTATGGTGTTAACGGCAACACAAAACACGTTTGCATGGCGAATTATTTAATTTAGTGTAGGAGAATCTACTATTTACTGAACTGCTTTAGACACTTACAGAAAAATCAATCAGAACACAAATATAGTTGAAATTTACAAACTACGCATAAAAACAAGAATCTTTAAAAAGTTTGTTTGGAACCTCAGTAAGAAGTTTTTTTTAAAGGGCGTAAGTCAAAGAAACATAATTGTCGAGAAATCAAGAAAATGTTTACCGCGTTGAATTAATCAATAGAAATCGATCATAGTTGAGATTTTATAATAGTTTAGCAGAAATGTGACATATCTGAGTACTGTTTTACAAGTCTGATATACAAAATAGTATTTTGTAACTATTTGAAAATTGAAAACTTTCGTCCTTTTAAAAAAAATTATGTTCCACGAGTAAAAACGCCTTTAAATAATGTATAGTCAAGAAACTTTATTGATTACAAATGTAATAGTGGTCATAAGAAAAAACATTTTTATTCGGTTTCTAAGTCTTCGAAGTCGCTGCCAGCAATGCTGTCTGTCGTAAGCTAATTAAAAATATTTTCTTAATATTCCAGATGGGATGTATTCTCTCATTTTTCGAAGGTCTTGTATCTTAGCTACATTGATTGGTACTTTATCTGCAGCATAGGCTGCTAAATTTGGTGGTAGAACAGGGTCACGTTGTTTCGCTATAAAAAAGTTTGTGTTATTGCACCGTTAATGAATGATAGTGCTTCAATATATCCTTTGTGTTCACTCTTGTACACAATGTGGAAAAAGCTACTTATTGCAAAAGAAACTTTAAGTTCTTTTTGTGTCTGTTTACTCTTGGTTTGTATTGATATACTCGTCTTCTTGTAATAATTTTTCCACCAGCGCTTGAAGTCCAGGATACCGGAAACTGAAACTTCCTTCACCAAAAATTTTCCGTGTTTCGTGCTATTGATGATGAAGTTCGTAATCTCATGTATAGTGAATATACGGTCATGATTGCGTATATTTCTGTATATTATACCAAAATCGCAATCGCATAATAAGAAGTTGTGACCAGTCCACGCATTGGAAGAACGATTGACCCTTCTGAAATCGGCCAGAATTTGTCAAATAGAGACAAACTCTAGAAAGTGCTTGTTTTTTGTTTTGTCCACCACAATTATCACAAAACAGGCGAAGTTCTGTGTAGTATTCTGGGACGGATTTCAAATAATTAATTAAAAACGAGCATACTTCGTTAGGGCTTTTCTTGCCAAGTCCTTCGTGATAAATGTATATAGTACTTTTCCCTTGTTTGATGTCATGAATAGAAAATAAATTCACTGAAAGCTGTCTTATATAGAACAGTTGCTGAACTGGTATCTTTGGTAAGCTTATAGTTTTCATATAATCAAAGGCCAAGGATAACACATGCTTTTCATTTTGTTCATATTGAAGAGCCGTGTAAAACTTTTTACTTCTGCGCTTGTGTACTATTAATTCCGCCACGTCGTTCTTTTAACTACATCGCTAAGGTGTTGAGATCTATTTTTAACAGAGAGCTCCTCACTGGTGCAACACGTATCGACCTGCGGGCGCCCAAAACGGTAACTAAAATGTTCTTCATAAAACTTCCAGTAAAATGAACTACTAACTTTCATCTCGGGATGTTTTATGCAAAAGAGTTTCTACATTACTTTTATATTCAGTTCTGCATTCAGGTAGTACATCTTGTTACCAGCATAATAAGATTCTTTAACAGAAAAAGATTTTATGTGCTCGCTAACAAGTTTGTACACATCTAGCGGAAAACGATGACTTACCATTTCTCCCCTTTGATACACGGGAGTCCTTCCTAAAAATCTCAAATGTTTAATTCTTTCTACACGTTTCTCACTTATTCTAAATATTGAAAGAAATTCATGATAGCACACCTCCATTCGTAGCATTCCCAATATGACAATATAAAAAAACGAAGCTGATTTTAATCCCCTATGTTGAATGTTTTTCTTTTTACTTGGACGTCTTTGTTTTACTTCAGATGCATCGATTAATCCTTGAAGGTATAAATCCTGTTCATCCTTACTAGAAATACTGTAAAACTTCCTGAATATATCAACGCAATTCTAGTCTCCAAATTTTTGTAAACATCGCTTTTACATCTGAAATTTATAAACAAAAATAAAAGATTTGTATAGATAAACAAAGACGTACCTGCCAGACAAACCTGGATTTTTACCGGGGACACTTCTCCCTTTGTGGTTTACATAAGCTTAACCTTGTAAACGGGCAGCTTCTATTCTACTTACTTTGTAAGCTGAAGGATGGCTTACTTTTCTTTTACGCGAGTTACATATCCAGCAAATCAAATATATGTCTAATTAAATGGAATTATTGAATCTTAAGTTAACTTGCAACATTGTATAATTCAAGGATAGATAATGGAAGGTTAATAGAAGTCAGACAGAAGACATGAGAACGGATGTGAATACATTGTATTATAGACGCAACGCGAGACTGCAGGTGCAGGTCACAGTAGGTTATAAAACCGCAATTATTAGAATTAAGATTGTTACTTTGTATTGTATAAATGAATAAAAAAATAAGCAGACATGAGGTCTGCATATCCACACAAGCAATGTGAGGGGCAGGGGCAACATAAATACCCTCGAGAGCCCAAAATAGTCAGTCAGTCTTGAGCCTCACAACTATAGCATTGTTGGTTGTTTAGGCTACTTGCCATAATTTAGTTCATTTAATAATAATTTCAACTTAGAATATTTTTAATACAGTACTTGTAAATTAAATTTTAATTGTAATTCAGTTTAAATAAATTTGTTAGAAAAGTTTTTGGAAGAAGACTTTTTAAAAAAAGCAGCTTCCAAAGGCCAAAACCTAACTCGCGGACTTCCAAGAACACCATTCTAATTTGCAGTATCTATCACTGAAACCAATTAAATAATACGATCTTCGTCACGCATGTTTAAAAACACGGTTAGATACTGTAAGGTTTATAAGTGTAACGAGCAGCTTGTTTAGCACACGGTCCCAACAACGACTCAGAATTAATTTCACTAGTCACGTGTTCAGCATTCATTTATTTTAATTGACCATGTGATCGGTAATATTTTTTAAAAAGGCGTAAATAGGTGACTTACGCAATTTTAAAAAATGCACCAAATTGACATGCCTATATATAAGCAGCAAATAGTAATGTAATTGCCCTTTTAAAACGGATTAGTAGAACTACCTATAAAGAAGGCCAAATAGCAGTAAACATAAAATGGCTAGAGCTAAAATTTTTGTCAGCAAACCTTTTTGATTTGTTGTGAAAGCTTGTTGCTTAGCAATTTCACGAACGATATTTGTAACACAACCACAAGTCATTACACCAATTAATCCTAATTGAGCTAATCTAAATTGGAATGAAAGTGAAAGTAGGGTAGCTAAGCCGGTTTGGCAACAGAGATCCACAGCAAGATATGTATACGCCGGTTCGAGAACAATATGAACAGCTAAGCCGCTTTGGGAAACAAAACGTGCAGCAAGATATGTATACGCCGCTTTGAGAACAAAATTGTCTTTGTGTGTAAATTTGTTGCGTCGTGGGGTCGTTAGGTCTTTGGGGTGTGCGTTCGGCGGGGTCGTTAGATTTTTGTCGTGGGGTGGTGCGCGTGCGCTGGGGTGGAGATATTTTCTTAGGAAATTTTTAGCAGCGTTCCCGACGTTAAATATTAAATATTAAATTTTAAAAAATGTTGTGTGTGTAGAAAATGGAGTTCACGTGTTGGTTCGTATTTTTCTGGGGTAGGTTAAGCTAAAAATTAAAACGCCGCTGTGAAGAATTTTTAATATTAGGCAAACGCGTGCAAGTGATAAAGAGTGTTTTAGCTCTCCTCATAAGCTGCGTTTTGTACGAAGTAGCAAATAAAATTGAGAAAATATACGAAATGTTATATGATGGAGGTCAAATTTTAAACGTTTGCAGGTAAAATCTTGTAAAAAGAAGTCGTTCACATCTCGCAATTTCAATGTCGCGATAAAATACTAAGAATTTGCATGCAGTCGAATATAACAACGTGTTTGGAATTATAAATCTATGGTAATATATGTAAATCACGTCGACATTCGACTTTTAATATAATGTATTTAATTAACATAAGGTGTGTGTGTGTTTGCAAAAACATGTCAAGACAGGTATGCCGTATATTTCCTTATTGGTATGCAAATTATACCATCTTGCATCACGATTTATTTGACTTTTAAATAAAAATTAATTTAATCTTATATCAAGGATGTCTTGCTTACATTTTAGCAATTTGAATATATTTAAATATTTAAATGTAATTATACATTTAATTTATGTGGCAATAAAAATTCTTTTACTTTTAGCGGTTTGGTGATTGAATGTAGATGACGCATTAGACATTGTATATATATATAACTCGTTTAATTTCACCATTATTTGAACCTGCGTTTTTGAAGTGCTCAGTATACGTGCAGCGTTAGTATAAAAAGTAAGTTACATTTTTCTTTATTTGTAAAAGAATATTTTACTTTATAATATTTGCAAGTTTGTAACAGCATTGCTGTTGTTTGTAGATGGATCAAGTAATACAAAACAATAATAAACAGTCCGTTGTAGGCCCTAGAAAAGAGGCAAAGAGGTTAGCCGAATTGCCACTAAACGTTCCACAAAGAATCTACAGAGCAAGAATAGTACATTCCAAATATGGTGATTGTGTACTGATTGAGTTAGCGGACAATATTTCATTTCTACCACAACGCAACACGGAATTGTGGAGAAAAAACATTGAGGAATTGGGTTCTGGAAAATACGCAATAACCGTATTAGAACTAATAGATATTAAAAGACCCAATCATCTTGTTTCCTACAGAATAGAACACATTTAGAAAAACAAAAAATAATTGGTATGTTTTATAATTATTGCTTGTTTTGAATAATGACTGAACATATTAATACTTTAAGTAGCGAAATTGTTTTTAAAGTTAATAACGCATGCAATATTTTATTTAAAAGGTATACAATTAAAGAAGCTGAAATTTTGTTAAAATATATCAAACGATACTTAAGGTTATTTGTAAAGGCGGTTAGACATGGCGACTTAAATTTAGGTCAGTTAAGGCAAATTCAAACCAATATGGGATTGTTAAAAGCATCCAATCATCAATTAAAAATTTTCATGTAGGAAGCGGCATTCAATCGGTTTCACAACCATCACGTTTGGGGTCAAATGGATTGATTT
Source organism: Platerodrilus igneus (assembly GCA_036346225.1). Taxonomy (NCBI): domain Eukaryota; kingdom Metazoa; phylum Arthropoda; class Insecta; order Coleoptera; family Lycidae; genus Platerodrilus; species Platerodrilus igneus. The sequence continues at coordinate 1,110,087 of JARFIW010001190.1, forward strand.
GGTTTCCGCTTTTGCAAGAAGAATTAGAACAGGCGTTATAATAAACATGCATCATAAGGACTTAATGGCATTTTTAATGATTGCTTTAAGGTAATTAAAATTAAAATAAAAATAGTTTAAAAAAATTAAATTTAATAAAAATTAATATTACACTTTGCGGAGAATTCATTAAAACATCTAATATTGATGAAAATAATATAACGGATTTTAAACATTTTAATACGAAAAATGTGGCGATTGACGTAGCGACGGATTTAACATCATGGTTTCGTGATGATGTGGTTGATAAACTAAGAACAAAACTATCGGAGTTTCAGGAATCAAAATCAGGCTGGGCTTTGAAAAAATTGTATCGATGGAAGTTAATATTAATAAATACGAAATGGGCAATGGACGTGTTTCATCTTTTATTCCGCTTCCAAAGCAAATTTCAAATAAATATGCATGCATCAACGTGAAAAATTCAGATGAGTGTTGCTTTTTTTGGGCAATTGTTTCAGCATTATTTCCTCTAAAATAAGAAGTAATCTCACATCCTCATATCCACACTACAGATTAGTTTTGAATGTTGAAGGATTGGAAATGCCGATGTCGATTAAAAATATTTCAAAATTTGAAAATATGAATAAAATTTCCATAAATGTATACAGTTTAGAATTAAATTGCGCTAAAGAAAAATCGTTCTATAGTGTGGTGCCAACAAGGCTTACTATGCAGAAAGCTGAGAAGCATGTAAATTTACTCATAATTCAAAATCAATATTTTCCAAACGTAAACAATTATAATACTCCAAGTGAGGATTTTGAAAATGTTGAAATAAAATACCATTATGTTTGGATAAAAAGTTTATCGCGGCTTATTGGCAGTCAACTAAATAAACATAATCATAAAAAATATATTTGCGATCGTTGTCTGAATTACTTTAACACCCTCGATAAATTAAATGATCACTCTAAATATTGCGAACAAGTAAATATCTGTAGAATTTCATATCCTAGGCATCGTCATGTTGAATTTAAGAATTATGTTTATAAGCAAAAGTACCTTTTATAATTTATTCCGATTTTGAGACTATTTTAAAACCTGTTAAAAATCATAGTTATCAAAATATTCCAAGCACTTTAAAGTATCAACATCATAAAGCTTTTAGTGCTGGTTATTATTTAAAATGTGACTATGATGAATCGTTATCATTTTTAAAAATTATTTGGGGAAGATTGTATAGATTGGTTTGCAAACGAAATGGTGGAAGTTGCAAAATTTGTTCGAAGTAAATTCAAACATATTGAACCAATGATTGAACCTCATAATAACATTATTGCAACACATTGCTCTATATGTGAAAATGCATTTTCTGAAAACGCTATCATCGTTAGAGACCACTGCCACTTTACTGGCAACTTCAGAGGTTTTGCACACCAACATTGTAACCTCAACTTTAGAAATAGTTTTGTTGTACCGGTTGTGTTTCATAATATGAGTGGATACGATTCCCATTTCATGATACGAGAATTATCAAAAAAGGGTAATATTAGTTTATTGCCATTAAACAAAGAGAAATACATTTCATTTACTCTGAACGATCTAGATGCTGATGATGATGGTGATGCTAAGATAAAGTTTCGTTTCATTGATTCTTTGAGATTTTAAATTCATCTTTAGACAGTTTAGTGGCCACATTGCAACCTTCAGATTTCAAATATTTATCGAAAGAATTTTCAAATGTCTGTTCAAATAAATTGAACTTATTAACAAGAAAAGGTGTATTTCCATACGACTACATTGATTCATTGTCTAAACTGGATGAATTTGAACTTCCAAAATTGAAAACTTCTATAGCATGTTGACTGGTGAACATGTCACTGAGGATATGTATAACCATGCTCTAAAAGTTTGGAATGCATTTCAAATAAAAACATTTCGGAGTATGCCTTACTTTATATGAAAACCGATATAATGTTGTTAACGTGTGTTTTGAACAATTTCGCGAAAAGTCGTTTGCCACATATGGGCTCGATCCTGCTTGGTACTTCACCTTACCAGGGTATGCTTGGGATTGCATGCTTAAGCATACAAAATATAAGTTAGAGTTGCTTATGGACATTGATAAAATTATGTTTATTGAAAACGCTATTAGAGGTGGTATTAGTCAGGTGAGCAACCGATATTCCGAAGCTAACAATAGATACATGCATAATTATGATGCATCTAAACAATCCAAATATCTTTTATATTTGGATGCTAACAATCTTTACGGGTGGGCAATGTCGCAAGCATTACCATACGGAGACTTTGAATGGGTTGACATTAATCTCGATATTATTTCAATTCCAGATGATGCTCCAGATGGATATATTTTGGAGGTTGATTTGGAGTATCCTGAATATTTACATGATTTACACCGCGATATGCCGTTTTGTGCAGAACATCAGATCCCTCCAGGATCAAAATTGCCTAAATTAATGACCACCTTATCCAATAAAACTAAGTACATTTTACATTACAGGAATCTTAAACAGGCGTTGTTAAACGGACTTAAATTGACAAAAATCCATCGAGTTCTAAAATTTAAACAAAGTTGTTGGTTAAAACCCTATATTGATTTGAATACTGAGCTTCGGAAACTTGCAAAGAATGAGTTCGAGAAAATTTATTCAAATTAATGAACAATGCGGTATTTGGAAAAACAATGGAAAATATTCGAAAGCACCGTGTTGTAAAGCTAGTTAAACGTTGGGAGGGCCGTTATGGAGCAAAAATTGGATGGCAAGCCCCATGTTTCATAGTTACACAATTTTCGATGATGAGTTAATGGCTATTGAGCTAAACAAAACCGAATTAATCTTTAATAAACCATTATATGTTGGTATGTCCATATTAGATATTTCTAAAATTTGTATGTACAATTTTCACTACAATTTTATGCTTCCAATCATGAAGGTGGAAAATTGCAAGCTCATGTATAGCGATACCGATTCGTTTATTTATGAGTTAACTTGTGACGATGTATATAACGAACTTATTAAGTCAAATCTCTCAAAGTTTGACACTTCTGGGTATGATGTAAATAATCGCTATGGAATACCTCGGGTTAACAACAAAGCTTTGGGGCTCATGAAGGATGAAACAAACGGTGTAATAATAACACATTTTGCTGGGTTACGATCGAAAATGTATAGTTACAAGTTGGAATGCAATCCAAATGAGAAGGAAAATAAAACACGTAATCATGGTGTTATAAAAAATCCAAAGGTATCAAATATAATGTAGTAAAAATGAAATAACTTTTGAAGACTATGTTTCATGTTTAAAAGATTTTAAAGAAAAGAAACTTAAGCAAGCCACGTTCCGTTCCTACGCTCATGATGTATTTACAATAATTCAGGAAAAATTGCATTAAGTCCATATGATGATAAACGTAGTCTAATACCACATTCACATGATACATTACCGTGGGGACATTATAGTATCGCGATGATGGAATAAATATATTTTTAGAAGTTTAAAACAAGCAATTATTAAGAAAAACTTACTAAATATTTTATTTGTTTTACAGATAACCGCTTCCCATTATAGTTAACAGTATGGATGTTGAACAATTAGTAGAAAATCAAAAGAAATTGAAGTGCCTAGTTTACTGACAATTAGCATAAAAACAATACTGAATCAAATTGGGTTAACCAACCAGAGTCATATTGGTATGTTAAAATCAATACTTCCAAAAACAGTATACAAAGACATAAAAGAACCGTTATTGGAATGTTTAATAGTGCAGATATTTATGAAGTTAACCTCAAATTTCTTAAGTCTGTGCTACTACAAAATGATTTTGAAAAGCATGCGTCGAAGTATTTGGAGAAGTTGGTCAACTGCCACAACGATCCAACTAGAATCAATATAATGTATATAAAAGAACACATCAATCCAATAATGTATTCCAATTTTCTGGCAGAATACCTATACATATTTGAGGAAATTGGATGGGATCATTTTTGGCTACTGTTTTAACAACAGGTGAAGAGGACATACTTCATAAGTGGGATTTTACAAAACCTTTGTCTGAAGAGCAATACATGTGTTTAATGTATATTCCAACAAATCGCATGCCTCAATTTGCAGAGCGATACAATCGTGTAGTTGTACATTCTTGGGAAAAATTAAGTACTATCACAGCTTCTACTGAGAGTTATTCATGTTGCAAGGAATGTATGAGAGGTGTTAAGGGTGTAATTAAAAATACAAAATTTATGGTATTTGAAGATGCTTGTATAGTACCAGATCTTATATGGAACATGAGTTATTGGTGTTGCAGATGTGAAAGAATGCCTTTATTTCAAGTAATCGATGAGTCAGAATATTATACTCATATTGATTATATTACACAAGTTTAAATGTTGTATAATGGATTGCGGTTGTTGTATATGTAATAATAGAAATAAAAATGTTTTTCTCAATTTGTATATTATTGAACTGAATACACTATTTTAAATCATTCAAATCGCATAAAATTCTATCATAATAGTAAAAGATGCATTGCTTTAGACCAATACACAAACTGCATAAACTGCATAAATTATTAAAAGTCTCCAAAGTCTGAAACATGCAATATTCATCATTATTAGAATAATTTTTCACTAAATCTAAAACATTTCTATAGTATGCATAAAAGTTCATTTCTTTTAAGAGGTTTACTTGATCAACCACTATACATTGATTTGCTTCCAAAATCTGAACTACATCATTTTCACAAAGCATATATTCAACATCATGTTTAGTAAGTTTTAAAAACTTTTCATCATTGTATACGACTTGTTGTAACTTGCACGTGTCAATGATTGAATCATCGTCATTACCATTGCCATCCAATGGTTGTTGCATAGTAAAGAAGTTAACTTTGTTATTAAGCAATTCCATAAGGTGATTCCACTCAACATCGCTTAAACTAATTTTATTGTTACCATCATCATTTAAGTAGCTATGTCGATTTAAATCAATTGCAGGTGTAAACTGTCGAGCTGGAGATAAACCTACTTTGATGTTATAGTATGAGAGTGGAAATGTGGTTTGTAGCAGTAAATAATGTTCACTTTTGCTAGCATGTTCAACTTTATCTAGATATTGATTGATTGCAGCATCATAATCAACATCTTCGGATGATGATGATACATCAAAATCATAATAATCACTTTCAACACTACTTTCTTCAACCATGATTGCAAAGACCTTTTGCGATACTGAAATCACGTGAGAAAATGTTCATTATATTTTTGAAACCCCACTTCCCCGCCATTACAAATTGGATTTTTATCCATGAATTGTGAGAATTATCAAACCCCAACCATTTTACAAATAGACGATCTCCTTTTGGCGTAACACTTTTCAACAAGAAAAACATCAGGATGTGAGGTTTTCTGCAGTTCTTCTGCATAAAATTGCCCCAAAATCGGTTCACCTTTGTAATCTTGAAGTAGATAGGTAGCAGGATTGCCAACTACTATTTTAACAATTTTAAAGATTTCTGTGGAATAATTTGGCATGTAACCTTTGGGAAAATCAGACTTATATTTCGAAATTCGAACATGGTCGCCAACTTTAAGTTTTATCACCCCATTACTTTCAAGGCATTAAACTGTGGTAAATATGTGAATTCGGTGACATCTTTAGGCTTCATTTTAATTTTCGAATGTTTTTGTTATTATACTGTTGAGTAATATTAGGCAATGCATCCAACCATTTACATTTACGTCTAAGGCTAAATTGTTTGAATAATTCATTCTTTAACGTTCTAATTACTCGTATAACTATGGCAGCCTTTTTGTACTGAATGTAGAGTAATGATTAATGTTATGCATCTTCATTAATTTTTCATATCTGCTGTTGTAAAATTCTTTACCATTATCGGTTTGTAAATTATCAGGCACACGACCTTCGTTAAAATGGATGTCATTGCCCGGCAAACATCAATTGCATTTTTGATTTTAAAGGACGTGTCCATAGATATTTTGAATAACAATCTATCACCACTAACACATACCTATAATTGGCATTTTCCTTAAAATATTGATCAAATTCGATAAAGTCGGCTTGCCAGAGATCGTCTCTGTGTTTAATAATGGTACGTTTTCTAGGAAAATTTTTCTGGCTGCTTTATACAATTCTTCAACAACGGTAAGCTTTGACATTATAAGGAAAGTGCACAATACTGGGTAACTATTATTTTTTCTCTTGATGTGCAATCGACAGTCGAAACCGTTGACATCAATAATAATACTAACGATTAGAACCTTGCAACGTTGGAGATGACAAAGCTGGTGTTGTAGTTAGTGAGATTGACGAGGTTATAGAGGTTGATGCTGGTGAAGTTGTTATTGTCGAGATCGGTGATGTTGTTGAAGTTGATGTTGTTTGCACATTACACTTTTCCTCAATTGTATTCAGCAGCTGTTTGTGTAAATTACTAATACAGGTATCCACGTATCGCTTATTGGCAGCATCATAATCAGCTTGTGGTTCTATAACATTACAAAGTTTTTGTATTGCATATCATATTGATCATCAAATGTATAATGAAGCCGATATTTTGTGGATGAATGTGTACCAAACTTATCGATACTCATCTTTCAAAATGCTATTATGCAATGATCCCTTCTTCTCTGAGCTCTTCTTCAATACTAATTATTTCATTATTGTGACCAGTATGACCTGCCGATTTTGATGCGTGTAACAATCTAAGTCGCTCAACTAGTTCGTGAGGTGTGTTCCAGTACACATACTCCTTTGTTTTAGCGTTGACTTCTTTCAACAGACCATATCCTACTGGTGCATCTAGTATTGGTTTAATAATTTTGATGTACTTATACGATCTGGAGCCAATAATTTTGTTTTGAGGATCATAGTTCCGTTTAAGAGCGTTAGTAGCTTCTAAAATCTTTCTGTACTCCTTTTGATCATTCTTGGTATACTTTTCAGGTTTTTTAAGTATTAAAAGTTCATATAATCCTGGAGTGCCTTTATAAGTTTTACCATTTATAACTAAATCAGCTGATTTAGGTGTTATGGTAACTAAAGCATTTCCCATACTCCAGTGATCTGTACTAGCATCGTATCGGAGGGCACTATGACCATAATCGATTTCATCTTCTGAATTTTGAATGATTAGTTCTATATATTTTCTAGGTAAAGGATGCTCATATCGCTCTAGAAATTCACCAGTAACAACATGATCATCATCATCATCATCATCATCCTTTACTTCAACTTTAGGCAAAATGCCAAGAGCAGCAACATCAGCAGAACTATCTGCAACTGCCAACTTTGATTTCAATTTATGGTTAACAGATGCATATTTTTTGTTTTAGCAATCTGCAGTAATGGTTCAATTATTGGTTTATATGCTGTTTCAACCATTCGCTGAGTATCAAGTTCACCCTCTTAAGAGCTTTAAGTTTACGATTAATTGAACGTCTAGTTTTCGTTAATCTTTCTTTAATCGTTCTATCAGTGACATCCATCTTGTTGGCTTGCAGAGTAGAAACTGAGCTGCAGTAAAGTGGTTATAGAAAGTTTATATTGTTATATAACAATCAAATCCCTTTCGATATCGTCCATAATTAAAGTCTTTTGCAATGCATAGAAAATCATATTTTTCCAGCCAACATCGCGAGCACATTAATTTAAAATGATCAAAAGTCATATCGGTACCAACATGTTCATCATATATGTGTTTTAAATTTAAATGATCTTGTTTAAATAGGACAACTATGTTAACATTATCACGTATTAATTGTTTTGGTACTTTAGAATACGTTTGACACAGATAAAATGAATCTACACCCGAATGTCGACCCCTGCTAAAATATTCGCGAATTATATCCTGATTTAAGCATGAAATATCGTCAAATATCATTATCGTATTTTTACTGATTGCTTCTGGAGGGGTGACATTCTCTTTATCGCTATAGGCGTAGTACTTAATGCCCTTTATAGATTTAAAAGTTGCTCTAAATATTTGTATTTAGCTTGTTCCAATGATTTGGAATACACGCACACATTTTCAAACCTTAATCCGTGTGGTGCCTCCAATAAACTAATCATTACATTGGTCTTTCCACATCCTGATGGTCCGCATATTATCGCCCTGATTGATGTTGGAAATAAAGGTCCATGCTTTCCCACGACTTCAGATTTTAAAAAATTATGATCGTCTATACTTAATTGTTGAGGCTGCCGTATAAACTTCATATTAAGTCGAATGTTTTAATAATACTAATCAGTTGATGGCTAAACGTTGTAAAGGAAGGGTGTTCTAAACACCTTGATAAACAAATTACCGGTAGAGCTTCATGTACCGGGATACCAATTTTGTGGGCCAGGCACCAAGTTACAAGAACGATTAGTACGAGGTGATTCCGGCATTAACGATCTAGATAGATTGTGTCGCGATCACGATATTGCTTATGCTCAAAACCCTGACGACTTGACCGCACGACACAGAGCTGATAAAGTTCTAGCAGAAGGCGCTTGGAACCGAGTGAAATCGAACAACGCTCAGTTTGGAGAGAAAGCAGCCGCTTGGGCCGTAACCAATGCAATGAAAATTAAAACCAAACTGGGTATGGGGGTTACATCAAGAAGGATAAAGAGGAAGAAAAAGAGACAGTGTTGTTCATTTAAAGGGGGCATATTGACACCAATTAGAACTGCTGTAAAGCATATTGTCAAAGATTCAAATGTGAAGAAATTTATCAATATGAGTTTACTTGCTGCAAGAAAAGCAGTTAAAACCGCAGGTGGAAAAAAGAGAGTGCGATTTCCTCGAATTATTCCCATACCCAAAGCAGGAGGCTTTCTTCCATTTCTAGTGCCACTATTTGCAGGTCTTTCAGCTGCAGGAGCACTAGCTGGCGGTGTTGCAGGGGTCGCTAAAGCTGTCAACGATGCTTCGGCAGCTAAAAAACAATTGGAGGAAAATCAACGTCATAATGTCACCTTAGAGGATATAGCTTTAGGTAAAAAGGTGAAGGGTTATATCTTTCATCGCGCAATAAAAAGGATTTGCCTTATACTTAAAACCCAATCGAAAAACTTGTAAACTTGCCACGTAGAGCACTATTTGATTCAGATCTAAAGAAATATGCTAAAGGTTTACCTTTCTTTAGAGGAGTATTTATGCGTGATGCACTGCCAGCAAAGCCTCATGTTAACGAATCTGCTATTGTAAACTTAGATGACAACGTTGGAAATGGAACGCACTGGGTTGCATACAAAAACGTGGCAAGAAAGTTATTTACTATGATAGTTTTGGAGATTTAACACCACCGCTTGAAATAGTGAGATACTTAAGAGACTGTAATCTTACTTATAATTACAATCGGGAGCAAAATTTTAATACCTCAATATGTGGACATTTATGTTTGAACTTCTTATACAATAAATAATTTTATGGTATATAGTTGTTTGATTTTTAAATTTAATGGTAGTCATGACACAAACGTTTACGTTGACAGGTGTGGAAACGTGCTTTCTGCCAACTATTTCCTCCAATTGAACTTGATTCAGAATATAAATATGGGTTAGGTTTGGTGGGGTTTTACGGATGCAACTCTATACGCAATATTCATGCAGGTAATAACAAGTTTTATTATTTGGATGATAAAAGGATAATAATAATAATGTTATTGATAACGATGATGATAATAATGCTAAAATAAAAATGATTACAATTCCACCTGGAGCATATGAAATTTCTGAACTTGGAAAATATATAAACAATGCAATAGATAGCCCCCAAAGTAGTGCATTGAAGTTTATTCTAAAGGCTAACAATAACACATTGCAATGCGAAATGAAATCCATGTACACAGTGATTTTTAAACGCAATGATGCTATTGGTCAAATGCTTGGGTTCACTCCTGGCACATATCAGGCAAATAAAAATCATTTCTCTCAACAATCAGTACAAATATTTGATGCGACCAATATACATGTAGAGTGTAATCTTACTGGTGGAGCGTATAGGAATAGCGAGCAGTCACATACAATTTTTGAATTTGATGTACACGTAGAGCCTGGATATAAATTAATTAAAGAACCTGTATCCATCACATACTTGCCTGTGATCGTTCAACAAATAGATAACATTACGCTACGGTTGGTCAATCAAGAGGGTAAATTGGTGGACTTTGGTGCAGAGAAAGTATCTATTAGATTAGAACTTAAAAAATATGGGGCTTAATATTTTTGGTGCTAGAGTATACTCAATCAGTTCACCTCAACCTGCAGGTCAGCAAACACCTGGTGCATTAACAGATCAGGACGTTCAATTTTAGAATATCTCGGTTATAAAGTGCTTAATAAACATGGAAGGCGCAATAAGAGGGCTATTCAACAGTGTAGCGTCCGAAGATACGATTACAGAATATGATCGTCGAACATATCACCCATATACGACAAACGCCTATGGAAACTCGGATGAAATCAATATTGTTATCCAAAAGCTGATCTTATGACTGCAACTTATGACAGCATTATATACTTGGAAGGTACTCTTAGTCCAACAGAAGCTCAAATTAAGGATTATGCTTTCACGAATAATGCCATGTTGTTTCTTTTGAAGAAATTAGATTTACGCTGGGTGATCAGGTTATCGAAACGGTTAGATTGCCCGGAATTAACAGCACAATCAAAGGCGTTTGTTCGTATACACGCGAGCAAAGTCGTTGTATGATGCATGCAGGATGGAGTGTGGAAAATAAACCCTTACCTTTGCTTAATGAAGCTAAAGATTCTTTTGCGCTTCAATACCATTAAAGCACGTGCTTGGATTTGCCGAAGGATACAAAACACCGTTGCTCAACGTTCGACAAGAATTAACGTTGGTACGTTCAAAGTCTGATATTGATTGTTGTAAGGGTACTTCTATACCAAAATTACTCTCACAAAAGTAGTATGGAAAGTACCACACGTAATGCTCAACGATGCCACAAAATTGTCTATTTACAAAGAAATTAACAAAATTCGCGAATACAAGTAGCTTTTCATGCACGTGACTTGTATACCTATCCAAGCCTACCGTCCACTACATCTTTGGTTTGGCCTGTTAAGAGTAGTACGGGTTTTCAGCGCCCTCAATGGATATTCATCACCTTTCAAACCAAAAGCGCAACCATAAGGATGCAGATGCGTCTACATTTAATCATGCAAACGCTACAAATATAAAGGCTAATATCAACAATAGAAGATACCCGTATGAGCAGCAAAACCTTTCTTTTACCGACAACAAGTACATGGATGCTTATAATGAATATTTGAATTATCGATCTCAATATTATGAACCGTTCGAGAGTTCGGTATGTTCTCTTCTCAGTTATGAGGAGTTTAAACAGCAGCCAATTTTTGTAATCAACTGCACCAGACAAAATGAAAGCATCCATAATATAGTAGCAGATTTAAAATTGAAATTGAAGCATCAAAAGCATTTGAAGTTGAAACTGTTGCTTACTGCATGATTATGCATGACGTACTTATTGAATATGAACCATTTACTGGCATTATACGTAAACTTTAAAAATCGTTATTTCTTATAAAAGATGATTGAAATACATATGTAATATATTATTTAAATAACAGTGTTTTTGTTAGTATATTATTGATAGTCATGGAGGTTGTTGCTGTTCCACTCGCAGTGCTTTTAATCTTCCTTAATTTCCCCATCGGCAGGGAAGTGAGGTGTGAAGATGAAATTTACACAAACAGTGAATTTGGCTTAGAAATGGCAAACGTTTATCTAAACAAATATGGATATATTGAAACTCATAATGTTAGTGGGGCCTCTATTGAAAATCGCAAATCGATAATTAAAATGCCTTAAAAGCATTTCAAACATATTACCAACTGCCGGTTGATGGTGAACTAAATAAAGAAACTTTAAAGTTAATGTCAAAACCTAGATGTACAAATAAAGACAATATTTCTGAAGCATACAATGTACATCAAACCAAATTGACAAAGCGTGTTTTAAATTACACAGTATTAACGAATGATTTTCGCATCTTAGCTCGGACGGTTGAAGCATTTAAAGTTTGGGCAAAACACACAAATCTTGTATTTATATACAATCCACAGAGTTATGATATATTAATAACATTCCAACAACAAAATCATTACATGAGGGCTTCAACAAACCCTAATGAGCGGTGTAAGGATGATTTTGATGGACCTGGTGGTGGGTTAGCACATGCTTTCTTTCCATCCAGCGACGATGTTGTGTCTGAAATACACATGGATTATGATGAGTCTTGGTATATGGAACACTCAAATTCACCACCCAGTGGATATATAAGTTATTATGAGGTGCTACTTCATGAAATTGGTCATACATTAGGGTTAAGACATTCAAATAATGTTAATGCAGTTATGTATTCATATTTAGAAAATCATCATCTTGATTTACATGAGGATGATATTGCAGGAATACAGTCCCTGTACCCACCACCATCATCAGCATCTACCACCGTTAAATCAACTACCGCTGCTTTTAAACCTAACTCCCCCAATAAGCCGACCTCACCGAACAAACTACCGCCAGACCTATGTAACATTGAAATTGAACATTTTCTAATTCTAAATAAACGCATATATATGTTTTATGAAAATGGGTTTGGATATCAGCTCTAAATAGCACTTACATTGAACCGGCTAAGAACATAATAGATTGGCTACCTTTTCTTCCACACACGTTTAAACGTTTAGATGCCGTATATCAGAAACCAAATGGTGATGTGGTTTTCTTTAGCAACAATCAAGTATATCTGTTGCAATTTCCTAGCATGCAGCTAGTCAATGGATGGCCTAGAGCATACACTCACTTTTACATTCCTAATCGTGTTCGGGTCAATGCGGCTGTAAATACCTATACTGGACGTACATTGATATTTTATGGCGAAAATCAACTCATGGAATACGATGAATGTACTAAGCAACCCAAAGCACATTTTTACAATCACATGCATTTCCAGATATTCCTTCGCATATTACAACCATTTTTCGATATACCAATGGTCATCTATATTTTATCAATAAAACAAATTTCACGAATATAGTGAATTTCTAGGCAAAGTAGTTCAATCTGGCCACTTTGATCTATCCATATTTAACATTTATTGTGCAAACAAAGGATTAATGCAACAACTTTACGATGTATTGACAAAGTTATTAAAATTGGACAAACTAGTGAATTCGTACTTACAATCTAGCAGTATGTATGATAATTATGATGATGAAAGTTTATCGTAATGTTAAAAATGTACAAAATATAATAAAAAATTAATTTTAGTTCATTTTATTTTTACATCACATAAAAATTTATTTGGAAAAGCAACAATAATTTCATATAAAACTTAAATTCTAAAGAATGTTGAATAAAGTAGCTGGTTCTTGATAATTTCGTAAGTGCTTGCATATTTTCCGCAACCAATTTACCTGTAGATATAATACAATCATCGTTGATTGCACCACACTGTTTGGTAAAAGAGGACGCTATGTTATCTATAAATTGATTATAGATGTAATCAATTGAAGAATCATTAATTGTAAATAAACAATCGTTAACTATGAATGCCATTGAAAATAATTTATTAATTGCTTCCTCAGAAAACACGAGCGTAGCACTACCATTATGACTTATTCCAATATATGGAAAGTTGCTGCAGATATCGTAAATGGCATGCAGCTTTATTCCATAACCAATGGATATTTCTTGATCTCTATATTCAGGTTCCTTTTGTAGAATTAGCATATTACGAAGGAAATGTTCGCTTCTTAAACTTGAAATTTCATTCCATTCCTTAACATTAAAACATAGAAAGCTTTGTGGAGCAATAACATTAGATATTTGCACTACTGCATTTAGTTCATACCGCGTTGAAATACCAACTTCCAGTAATAAACCCAATTCCACATGTAAAAATGTTGACCATGTTGATACTAATTCCTCGCGATACTTATTAAATGCTGTAGGACGTGTTGATTTTAGTGATAATTCTGCGTTTGCATCAGCCCATGAAAAATTTGCATTATCATTTTGAATTGCATCGACCGATAAACAATTTGCATTACCACCATTCTTATTCAAGTTTTTATTAACTGTTGCAGCATACATGTTTCTACTTTGAACGCAAAACTCTAACTATTTACGATGGTGGATTTTACCGGTTGAATTATTGACTATAATTATTCATCCAATACTTCAGTACAATCGCATTTTCCGCTGCACAACTGAATGATGTGCAATGTCTTGCGTGATATGAACATTTTGAAGTGTTGGGGCAATTCCACTCCTTTAACTCTTGTAAAGAAGGTGGACACCCCAAAGCTTCAACATTGATGATGTTGAGGTTAGAAAATTCGGACATTACCCATGCCCGTTTTTCTAACCCCTTTACATATACATTCGTCGCTTCATTTAATATTGGACTTAATACATGTTGCAAGCATCCATAGGGCAACTCACCACACTCCCACTTAATACCATGAAAATGTTCTATTAGCCATGCATTTTGACGTTTATGGTCTAGCAATAATTCACCCCATGGATGCGGTGGTTTTAGTATGTAAGTACTTACATCATTTGATGATGCCAATAATGGAACAATAGCGACTTCTTTATATATGAACTTATTGTTTACAGTTTTGAACCCTTGAACATCTAACACTATTGAAGTATTCATTTTGCAATATTGACGCTGGCTGTTCAATAACAAACAGAAACTAACATCTTAACTCAATGTCTCCATATATATATATATGCTTTGCAACAAGATTCCCCACATAGAAACGACGTGATTATTTTAAATTTATGCGATTGTATAATTATATACAATCCCATTATATTTAATGTATGCATTAAAACATTCCAATGTGGTTATAAAATTATTCACGTTTTGTAGAAAACCATTAAAATTTACATTTGAATCTCATTGCAACTTTGTAACCTTGATGCTAATGAACGCTATTATTAACTTCTATTGTTTGAGAATGACGCAAAGAAAGAATACCTGATGCTACACCTTGAATTATAAAAGTTAATACATGTAAATTCTTCAAAAATTAGTATGCTAAATACAGTGTTGATGTTTCATCATGACCAAATAACTACATCAATTGAATATATATCAAACAGGATTCTGAATAGTACACGGTTGATGTGGATATAAAATTATTCATGGTTTTAGCAATAAAATTTAAAATATAACCTTGCTTATAAGTTTATTACATTTCTAAGTATATATAATACAGTAAATTTAACCATTAACTAACAAAATGAAACCAACTGCAATTATATCGCCAACAAATAGAACTGGGGTGCCCTGGTTCGCAAAGCCGACAGTGAAGCGTCAAATGCTTAGACTCTTAAACCCGTAAGTAACAAATATTTATTTGTATAAACTAATTTTCAATTTATATTTACTACTGAAAAAATTGTTATATAATAAAACTTAGGTTTATTTTTTCTTATTGTTACAGTAATATGCGATATACGGAGGTGGCAGACCGACATACGCCAGCACAAATGTCACCACCACCACCACAACCACCACAACCATGGTCCCCAGATGATGGCGAAGATTTACTTACTTTGCTAAATGAATTTATAGAAAGAAGTATTCATTAAATAAATATTAAAGAAACACATATTTTCTAAATGATATTGGTGCTAAGGAAAGCTATTATTATTAAGTTATATAGTTTGAGAGTGATGTTAAAACCTTGATGCTACACCCTGAGTTGTAAAAGTTAATCCATAAGCAAGAAATCCTTGATAATAGCAAGTTCAGTGTACTTGTATAAATTATTTTGGGATGATGTAACCAAAAGGATATACGACATACCTGCCTTGAAATGTTTTTGCAAACACACACACACCTTATGTTAATTAAATACATTATATTAAAAGTCGAATGTCGGCGCGATTTACATATATATTACCAGAGATTTATAATTCCAAACACGTTGTTATATTCGACTGCATGCAGATTCTTAGTATTTTATCGTGACATTGAAATTGTGAGAAGTGAACGACTTCTTTTACAAGATTTTACCTGCAGACGTTTAAAAATTTGACCTCCATCATATAACCATAGATTTATAATTCCAAACACGTTGTTATATTCGACTGCATGCAAATTCTTAGTATTTTATCGCGACATTGAAATTGCGAGATGTGAACGACTTCTTTTTTACAAGATTTTACCTGCAAACGTTTAAAATTTGACCTCCATCATATAACATTTCGTATATTTTCTCAATTTTATTTGCTACTTCGTACAAAACGCAGCTTATGAGGAGAGCTAAAACACTCTTTATCACTTGCACGCGTTTGCCTAATATTAAAAATTCTTCACAGCGGCGTTTTAATTTTTAGCTTAACCTACCCCAGAAAAATACGAACCAACACGTGAACTCCATTTTCTACACACACAACATTTTTTAAAATTTAATATTTAATATTTAACGTCGGGAACGCTGCTAAAAAATTTCCTAAGAAAATATCTCCACCCCAGCGCACGCGCACCACCCCACGACAAAAATCTAACGACCCCGCCGAACGCACACCCCAAAGACCTAACGACCCCACGACGCAACAAATTTACACACAAAGACAATTTTGTTCTCAAAGCGGCGTATACATATCTTGCTGCACGTTTTGTTTCCCAAAGCGGCTTAGCTGTTCATATTGTTCTCGAACCGGCGTATACATATCTTGCTGTGGATCTCTGTTGCCAAACCGGCTTAGCTACCCTACTAGTGAACATGTGGAAAAGTTTTGCTAATTATTAATTAAGTGTTCTTTAACTCCTACTCATAAATTAAGAACAGAATAATACTTGCTTACGTATGTTTTTTAACTACTCCCCCTAATATACAGAGTGGTAGAAAAATCCCGGAACGGTCAAATATTTTGGGAAATACTCATCGCATCAAAAAAAGAAAAAATACGTGTTCAATATTTTTTTAAAAGCTATCCAATGAACCCCCACCCCACCCCCTGGGAGTAGGGGTGTGGCAACTTTAAAAGTTTAAATGGGAACCCCCATTTGTTATTGCAGATTCGGATTCGCCACAAAATGTTAGTCATAATTTTTTTAAGTTTTTTGCAGATGGCGCTGCAATCATCAGAGAAGCAAGTCCAAAAAAAGTCTATTATTATTATCATACCGTTGCATTATCGTTTCGCAAAACTCAAGTCTACGATCAAAATCATTTTCTAAAAGTTCTTGTACAAGATTAATTTTATAGGGATGATATCTGTGCAGCTTCATAACCTTAAGAACTGAATGATGACTCACTCCTACCTGTTGAGCTACTTTTCTACTCGATGTATGACAGTTTTCTTGAAAATGCAGTAACACCTCTAATGCTTACTGATCATTTGTCGCGCTTTTAGGTCTTCCAGATCTTGGTTCATCCTTCACCGAACCAGTTCGCTCAAAACGATTCACTGTTCGACTCACAGTAGATTTAAAAATCGGTTGACATCAAGACAATTATTCTTGCTCTTTCAGACAGACATCACGAAATAATATCAAAAGCTAGTAACGAAATGAATACTAAAAATGAATGTAATTCTGACATTTTTCAAATTCAAATGTTTTTGTACGCTATTTTGGTTTTGTCAATTACAACGCCTTCTATCATCCAAAATGGCTTGTATCGTAGGTCAATTTGGGGTAATTTATCCTGTGGAATCCAAATCTGCAATAACAAATGGGGTTTCCCACTTAAACTTTTAAAGTTGCCCCACCCCTACCCCTAGGGGGTGAGGGTGGGGGTTCAATTTTGGTGTCATTGGATAGCTTTTAAAAAAATATTGAACACGTATTTTTTCTTTTTTTTGATGCGATAAGTATTTCCCAAAATATTTGAAGGTCCGGGACTTTTCTACCACTCTGTATACAAGTTTACTCTTAGAAGGTCTATACAAGAGTGTCTTTTACCAGACGAATTCGTAAAAGATCGGTTTAATTGCAGCTCATGGTTGTAAGCTTCTAACGATACTCTATGCTCTACATACCTCCAAAGCTATTTAATTAATATGTCTTAATACTAATTTAAGCAACTTAAATAAAATAACAATACAAAGTTTATTCATCTATACCAGAGGTTCCCAACCTTTTCTGAACCACCGCCCCCTCTACTGGAAAAAAAACTTCCAACGCCCCCCTCCTCATCATAGTGCATTATAACGAATATTAAAATATTGTTGCATAGTATCTATCTATATATATATATATATATATATATATATATATATATATATATATACATAGATACTCATATACGAACGTTGCACTTTTGACTGCTATTACAAGCGTTCACTAAAGCGTTGAACAAGGTATATATATTAAAAATCGCAAAAGTAAACCTTAATTAAAACGACTATCAAATGTAGTACAAACTTGTTTATTAAAAACTTAAATATGAATACATAATGAACAGAAAAAAAGATTAAGAAGAAAAAATTAATGAGATAGTTGAGGCTGGTGAAGTTTTAACAATTTGCTAATGTCGGGTTCCAATTTCGTTAACATCAGCCGCAAATCGCCACGTTCAGTAATGTGCAGTCTGTTCCTTTTCTTAGACAATAAATTAGCTACTGCACTGAACCCACGCTCAGCCAAATAAGATGAAGGAAATGCAATTAAAAATATCTGTACTCTTGACCACAATCCAGGGTAAAGAACTGGTATTGGTTTTTGAAGCCAGAACTCTTGATATTCATTTCTGAATTTTACTTTTAGTTCTTCGTTAGTTGTGAGTTCTACGAGTTCCTCTTCTAAATTTGATGATTCTGCTGTATCTGCATTTGCGAAAGGATCTAAAACCCAACCCGGTATATTCATGTTTAAAATATCCTGGAATCGCTCCACACAATCAATATGAAGAACGTCCAAGTGTTGGCAGTAAGTAAGTAAATCTTCATGTTTTGCAGAGACTGCTGATAATGTGGGAAAGTGGCTGTATTCACCTCTCCATAGATTTCGTTTGAATAGAAGAAGTTTTCCCACAAAAGCAGCTATGACGTTTTTTGTTTTAATTAAATTCAATTCGTCACCTTGCAATTGTAAATTGACTTCATTAAATATTTTAAACAAGTCTGTCAAATAAGCGATGTCATTTTTATGTATAATCAGGTTTTCGCGCAATTTTTCGTTTCTGTTTTCAAGAAAGTCCAGTACTGAATCAAATAGTTGAAAAAAACGGTTCAAACAAGTACCTTTTGAGAGCCAACGAACTTCTGTGTGCAGCAGCAAGCGATTGTAATCTTCATCATTTTCACTACAAAGTTGGCTAAATAATCTGTCATGCAATGAATTGCTTCTAATCGTATTTACTGCTCTAATAACGTAATGAAGCGACGAATGCAAACGTTCGTTCAGATTTTTTGCAACCAAGTGCTGACGATGAATAATACAATGTATAGCGAGTACATTTGGTACTGCTTGTTTGAAATGAGCTATCAAACCCTTATGACGTCCCGTCATTGCTGGAGCACCATCAGTAGCTGCCGACAAAATATTATGCATAGGTATTTCTTTCTCTTGAAAAAACGTACTCATGGTATTAAATATCGTTTCTCCCTTTGTATCAGTTTCTAAATTTTTTGCAAATAATAACTCTTGATAAATTTTTTCGTCTTTTATGAACCGAACGTATGATAACAGCAGTACTTCGTTATTTGGTAGAGTGGATTCATCAAGTTGAATGGAAAAATTGCAAGTTTTTAAGTAATCGCATAATGATATTTCAACGTCTTGAGCCATTTCGTCTATTCTCCTTTGCACTGAGTTATTACTCAGAGGAATTTTTCTGATGACATCTGCCGATGTCTTATGATGAAGAACAGTTTTATTACCTCTCTGACTGCCGGCAAGATAAGTTCCTCGCCAATGGTATGTGGTTTTCCCGTTTTTGCGATTAACAATGAAATGTTATATGATGCTCGTAGTCCATCATCTTCTTGTTTAGAAGACGACGCAAATAGGTTTGATATAGTTGGTTGTTTCAAATATTTCTTCTGCAGTTCTTGAAAATAGGACAAATCTTTGTCCTTTTTATCAGTATGCATTTTATTTAAATGTTCTTGTAGCCTAGAAGGCTTTATGGCTTCATTTGAGAAAACTTTTTGGCAAAGTAAACACATGGGTAATGATGGGTTTACAGGAGAGTGCGTAAATCCATATTTCAAATACAAAACACTGTACTGCCGGCATTTCTTCTTAGATTCAGACATTTTGAAATCCAAAACTTGCCACGGTTTAAAATAAATTAACTTTTCAACAAATTTGTAGATAATTATAAAATTAATGGTTATAATGACTTATATAACTTATCACTCACGAACATGGATTATTTGCGAAGCACACAAAAATAATAACACATTCCTAGAGCTATCCCTGCCTTCTATACGTTTGATTTCATACAAGCATCAACTTGTATGTTTTATCTTGTTTGCGATGCCGGTGCACTTTGTAAGCAAGTCATATCGCGTCTTTGCTTATCAACTTGCAAAGACTTGTTGCGGACAATATTAAACGGAATTAGGTATTCATAGACCTAATGCTGAATTAAATGTTTTAAAGTATATTTTCTCGATAACAATAACATAGACATTTTAGATAGCTAAATAAACTGTCTTTTCATGCCAACTAGGTATTTTCAAAGTATTTGAATATATTTATTTTCTAAAAAGGTAAGTACGTCACGAACGCCCCTTGATCCTCCTAACGCCCCCCTTTTGCCCCTGTACTCGCTACCGCCCCCTTTGAAAGCTACAGCGCCCACTGGGGGGCGGTACCGCCCCCGTTGGGAACCTATGATCTATACTAACTGCTGTAAAAGCCTAATAGTTCTTGAACCTTTTTAATTCTATTATTGCATCTCACTGATCATTTCGTATTTACAATTCCATTGTTCAGACTAGCCTTCCTTAACAACTGTGGCTATCATTGCTGTGTTTTCCCCCCCTCCTAAATTAGGACTTACTTTATGATTGGTAATAACAGTATTAAATACTACACTACTGTAACCTATATTCTTTCTCTTCATTTATTTATTTCTATTTTTAAAAATGTTGATTAGGATGTTACGAGAAAAGTCCAGAACCACCTAAATTTCTCTCAGAAGTTAACCATAGATGTTGTTTTATTCGTATTAACAATAAGTACTTCTAGTGACTTTTGAACTAACTTTGAACTTTAACTTCTGCGGAATGAGACTAACGGGACGGGAGTCTACCAATACGGAAATGTCAGGCGTCACTAAACTCAAAGATTTAACGTAAGCGAGACAGCGTCACTAAAAGGAGTATACGAACTTTAGTAACGATTATACGCGCGTAAAGCACACAGGTTTAGATTGTTATATTTATACAATATTATCCCTGAAAGTAAAAGTAATTATATATTGAATATCAAACAGATCGTCGATTGCATCTGGGTAAGAATTATGCTTATATATCAATTCATAATATCGTAAGGGAAATTAAACTGATCCATACACACTACTTAATTTTCATATTCTATTAAGTTTATTAGAGTCTTTATATTATACTTATATATATATATATATATATATATATATATATATCAAATTTAATCATAAGACTACTGTCTAAATAAATTGTTACGTTAGTAAGTTAATAAAAAGTCTGAATAAGGTAATATATGTGTTTCTATCAAATTAAAGATTATTCTTTTTATGTTACAGATATTTACAATTCTTAATTTAAATTTTCTTATGTTATCTTAGCTGAAGATGGAATTTATGTCATGTTATAATGTTATGTAAAAATGACAATGGTTGTGTTCAAAAAATTTTTTATATTATATTCAAATCTGAGTACGCTGTGCATAAAATCATTCATGGATCTTAAGAGATATTAATTATTATTCATTACATTTAATTTTTTTAATTGTTTACTAAATAGTCACATAAGATGGATTTTAAACAAGTTATTCTATAATAGCTTTTTAATCTGATGGGAAATTTATTATCGCACATATTTCTTATAGAAGATGATCACTGTCATAATTCTGAGTTGTAAAGCATACATAAATATTTTTGTAAATAACAAAGTTTAAACTACTGTGGATGCTTAATAACATTAAAATACAGAATGAGGAACTTTACATAAATAAAAATTTGACTTACCAAGGATTACGACATTAATTTTATATAAGAAAAAAATGTGTTACTAAACTATAACGTTTTATCTCGATTAACAGCGTCTTTTTGTGAACGAAGCATATCGACAACATGAACAGCTGTTCTTATGGCAACAAATAAGTTAGAAATTACGTCAAACTATCTGCATCCAAATTTTCAATCAGAGACTGCTAAATCTATTATTTCGTAACATTACTCAATTTTACAGTAGTCGCATCGATACGAATTTTAAATTTGCATAGTATTATGGGGTCGTCCATAGAATTAATTACAACGGAAATTGTTTCAACTTAAATAACAGCAAAAGCGGTATCATGGAAGTTGTGCTATAATATTTAAGATTAATTAGATATATATATTAAAGCTAATAAACTTTACAAATCATATTGTCCAATTTACAACATCGTTGACGAGGACTTTGAGAGGTCTATTTTAAAGAGCTCTACGGAGATTGCATTGTAACATATTAATTTGGGCTGACACGTTATTCACATAATAGTTGTAATACGACTGGCTTGTTTACGGGAAAACCATCTTTCTCTACTACAAGTGGTCAACACTGCACGTGCAGCTTGATTATACCAGAAATAACTGGTTACGTCAACGTGTATTATAGCTAAACGACATTTTCTATCTTTATAAATAATTTTGAAGGTGCATTTTTAATGCTTTTACAATTCTAAAAAAAGGTCTAACGAAAGTTAATTTGGAACATTTGGACATGCAACAAAACTTGTTTTCAACAAATAAAATCTAATACTGGTTATACATTGAGATTTACTAACAATCATCTAGGTGAATGTTTTCTAAACTGCATAATTATATTAATGAAATAAAAATGCTTAACTATCACTAACCTTCTTTTTATAACCAATGATCTGGTTGCTTTTAAACTTTTTTTTGTTTTCCAAAAAGTCGCATAAGTAGGTTCCACGACTTAACTTCTGTCTCATTGTCGCCTCAACCCAACCCTTCTTATTTAACGATCTATAATTCTTTATCAGTACGGAATCATTTACCTTGAAACATTTATTTCTCTCTGGTTTAACAGGTGATGTAATTATTTGTTTATCAACATTGATTGGTTTAGGTTTTATTGCACTTTATCTTGTGTCACAAACAAAAGTTTGGCTGGTCTTTCTTTTGCGTTACAGTGTGGCATATTCCTATATGCCTTTAAGAATCTGAGCATCGTTGTGTCGATGTGCATATTTTTATTCCAGTGTATAACAAAACTCTTTCCATTGTCCTTTTAAACATTTTCACTGCATTTTCTGCTGCTCCATTTGATGTTGGGTAAAATGTTGATAATGTACTATGCTTAATTCCATTTTTAGATAAGGAGCTTTCTACTTCGGATGAAACCAATTGCGGTCCATTGTCACCAATTAAAATCTGTGGTAATCCTAACGAGCGAATATTTTTCGTTATTTGGGAATTTTCTCTCTGCGGCGGCTTTTTCATCTTAAATACTTCCACACGCTTTGTACAGGCGTCTAAAATAATTAAATATTTGCATACTTAAATCCCTTCCAGAAAATCTACGTCTATTCTCTTCCACGCACTCGTAGTTGCAGATCATGAATTATTTGTAGGAACATTATGCGGGATTCGTATGTTTTCAACCATGATATGCATGACTGTTATCTTCGCTATATCCGTGTCCATCCGTGACCACCACATCAACGATCTGGCTTAAAAGCTTTCAACTTACCGTTTCTTATGTCCGACATGCAGTTCTCATATTTCTTTTCTCAGCACTTATGAAATTATTAGTCTATAACCCCACATCAAACATCCTTCCTTAGATCATTTTTTCTGATAGTATATGGTTTTAATTCTACGTTTACGCTATCTGGCCATAATTGCTGTACGACTTTTAAAGTTTTTATTAAGTTGGATCCTGATTCACCTGCTTCTTTACCTTGTTCGCGTCGATCGATGTACGTTCCGCTGCGATAAAATGCAAATAGGATCCTTTTTTCGCCTTATTTAACATATCACCAGGCTTTAATGGAGAACGAGATAAAGAATCGGCCACAAAATTTTCTACTTTTTTGACATAGTGGATATAATAATTAAACTTGATAAAAAATGTAGCCCACCGTTGCGAACGACTTGCCACCGTTAACGGTATCCCTATATTTTCACCGAATATTGTCATAAGTGATTTCTGAACCGTTTAACCGTTTTTAATGTAAATTATTGTCTAACAGATACCTACTGCTAAAACCCTTTTACTCCGAAATAAATTGCTAACGCTCGGCGGGAGTGAGCGTTTCCGAAACAAACTCTATTGGTGGTTCTGAACCGTCCTGAAACTTATGTGTCAGAGCTGCTGCAATCCTTTCTTGTGAAGTATCTGTGGATAAAACTATCGGTGCTTTCGAGTCAAAATGTAACAATATTGTATCCAATGCGTTATCCTCTTTAATTTGTTTAAACGACTCTACATTTTTCCGTTCTTTTTTTGTTTCAATTTGTACTGTGGGTACATCATGTGTAATAATATAAGAACGAATTTTACGTAATAATTAATAATTCTTGTCAGAGCTTTAACTTGCATCACCATGGTTGGTTCAGGTGCGTATAAAATTGCTTTAATTTTATCTCAATTTTTTAATCATATCTTTGTTAATAGTATGTTCCAAATAATATACTTCAGGTTGAAACAAAAAGTATTTTTTAGTTTCAGTTTTAATCCCGCGTCTGCAAGCTTTTCAAAAACTTTTCTTAAATTTACTTAATGTTTTTCTTGAGTTCTACCGGTGATTATAAAAGTTTTCTAAAAAAATTGCATACACCGTCATTTTTGATTTCAATTGTTCAATATGTTTCTGAAAAATTGCCGCTGCCGGCGATATACCTTATGGTAAACGAAAATTTTAAATAGCTCCTTAAATATATTCCAAGTCGCTAATTTTGCGGACTCTTCGTCTAACATAAATTGATTATAGGCCTGACTGAAGTCAATCTTGGAAAATTTCGGTCCTCATTGCAGTTTTGCGTAAATTTGTTCTATTCACAGCAAGGAGTAGCTTAAAAAACTTATTTAACGTAATTTTTTAATCAGCGCAGTCTGACCGAACCATCTTGCTTTATCACGAGTAACAGCGTCTCTATCGCTGGTTTATATCAAGGTTATAACATTGTCTTTCTGTAACCGTTCTAGTTCCGTTTCTACTTTCATCTTACACGATAAAGGTAATGTGCGCGGTTTACAGAAAATTGGTTTGAAGTTTGGTTTTAATTTTAGTATAATGACATCGTATTTATGTTATCCTAAGTTACCTCCGAACAAAATTTTAAAATTCTTAATTCAGTTATATAAACATACCTCATATACTTGTTTAACGTTCACAATTGATCGATGTTCATCTAATTTAGTCAGACCTAAATTAAAGCGTTGCTACCGATCTCTACCTAATAAAACCGTAAGCCTATTTTCGATTAGACAAATATTTATTTTCCTTGCTTGACCCTTATACTCAACTTGGCTGAAAAATAAACCTCTGGTCTGTCCGTGGTTCCCGTAAATTCTTTTAACACCACGTTAGTTACATATCCTCCAAATCAATATATATGTATAGTTAAATAGAAATCATTGAAACTAAAGTTAGATGCAACAATGTATAATTGAAAGACAGACTACAAAAGGTTAATGGAAGTTCATAAACCAGACATGAAAACGGATGTGCATACATTGTATTCGAGACGTAACCTGACTCTGCAGGTGCAGGTACAATAGACTATAAGACACTTATTATCAGAGTTAAGATTGTTACTTTGTATTGCATAAATAAATAAAGAAAATAGCGAACACGAACTCTGCAAGTTACCACAAGCAATGTGAGGGCCAGGGACAACATAAATACCCCGAAGAACCCAGGATAGTCAATCAGTCTCGAGCTCCTCAACTTTAGCATTGTTGGTTGTTCAAGCTACTCAAAATTAGTTTAATTATATTTTATTAGTGAAAGTAATAGAAAAGCAATTTTTGATTGATTAAAAGCGTTAATGAACATAACGCAGCCATTTGTTAATTTCCATTTGTAATATCTGTTTTAAATAAATTTGTTAGAAGAATTCTTGGAAGAAGCTTTTTAAAAAGACGCTCTAAGAGACCCAAAATCTAACTGGCGCAGCGGTAGGATGGGAGAAGGGCACTTGCAAATCCAAAATCGAGAAGGTGGTGGTTGTGAATCTGGAAAAACAAATAAAAATGGGCAAGGTACAAAATCGACCAAGCCCAATGAAAAAAAAACTGATGGAACTGGCAATGAAAATTATGTAAGTTTATTTATCCTAACCATTTTCAATTTTTGATATTAGCTAAAAAGCAACAAAAAATTATATACAATTTCTGTACAATTTATTATTACATTTTATCGCAATTATTAATGAAAGCAAACTCATTTTAACAAAGGAATTATATTTACGCATTTATGTACGATTTAAATAAATAAATCAAATTTAGCAGAGGCCGAAGCCTAAAGTATAATTAAAACAAAAGTTATGTACAGTTTATTATAGAACTTATTACAGCAACGATTCATCCAAAACTTGACTTTTATCAAATTCTATAATTAAATACTTTAGTACAACAATTAATGGAGGCGTAATTATAGAAATATTTTATGTACTTTATTATTATTGAAACGAATTACTCAGCAAGCTCTAGGTATAAATGGAACGCAATTATCTGTACCATTTTTTCCACAATTATTACTGAAAGAATTTATTCAGAAAACTTAAAACTTTATAATTAAACATTTTCAAGGCATCCGAATTGTGTAGTTATAAAGGAACATGCATTTATCAATACAACATCTAACGAGACAATTATAGCAACTTTACTTATTATTGCAACACTTAAATTAATCAACACAAAACTGAAACAAAGGCGTAATTATAACACAGTTCTTAGACAATTTATTGCGAGATATTATTACTGAAATAAAATTATTTTGCATCAATTTGCAAGCTCTGTAAAAATTAAAAATACACATTTCAACGAGACAGTAATTGATAAAACAATTACCAAGCAGAAATTCTTCACGTAATTAAAGCAATTGTTGATTACCTACAGAATATACGTAAAACGACTCTTTAAATAACTGTATACAAACCAAACTGAAAAGTAACTCTCGACTTATACAAAAACAATACAAATTAAATTAAAAGTGACCCTTAACAACCATGAATTCAGACATGAAGTTCTATCTCGAAAGCATTCGCAATACGACGGTAGCCAAGCACTATTACGGATCTTTATAACCGCGTGCGAGATAATCTTTTTACAAACCAGGAGATAGCGAACGCAACGTATTACTCCTACCCCTTATAATCAGTAAGCTGACCAGCAGAGCATTAACCCTGATAACCAGTCGGGAATCCAATGGGAAGAATTCAAACGTATTCTAATTGCATATTTCGGAGACAAACAGAACATCAAATGCCTGGTCCGCGATTTAATAAACCTAAGAATGCCAAATAACCAATCACCCTAACAATTTGGTATGAAATGTCAGGATGTATAAAGTTTGATTTTGATAATGTTAAAAATTGAGGAACCCGACCAAAACATAAGACTATTAAAAACGAAAATATACGATGAAATGGCCCTAGACACATACATCAACGCCTTACCTGAACGCCTATCGGACAAAATAGGATTTCAGCATCCCCAAAATTTAGAAGAGGCAATGAACATGATTGTAAAGGAAGAAAACGTAAAGCACTACCGAAACAGACTGTATAACCCTAACGTAAACAAAAATTACTTACCAATCAAAACTATACAAGCCACGAGACAAATATCCACACAACCAAAATTTACACCATTTATCGCGGAAATGAACCAACCGCAAATTAACAATCCAAACTTTAACAAAAATTTCCACAATCAATTTAGACAATTTCCAAAGCAAACGTTTAACTCCAATTTTACACAACCCGCATTTACACCAAAATTTATTCAAAATGTAAATCAACAAAAGCAAACATTCGGCGCAAACCCCAACAGAAACGCACCAATGACGAATAACAACCCCAACGGTTATTACAAATTTACCCCTATGGACACTTCATCTAGTAACACTAGACAAAATACAAAAATATCACAAATCCGACCAAGCTACAACCAAAAACCAAACTTCACTTCCGAAGAACTATTTCACCAAGAAATAAAAGATTTTGTCAACCCGGACGCAAATAATGACTTGACTTCGAGTAGAGATGATGAAACAAATTACAAATGTTACAACCCCAATGGAGGACGAAGAAGAACATGCGTGCTCAAGTTTTCAGCTAGACCGATTCAAGTACGACCAAACGTAATTACTTTAAATAATATCAATCAACACATTTTACCCTACATAGAAATACCTCACGCAGAATTCAAATTAGTAATCGGCACCGGATCTTCAAAAACTTTAATTAGCCCCAGAACCGTACAAAAATATTATTTAGATTTTGTAGAAAGAAAACCCTTCAAAATTAAGATAGTCCACAAAACAACAATACACCGATTTATAGCAAACATACCCCTACCAAAGACTTTTAACGTAAAAATGAAACACAAATTTTGCATCTTTGAATTTAACGACAAATACGACGGATCAATAGGCATGGATCTTTAAGGAAATTAGGAGCGAACATTGACATAAAAAACCGATTACTGAGAACGAAACACGGACAAATTCCTATTAAATTTCAATATAGTAATATTCAAACCGATCAAAAATACACAATCGAACCCAGGACAGAAAACAAATAAAAGTTTTAGTAAACTCAAAAAACGCATAAGCATCATAAATCACATGACATTCCAACAAGGAGTAGAAACACCCACCGCGTTAGTACAAATAAAAGACAGTTACGCCAACACAACAATTTTAAACTTAAACGATTACCCCATAGAAATATCATTGACACCTCCAATAAACGTAGAAGAAGTAAATTTCAGCAAAATAAAAATAGACGAGAAATATGAAAACGATTCCAACCCTACAGAACACGACAGGATGTTAAGAGAAAATTTAATTAATATTCGTTTTAACGAAGATATTAATAACGAGAAGGAGAGAACAATTAAAGACTTATGATTCGAATACCGAGACATATTCCATTGTGAAGAAATACCATTAACTTTCACCAACACCGTGAAACATAACATTGAATTAACAGACGATAAGTCAATGTTTACCAAAGCATACGGACTACCTCAAGCAAGTCAAGAAGAAGCAGATAGACAGGTAACAGATCTATTAAAGCAAGAAATCATCCAACATTCAAACTCACAATGGCGCAGCCCCGTATTAATAGTACCCAAGAAGTTAGATGCCTCAGGCTAACGTAAGTATAGAATGGTCATCGATTACAGGAAATTAAACGAGAAAACGGTAGACGATAAATACCCGCTACCCAATATTACAAAAATCTTGGACAAATTAGAAAAGTGTCAATATTTTTCGACACTAGACCTCGCCTCAGGATATCGCCAAGTAGAAATGGACGAGAAGGACACAACCAAAAAAGCTTTTAGTACACCTAGGGGACACGATAAAAACAAACGCATGCCGTTTGGATTTAAGAACGCACCCGCTACTTCTCAAAGAGTAATGAACAACATTTTAAAAAAAATACATAATGAAAAATGTCTTGTATACTTAGACGACATTATCGTATACTCAACATCACTAACTGAACACATCGAAAGATTAAAAGAAGTTTTGAACGATTACGAAAAGCCCATTTTAAAGTTCAATTAGGTAAAGGTAAATTTCTACTGTAAGAAGTAGCATTTTTAGTAAAAATAATAACACCTAATGAAGTTATGCCAAACCCAGACAAAACGAACGCAGTACTAAATTACCCCCTACCCAAAACTAATATACAAATTAAAGGTTTTTAGGACTGGTTATTACCGAAAATTCATAAAAAGTTACGCACAAATAACCAAATCACTAACACACTGTTTAAAGAAGGGCAACAAGATTGAACACACCCCAGAATTTATAAAGGCAGTAGAGAAAATTAAATGCATCCTTACGAATCACCCTGTATTAGAATATCCAGATTTTTCAAAACCATTTATATTGACAACCGACGCATCGAACGTAGCATTAGGCGCAGTATTGAGACAAGGAAAAGTAGGTAGCAATAAACGAATCAGCTACGCATCACGAACACTAAATAAAACAGAACAAAAATACAGTACAATTGAGAAAGAATTGTTAGCAGTAATATGGGCAACAAAATATTGTACACCATATCTTTATGGAAGAAAATTCTATATATACACCGACCATAGATCATAAGTATGGTTATGCAAACTCAAAGAACCAATTGATTTGTTAAATGAACTATTAAGAATTAGGTCACTCATAATTAACAGTAAACTACCCTTTGAAGTAACGGAAACTAACATACTTTTATTTGAAAAAATGGCTATAATAAAAGGTTATGTAAGGAATCACGAAATTACGTTTTTAATAGAAATCTCCATAGTAAAAATTAACTCTTATAATTATTATCATTTATTTGCTTTCCCCATGAAAGTTGCTAGCCAGTATCAGATCATTATTCTTAAAACTAAGTTCCTTTCCTTAAATGAACTTAGGTATGGCTTCGCGAATAAAAAATGTAAATAAGTGGCACCCAGCTAATATTTATGTCAATCTTAACGACAACAGTTATTCAAGCGGATAGCTCTTGCGAAGTACAACTATTAAGATTCTCTAATCAGTACAAGAATTGCGAGTCAAAACCAGTACAAATTAACAATATGAATATCCAAAAAGTTACAGACAACAAATGGATTGCTGCATTTCCACAAGAAGTAATAGCCACCGCCCATTTCTACCAAGACGAAAACAGCCTAGCTTTAATTGGAAGCAAGGTAATCACAATAAAAGAAGATTATTATTTAAAAGTCAAAAACGAAATTATTCGAGTATACCAAAACCCAGCAATAACGAAGAAATTCGCAAATCTACCCGAACTACAGTTCAGGATTACACAAACCGAAGAAAACAAAATCATCATCAAACCCATACAACTAGAACATCTAGACCTAGACGACCTCAACCAAGCCGTAAAGTTAATGGACAGTTATAAAGAACATTTGAACGAAGTGAAAGTGCCAAAACTACACTACGATAATATCAGTGTTTGGACAATTTTATTGATCATTGTATTAATTGTACTACTTATGTATTTATTGTACAAAATGTATCTTAGATATAGGAACATAGAAACGAATTTTAGACGTAAGAACAAAGAAACCATGGTAAATAAAAGAATAATAAATGTACTCTTAGGGACAATGAATTTTAAAAATTAAGCAAACTCTTAATTTTCATCTCTGCGGGAGGGTACATATCCCCCAAATCAATATATACGTATAATTAAATAGAAATCATTGAAACTTAAGTTAGATGCAACAATGTATAATTGAAGGACAGACTACAAAAGGCGAATGGAAGTGCATAAACCAGACATAAGAACGGATGTGAATACATGGTATTCCAGAAGTATCCTGACTCTGCAGGTGCATGTCACAAAGACACTTATTATCAGAATTATGATTGTTACTTTGTACTGTATAAATGAATAAAGAAAATAGCAGCCATGAGCTCTGCAAGTTCCCACAAGCAATGTGAGAGGCAGGGACAACATAAATACCCCGCACTGAGAAAAATGGTTTAAATAAACTGTATATCTAAGTTGAATTTAATAACCATTAATATATATTTTATTACCTGCAAACTTCTTAAGTGTTAATGCCAAATAAACGCAGTTTCTTGGAATAAGTTTCTTATAGCAATTACTCGCTTAGTAAAGGGTAATATGCATTTATTACCCATAAATACACTGAAATTATTAAATACTTCCAATACACAAGGATATTAGGCATAATTAAACAAGGTTAGTAGAATATATGTCTGTGTTCTTACTCCAAATGCATGGTATATCATCACAAATAAATTTATGATTTACTTTGATATTCATGGAGAATCGTTAGTCTTCGGGACTCGGAAATGAAATGAATTCCACTTCCCTTCAATAGCACAATATGCGCGCGCCACAAAATGTCACACGGCAATGCTAAAAGCGTATAATGACCCTCGTACGTTTTGGTTTGGTTCACGGTGCATTTCCTTCTTACATTCTTGTATGTTAAATAAAGCTTTTATTATATGTATTTATGTTTAATTAACCAATATAAATTATGGAATTCGCGTACACATCGTTACTAAAGCAATGGGGGTTCCAGCCCTATATTGAAAACTTTTCAAGTAAGTATAATACAAGTTATATTTACCCCTGAATAAGTTTAAACAATGGCCGCCTACTGCTTAAATAGTATTTGCATGCTTTATTGCTTTTTATTTTATTTATTAGAGCAAGGGATTGATGATGAAAGTTTTGAGCTCTTGGATTCAGAAACAATTGAGCTTTTATTTGCTCTCAGCGGACCTAGACTTATTTTTAAAAAGAAATATACAGAATATTTGAATAATTCCAAGCAATCAGCTTTCAGCTAATGTATTCTACCATATTAGATAGCTTTTCATGCATGCACATTATAATTTTTTCATTTTAGAACTTTGAAACAGCGTCTGATTCTGATACCTTGGGAAGCAATTTTTCATTCGATGATACTTGCATGATTATAGAACCAGATGATGAACTAAGAAAAGCGTTTAAGGTTCAAGTATTACCCTCAGGAACTCATACTTTATCAGCAACACAAAACTTTACTGACTATAGGGGAAATATCTCAGACCAGGTTTAATTTTTATTTAATAGTATTTTTTATATTCAATCTTTAATTAGAACCTTGAAGAGCTGTTCAATAAAACTGCTGAAGGGCAGGTGATTTTGGCCAACCGAAAAAAACTAAATAGCTGCTTAAGGAGTAAAATTGCTAAGATTATTGTTGGGTCGCTTGTAAATGGAAGCACGCTTTGCCAGTCTAAATTGGAGTAATTACTTATAATTCTTTTGAGAAACTTTTTATTGACATAATTTCATTTTTAGAATAAAATCCAGTCAATTCGTTAAAGCTGCAAAGGAAATTGCTGCATTTTTTCCTGGGGAAAGTGCAGAAACATATTATATACCATTCAGTTCGCCAAAACACGGACTTCGGCGACAACCTGCTCGGGGTAAATTGTGGTCGCGCTATATAAACTTGAAAGCTGCGTTACGATTAGCAAATGCAAATAGAGACGATAGTAGCAGCCCCCAAGAATCATCACAGATTTCAATTCCGATTGAGGCAGATGACAATAAAATAAATTTCTTGAAAATTGCACTCGAACCATATGAAAAATTTTACTCGCTTGGGAGGAAACATTTGTATTGAGGAAGAATAATTACAAACATTACGAATTGGAAGAACTTTATAATGAATTCCCTTGCTTAAGATTATACTATGGAATAGAATTGGTAAGCTAATGATTTTAACTAACCTATAAAAGACAATTGAATATGTGCATAGGGACGAATCGATATCGTATTGGTATGGTACTTTTACTCGGTAGTGGTATCAAAAGAAAGTATTGATATATACTCTCTATTGAATGAAAAGTATTGATACCTACTTGTATCGTTAAATTTTGAATGTATAGAAATAAAGGTTTATGCACACGATGACCTTTTTTCAAGCACGTTTCACAAATATATTTATGAAATTAAATGCATTACATTAATTTCACTTTATTAGGTTGCATTAAACAATAATTAAAATTGTTATACTTTATTGTTTGTGAAACGTGCATGAAAGTATGAACGTGAAATATAATCAGGATGGGTTTTCATGTGTTTATGCAGGTTAGAAGTATACTGCCCCAGTATCACACGGGTTTAAAACATTTCTTGCATCTAGCATTTATGTTATCTTGATTATCGAAATATAACCATACACTAGACTTTGGCGGACCCATTTTGTAAGTAAGGTGAATGAATGGTACATAAGCTTATTATTTTTTCACACCAAAAATTATTAGGCATGATACTACCGTGCGCCAACCCCATGCACAAATGAGTACCAATACAAGTACTTTTTACCGATACCTACTCAGTACTCGGTCATAAAGTATTGATACCAAAAGTACTTGGTATTGAAGGAAAAGTATCGAGTATGTACTCGTATTTACTCATATCGAATCGTCTCTATATGTGCATAGGTAGGTTTGTTTGGTTCATAAATTGAGTTAAGGGTAACAATAAGGTTTATTTCTGAATATGACATTTTTAACAGAACAATATTTCTGTTTACATTATGTTTATTCTTTTAGGTAGAATCTGATTTTAATAAAGAAAATGAAGATAAAATCGATATCATTTATAAGGAGTGGCCTAACATTGCTCAAGCCATAATTTTAGAAGGACGAGAAAGAAACTTAATTATGAAAGATGATGGCATGAAGGGTAAAATAAGTGATAGTTCTATATGTAAATATTTTAACGTATATTATTTTTAAGATATTTCTTCCAAGGCGCTATTATTACTACCATTTTTATTCTCACCCGTTACAGTTAAAAATTATAAAAAGCATGGAATTTGGAGACCGTCAAGATCAGAAGTACAGGAAAGCTTTATTTTGAAGGTTAAGGTAATATTTAAATTTTATGTGATTGATTATTGACTATATTAAATAGCAAGTACAGATTTTGAAAAACAAATGTATCAGGAACTTGTTTGGTTGGGTTAGGGTACATTTAATAAACAGCATAAATTGAAATTTATTTTATAGTCATACTCATCTTTAAATATTTCCTTTTTCACTGTAAACTTTTGATGCTAATATAATACTAGTCCAGAAACTTTCTCGGTACTGCATGATGTCGCTTTATGGGCATTGCATCTACCTGTTAAGGTGTCACACTATTTCATATCTTGCCATCTAACTTAGTTTTTGACGCATGTATTTTTCGATACACTCTGTATGCACTCTTATGTTGATATTCTTGCAGTATGAACAACTTCAGATCTAGGGTTGTGTGTATTAAACAAAATGTCGAAAACTAAGTGTTTTAAACACTGTTTAAAACAAAAGTGTTGTTTAAAACGTTTTGTTGTTTTTGTTTTAAACATGATACAAAAACAAAGAGTTTATAGCTATTAATGTAACAAGATTATTATGTGATTTATAATTATCGAGGACGTTGCTAGGTGACGAAGCGAGAGCCGAGTCACCTGCCAACGTCCAAGATGGATTTAAATTGCTAATAATCGAGTTGCATTCATAGCTTTGTCGTATCATTGACAACTTTCAAACTTCAAAATTGTTAAACTTTTAACGTTTATATTGAAAACTGTCGAGATTTTGAAGTATAATGTTAATTTAGTCGTTTTTTTTTAATTGTTGATCAAAGGTAGTATATCGCTTTGTAACTAAACGTATTATGGAGTCGTAACTAACGCATTATGAGATTCATAATTATCAATAAAAATTCAACAAAATGAACGTATAATAGTCAATGATACGATAAAAACATAGTGTCATTTTTCATAAAATTTTCTCTGAGCGTAGAACAGTTTACTATTACTAGGGTATGGGGGTTTTTTATTTGTAAATTGTCATAATATTTGTGCTGCCAACAACCAGCAGCTATACCATATGCATGAAATTAAAGCCAACACCATCTTTCTATAATTTTAATTGAGAAGTGACAAGATTATAAAAATTATATTTAGATAAAGTATTAGAACTTATTTGTAAGATGTGTTTATTGTTTGTAGGATTTTGCTGAAATAACTGGTGTACTTGAAAGAAGGAAGCAGAAACTACAGTCGTATGATTTGCCTCTGCAACCATTTGGAGCCATTGTAGGGGACGAAGATGCTGATGTGAAAGCATTTTACATTTTTATTAATGACGTTACTTACAAATGTGATAGTGCTATACGTTGTTTGGAACTTCTTTATAAGGTATTTCATGCTCTTAACTTAGAGTACCCTGGCGAATCAAAGCACGTGTGGTACCTTATTCAAGAACTTGTTTTAAAACGAATGTTACTAGTAAAGTAGGAAGCACCGCATGTGTTATTTCCGACATAAATTTTCATTTGAGTAAACTAGCTTAAGTAATTTTATTTTATGTTTACTACAATACGAATTTTTGTTTCATAAAAGTATATACTTTTACAACTAACAACTTTCAATACTTATTTGTTCTAATTATATTTTGGCTCTAATATTGCTTTAAATGTAAAAATGCCTTCCTGTAGTGTTTGTAAAATCTATTTTTGAATACCAAGTCCCTGATTACCCACTTGAGGTTAATTCATGGATTTATAGACAATAGTAAATTTAGTTGTAATGAAATTCGGTGTTTTAGAGATTTTAATTCTATCAATTCCTTTAAGAGACATTTAAATAAAAACATTCCAATAGTTCCACTCAAACAGCACAGTTGGTAGTAAAGAAAATTGATACTGAAGACAACTTTTCCAATGTAGATTTTTGAATTGGAAAATAGTGAAAATGGAGCATCCTCGGAATGTTCTAGTCTAATTGATGAAATTACTGATACACGCAATAACATTATTGATAATTTTGATAATTTTTAGAATTTAAAATGAGATACAGAATAATGCACTGTTGTTCATTACTAGTTTGTATGCAGATGGTTCATTGACCAGAAAACATGTACAATTTATAATTGAAAACATGGATGATTTGCTAAAAAGACAGCTGAATATTTTTTCTTTGTTAATGTCTAAATTTATTACTAAATACAAAATTAACCAAGAGGATTCAGATCATTTAAATAATTCTTTTTATGAAATTCAACATGTATTTCAACAATTTAATACTGAATATAGGAGATTTACCTATTTGGAAAAACTAGAACTTTATATTCCCCCTGTTGAATATGTTGTGGGGCAAAGATATGATATTGTTAGAGATAATGTAGCTTCGCCTCAAACGTATAAGGCACAGCACATATCAATTAGTAAGGTTTTAATAGCTTTTTTATGTCTGCCAAATGTATTGTCTGAAATTTTAAAATACTCTGAGCAATTGAATGAGGAAATGCACATAACAAATATAGCTCAAACTGAATTTTGGAAAAATAAAATAAAACATTTGAGTAAAAAAGCAATAGTTCTACCATTATTTGTTTACTTTGATGAATATGAATGTGGTAATCCTTTAGGGTCCCATGCAGGCATCCATAAATTAGGAGCCGTTTATTTTTCACTGCCATGTATACCAAATAAGTACAGGTCGCAGTTACAAAATATATTTCTAACAATTTTGTTCCATAGTGTTGATTTAAAGGATTTTGGTGCAAAGGTGGTTTTTTCAAAATTGATTGAAGACTGCAATGATTTAGAGACCAATGGTGTAACGATTACCATTGCAGATACATCTTATAAAATATATTTTTGTCTTGCATTGTTTCTAGGAGATAATCTTGGATTAAATACTATGTTGGGATTTGTTCAAAGCTTCCGTGCTAATCATTATTGTAGATTTTGTAATTGTAGTCGGATTGAAATGGAAAACAGGTTGTTCAAAATAACGCAACTATACGTAACTTTGAAAACTATGAGGCTGACGTAAAATTACATGATGTTGGTCAAACCGGAATAAAGGAGAAATGTGTTTTTAATCAGATTAATTCTTTTCATGTGACTGAGAATTTTGCTGTTGATATATCACATGATATTTTTGAGGAGTGGCCGTATATGATATAGTTGAAATTTTATATCAATTCATTGTAGTTGATAAGTTATTTTCAATCAATAATCTTAATGTTAAAATTAAATACTTCAATTATGGAAAAGAAACCAACAAGCCACCAATAATTGACTTGGATAATATTAAAAAAAAGAAATTGAAGATGTCCTGTGCAGAAATGAAATGTTTCATTTTATATGCTGGGGTATTGTTAGGTTCAATTGTTCCCAATGGAAATAAATTATGGGAACTTTACATTTTGCTTCGAAAGATTTTAGATATTGTACTTTCCGATGTAGTGACAATTTATACTTGCAATTCACTACAAGATTTGGTTGAAAAGCATCACAATTTATATAAAACTTTGTTTAATTTGCCATTACGACCAAAGTATCATAATTTAGTACATTATCCCGCTATAATGAGAAAAGTTGGTCCATTAAAACACTTATCCAGTTTAAGGTACGAATCAAAACACAGAGAATCAAAATTAAGTGCTAACGTTATTTCATCACGAGTAAATATTACCCACAGTTTAGGTATTAAACATCAATTAAAACTTGCATTTCGACTGGCTGCAGAGAAAGGTTTTAAGAATAATATTGTGTATGAGAAACACGACTGTGTTTTAATTCGTTCTGTTTTGCCAGATTTTGACAATATTTGCTCCATTTCAAGTGGATCTTTTGAAAACTTTGACTGTAAGGCAGTATTTTGTAAAACAATTGAGATAAACAACTATCGCTATAGAATTGGTGATATTATTCATGTTGAAAACATAAATTACCCGTTTTGGTGCAATTATTAACATAATCATAAATGATCAGGAAGAAGTTTGTTTTGTTTATGAAGAATATCAAACATTATTGTTTGACGAACATTTGTATGCTTTTGAAGTTAGCTCGAGTTACAAATATAAGAAATGCATTCTGGCATGTGACGTGTTTTTTGCTCAAAATCTTATTATTTCAGTTGTATTAGATAAGAACTATATTGCAATGTTTTATTAATTAATTAAAATATATCACACCCATTAAAGGACCATATGCTTGTTTGTGCACTAAAGGCATTTTTACAGAAGCAGTTTATATTTAACATTTCTATGTATAATAAACGATTAATTGCATTTGCAGGTTTAGTTACTTCTGTACTCGCAATCGTATGGTTTAATTTTTACTTTTATTTACACTTATATATTGTATGTTCTGGTATCATGTACATAATTTTATGTTTTCTTCTTTTGTACTCATTAACTTATAATTTTGATTTATTTGATGTCAATTCTGTCTGATTTTATGTAGATAATTATTAGCTATTTTTTTATTGTATACATCAGTTTATTATTAGGGCAGTGGTATAGACCAAACTATATAATGTGTGTGAAATACATTCTATATGCTTGTATAAGTATACAAGAAAATAATGTAAAAGGAAAAATTGTCATAATTATATATGGTTTGGTAGGTACATGCTCTCATCTTGTATGAATTACAATTATGTTTACAGTTTTATGTACTTGTACATAAATGAATAAAAATTAATTGAATTAACAAAGTTTACCTTTTTTTTATAATCTGTAATAAATTATTTACTAATCCCAAATATACCCTATACCTGCCACATATGACTAATGTATTAAGGAGTATTATACAGTATATTACCCACAAATAAGAGTTATAGTTATCATTAGCATTATTATATACTGTAGTTACTAACCAGTGAACTATACTGAATAAACTGTGTATTTGGTATAAATAAAATAGTAATTTCATTACAAATATACTCATATTTGTAATAATGAATAGGTTCATTCAGGAGTAATAT
This sequence comes from Platerodrilus igneus, assembly GCA_036346225.1. Lineage (NCBI taxonomy): Eukaryota > Metazoa > Arthropoda > Insecta > Coleoptera > Lycidae > Platerodrilus > Platerodrilus igneus. Next base: position 1,149,838 of record JARFIW010001190.1, read on the forward strand.
ATTATATATTAGTGTTTGCTAAAGTGGGTGTATGCGTAAATGGATTGTGTATTTGGTATGAATAAATAGTTATTGTATTCAAATATGTCAGGTATTTGTAATAATGAAAAAATATATTGAGGACAGAATACAATGTATTGCCTACTAATACTTTGAATAACTATCTGTAATACATCATTTGAGTAGCAACTGCTACCTGCTTACCTATCATAAATAAAATGTATAATTCTGATCTATGAGCTACTGTATTTGTAGCTAATAGTTGATTAATATCTGTAATTAACCACTGTCTATTTAGCAGCAGTACTTGATTTTATTAGGATATTGAGTAATTGCCATAAATAGTCTTGTGTTAGAAAACTGGGTTTATTAAACCTTAATAAACTGTGTCGCTGTCCCATATTTAGCTAAACTTTTTATTTGCAAGCTATAAATTTATATTTACCAGCAATAAACATTTTTCTCAGTGCGAGAAGCCCAAGATAGTCAGTCAGTCTCGAGCTCCTCTACTTTAGCATTGTTGGTTGTTCAAGCTACTCAAAATTAGTTTAATTATATTTTATTAGTGAAAGTAATAAAAAAGTAATTTTTGATTGTTTAAAAGCGTTAATGAACATAACGCAACCATTTGTTAATTTCCAATTGTAATTTCTGTTTTAAATAAATTTGTTAGAAGAGTTTTTGGAAGAAGCTGTTTAAAAAGACTATCCAAGAGGCCCAAAATCTAACTCGTTACTCCGCTCTAATTCACAAAAAGTAAATTGATTATCAAACAGAGCTTTTGATGTGGTTATAGCCGCTCCACCATCAAATTCCATTTCTGTTTTAATACTTTTAATTAAAACATCAACAAGAATTGGCTTAATTTTCACATTAACTACTAATTCGCAATGAAATATTTCTACTTCTGAATCACTTTCTAGCGTTTCGATATTCACGTATTTGCTGCTTTTACAAAATTTCTTTCGTGTACATACATTTACGATATGCTCTACTACATTACATCTACAACATTTGGCGTTCCTAAATTTACAGTTGTGACCCTTTTGGTGTTTATTGCTACAAGAATTATAGGTAGAATGCTTATTGTTACCTACGCATTGTATATTTTGTCATTCTACGGACTACTGATGATTGATTCCAGAGTTGTTGACCCACATTTGTCCTTTGTTAATTCTCTCTGCTTTATGTCGGTCAACCGTTTCCCTACATACCCAGTTGATATCCATTGTATTGTCCGTACGTCTTTCCAGTTTACTTTATTCTGCAGATAATGCACGTCAACCATTTCCTATAAGGGTTTTGTTTCCGAAGATGGGTTCTTACAAAATTTGTCAATAACAAAGACGCTGCTAATGCCCGTAAGAAACTTGTCTCTCAAGATGGTGTCTAATGTTTAACCGAATGGACAGTTTACCGCCAATTTCTTTACGCGCGCCTGCCATTCCCCGATAAGTTCTTGCTTTTCTTGTATACCAGAGTAAAATTTTTATTCTTTCTCTATAAATTGACACTTTAGTACTAAAATACTTCACTAAACAAATATGCAATTCTTCGTATGATTATGTTTTTGACAAATCTGGAAAAATAAGTATCTGAACCAATTAAACTGAGTAAGGTTGCTGCTCACTTTTATCCTTACCGTCTTCGATTGAGGTGACTGAGAATTATTGTTCGCATCTTTCTTGATAAATTATTCAATCGTTTCTGATAGGACTGAATTCTATCATCGCACCGATTAACGCCACAATTTAATCCCGTAGTGCTCTGTTTTTTTATTAATTTCGTCGCCAATCGAAGCTTTTTTTAACTGTTACTTATACATTAAGAAAAGAATAATACTTGCTCACTTATGTTTATTAACACTACTCGCCGTAATACATACAAGTATGCCCATAGAAGATGATACCAAGGCCAGTGGTAATATCTAGCAGGACACACTACTGCTACATATAGGTCAATATATACACAAGCAAAAGAACATATATTTACATTACTGGCAATTAATATACGACAGTATAATTAATTATTTACAAGATTAACATATGTGCGTGTTAATACGCACAAACCGGAACAAATACTTGTATATAAAAGTACATTAAGTCGATTAAAGTACAAAGAATAATGAGAATCTACGCGAGATTAACACGAGTACATGCTAATAAGCACAAACAAAAACATAAGGTTCCTATATTCCTATATATAAGCAAGCACAACTTATAACATATAACAACCATCTTAAGAGAGTAAATGAGAATAAAGCATGAATATTTACAGGATTAACACAGTGCGTGTTAATGAGCACAAACAAAAACAAATATTCCTTATATCTATAAACCAAATTAATTCAATTAATAACATATGGATATTTACAAGATTAACACCAAGATGTGTTAATGAGCACAAGAACAAACAGTTATCTATCCTTACATGTAATAAAAGCACAAACATACAGGTAATTACCGCATTAAATCAGATATAGTCAAATGCATTATGAACAAGATTAACACGGGTGCGCGTTAATAAGTACAAACAAGAACAAATATAAGTTAAGTAATGGCAGGTGCAATTTAAATACAAGATTAGCACGAGTGCGTGCTAATAAGCACAACAAGAACAAACGGGGACTAGACGTGGAGTTTGTATCGCAATAGATATACAAACTTAACTTAAGGAAATGTTATTATGGACTAGGAGAAAGTTATGATTATCCCGAAAGAAGATACACGCACTTAGGTGACTGTCGGTCACGATAACGGGGCTGGAGCTTTCACGACACATTGTGGTACGACGTAAATCTGCTGACAAGACCTAGCTAGCGAACAGCGTCAGAGGAGTGGTGCTCTACGTTTCCAGATGTAAACCATTAAGGTAGAGTGAGAATGTAATTACTGACCGTGTAAAGAAATACAATGATTTTATGCTACCGGGAAACAAGTTACTGGCTGTGTAATGGTAAGTAATAGAATGCTGTCAGGACAAAATATCACCTAGTGTAGTGTTCAAACTGGGATAACAATCACCAGCGCTGTAGTGAAAAAGTAATGTGCGTTAACCAGAACAACAATTGCAGGTTGTGTGTAGTGTGATTTAGTTAGCGTAGCTTGCACGTAACATAATATTTGATTCTGAGCTGTTTGTATGGGTTTCCTTCTCTAATTATAAGCGTGGTTATCATGTCGGGGCAAAATGAATTATGTTCGTCTGGATTTTTAATACTGTAAACATTTTTTAACGTCTGGTAACAACTTTCCCGCGGAAGAATTCATTTTGGTTAAATTGACAGCAAGTGGTGCTGTATGGTACAGGGCAAGTTGTGACATTCCATAGAAATACTTATAATAACATTTAATTTTAACAGTTTCCGTATTAGTAAATTCTACCATTACGATTATATTATGCACACTAAAAAATATAATTTTTATGTTACTATAATTTTGATCTAAAGTAAAATCATTTTGTATTACATATGGTTCATATTCAAAGATTGTCAAATGCATTCTATCAGTTTTTAAAGGTTAGAAATGATGTCATCATTGTAATTATTACAGTCGTGATCCTGCTGTTGATCTCAAAATCTGAGCGCAAAGAAAAGTCACATGCAGTTTTGTGATAAATCACATAAATGGGAACCTTAACTTCTGATTATTTTAGGCTATACTATATATTTTTCTATCATCCGTCCGAAGTCTGCAGAATATACCTCGAATTATGTTATAAAGGGTAAATCCATTTTTTATAGAGCACTTCGTACATAACGTCTAAGTCATCGACATGCCACTTTAGTAAGTTATTTACCTTCGATTATAAAGTTATCGAACGAGGCTAAATGTAGTCTAACCATGTTCGGATAATACCTTACAAAGTGGACTACTTTCAGTTTTAGTGGTACATTGGTTCCCAGATCGACAACTATAGGTTAGAAATAAATGTGTGTGGAGGCCGAAGTCAATAAGAGGCATCTTATGGTACCAATACTATAAAGAGAGTTTGTACTAAATAAACATTTGAAATTATTGCATAGACTAATAAAACGTACCTATAGTACGTCTATGTGTGTTTAGGCTATAATTTTAATTACATAAATTTGTGATATATTTGATTCTTGATACGTGCTGAAGACAGTATGGTGTGTATGTAATGAAAGCGTGTGTTATATAGTTAGAAATAAGTCGTGTGTAATAGTGTAAAAACATGCTTATATGCTGTATTATATTTGTTGTAATAAATTATTTTGCAATAACTTGGAAGCGTGATTGAATTTTCAGGTTTTTGGCATTTGCTTGTAGAAACCTTTTTTTCGGCTACTATTTATGAATAGGTCTGTGTTCTTAGGGTTTATGTTTGTTTTATGTTTAAAGTAAAAGTACTCTTAATGACTTATCACGTACATCTTTAAGCCAAAATCACTCTCCTAATCCCACATTTTGCCACTCTCTTGTTATTTCTTTCTAGAGTTTTTCCTTAGCAACCCTCGGAGACGTTTAAAATATTTTTGATTATGACATATTTCATACCTGATAGCGTTCTAGAAACCTCTTAAAACATTCATCCCACTGACTTAGTGGGCAACTAGTGTTGTTAGTACAGTCAAGGTCTTTGTTATTTTACCGAAACAGGATTTTTATCGGAATACTTCCAGTTTTCAGTGAACTACTCGCTAGATATTTTGGGGACCGAAAACTGTACGTAACAAGATTTCATGTCGTTGACATGAATCTTCATTTGTTCGCCGTAAGACCGCCGAATCAGATAGGTATTTGGTTCATTGACCCTAGTGATCAACCACGGTCTCCTCCATTTGTAGATTGGCTGCTCGGTTTCTGGTCCTTATTAAGTCGTCAACGCGTAATGGATGGGCATTGGAACCATGGTTGGGGTAGCAGTCGTGAAAGTTCCTTTCACGTTGATAAACTCCTCAGATATAGTGCGTGTTTCGGCATCTACCTGTGGTTTGTGTCTCCGAGTCTTGGTCGTTTGTTTTTTAGGATCGTGTCGCTAGTAGTAGTGCCAGTAGTTGCATTCGTCACAATTACCACGATAAGAAAGCTGTAGTTTGACGTGCCGGGTTAGATTATGCCGCTAGAGGCATTGTCTTGACTTCTGCGGTGATGATCTCCCTTTTTTGCGGAGTATATCGGTAGGGCGTCAGTTGGAACTGAGTATGGCTTGCCGTTCTTATGACGGGCTTAGTACTAGCTGTGGATGTCAGTGCCGTCTTTTCTACTATGGGCAAGATGTAGTTCGAGGTGTGAGGGTTGATTATGCCGTCTTGAGACATTTTCTTGACCTCTATGGCGATTAGCTCGTTTCCCTGAAGAAAACATCGGTTGGATGGCAGTTGGGACGACGTGTATGATGTCGTCCTGAGCGGCTTCGTGACGTAGGTGGTTTGTGTGTGACTACTATGCTCAAGGTCCCGACACGGTTCGCTTGAAAAATGTTAGGCGAGCATTTTTCACAAAAATACACCCTCGTTGGAATGAGAGCTAAAATGGGGATCCCGTGTGTGAGTGTTGTCATGCACGTTAAAGATCTTTACCTAGCTTGAGACAGCAAGAATCCGGCAAAATTTAAAATTTTACTAGTAAAGAGCTCGCTTCCTGGCCAAATACCCTTGGGTGAAGCATTGAAAAACCAAATGCAGTGTAGCCATCTTTTGAGCGGCTCCAAGTCGTAGTTGGTCTGTGTGTGGCTATTATGCTCAAAGTCCCGGGTTCGACTCGCAACACGGTCCGCTTTAAAAATATTAGGTTAACATACGCCATCGTTCGGATGAGAAGTAAAACGAAAGTCCCGTATGCGAGTGCTGTCACCCAGGTTAAAGATCCCTATCTTGCTAGGAACAGCAAGGGTTTTGCAAAATTAAAAATTTTCCAGGTAAAAAAACTAGCTTTTTGATGAATGTAGTACCTTCGGTTGGAGCATTGGAGAAAATCAGATTTAGTGTAGTCATCGTTTGGCAGCTCTGTGACATATTTCATGCGCATGTGACTACTATGCCCAAGGTACCAGGTTCGAATCCCGACATGGTTCGCTTAAAAAAAGCGAGCAATTTGGTCCCATATGCAAGTGTTCTCACGCACGTTAAAAATCCCTACCTTGCTTGGAACAGCAAAGATTCTACAGAATTTAAAATTTCAAGAAAAAAAGATACTCGCTTCCTGACCCATGTAGTATCTTCGGGTAGAACATAAAAAAAAAATTCAAATGTAGTGTAGCCATTGTCACCGGAATGATCAAAAACAATCTGCAGTCACTAAAAATATTAGAAAAATAAGACGCCAACCGATAGTTTTTGGCAACTAAGAAGTTTGCTACATCATGCACCGATTTTATATTGAATAATTAACCGCCAAAGCATAACTTCAATTGTACAGTCTGGTTAGCCAGAACTATGGATAAATCGTCCTTTTACTGCTCCACGAAATTTAGCGCTTGCTTTTAAAGTGAATCCTCACTCATTGAAGGAATATTGTGTGGCATTGTTAGAATAATCAAATTGCGCAATGTTGTTCAGGCATTGGAAGCGCGATTTATGTTGCGCAATAACTATGTCAAAGATCCCAAAAGAATTATATTTTAATATATTTTTCAAAATAAGGCGTTTGTTTGTTACAACATTACTGGTGCTTTCCGCTTCTTTGAAAATATAGATTTCCCTTCCCGAGATGTTACCCTATTTTTTGTCGATTCTAGCACCTCCTAAAACTTGTGTTGCATTTTTGTAACGAACCACAGCGACATGAAGTAGCTCTGAAACTTTGCTTAGTTTACAGTAGGAAAATTATATCAAGAGGAATGTATTAAATAAAATAAATGTCAAACTTTAAATTAGTAGTTTGAAATAGAAGTCGCACTTTTGCTTTTGTTATTAATCTCATTTCATATCGCAGGATCAATACAATTTGTTCAATTTGAGCAACTTATGGTGTTGCATCACAAATAATAGAGAAATAAATCGCTTTTGATCTTTCATCTACAATTACTTCCACAACTCGTTTTCCACATAGTCCAATAAACTCGTTCTCAGTTTCATGCAAAAGGCGGTGATCTTAAAGTCGTTTAGCTCCATCTTCTTGGCTCTTCTATACTTTTTTTAAATGTTCCTCAAAAAGTGTATAATAATGTGAAATCAACTCAAAACGACCGAAAAAGCTTTTAACGGCACCTTCAAGTGTACTCCAGGGCAAATAGTAACTTTCATGTTTAGAACCATTTTCATAGTCTTGAAGTTTCCGGTACAACTTTAACCATGTTGATATGATTCGGTTAAAACCTTCTCTTGTATTCGGAGGACCAACCTTGTGTTTTATCTACAAGTCCGACGAATTTAGTGGACACAAACCACAAAACAATATATTGGCCTTGGAGCTTTGCATAAACCAATCTCTTGCTAACTATTGCGTACGTTCGGTGCATTTTTATAGAGTAAGTAAATTGCATATGTATGACCTTCAATATATTTGGGTAGGCTTGTAACCATTTCTATTAATTTGGTTTCAGTATTTAAGTCATATTTCACGATTAGTCGTCTGTCCTGATCCGCAACTTTCCGTGGTCATGTACCCGAATCCTTTGGGTTAAATATCTTAATTGCGTCCATTTCCCAGTCGATTATGTTTTTTAACAGGGTTCGGAATTATAAGCATGATCATCAGCACCTTCTTGAGCTTATTACAGTCGGGCATTCGCTATACTGCACAATTGTTAAACTCGAGTTATAATTCCCGCCGATTGTTACTTATACGGCACACGTTTTAAAAGTAATGCAACTGCTTTTTAAGTGAATTTGCAAGCACAATTTGAATCAAAATAAACTACTTACATTCTCAGGGTCCCACAATGTTTGCGGGCTGGGTGCAATTCACGCCTCGTTGAATCAAATTTCCCTCCGTTCTTCTTGTGTCTTCTATGCTCGTAGGGGATGAAGGAACACCAGGTAACTGGTACAATAAATGGTAAAGATAGAAAGAACTTACATGCCTAAAAAAGTAAGACACACGGCACAGATAGATGTTGCTTTCTGGAGAGCTCGTAACTTAATGGCGTCTTTCTACTCTATACGCGCACTCCGCCATTCCCTCTGCGCAGGCGCGACTCGGAGACGACGAAAATTGACATTTTTAATTAAAAAAATACGCAGAAATTACCTTATAAATTATAACTAAAACTAAAATATGCTACATGCCATTTTGGCATGCAACAATCGCAACAAAGATATAAAAGAAAAAATCTTAAAAAAAAGAAGAAAAACTTTTAGCACGGTAGGAACTTAAAGTCTAGAGCCTTACTTACTTACGTATAAGATAACTTACATTCTACTAAATGTTTATTTTAGGCGCCACCTTTTTTTTTGTTTAAACCGATAACGCGTCTTGCGAGTAACTCGGAAACGGAATATGTAGTCCCAAGACTATCAAACTACATCTATAAATGTACACACAAGTCTTAGATGTGGCGCAGTTAAAATCGACAGCACAAATTTGTCGGAAAGCACAAAACACTACTACAACTAAAACAAATGCGACAAGTCGCCTAACATTTCTACAATAACCTAAAGCTAACTTAACAGTTTCTTTGGTGCACACGCACATAAGCATTGCATTTTAACTGTTTCTAATTTGGTAAAAAAATGCCCAACATTTCAAATGCCCGAGGAAGCAAGTTACTATACATTTTACAAATTTTTATGTTAGGTACTCTGGCTTAATAAACAGTACACATCAAAACTTTTTAAAGGCATGATTGTGAATTAACAAATTTACGAACAGTACCATCTTACTAACTTCTTACATTTCTAACCTAACAAATTACATCGCTACCATCAGGTTAGCTTCTTCACTCAATACTCAAAAGTTTTCCTACGTCTGATCATAAATACCAAACGTTAGGACAACAAAAGATAGTAAGACAAACTCTCAAATTATTACTATCGATAATAGGTAATATAGAAGTATTAAGATAAAACTAGACAACAATAGACGGATCCAAAACATCCCAACACGCTAAGGCATACTACAACTATACATTTTAAAGATATAGCGTAGAATTCCCCAACTCACCAAGCCGTTTTGTTTTCCATCGTTAAGATACAAAAGAGAGAGGCTCCTTGAAGCCGCTACGCAGGAAAGTACTCCTACTCCCCAAAAGACAGCGACCTGTGAAGCGGATCTGTTAATCAAAACGGTACGAGGGACCGGAAAATGTATGTGAGTGCATTCCTGTACCCGGCGTCGATCAATATCGATAAGATATTCATTCATACACACCCTCACCCATACATACACTCATACATACATGCACTGTCAGCGACCACGTGCGGCTGACAGTAGCACCACATGACCTCACGAAAGATTCCCACAAACGTGGTGCAGGTGTCTATGAAAACCCTCCGCGCAACCACACGGTGGCTAACGGAAATGAAAAGGCCATAGACATATAAGGTAGGTTGAAAGAGGGAGGTTGGCATTTTGGCATGTGCTAACGACTTCCAGGTAAAAGAGAGTAGAATAAGGTCTCGTGCGATAGAAAAGGGTAGATAGAAAAGCACTACTCGACCAGCCAATGTGCTCAGTAGCCCGGAGCGAGGGAAAAATCACTCATATGTGGTAGACGGGTGTTCCGGGACAAGAACAAATCTACGGGAGAAAAATAAGGCGAAAACTGAGACAGTGGGATAAGAAAAAGGTACAGTTTTGGACAAAGGTCCGAAAAAGGTAAAGAGTTGTCCCTGTTAAACGCAGATCGGTCTTAAGGACCACCTGCTGTGTTAATAAGACAAATTAAGGCACATAATAAGTTAAAAAAATTACAAAGCTCCCGATGAGAACTAGTACAATCATCTTACTAACGAGTGCATCCACTGAGATAAGAATATCAGAAAAGAAGTTGAAACAACCAACTTAAAAGTACTACTGCACGTACCTTCACACAAAAAACCCAAGTGTTCCAAGGTAATTTTCAAGAGCGATAACGCCATAAACACACAGGAATACCTAACTATAAGCAGTTAAATGAAGATACAAACATACTGTCCCAATATGCTAAAAACAACTAGAAATTCAATAAGATAGCGATAAAAAGCGATAGCACCTCACCACGAAGTTAAATAAAAAACAAAAAAAAATGTTTATATGTTCTGATGACTTAACAAAATTAAGACGGGAACAAAAACCTTTTGTAGACCATTAAAGGAATGAAATGTAGAAAAATTAATTGGCATTTGGGGCAGCAGAGAACGGTTTAAGGTCATTGATATGCCACTTTTCTTGACGTTTTCCTGCGGTGTCTTGGAGTTTATAAATAAGTGGACTAATAACGCGAGTAACCTGACATAAAATAAATTTTGGAGCTAATTTCGAAGAGAATTTTTAGTAGCATCAGATAAGACATAATTTCTTTTCTAAACCTGTTCACCTAAAGCAAATGAAATATCTTGTTTTCTAGAAATTTTGAAAATCTTTTGAGACAAATTGCGCCCCATTATCACAGAGAATAATTTGAGGAACACCAAAGATAAGAAATACATTTTGTTCTAGAAATTTAATTATAGCGGCAGATGTGGCTTTAGTTAACGGTTGTACAATAACGATTTTAGAAAACCAGTCGGTGACGACTAAAAGATATTGGTTACCTTTTATTGATCGAGGGAGAGGTCCTAATAAATCAAGTGATATTAATTGTAAAGGATAAGATACATGTTTGAAGTTACACATCAAACCAGAACGAGCTTCTTGAGAACTCTTCTGAGCCCCGCAAATTTTACAGTTTTTAATATAGCGGCAGACAGATTGTTTTAATTTAGGTCAGTAATATAATTCCGATATTTTAGCTAAAGTTTTTGTAACACCAAGGTGAGCAGCTGTAGGGTCGTCGTGACACAATTTAAGAACTTCACTGCGTTTAGCGGTAGGAACTACAAGTTTCCATTCAGGGATGTTAGAGATTTTGTGAGAAAAGGAAGATACACATTTATACAATCTATTATTCGTCACACGGAAGGTGGAAAATTTATCGGAGTTTTCAGAAACTTTCTTTATTATATTATGATGCCAGGCATCAGGAATTAGATCTGGAAGGTTAAGAGAAGCGACATCACGAGATAAGGCTTCAGGTACGATATTTAATTTGCCAGGTCTATGGCGAACGTCAAAGGTAAATTGAGAGATACTTAATTCCATCTTGCCAATCGACCTGCGGGTTGTTTTAAGTTATTTAACCATGTGAGAGCTGCACAATCAGTAATTACTGTAAAATGTGTACCTTCAACATATCCTCTGAATTTTTCAATGCCAAAAATAACCCCTAGTAATTCACGTTCGGTAGCTGAATATTTTTGTTCAGCAGAAGTTAAAGCACGACTAGCATAAGCAGTAGGGTGTTTTATTCCATTATTTACTTGAAACAGCATCGCGCCTAGACCAGTAAGTGAAGCATCGGTTTGAATATAGGGCCTTTGGTCAAAATTGGTCGAAATTAAGATAGGTGCGGAAGTGATTAACGTTTTGATTTGTTCAAAAGCCTGCGGAGCTTCTAAATTCCATTCAACAGATAGACTTTTCTTTTTATTTTTAATTAAGGCGGTAATGGGTGTAGATATAGTTAAGAGATTAGGTAGAAAAATGTGATAGCAACTAATCATTCCTATTAAACGGTTAATTTCGGTAACAGTTTTTGGTGTTTTGAATTTAGTAATAGCGTCGACTTTAGCAGAATCTGCTGGAAGACCAGTTCCATCGATAATAAAACCAAGAAGTGTAAGAGAGGAACAACAAAATTGACACATCTCCCAAATTATTTTAAAACCTGCTAAATTTAGGCGTTCAGCAACTTCATTAAGTGTAGCTATATGTTCTTCAAAGGAAATCGAGATGACCTATATGTCGTCTAAAAATACAAGGACGCGTTCTTGGTGTAAGATAGGACCTAACGTTTGATCCATAGTACACTGTAAAGTTTGTGGTGCATTACAGAGACCAAACGGCAAGAAATTATATTCGAACAGACCCCCGACCCGGAACACAAAAAGCAGTCATTGGACGTGAAGGAAGGAATCTGATAAAAAGCTTGTCTAAGATCGATAGATGAGATAAATTTAGCGTTTCGAAGCTGACTTAAGATAGAATCAGTACGAGGTAAGGGATAGGCATCAGCCACAGTTACAGAGTTAAGCTTTCTTCCGTCGAAACAAACACGCACTTTATTATTCTTCTTACGAACCAACAACACGGGAGACATCCATGGCGAATTTGAAGGAGAGATAACTTCGGATTCAAGCGTTTTATCTACTTCGGAATGCAAATATTTTGTAATGCAGGCGATAAGGGATATTGACGTTGCTAAAAGGAACAGTATCACCCGTAGAGATAATATGGGTTGCAGTAGTGACACAACCAAGTTCAGAAGTATTTATTTTACGAAATTTGTCAATTCTAGAGTTAAGACTTTCATTCTGGTGTCGGTAAGAGAAATTTTATTAGATATACCAACTGACGCACAAGAGTTTGTTTTAAGCGAAGTTTTCCAAGAAAAATCTTGGAAATATAAAGATAAATTAAAAAGTTGGCAAAAATCAACGCCAAGTAAAGATGGGTGAGCTAGTGTAGGCACAATTAAAAATGGAACATCTCGTCAAGTGACTCTGTACGAATTTCTAATTTAAGAAAACTAGTTACATATATTTTATTGTCGTCAGCTAAATTGATAAAGGTTTTTTCTGGAATAACCTAAAATTTAATGTTTTGTTTAGATAATTGCTGTAAGCCTTCGTTATTTATAAGAGAACATGCCGATTCCGTGTCCAATAAAGCGATTACATTTAGAGAGCCAATGGAGATGGGTAAATTCGGGCGATTATCTAGAGGTTTTTTAACAAGTTGTAAGGCAGCAGGGTTTTTATGGTAAAAGGAATGAACTGTTTTCAGCCAATTTGACCATTCGGCAGGGGTGGAACGACATATTTCAGATAGGGGAGGTGAGTTGTTCTTTGAATTTAAGGTAGCTGTAATGTTATTATTACTAGGTAGGTTAAATAAAGATTTAACATTCGGGGTAGTTTTATGCTTTAATTCTGTTGACGCCTCGGTGTGTTGAATTGCTCTTGTTGAGGACGATTTTGGGTCCTTGAGATATACACGTCCCGAGTAGGAATATCTCTGACAAAGTTTTCCGATAAGTTAGAGTTACATTTTATACATTTAGATTTATAGGTACTGTTACGACTGCAGCCATAACAGAAGAGTTTTTTTGGGTATGTACAAACGTTATAAACATGTCCGCTTTTTTTGCAATTCCAGCATTTAACTGAGTTTGTCGCTGGAGAAACAGGAAGATTAATAATAGATACTTTACAAGAGGGTTCTGATTGACATGCTAAGTCAGGTTCTAGGAGGCCGGATTGTTTTGCTGGGGAAGAACAATATTTATCTATACGTAACTTCACTTCTTGAAGAGAGCGTCATAAATTTTTAATTGAGGTAAAGAGGATATGTGTTGTAAAGCTAAACGTTAAGAAAAATACGGATTTAGATTTCTTAGAAGTTGCTCAATAATTTCGGTTTCGGGTGATTTTTTTATCTAATCTGCTATATAAAGCTTCAATTGAGGTAATAAAAGAGATTACGTTTTTGTTAGGTCCCTGGGTACGATTTTTATTTCATTCCAGAGATCAGTTATATAGCCATGAGGTAAGAAATTGCGTTTTAAGCTAGTAACTAATTCTTCCCAGGTAGAAATCTGGTTTTGTATATTTCAATACCAAATCAACGCTGAGCCAGAAGATAATTCTCCTGCTGAGAGAAATAATTCTTGGCCTGTACAGCTACGAGAAATTTTAAAATCATTTACTCGGTCTAGAAATGATATTAAAGATATTTGGGAGTTAAAACTCGAGAAAGATATGCCCCGTTTATACACGGATATAGATTTCAGAAACGAGGTACTCGGTTGCGATAAGTTCATATTAGAGAAGGCAAGAGGCAAATTTACATCTGCAGCTAAGTTAAGTTTTTCAATTAAGAGAACGTCAGATAAGAAAGTTTGCTTCATTTCATTTTGCCTGTTCGTCTTTAAATAGTGATAACAATCTAATCGTTGTTTTAAATGTAGTATACGAGAAATAATGCGTTTTAGCTCTAAATTTGAAATTTCTGGATTTGTTTTCTGGACTATATTATTAATATCGTCTAGGGATTGTTTAATCTTAAAGGTATTTTGTAATAAATCGAAAGTTAATGTACGAGAAATTAATTGACCGTTATCTTCTTGTGCTAATACAACCTTTATTTGGAAACGTCTGTCGTTTTGATTTGATGCAGGTTGGATGCTGCGTGATTCCAGTTCGAAGATCGTTTCAATAGACTTAAGATGTGAGGGATTCATTATATTACTGTATAGGAAATAGATATACTAAGATAAGATTAAGGGAAATAGACGACAGTGGTTTTTTAAGAAAATAAATTTTTTCTAAAAAAAATCCACAAAAGTAGTTAATTATTTAGGTTCACTTTAATAAATACCCGCCACATATACAATAGTTATACTAAGATTTAGAGCAAAAAAGCAAGTTTTGGTAATCTAAAAAAGATTACATCAAGACAAGTATTTAACCAATGAGTTTTTTTAAGAATTTTTTGCATAATGATTGAGAAATATAGCTCTTACAGTAATAAGTTATCCAGGGATAACAATACTTCCTGGAAAAAATCATTTATATTCAAAGGTAAAACATTTTTGTTTAATCCAAATTAGGTTAGATAATAAATGTCCAGCACACCTCAAATATAAATACAGTTTCTATAAGGAACATTTAAATAACACCGTTTTTGTAAATAAAAGGTAAATTGCACTAACTTGAAACTGCATCTTTAAGGTAAGTAAACGTAAACAACCAAGTACCAAGGTAACAATTTCAACCAGTTAAATTGGCATTTAATGCTCCATCTAGTGCAGCCAACCAACAAAAATTAAAAAATAACTGGAGGTAACTAAACCATAAAGGTTACTATATTAACTATTAAAAATCACTAGAAACCAAACATTATTAATTATTTTGGATATAATTGAGTGAACCATTTTTTCTAAAAAAATTTGAACATTTTCAAAGCTAATATCAAGTTACAAAAAAGTTACACAACGGATTCGAATATTCAACAAACACGTGTAAGTCGTTACAGTCGAGCATTCGTTATACTGCGCAATTGTTATACTCGCGATATAATTCCTGCCGATTGTAACTTATACGGCACACGTTTTAAAAGTGATGCAACCGCTTTTTAAGTCAATTTGCGGGCACTATTTAAATCAAAATAAACTATTTACATTCTCAGGGTCCCACGATGTTTGCGGGCTGGATTCAATTCACGCCTCGTTGAATCAGATTTCCCTCCATTCTTCTTGTGTCTTTTATGCTCCTAGGGAATGAAGGAACACCAGGTAACAGGTACAATAAAAGATAAAGATAGAAGGAACCTACATGCTTAAAAAGAAAAGACACACGGCACAGATAGATGTTGCTTGCTCGAGCTTGTAACTTAATGGCGTCTTTCTACACCACGCACGCACTCCGCCATTCCCTCTGCGCAGGCGCGACTCGGGGACGATAGAAATTGACATGTTTAATTTTAAAAATACGCGGGAATTACCTGATAAATTATAAATAAAACTAGAACATGCTACGTGCCATTTTGGCAATGTTTTGGTGCCAATTAATTTTTAACAAGTTAATTGAGCAGTTCTATTTGTATCACATGAATCAGCTATGTGTGCTGGAGAAACAGAAATAACAAAATATAAATACTCAGGTGACAGTTATCGACATTTATGATTAGCTCTATTTATGCCGAAGTTAAAAGTAGTTATTTTATATTTATATACATTTACTAAAAACTTCGTTAAATAACTTAAATATAAAAATATTGTATAAATTTTACAATTACTGTAAGATGAATTTCAGAAATATCTGTGCCTATTCGAATTCTTCTATAAGAGCGAATTTAAATTTTCTTGCTTAATTTAGATTAGGTGTATTATTTAATTTAAACCCAAATAAGATTAAAAACTTTCCTAAAAAGTAGGTTGGTCTTTTTTTTACACATCACCGACTAATTCAATAAAAGTAGCATTTGTCTGGAACATCGGTTACGAATACATAAGTTTTATCAATAGGAAGGTGTATATAAAAATATTAGTCCAATGAGAAATCTTATTTCAAATACATATATAATTGAATTTATTATATAATAAGAGTATTCCTATAAATGTCCAAAAAAAAAGATTAGAGTACTAGACCTTTGTGGAAATGAGCATTATTAATGTTATATAACCTTTTTATAAATACTTGACTGTGTTACAGCAGACTAACCTTTGGCACTCTAGAGATGAATTATTCACCTCGATGTTTGAAGTAGTTGAAGCAACTGTCTGCGGCGACTGCAGTTCTACGTCGCTTTTCAAAAAATTTTAAAGAAAAATTTTTGTTCCTTAGTTTATCAATTATCGTTTCTTTTACTTGTTTGTCCTTTCTGTTTGGTGCACCAGATTTATGTGTATTGCTATTTTACGGCATACTTCTTAGTATGTAGTATAAAGTTAATAACGGTAGACGATATACCCAAGATTGTGAATAATGAAAACACTATTGCAGTTGCTCTTACAGAATTTTGTATTTATTGTAGTGCCAAAGCCGTTAAAAGTTTATCAATATGTCAAGTGATTTAGCTTTTAAGCGTTTAAGATGTCTGAGGGGTGATCTCGTGACAGCTCATACCCATTTATTCTAATGTATTTTACTTAAATTTTCAATTATATTCAGTTACAATAAATGTATTCCACGTTGAAGCATTCTTTACATTTCTATCTTAGCAAGAAACAAGTTTTCAGTTTTATTGTTAAGTTGGTCCTAAGGGGTATACTACAACGAATACACGTACAGCAGATTCGCATAGAAGATGTACAATTATACAAACATATCCCAAACATATGGATTCAGAATTAAATGCTACGGTAATAGCAGGTTCTACCTGAGAACTTGTACTGGGTGAGATAGCGGAATTTGAAATATTATTATTATTCTTGGCAAGAGAACTTACGGGCGTTCCTTGTGATAAATCACGAGTATTAGAATGGACATTTTTGTCCGATTTCTTCTTAAAACAAAGTAAACTATGATGCCTATTTTGACAATAATTACAAGAATGCCTTGAATTACACGAAGAAAGAGTATGAGTTACGCTTAAACAATTAACGCATCCGTTTTTTGATTTAATAATTTCAAATCTGTCTTGCGGTGAATTCATATTTTTAATCGGCGGACATTGGTATATTTTAAAATGATTATCTTTTTTACACAATATGCACAAAAGCGAACTGGAAACAAATGCTTTAGTCTTAAATGCGGGCGGTTGCGGTTTATGATTATAGTTATAAGACTTCGTATTATCATTTGAGCGTTCTAAAATTTTAACTTGATCTTGAATAAAACTTATCAGCGTTTTATAAGAGGGAATTTTCGTATTTCGAACGGACAATTCAAACGCTTGTGCGGTTTCTGCATCTAGTTTCTTTAAACCCCAATGCAAAAATATAAAATCTTGCAGGTCGGTAATTCCCACCTGTAACAGCGCTGCAATAGACGCAGAATATTTTTCAATAAATGTATTTAAATTGTTAGCGGATCGTGGACAATTTTTTAATTCAAAAATATTATTTAAATAGTGTGCACCTAGCGTACGTTTATCCTGGAACTTTTTTACCAAGCTATCCCACAATATACTGTAAGTTTCAGCACAGGGAACTATACCTGCAGTTATCTGCAGGGCGGAATCTTTTAATTTACCCATAAGGTATTGTACCCTCTGGCCATCAGTAAGTTGAGGGTTTAGGTGAATATAAGTCTTAAAAGACTGGTAAAATACATCCCATTTTAAGATTTCACCGTTAAAATACGGGATTTATATAGGCGGTAAGGGAATCGAAATTATAGGGGTAGCACTAGTAGCCCTTTGATGCGGTGGTTTAAATTGAATTATATTATTACGCGCGCGTTTGATTCTACTATACATTTCCTCAAATGCATTTAAACTTTGATAATCAGGTTGAAATTCCGGTTTCAATAATAATTGGTATTCATTTATCTTATCCACAATAGATTCAAACCTTGACCTTAATTCATCCATCATTTCGGTATCTGCCATTAAATTTTCATTAGCTCGCGACTCAAATGAAGAAATATTTTTTGAACAATCATATAATGCTGTAAGCCGCTGAAATATACTCTCCTTCTTCTTGTGTAACATTTTTAGCTTATCTTCCATTTTTAATAATATAGGAAAAAGAGTTCAAAATTTAACTGCAAGCACTAGTAAACTAATTTTTTTTTTTGCTAGGATATTTGAGCTCTAAGGACCAATTTAATGGAGGGGTGTAACTTCCTCCACGTAATTAATTAAGTAAGCGGATAGATTAAACTATTTAGTGTAAAGAAATTATCAGGATACAATATTGCGGGACTAAATTAGAAAGCGATAAAGCGGTTGTAATCTGGTTGTCTTGTACAAGGTACAGTATAAATGTTTAATGTTAACCAAGTGCTTAAATTCACATAAACAAAAGTCAAAAACTCACCAGAATTTCTTGGCTTTCTGTGCTATAGGTGATTTTGGCACGCACAATCCATGGTTAACACAGTTGCGGTTTATATTATATTTTTTAAGCGGTAAAACAAAAATTTAGGCACTTCTTGAGTACTCTGCGGTCACACACGATCCACGTTTTATATAATAATCCACTCTTGCGGACCAGGTGTTCGTTCCAAGATAAATTTGGTTCTATCTATCGCGCACTATCATTATTTATTTTGAATACACAACGATACATTTGGCGCGAACTAAGGCACTTATAAATTAACTATAAGTTGCCGAACCAACTTCATTTATTTGAATTCGAGCCCCTTACGTTCGGGTCGTCATATTATTCTGAAAATCTCTGCCCGCTATGGTGAAACTCCACAGTTCTGTGCTATTTTACTCTGAAATCGACGCTGATTACTGCCAGCTTTTCTTTACTATAAATCCCCAAATCACAGCTTCATCAAAAAAGTTTGCCACAGCTGCTCAGCTGCTATCTGAAGTATACTACTGTACTAAAAAGCAAACGCATCTACAGTGACGATTTATTCATAACAACATACTACACCAAAAATCCTTATCAGTCCTTATTACAAACATTCATCTTTGAAACGATACATTTTCTAAAAATTTGCTGATTAAATTTTTATCCAAAGATTAAATTTTATTTTAAAGTAACAGGGCCTTTTCATATCCTTTACATTACCCCAGTTTTCATAAGAGCTCATAGTAAAACCTATAAACACTCGTGCTAATTTTCGCACAACCAAATGCCATAAGTCCCTTTTACCTTGTACATACACAAATATTACATAAATTATTTTATACATATAAAATTTACACATAAAAATATGATCAAATAATAAATCACAAAAATTCATTCGGTGCCTTTTAGTTCATTAAATTTATAGAAATATACCCATAAGGCATAAAATGTCATTATACGCAAAATAAATCCACAAAAGAATTATACACAAAAATCTGGTACCTGAATGCACCACCACACATGTGTCCATAATCATATCATTGATGACTGTTGCCCTCATCAATGACTGCACGTTCTGGAATCTCCCTAAGTTGTATGATATTAGTTAAGACTGCGCGCTGCTGTTTTATTTTCTTTATCACCACTTGACGGTACAGGCAGACTCTACCAACTCTGCTACTAGTCTATGGATACACCACCAAATCGATCCATCAACAATCACTGCTGCATTTTTGTGCAAGCCTTGCACCAACAACCATATAAAAAGCAGTTTGTACTTACGTTCATAAAGTATGCATCAGAGCTTTAAACAATCTTTTTCATTAATTCGAATACTGCTAATACACACACATATTTTATACTACCTTGTGCATAACTTTTATCTTAAGCATTATATCATTACTTGTTCACTACTATTCGTAAACGCCTTGATGAAAATCAAAAGAGAGTCCTTCTACCTCTTCTTGGTGTTTATATATTATAATTTAATTAAGGGGCCGCTATGCTTGCGGTCACGTCCTCAATGCTCCACCCGAAGGTACTACACTGGGTTCAAACGCAAAAATATAAACGTGCTCCTAATTATTCTAACTTCAAAATTAACACATCCTAAATAAAAATCTAACAATTGAAACAAAAACTTAAAATAGGGTTTTGGTGTTTATATAGCCCATTTTTCCCCTCTTAAGCTTCAAAATACTTGCAACTCCGTTGATACAAACAAACACTTTTCTACAAATGCAAAAGTTTCGTGCTCTAACCGACATCAACTTCGTTGAATCCAAACCACTACTTTCAAACGCTTACAATAACATCTCTTCTACGGAACTATCTGTCTCCTTCTATCCAATACACACAATCTTCCATCCTTTGCTTTCTTTGTAACTTGATTTTGTCCTTGGCGCAATAGCCCTCTCCAAACAATCTTCGAAATAATCCTGTTTCATTTACCCATATATTCTATCTGATACTCCATCTCTATTTATTTTTAGCACATTATACTTGTACGTTATCTCTTTTATTCCCCACTTAATATTAAAATCTTTCAATGATGTTTATAGAACATGCGGAATCTCACTCGTACATATTAAATCCATTCTTACCTTGTCTTCCTGAATTTCCCCCAAGTATGCAAGTTCTCTAAATTTAACGACGGTTGAACAGTGTAACATGTCAATTCACTGTTCCCTCGCCATGTTACATTGAGGTCCCACTTCTTTCCTTATAAAAGCATTTCTTCATCTTAATTTTATATTAATACCGTTTACAATCACAAGTTAGTTTTGATTTGTGTAACATTTCCCTTTACTACTATTAAATAATACACTATATACATCCATCTTTAGTTTTAATTTAATATTTTTTCTTTTGTATAAATAATACAAATAATTATAATCAGATGTAATTTTCTATATGGTAAACTTTTGAATAATGTTCATAAATCCACAACTGGTGTATATATAAATCTGTCATTTAGGATGGTGTCCTTGTTTGTCCTTCTCTCAAAATGTGTGGTTATCTTCAAAACCAGAATAAATTTTCGTGCTTTTGAAATTTGACTTTCTTTTGTACACATGCCGTTTCCAAATAAAGATGTCCTTTCTAATGCCAAGATGTCGTACCTGGTATGTAAAAGGTGTCTTTTCCTTTATTCTTTTTAACATACATAAATATCATTTCAGAATTCTAGCAAAATGCGTATGCACAAAGTCTACCTGAATAATCCGTTCAAAATATTAATGAATGGTACGCTGATTACAGATAAATTTTTATACTGTTCCTCGTGGCGTGTTACAGTATTGCGTTTTTGTAACACGTTAATTTTCTAGGGTCCTCCCGTAGCATATCCTCTAGTGGCAAATCCTCCTGTGGCATATCTTACCGTAGCATATTCTCTGGTAAAATATCCTCTGATGGAGAATTTAATTATCTATGCTAGGCTATCAGAGGCCTATGTATTAATTTTACTACCTTCAAATATTATCTTTTATTGTACAAAATTGCCGTTATTTACCTTCTAAAATAAATTAAATGCTACGTTGACAAAACATATGGTTGTAGAACTGAAGGATTGTCTCTAACAAATTAGATATTTGAGGTAACAACCAAAATAAACAACGATGGTGATCGTCTCAACAAACCGTAAGAAGATCCTATAGCTCTGAACAAGCCGTAAGCTCAATGTATAAGTATACGTTTTCTTTCATATATCCTGAATACAGGTATAAGTTTATCTTATTTACTTTTGTCATAGAACGATGTGCATGCGTTACATTTTAAATCTCAATTATCTAGAAAAATAATTCATGTAAAATATAGTCATAACTTTATTTACCTATACCTTAATTAATTTAATATTATCTTTGCTTTCCTACATAACCTTATGGTTTGTAAACAGAAAAGCTTTCATAAAGCCTTCTTTTGTGGATTTTGAGGTTATGTTCAAATTAAATGTTTAATTTAAATTCTCTTAACTAATGTTAAATACAACAAAGCGTATTTATGATTTCTCTTTATTTAGAACGTTAATTTGAAATTGTGTCTAAACACAATAATAATTTTAGATTTTTTAATATCTTATCTGGTAGAGTCTAAGACAAAATTTTAAAATTATGAGAATGTAGATATAGAAACTACACTTAGTGTTTTGGTCGTATGAAAATTTGGTTTTAAGAAAATAACGGTATAATTTAATTTTTTATTAACGTAACTAACTAAACGTCAATATATAAGTTGTATTAAGGTATTTTTTTTGTCATGTTCTAAATTGCATCCCTATAATCCCTATTTCCTCGTCTTTGTCTTGGGTAATCTTGATTTATAAATCGGGTAGATTTGCTAATTTCTTGCTTTGTACGGGATCTTGGTAAACTCTAATTATTTCGTTTTTTAATTTTAAATAACAATTTTCCTTAAGGGTGATTAATTTACTTCCGGTTAATGCTAAATTACTTTCATCTTGATTGCAATACATTGTTGCGATTACTTCGGTGGGGAAGATGGCTATCCATTTATTTTCCGTTACTTTCTGAATTTTCATGTTGGTGATTTGTACAGGTTTGGCTTCACAATTTTCATAGTGATTGGTAAATTTGAGAAGTTCTACTTCGCAAGCGCTGTCTTCTTGAATTGTTGTTGTTGTCAATGATTGGCATAAGTATTGATTGGGTGTGACTTCATTACATTTTTTGTTCGTATAACCGTATCTTTGTTCATTTAAGGATAGGAATTTGGTTTTTGGAATAATAACTTGGTATGTGCTAGTCATTTTCATTGGAAAAGCAAATAAGTGATAATAATTGTAACTGTTAATCTCTACTATTGGTATTTCTATTAAGAATGTTATATCGTTGTTTTTACATAGCCTTTAACTGTGGCTATTTTTTCAAATATTAAAATGTTTGATTCCATTACATCGAAAGGTAATTTACTATTAGTTATAAAAGATTTTATTCTCAATAATTCTTTTAATAAATCAATTGGTTCTATTATACTTGAATGTAGGGTATTTAATTTTGCAAAGGTTACTGCGTTTTCTAATGTTGCTAGGATTTGTTGAATTAAAGTTAGGGTTGATATTATCTGGTTGTATATCGTATTGAATCTGATTAAATCTCGCATGCCTAACATGGTAGTTCGCATGTTATTTTCTAGGGTTTCTATACGATTGGCTATCCTATCTTGATTTCTAACTAATTTTCTTAGGGTTTCATTAAATTTGATGATCGTTGATTAAGTTAACGATATTTGGTTACTAATTATGGTTTTGATGTCATTTTGGTTTTCTATTAATTGTTGTATCGCGTTGTCATGGCGTTCTGCGTCTTGATTATCTAAATTGCCGGTAATTGCTTTGATTATGTTTCCTAATCCGTTGATTAGTCCTCTTTTTCTTCTCGTCATTTGTTCTGTAGGTATTAGTCGATTAAATTTGTCTTCTATATTTTTCAAAATGCTTTCTGTTATACTGTCGTAGTTCATCATTTCCATTGCGTATTTTGTTCCGAATTTTGTTGTGTCCATTGATTGTTTTAGTCGAAAATAATTATTTTTGATTATTTGAAATTCTTGTTTTAGCTCGGTTAAATCGAATTTCTAAGCAAAGGTTCAGTAATCTGTAGTGTTCTGCATACTGTCTAATTTTATTGGTAGTATACCGGGGTTGTTCTTTATGTCTTCAATTATAATTTCGGTGTCCGTTCTACCTGGGTGGAGGTTGACGGTAAGGGTGACGATTGTCCATCTGAAAGTACAGGGTGTCTTAAATTTTTTAGGTGAACATATTTTGTTGTCTTGCCGTCGTCTATTGCGGCTACGTTTTTGTCGGATATTCGTTTGATTTTAAAGGGGCCTAAATTTCTCGGTGCCGTTTTGTGTCTTTTACTTTGGTAATTTTTCTCGAATACGGTTTGTCCTATGGAAAATTTGTTTAGGTCTGAGTTTTTATTAGGGTCGCGGTAATGCGTTCTTTATCGTTATCTAACTTGTCCTTTACTTTGTCATAAGTTATTTTTAGTTTCTCTTTACGATCCTTGGCGTTTTGCTGATAGATTTCCTTGTTATAATGTATATCGTACGGGTTGCGTGAATCTGAGTGTCCTAGGGTTAGTTCTAAGGGTGTAAAATTTGTCGATGAATGAATGGTGTTATTATACGCGATTAATGCGTATGACATTAAAATAGTTATGTGTTCTTTCTTGTAATTTATTCTTAATAATCTGATCAGTTCTAATAGGGTTGAATGTAGTCTTTCGATCAGTCCGTTGGATTCAGGGTGGTTCTCCGTTATAAAGTGAATTTTTATTTTGTGTAGTTCCAAAGTGTTTTGAATTGTTTCGTTTTTGAATTCGCTTCCGTTGTCTAGCGTTATTGTTTCGGGCGTTCCGTAAAATGTAAAATAGTGTAGAAATCCTTGAGTTACGTCTATACTATTTTTAGAAGTGATTAGTATTGCTTGGCCTATTTTCGTAAATGCGTCCACGATTGTTAGGTAAGTTTGTGCTTCTACTACTAGAGTATCTGCATGTAATTTTTGAAAAGGTTTGTCTGGTGTTTTGGTCAACATTAAGGTTATCTTTAGGGGTTTTCTGTCATATTTGGCTTTATCGCATAATTCACACTGATTGATAAAGTCTGTAGTTATTTCTCTCATATCTTTGAAATAGTAACGTCTCATGATTTGCTTTAGGGTTTCGTTTATTTCTCGATGGTTGGTCTTTCCTTCGTGTTGGTTTCTTATCACATCGTTTATTTCGTCAGGGTCGTCTAATGTTATTAATTTTCTTGTGCATCTTATAAGTTCGGGGCCAGAATTGTTGAATAGTTTAACATATATTTCTGAAAATCGTTTATACAAGTTTTCCGTGTTAAAATAAAAGTAAAATCGTTTTTTCGCGGGGGTGTATTCCTTTAGAATTTTAATTATCTGTGATTCATTGTCGTCTTTGGTGATTTGAACTTGGTAAATTTTCTTATTATCCACTTTCGTGTATTTTACAGGGTTGGGGTTGTTTAAAACCTCTGTGATTATAAATTGATTGGGCTTCATGTCTATAACTTCGTTTAAAATTTTAATTGCGGTTTCCGGTTCGTCATTTTGTGTCGAATGTATGGTTTCCATTTCTTCTGGGTCTTCTCTAATTTCGGTTTCGTCTACGTTTCCTATCACTGATTCGGTTTCTAGTGCGTTAAGTTGGATTCTACTTAAAGCGTCTGCGTTATTGTTGTAAATTCCCTTTTTGTATATGATCTCATAATCATACTCTTCTAGTCTGATTCTCCATCTTTGTAATTTCGAGTTGGGTTCTTTGAGTTTGCATAGCCATACTAACGGTCTATGATCGGTGTATATGTAAAATTTCCGTACGCATAGGTACGGTCTAAAATACTTTGTTGCCCAAATTATGGCTAACAATTCTTTCTCTATCGTACTGTATCGTTGCTCTGTTTCGTTAAGGGTTCTGGATGCGTAACTAATGGGTTTATCGTTACCTACTGTTCCTTGACTTAATACTGCGCCTAAGGCTACATTTGATGCGTCCGTTGTTAATACGAATGGTTTCGAAAAGTCTGGATATTCTAATACGGGGTCATTTGTTAAAATGCTTTTGATTTTATCTACTGCTTTGATAAATTCTGGGGTATGTACAATTTTGTTTCCCTTTTTTAAACAATTGGTTAAGGGCTTTGTTATTTGAGCATAACCTTTAATGAATTTTCGGTAATAACCGCTAAGGCCTAAAAATCCTTTTATGTCTTTATTCGTTTTGGGTATGGGGTAATTTAATACAGCGTTTGTTTTGTCGGGGTTCGGCATCATTCCTTGGGGTGTTATTACGTGTTCTAAAAATGTTACTTCTTTCTGTAGAAATTCGCTTTATCTAGTTGTACTTTAAATTGTGCGGTTCTTAATCTTTCGAACACTTCTCGTAATCTTTCAATGTGCTCCACTAATGATGTTGAATACACTATTATATCATCTAGGTACACAAGGAATTTTTCGTTGTGTATCCCTCGTAGTATGTCGTCCATTACTCGTTGAAAAGTTGCGGGTGCGTTCTTTAGTCCAAATGGCAACCGTTTATACTTGTAGTGTCCTCTAGGTGTGCTAAAGACAGTTTTTTGTGTAGCTCCTTCTTCCATTTCCACTTGATGGTATCCTGATGCTAAATCTAGCGTCGAAAAATATTAGCACTTGCCTAACTTATCTAAAATCTCAGTTATGTTCGGTAACGGATATTTATCGTCTACCGTTTTTTCGTTTAATTTGCGGTAATCTATTACCATTCTGTATTTCCGTTTTCCTGATGCGTCCAGTTTCTTCGATACTATTAATACGGGGCTGCTCCATGGTGAATTGGAGTGTTGTATGATATCTTGATCTAATAGATCGGCTACTTGTCTGTCAGCTTCTTCCTGACTTGCCTGAGGTAATCTGTATGCTTTGGTGAATATCGGTTTGTTGTCTGTTAGCTCAATGTTGTGCTTAACTGTATTTGTAAAGGTTAGGGGTATTCCTATAGAATTCCAATAGAATATGTCGCGGTACTCGTAACATAATTTTTGTATTGCTTTCTGTTCCTCGTGATTTATGTCGCGGTTAAATCGGATATTATTTAAATTTTGTCTTAACATTTCGTCGTTTTCTACGGGGTTATAGTTTTCGTTTAAGTTTTCGTTTATTTCCATTTCATTAAAATTTAATTCTTCTACGTTAATCGGGTTTGTTAAGGATAGTTCTACGGGGTAGTCATTTGAGTTTAATATTGTCGTTGTGGCATAATTGTCTTTGATTTTTACTAATGCGGTTGGGGTTATTACTCCTTGTTGAAAAGTTATGTGATTTATTATTCCTAAGTTATTATTTGAATTTACGGGGATTCTTATATTTTTTTCTGTTCGGGGTTTTAATGTATATTTTTCATCAATTTGGGTGTTTTGAAATTTAATGGGGATTCGTCCATATTTGGTTCTTAATAATCGGTTTTTAATATCTATGTTGGCTCCAAATTTTCTTAGAACGTCCATTCCTAATAGTCCGTCATATTTGTCGTTAAATTCAAATATGCAGATTTTGTGTTTTATCTTTACGTTAAAGGTTTTTGGTAAAGGTATGTTTGATACGAATTGGTGCAGGGTTGTTTGATGGGCGGTTTTAATTTTGAAGGGTTCTCTTTCTACATAGTTTAGATAATGTTTTTTTACTGTTCGCGGGCTTATTAATGTTTTTGAAGATACGGTATCGATTAGTAATTTAAATTCAGCGTGGGGTATTTCGATATAGGGTAGTACAAGGTGATTTATATTATTTAGATTTATTACGTTTGGTCGTTTATAAAATGGTCCATTTGAAAATTTGAACACGCGTTCTCTTGATCGTCCTCCTCGTAAATTTCGTTTGGTTCTTCGCGTTCATAGTGGTTTGATTGATTCTGTTCATTATTCGTACACGGTCGATTGCTATTATTCTGGTCATCTTCATAATCTTCTACTTCTTGATAAAATAGCTCTTCTGAAGTGAAAGTGCGTTTTTGATTAGGGTTTGGTCTTATGTGCGTTATTTTGGTTTTGGGTATGGTGTTACCAAATAAGGTATTCATTGGTGTATGTTTATAATAGTTATTGGGATTATTATTGTTTATCATCAGTGAGTTTCTAATAGAATTCGCGTTGAATGCTGGTCTTTGTTGATTTACATTTTGATTGAATCTCGGTTGAAATGCGGGTTTTGAAATGTTCGAGTTAAATGTTGGTTGATATGCGGGTTTTGAAAAGTTCGGGTAAAACGTTAGTTTTGAGAATTGTTTGTATTGGTTGTTAAAGTTTGAGTTATTAAAATATGGATTATTGGTTCGCATTTGGTTTGTTTGTGCATTGAATGGGTTAAATTTTTGTTGTGGATTTATGTGTCTTGCGGGTTGTATAGTTTTCATTGGCGTGTAGCTTTTATTCGCGTTGGGGTTATATAGTCGGTTTCTATAGTACACTACATTTTCTTCTTCGATTATCATGTTCATTGCTTTTTCTAAGTTTTGGGGATGTTGAAATCTAATTTTATTTGAAAGTCGTTCGGGTAGTGCATTTAGATAGGTATCTAATGCCATCTCGTCGTACATTTTTGTTTTTAAAAGTCTTACGTTTGGGTCGGTTTCTTCGATTTTGAGTTTTGTCAAGATTAAGCTTCTTACATCTTGGCATTTCATTCCAAACTGATAGGGTGATTGGTTGTGTTCCATCCTAAGGTTTGTCAAATCTCTTACTAAACATTTTAAGTTTTTTTAATCGCCGAAATATGCTATTAATATGCGTTTGTATTCTTCCCATTGGTCTACGTCTTCGCGACTTGCAATTAATGTTAGTGCCCTTCCGGTCAGTTTACTGATAATAAGGCGGATAAGCAAAGTGTTCCTTTCGTTATCACCTGGCTTATAAAAGGTTTTTAAAAATATTTCGCTAGCTGAAATATAGGTACTCAACATACATTGATCTCCGTTAAAGCTTGGTATCATTTTTAAGTACAGTTTCATTTCATTAGTCATCTTGGCTAAGGTAATATTTGGGTATTTTTAAAAAAGTAAAATTTTTTTTTTTTTTGAAAAAATTAGAATTTATTTTGTAGTTTTCGGTGTTATTTAATGGGTTTTACGCTTGGTATTGGTTTGGTTAAGTTTACTCTTGATTTGCCGATTTTAATTGTAATTTTCTAAAGTTCCAAGAGGCTGAGTTATTTTTGTGGTAATTTATCGGGCTTGAATGTTTCGCGTTAGTTGCGTCAGTTAATACTTCTCTATTTTTAATTTATGTTGATTTTAGTTAGGTGCGTAATAATTATCTCTTTGGTTTATGCGATTGTAAGGTGTCTGCAATGCTTACAATGTTGTTAATTAATTAGTTGCATTAGCGTCTCTGTTACAGGTTTATTTTTAATTTACTGTGGGTGTTATTCAGTAATCGTTGTTATTTTATACAATGTCGTGTTTGAGAATGATACAATTTGTGCTTCTTTAATTTACTGAAATATTTGATTAAAATTTTCACGTTTGAATGCGTTCTCAGTAGCGTAATTATTAATATCTTTTCTGAGTAATTTCAATTGATACCTTATAAAATAGTTTCTGGTCGTAATTTTATTTAATTTTACAATGCTTGAATTCTGAAAGGTTTCTGCGATGTATTTAAATAGCTTTTGTACAGTGATTTATTATTAAATTTTATGCGTATTTATCCAAGGTTAGATTTTATTCACTTTTTAAGATGATACGACTGTTGGCTTTGCGTTTGAATAATTCTCGTATTAAGATGTGTTTTTTAATAATAGAATGTAAGTTGTCTATTTATGGATTGTATTCCGTTTCGCGTTTGAATAGTTGCGTTGTTATAAGGATTTTTGTTTTTAATTGTTCGTGATTTTAGCTTTCGCTTTTTATTTTCGGTGTATTTAAATTATTTTTATGCGCCAGTTAAGATTGCTGAATTAGAGGTTTAGTTTTGTTTCTAAGAATTTTCTTACGTTAGTTAAAACGTGATCTAGTCTCTTGTGCGCTTTGAGACTTTTCGATTGTCTCAGATATTTTTATTTCTCAAAAATAGTTTTTCTCAACTTTCTTTGTCTCAGAATTTTAGTTTTTGAAGTTTTTATAAATCTTTCTCATATACAATATAAAATAATAATAAAAGCTTGAAGATAATCTCTAGCAATTGCTAAGTCAATTATTTTCAAAAAATTGCATAAAATAGTTGTAACAATAGTTAATATACATATATAAATCATAAACTAGCAAATATCAAATGTTTTTGTTAATAATAAAATAAATTTCAATTGGTTTAAAGAAAATGAACTTACACTAGTTGCTTTGTTGCCTTCATTGATTTTTTCTTTGTTTCGGTTTTTTTTTGATTTAATCTATTCTTGTATCACCTCCAATTTTTCTTTTGTTGAATTCGAACTATTCTTGTTTCTCCTTCAACTGCTGGACTTGAACGATGCTTGTTTTGCCTCCAACTTTTGTTTTGTTGTGCCAAATTCGTAATTGAAATTCCCGGACCACCAGTTCCTCGATGTTGGATTCGCTAGTGCCCTTTTGACATCCGTTACGGCTGCGCCAGTTAAGTTTCGTGGCTTCGAGCGGTCCTTTTTAAAAAGACTTCTTTGAACTTTAACAAATTTATTTGATTTAAACAGATTTGAACAATGGAATTTTACAATCTTGAATTAAATTAATTACTTAATTTACAATGAGTTATCTACGAACTGCAATGCAAAAGCTGAACGTTTGATGAACTGACTGCGAGTGGAGCTCCCGGGCTTTATATAATCTCCCTACCCCCTCACAGTTCTGTGGGAACTTGCAGACCTAATGTCTGCTTACACTTGACTCTATTAATGATACATAGTTGCTATCTTAAAAGCTATTCATAATTACTTTGTTGCAGGCTTACTTCTGCGTAATCTCGGTACGTGACTTCCTACGACCGTCTCTGACCTGACATCTGCAGTGTCACTTATCCTTGTGCTACTTTGTAGCGTTTCCTTTCCCATGAACGTTTATAAACTGAAATAAATTGTAACAAATTGTCTTTTATGACATTGTTGCACATTTCCTAATATTTCCTAATATTTCCTAATTACTTTCTTAAGTATTAGTTTTATAGGTATAACAAATGGGGGATCACATAACTCGCGTTGGTAACAAACGAACAGCCGTTGGATATGAAATACTTTGAAAAGCGAAATCCTAGAAATGTTATTTAAAGCGTCGGTTAATTTGAACACCTGCATGTTTTCTAAATGTCAGGTTCCACTTATTTTGTGTAGATAAAACTCAAGATTCTAGGTATATTGTACAAACGGTCGGATGTTTTCGCATTAAACGCTAATAAGGAGTTATTTAAAGCACGTATGCTAGTACACGTGGAATTAGATAGCAGATGGACAGGAATATTGATTTCTACCACTCAAACAAGGTTAGAAGGAAACGTAGAATATGCATAAGAAAGGGACAGCGTTAATATAGGCGGGATTTTTAAGACGTCAATGCGTAGACTATTGGTCGATATCGTTAGTTGTACATCAGACAAACACGGGAATATTGAAAGTTAATTTTTCAGAAAATATCGTAACGACGCGCTAAATTTCGGGGAGTTAGAAAACGGTTGAACCCAAAATTTTAAGAAATATTATTGTAAATGAAGGACTTCGCGTGAAATGCGGCCAAGAGGTGGCATCGTAAATGGTATAAATACTTTTTGAAAATGAATAAAAGTCTCTTAGTATTTTGATCGCTTCAGACTACGTACCGAAGCTACCACGAGCTTGTAAGTATAGAAAATTATTTTAAATTAAATAGTAGGGTGTTAGCCTCATAATTTGTACGGGGATAGTGCCGAGTCTAAATTTTATTGAGGTGCCACATATATTTTTTTAACAAGCTCGTGTAGTGACGTTATGTAACATAAACTAAATTAAAATAAAAGAAGTGTAATTTTTGGATTTGGAGTTGGATGTATCGTGTATGAACCGCATTGCAGCACAACTTAGAGGGTGTTCAACTACTAATATCTAGAATCGGGAGCAGAGCAGTACCACGATACAACTTAATGGCATTATCGTCAACGGAGATGGGATCTTCAATAAATTCCAGGTAACGCTTTAGAATTTGTTGTTGTTGATAAACTATGAAGGTTATTGTGATGGGTTAGAGTGAACTATGATGGTATTTTACATTATTTGGCGTGTTGAAAGTAATACGTATAACTAACTTTTATTGTGGTATTTTAAATAGAAATATAAAGGTGTATATA
This sequence comes from Platerodrilus igneus, assembly GCA_036346225.1. Classification (NCBI taxonomy): domain Eukaryota; kingdom Metazoa; phylum Arthropoda; class Insecta; order Coleoptera; family Lycidae; genus Platerodrilus; species Platerodrilus igneus. The sequence goes on from JARFIW010001190.1 coordinate 1,181,749, forward strand.
AAGCTGATTAACATTCCTCAGGAATTTAAATATTTTTTTGTTATGAGTACATGGGTTTTTGTTGTGTTTGTAAGTAAAGAGCATACATTAATGATAATTAACTGGGTTATCATGAGCTCACCATACTCCAGAGTTTCCTAATTGAAATTAATTATAAATAAAGAAAGAAAGATAAGGTATTATTCAGGACTCATTTACTCAGGTTACATTCAATGTGTTTGATATTGCTAGTTAAAAATTCTGGACTTTACAAAATAGAATTTATTGAGGTGTAACTTGACCACTGAGATGTAAATAATTTTGAAGTTTTATTTGTAAATAGTGGAAAATAAATATTGTATGATTGTTGTATTATTTTGTGGTTTTATTGAGAGTGTGCGTGAACGATAGAGAGTATGAGAGTGAATCTAGGTATACAAAAGGAGGCCCAACTGAGCTAGCCAGGAAGGCAGATAAAGAAAGCAATTCAACCAAGTTGATGAAGAGAGGAATCTGGGTAAGAAATTAATGTTTTTTTAAAAATCTTCTATTTTCTAATTATGTAAATATTAATTCCTTTCATTATATGAATGTTGATTGACTTCGTTTATCAATTCAAACAGGTAATCATAAAGAGGTGAAAAAAATTGATCATCGTAACGTTGTGCACTCTGTGTAAATTAAAAAGGGCTAGCCGTGGCATAATAATAAAAGTAGTTACCACAAATTTCTTCACTCGTCTGATGAATTAATTTTTTACCGTTTATTTCCGAAATCAATTTAAAAAGCACCTTCCTTGTTTTTGAATAGACTATAAAAATAGATTCCAAATGAGGTATCACCATTCCTTAAATGTAATTGAAAAATTTAAGTGATGCATAGCTGTAATCTGAAAAGGGTTGTATTTGAATTTAAGAATTTCAATTTCACAACTCTAGATATACCATTTTGGCATCTAAGACTGACGTGTTTTTATATTTTTTTATAAATATGCACAAAGCACATACACAATAATTAAAATGCTGAAGTTACTCCATTTGACTGTTTCGTGCTGTGTATAGTGTATAAATAATACCAGGTACATATAAAATTGCAAAAATATTAAAAAAACACCAAATTAAAATTGCACTGTAAATAGAAAATTATGTGCATGAAAAAATTCATACATACATACATAGGACAATCAGGTCATAAATTTTTAAATAGATACAAAGAGCATCTCAACTTATACACAATATGTAAACAAGATTCCATTTGCTTGCCCCACACATCTTATAGGAAAAATATTTAGGCATCGTACAATCGAGCTAATACGCAAGTAACAAATGTGGGTTGCAAAAGACTAAACGTAACGTATTAGAGAACCTAATTGAAATTACCTTATTACAATATTTTCAGTTCAAGAATGCCTTATATTTAAAAAAAGAAGCTCAAAGTAAACCGGACTATCAAAAAAGCTAAAAACATATAAATTAAAGAAATAGAATTAATTTCGTCAGAAGTGGATTCCGGATCGAGTCACGAAGTAGCATGTGACCCGACCCGTGTAACTCGATATTAATTCAGATTAATTCGAATCGACCTGAGAAAAAAGTTGCAACCCGAATCGAGAACCGAACCGACAATAAAATTTGTAACCCAACACGAGAACCAATTTGAAGGTTTGGTTGGTTCTCAAGCGGGTAATGTATAACCCAGAACCTTTCCAATGACTAAGACATCAGTCAATATTAAACATTAGCAATTTTTTATTACATTTATCATACACTCGAACCCTTCCAAAACCCATGTTACTTGTTCTAAGAACCGAGAGCGAATGTTGTCCAATTTGACGAACTAATGAAACGACCTTACGTTGCTGTCAATTGAAATAAGTCCAAACAATCATTCGATATAGCATGGGTTTTATTGTTTATTTTAAATAATACTCGACTCCTATTTAGATAATACTGCAAACGCTTGGATAGTAATTAATATTAAGGTACTAATTACCGAATCCAACAACTAGCACACTAAGTGTAGTAAAGAAAATTATCCACGCATTTATAAATCTCGGCTAAAAATATGCTACAATATATTAAAGTGCATTTCCACACCTTAAAATAAACTACAACCATTTCAAGTTCGAGTCGAATTAAATATTGAAGATTAATTGGAATGAAAGTATATGACTTAACCGAGAAGATGGAGCATTAAGATTAATTTATAAGAGTTGGCAATTATTATGTTTGCAAAATGATGCTGGTAAATTAAAAACCAAGAAGAATAAACTCAACGATTAAGTATTTAAATTTCCTAGTAAAATCTGTGTGTTAGTCAAATAATTTAATTTGTTGGGTTGGCAATATACGTACAGGAACTGTTGTTACATAAGGAACTATAAACCTACTGAATTCAGTTACGTTTAACACAGTCTTTAAGAAAATGTATATTATTAGATCACTGCTAAGGGTGATTGATGTAAATAGCAACTACATGAAAATCAAATTAAGAATTTATTACTGACGGTTATCATATGTTTAAGATTTGTTTATTATAAACTAGAGTAGAGAATAATTGTGAATTACCTGTTTATGAGTAGGAAATTTTGGAAGCAATTTGTATTAAGAATATGTGTTGTGAAAGGGATTTTGGACTCTTTATATTTGTATTTAGAAGGCGTGTGTCAAAAAGGGATGTTGTGGACTCATTATATTTTTCTTTAAAATATTGTTTGTAAGGAGATAGTTGTGAAATTATTATATTTGTATTTGTCACACTGGTTTCATTAACTTAGAAAAAATAATACATAATACAGAGCGCTCAAAAAGGTGCAGCGATGGGAACACCAGAACACTTCTATTGGCCGCCAAACCTGTGCTCAGTTAAACCGCCTGAAATTTAGAGTTGCGTGTACATTTGAACTTTGTAGGAATTTCTGGAAAGTAGATTTGATTTGTCTTGAAAACGACTGATAAAGTAAGAATGATTAGAGAGAAATTGAGGGCAGAAGAAGGAGCAAAAGGAATAAACAGAACAAAGTGAGGGTGTAAATGTTGGAGTCACCCAAGAGTCTGAGATGATGACTATTTTGTTGAGTTTAAATAAAAATATGCAGGAGATTGGTAAGAGAAATGAAAAGGGTATGAAGTAGATAGAAGAAAAACTTAATAAGAATACTTAGGAATTACGAAAGCAGTTTGGACAGAATCTAGCAAAATTGGGAGAGAAATTAATATCGGATAATGAGAAAAACGAAAGGAAAATGAAAAATATGAGTTATAAAATAACTTTAAGTTTAAAAAAGACTAACAGGATCATACAAGAAATGAAGTTAGAAATTAGAGGTAAAGCGGTACAAATTTTAGAAGATATAGAATTAAAGATGACGTTAAAAAGGAAATTGTGCAAATAAAGACAAATCAGAAATCGTGTAAAGAAAAGATGAATGAAGGAGTAAGGATTTAGATCAAAAAGTAGACGAAATTAAAGAAATCTGTCAAGCAGGGTTTGAAACGTTTAAAAATGAGTTAGAAAGTCTTAAGACGGATTTAAACAAAAAATAGGATTTGGAGAATAGAGCGAAAATAATGATGGAAATATAACGAGAATCTAGGTATACCGATGATGTGGAGTCAAATTAATGTTCCATTAGAGCAATACTCTAAATTTTATGCCATAAATTAAATCCCAAAATATTTTTAAATAATGTCAGGACTTTATTGCAGAGAAGTTTAGATGAATGAAGCTTGCTTACTTTGTCCTACCGTGCTCTGTCCTAATTTTATTTGTAACAAAGACATGACGTTTGTGTTTTTTGCCTGGCGCTATTTTGACGTTTCACTACAATATAACATAAATATTTTAAAACACACGCTTTTTCTGAACTTTTAAAATTCAAATGAGAACGTCACATAAAATTGCCTTTTTACTAAAGCAAATCATCACCATAAACCTATATAAGCGTAAAGATTCTATTTCGATGTTTAATCAAACGTGTCTTTAAAAAGCGTTACAAAATTTAAAGACTCTGACATCAAAGCAGCAAAAACCGAGAAGAGAAAATTTTATTGGTGGATTAAAACAATGTACACTTTATAAAGAGCTTTTTTTTTATGAGATGGGTAAATATATCTCCAACTGTTTATTATAGTCGTCTAATTCACTATTATTATTAAAATTTTCAGATAAAGTATTTTGTTGTGTATTATATGGAAAATATCAATCTCATTATGCGCTTTTACTTAAAATCCGGATGCAGCGTGCTATGTGTACTTGTGGAACAAGCAAAAGGAATTTGAAATTTTATTTTCTGCTTATTCATAGCTCCAATAAGGGAACCTTTTTTATAATATTGTTTGTACTAAAATACTTAATAAATTGTATTTCTGGATTACAACGTTTACTAGTCGATGTAAAATTGACGTTTAGATTTACACGAGCAAGTGTAAGGTTTCTTACACCTCTGATTCTTTCCTAATGTTAAGTGAATAAAAAGATTAAACCACCGCAGAAAGCTCAAATATTTTAAGAACATTGTCAAAAGTTAGTGATATTGCTAAAATACAATTACTGGCGGGTGTAAGCTGTAGTTTATTTACGTGGAGACTTACAAGAGTTGATGTGTTCGTGGTATATTTGAGCTAAATTAGTCTAAAAAATTTCTTTCTATCTAGCTTTCAGAAAATTCGTCAATGATAAGTAAATAGTGCTTCGTACCATAAATAGATTGCAAGTAAATGTTTACTATTTCTATTTTTTGTATAGTAAATTTGGAAAAGAATTTACCTATCGCTTTACTCTAAATACTTGAGCAATTTGATCCGATTAATTTAGTATATTGTGCCGACTTCTTCAGTTTCAATTCAAAATAGTGTGTGGCGGAGATCTATTTCTTGAAGGCTATTTTTGTTTCAATCTAACTCGTCTATTGAAGGTGATGTATATTTTTCCGAAAGAATGCGCTTGATTTTTTAATTATTAATGGACTGTATTTGAATTAATATAACTTCTTTTATTAAAGTGTATATTGAACATTTTACATACATATTGGCTTGAGATGCCAAAAGTACCAAAAACACAACACGTCTGTCGAGGAAATAGACATTTACTGTAGGTGTTGGGGCAAAGATTAGCAAATATCGGTATTTATCATAATGTCCAACATGCCTCACGGCAAAATGAAGATTTTGTCAGAAACTTGGAAATTTTTTAAATATTTAATTCGCTTAAACTCTACAATGGAGATACTGAGATAGAAATAAGCATGAACACTAACTGATACGCATATAAACATAAAGCTGCTACGTACTTCGACGTAGCCTAAAAGATAAAAATAAGAATGACCGAACCCAATAGGTGATTGGGCGGGGCATTACTAATATAAAAGTAAAGGATATGCCTGAAATAAAATACACATTAATTTAGAACAAAAAAACCATGTATCAGAAAAACGTCTAATTAGGCAACAGGTCACATAAAAAAGGAAAACCCACTTAAAAAAAACTACCTTTTTCCTTTGCCATACTCTTCAAAAGAATTTCTATATTATAAAATAAAAGTTATGACGGCAACATTATTTAATACCTTCCTAAATTCCCCACTACTAATTTAGATGGTAACGTGTCCCACGTCTATGAATCTAGAAAAATTTACACCCAAAACTAACTAGGATATCCAAAAAAAAATTCGATACAAACCAGCAAAAGAAATAAACTAAGGGTTACTATTTAACCAACCACAAGTATACTATATAGACAAATTATTATAAACTTGTGAGTTTCCTTTGACAAACGTTTTCGTTTTTGTCTCAAAATTGCACATCGTACCTGCAAGACGATTCTAATATTTATGTATAGTAACCAACAATAGTCCTACGTTTCAAAGTTTATTGGCACATAACTACACCAAACGCTGATAAACGGTAATCTCTTGATGTACATACAAAGCTAACAAGTTATATACTTGCACGTGTCTGGCTCCTTATATTACACGCCAGCGGACGTGATTCAGCACAGAATTGCCACGCTAGTCAGATCCATTTACCCAATTACCATAACGGCAACAGCGATCTACGAGTAAAAATCACCAGTTGGCCTGTGGCAACAAAAAGTCGGGCCTACATAAAAGAACAATTTGGCCCACAGTTAAGAGCTAAAAGATAATTTTATTAGTATAAGTAAACGCGGGAGAACTTACCGATGCATTAAAAATATCCGCCACTTGTCAAGAAAAAAAAACGCGCATCGCTCTTGAAGTACCAGAACGAGTAAATTGAAAATACTACCAAGCACGAGCTGCAGCATCAGATTCAATTTGTTTTTAAAAGCAGAATTCAACATTCAAACCTCGCGTTATTACAACATGCCAAGAGGTGATTAGAAACTTGAAACACATCAAATACTGCGATACCTTATTTCGACGAGTTTCTAGGTCGTAGCATTTAGAAAATAATTTTACGTTTTCAGAATATGTACCAAACCAGCGGACATCTAAAACAAGGTACAGACTATATCATTTAAAACGGAAACTTTCCAAATTCGCAGCAAATGAGTTTTATTGAAAATATAATAAACGGACTTCTTGAAGAAGGTGAAATATACAGAATGGTGTTGGAGTATTAAAAAGTAGAGAAAATTTATGTGAATGAATAATGAATTAAAAGGAACAAGGTGTATTTTAATTTATGCCGAAAATAAACGTACCAAATCCCTCCCAGCTAAATTAAAAGGTCGGGGCAGGAAAGAAAAAGTAAGGAAGGGGACCGTACGGTACTCGAAGAGAAAAGAAAAAATTGGCCTAAGTAAATTACCAACCCAAAAAAGAAAACATATCTGACTCGAAAGGCCAAAATACCATAATAGAAAGAATAAGAGAAAGAATTCGCTTAACAAAATAAAAAAACCCAAAACAAGCACTCCGAAATAAAAAAAAAAGAATTCTCATTCGTCTCGACGAACCAAGGTATCGGACAAAACAAACAAAAAAAGAAATTAAAGAGAAGGACAGGGAAAGATATGTAGGTAGTAGCAATGAGCGACGACAAAGGTAGAATGGCGTCAACACTGTCAAAGTCGTCAAAAGACGGATGCTTTCTCAGAAAAGAGAGAGTAAATTTGTAACGTTCCGTTCTTTTTTTAGTAGTCCGTCATTCTACAATATACACAAGGTCCCTGAATCCGCCTCTGAACCATTTTCTGTATTTAAAATAATATATTAACGCCTGAATTCAATAGAAAGATGTATTTTCCCACCCCACTTCTTGATTCTAACGCACCTGTTGATTCTGGCAGAGCTAGGGGATTCGCGATGTTACCTCGGCGAAGTTAAGTTGACCAGCGGTTGCTGAATATATTTTAACGCTTTAGGCGGATTTAGAAGATTCTACCTGAATTATGTTTGTTTATAACGTTTCCGTATTCCGAATATTGTTATTTATTATGACGAAGTAGTAAAAGTTTATTGTACGAATTCCGAACTTCAGATTGTGCCGATATCGTTATCGCGAGTGCACGTGCTTAATAATTTTGTTATAGGTTAGCTATTATCCAATTTCGTCGTCTGTTTTATGTACCGAATGTATTTATTGATGCCAATTTATTTGGGATTTTATGGTCTGGATGATACGAGAAATCTCATTACGTATGCAGTGATCACGTAATTATCCAATTTAATTGAGAATAAGAAATAAATAAATATTAGCACGTTCACAAGGAAAAGCTCGACATATCTTCAGTGTCGTATGGGTAATAAATCCAATCTAAAAGTTAAGAAACGGTAACAAAAAATTTTACTGTGCGACCCTAATAGGTTTCGTTTACACCGAGTTCATGTGCCCTTAAGGCATCAATCTAGTGTCGTCCTACCCCTGAAATACCAAAAATTCAAAGTGCGTGCTCATTGTTCCTACTCTACCCTCAGCGTGCCTTCTTCAATAAACTGGAAACCTGTTCCCAGAGTTGTTTTGTTTACTTTACTAATGTAGTTTTAACGCTACGCTCTTTTCAATTTGATAAGCATAACTAAAAGATTTATTATTTGTCTAATTAAAGTGTAAAGATTAATTGCCTAGTTAAAATTACAATATTGGCCAAGCTTAATATTCTCAAGCTGTTTAAATTATTAAAGCCTAGTTGCCTGCACAAGTCATTTTACGCGTTGCCGTTCAGATGATTTATTAAATATTTTGTAGTCCGATAACTAGTAGGGCAAGTGTGAGACTCTTGGTGCACGCGACTACGCCCAGTTGTATTTATATAATTCCGGATCCCTGGCCAGGACACACTTTATTTACATTAAGTTAATAATATTAGGGGTGTGCATGTAAATGTGTGTGTGTATATATATATATATATATATATATATATATATATATATATATATACGTATACTGTTTATTGCTTTATTTTATTATACAGATTTATTTTGGTGTACTAAAGTATGCCGCACGTTTGATTTATGTACTGATCTGCGTATTATTTTTTTTAAAGGTTTGTTAATAGAGTTAAAGAGAGGTATTGAGGTGTATTATTTCTATTAGGGAACCTATGTTAGTAGGATGGATTATACCATGCTACACTTGAGTCTATTAATTCTGAATTACCGAGTTTTTAGAGAGATGATTGACCAGTAACGAGATTCTCCGGTATACATCTAGCTGTACGATTTTGCTGGTGGCGCCCACCCAATTTTTGCCGTCATTACCGAATTTCAGTTTACCCGATTACGATTTATGGCTGTTTGACACGTCCAATCTACGACTTTTACCTGACCCACCCCCTCAGCGGCTTGAGCTAGGCCGCTTGAAGGCTTCGATCCTCTCCTTGGTGTCGTAGAGTGAAACAGGCCCGTAACAAAGTCTTCAACCTCAAACGAAGACTTGTTCCCTGCAGAAAACCAACAGTAAAGGAAAGAAGCGAGGAAGTAAACTAACAGTAACAGCCAAAATGACAAAAGTGTCAAGCCTCAAAGTATGCTCGGGAACAACAAAAATGCTGTATAGAAAAAACTGAAATTACTTCAAACTGTGGTACCCAAGAATCGCAACAACCGAAGAACCAAAAAAAAAAGAAGTGATAACTAGTCCTAAAATCGACTAAGTCGTGGTTTCCGAAGAAAAGAAAACGGACTAGAAAGCACCTGCCACAGGAAGTGGATCGAAAAAAACCAAGTCAGCACGAAGATCGACAGAAAGTAACATCAACCACAGAAAAAAGGAGAGGAATGTGGAACGAAAGAAACGACGAAGAAAAAGAAAGAACCAAAAAGAATAACAACAAGCAACAAGAACCACAAAAAAGTCTAAGAATCGCACAAAAGAAAATAAAACAGAATCCCAGTGTAGTTATGTATGCGTCTGTGTGTGCTTGTGCGTGCGTGTTTGTGTGTGTATGTATGTGTGTGTGTGTTGTTGATGTATGAGTATGTGAGTGTGTGTGTGTGTGTTGATGTATAAGTAGGTGAGTGTATGTGTGTGTGCGTGTGTATGAACTATGTGTGTATGTAGTGTGCGTGTATAAAGTGTGCGTGTGTGTATGTGTTGGACCGCTATAGTCGTTTCTTACGACAAGCAGGTCGTACCATGACGCTATTCTATTCCCGGACCCACACGGGTGTTGGTGTACAAGAAGAGAACAGAAGAAGAAAAAACAAACAGTAATCTGTGTGTTTATGAAGTTTGTGTGTATGTGTGTATAAAGTGTGTGTGTATGTGTTGTACCGCTTTAGTCACCTCTTACGACAGACAGGTCGTACCGTAAGGCTATTCTATTCCCGGACCTACACGCGTGTAAGAAAAAGAATGAAAACCCAACAAAATAGAGAAGTAAAAGAAATCACAACGTTCAGAGATCAACTCCTAAGGAAAGCAAAATCGGCATATGAATCTGGTGCGGGAGGACTAGATATTGGGCTTAAGACGTTTGCGCTGCCAGCAAGAAAACGAAACGTGATCAAGGACATTAGAATTTCCCCGACATATATTTTCAGCTTCGGAATGGGCATAGACTAATGTTTGCCTCTTTTGGGCAGTTTTCTGCAAAACAGGAACAGTAGGGGGTGTAGTGGTCATAGCACGAGGCTGAGAAAGTTGTGGCAAAAGTAGCTGAGAGAACTCAAAACGCGTCATAAAACGAATTTGTTTATTTTTAGTCAACGGTAGAAAAGAAAAAAGTAGTGGATATACGAAAATCAACTTTATAAAAAGAAACACAAGCAAAGCACACTACCGTTATGTTAGATAAAGAGACAGAAACGGATAAATTTTCATCGATGTTAGATGAAGGACTAGCAGTATCACAGTTAGGAAAAAGAACAGCATTGGCTGTAGGAATATCAACCTTAGGAAAAGGAGCAGAATCCGATAGCACTTCAGTAACATTACATAAAGGAACAGAGTCAGGTAGAATTTCGTCAACCTTACAAAAACAAACAGCATCAAGAAGAACTTCAACAACAGTAGATAAAGGAACATCAGCTAGAAGTTCAGTAACCTTAGCTAAAAGAACAGAATCAAGTAGAAGTTTGTCAGCATTAGATAAAGAAACACAATCAGAAAGAATTTTGTCAACATCAGAAAAATGAGTAAAAGCAGGTAACGTTTGATCAACGTCCGATAAAGGAGTAGAATCAAGTAATACTCTATCACTGTTAGACAACGGATTAGGAAAAGACAAAACTTCAGCCACAATAGGAACTCATTCCTTGACAATAGTAAATGGAGAAACAACATCAGGTAAAACTTTGACGACAACAGCACCAGGCATTATAGCTACGGGTTTCCTAACTTCAACATGACCTTATCTACCCGTATTAGAAGTTATCGTCACTTTAGCTACAGCAGTGATTGCAGACACGACAGAAATTTCTTAAGTAAAAGCATTTAAGAAAGCAGGAACAGGTAAGATTTTGACAAAAACGGCAACAGGCATTAACGATACAGGTTCATTGACTTCAACAGGACCCTCCTTGACTGAATTAAAAATTATCCTCACTTCAGCGACATTTGTGCTTGCAGACACGACAGGAATTTCTTGGCTAGAATCATTTAAGAAAGCGAGAACAAACCCTTGAGAAGCTAGCTGCAAGTCACTAATTCGAAGAATGGGTGGCAATGGTGGTGGAGGCACAGCTTGGGGTGGAAGTGAAAACGTAAGATCCATTTGATCATCTTTTGAATCGCGAAGGACGGAAGAAATTTGGTTCTTGTTAGTAAAGGTACGGTAAGTAAGGGCTCGATAGCCGTAAAAATCAATATTATAGTTCAAAGGCTCATATGACTGAAAAGGGTACGAGGTGGATGGTAGTAGGGCGAGCAGAAGGAGGTGTAGAAAAGAATGTAAAACTAGAAACGGAAAAAATTTTGTTCGATGCTATATTGGCCGAAGAAGGGTATGTTATGGTAGTGGTCGCAGGATGACCTGGATGAGGTACAGAAGAGAACGTAGAGTAAGCAGAAGAAGAAATTTGGCTCCTAAAGCTAAGAACAGAATTGGAAGTATGATTCGAAGACCTATTAGTAGTAGGATGACAGTGTGGACAGTTGCGATGAGAAACTCCCTTATATCCGCAACCATAACAGTGGAGACTTGAAGACGATTACAACGTGTCAAAACATGACCAGGTTTGTCGCAATTAAAGCATATGACCTGACTAGTAGAAGCAGAACAAGAAAGAAGGACAGTAGAAAGTACGAAAGAAGTATCTGATCTACCCGTAGGGGTAGGAAAAACCTTAACAACTCGATCATGTAAAGTAAAAGTATTTTTCTCAACTACAGCAGATTTAGATCCGGTTCGGCAGTAACAGTATGTTGGTCTGAACTAGATGATACGACATTATCGGCCAGAATCTTTTCCGGTTCTAAGTTCAGTCATTCGTTTTTTAACTCTTGTAAGAAGCGGACGGTAGGCAAATGGTCTCGATAGAATGGAGCGGGGTTACGAAGCACAATGGACCATTTATCCTCGTTCTTGAAAGATCCATACCATTGAAACAGGGTTGTCATCCACGTGAAATAGTCAGTAATGTTTCTGATGACTCCTGCTGTCTATTGCAGATACCATCATACTGTCCCATAGTCATTTTGTATACAAATAAAGAAAAGAAATTGGGAGAAAGTAATTAAATAAAGGCTAACCGTAACTCGATTAAAGCTCAAGGAAGAAAAATTTTTGCGAATACAGGACAATTTAAAACATATCCGACAGATAAACTTTGGGAACACCAATAAGAGCGAAACAACAAAATAGAACGTAGGAATAGGAATACAGCGGCAGCGTTTTTAACGGACTAGAATTATTGGCGAAAACACAATTCCGATACTCCGAAAAGAGCCAACCAATAATACTTAGCAATCCAGAAAGAAAAAACTAATATTTAAGATGATCGAACGCACACAAGAAATAAAGAAACCCGATCCTCGTGTGAGGAACACTAAAGAGCCAAAAGAAAAAAAATAAATAACAGTTCAAGCGCAAAGAGAAAAGAATAAGTATCAGGCCGAGAAAAGCGGATAATGTAGGAAATTAGACCGTAACAATACAAATCGGGCCAGAAATTAAGCGAAAAAAATCGAAGCAAACGTTAACCAAAACCAAAATCGAAGCAAAAGTTGAGCCAAACTTACACAAAACAAAATCGAAATATATGTTACCCAAAACAAGATCAGAGCCCCACGCCAGTGCGTCTAAAATTTATGCTACGTACCTCGACGTAACCTGAAATATAAACACAAGAATGATCGGGCTCAATCGGCAAGTGGGCGGGACATTACCAATATAAAAGTAAAGGATAGGCCTAAAATAAAATCACACATTAATTTAGAACGAAAGAACCATGTATCACAAAAAAGTCTAATTAGGCAACATGCTACATAAAAAAGGAAACCCACTTTAAAAAATCTCTACCCCTTTCCTTTGTCATACTCTTCAAAAGAATTTCTATATTATAAAACAAAGATTTATTATAAAACAAATAGACGCAGACTGCAAATTTCAGAGAAATGTGTAGGTTGGTTTAGACTAGGAAACAATGAGAGTACGCATCCAACCAGTTCTAGAACTGAAAACCTAACGATGATGATGAAAACAAAGGTTATGCGGCAACGTTATTTAAGACCTTCCTAAATTCTCCACTACTAATTTAGATGGTAACGTCTCTCATGTTTATGAATTCAAAAAAATTTACACCCAAAACTAACTAGGATATAAAAAAAAATTAATTCGAAACAAACCAGCAAAAGAAATGAACTGAGTGTTGCCATTTAATCACCCACAAGTATACTATATGGCAAATTATTAGTTTGGATATAAAGTGCGCATCTCGTATTTGACAAAAAACCAAAAAAAAACTACGATGATCAGTAAAACTAATCAAACTAATCATAAAACTTGTGAGTTTCTTTTGACAAACGTTTTCGTTTTTGTTTCAAAATTGAACATCGTACCTGTAGGACGATTCTAATATTTATGTATAGCAAACAACAATAGTCTTACGTTTTCAATTTTATTGGCACATAACTACACCAAACGCTGATAAAGGGTAATCTTTTGATGTACATACAAAGCAAACAAGTCATATACTTGCATGTATCTGACTCTTTATCTTACACGCCAGCGGACGTGACTCAGCACAGAATCGTTACAATAATTGGATCCATTTACCCAATTACCATAACGGCAACAGCGATCTACGAGTAAAAAGCACCAGTTGGCCTGTGGTAACGAACAGTCGGATCTACATAAAAAAAAAATTTGCCCACAGTTAAGAGCTAAAAGATAATCTTATTAGTATGAGTAAGCGAGGAAAAACTTACCGATGCACCCAAGATATTCGCCACTTGTCAATAAGAAAAAAAAGTGCATCACTCTTAAAGTACTAGAACAAGTAAATCGAAAATACTACCAAACATGAGCTGCAGCATCAGATTCAATTTGTTTTTGAAAGCAGAATTCAACATTTAAATCTCGCGTTATCACACATGCCAAGGAGTGATTAGAAACTCGAAACACATCGAATAGTACGATATCTTATTTCGACAAGTTTCTAGGTCTTAGCATTTAGGAAGTAATTTTACGTTATCAGAATATGTAGCAAACCAGGCACTATTTCCTTTAGAACGGAAACTTTCCAAATTCGCAGCAAATGTGTTTCATAGAAAATATAATATAATAACTTATTGTAATGTAACAATTTTATTTTTGATAATAAATCCCTCCATAAAATTGCGAGAATAATATAACAATTTTATTAACAACAATAGTAAATTGCATTCAACAATAATAGTAATACGTTAAGCCCGCATCGTCCTTTGGTATTCTACTTGTGGTTAAATATCTGTGTCATCTACAGCTATTTACAAACACATCTCTGTTTGATTGGCCCCCTCCGGACGCCTCGGCCGACCGAGCTAGTTTTGTAGATAGTCGGCCGTATGTAAGAGAAGCAATAACATGTACCCTAGATTGCAGGCCGGCAATTTTCGAATCCACTTCAATGACTGAACACATCTTCGAATAACGGTCGGTAACGTATATAGTTGTTAACTTGTTTAATTTGAGATAATTTATTTAGCGCGACAACTTATAATGCGACAACTTATAATGCGACAACTTACAATGCGACAACTTACAACGCGACAACTTATAATGCAACAACTTACAATGCAATAACTTAGAACACGAAATTTAGAATACGAAATTTAGAAGGCAATTTTTAGAAGACGACACTTGCAATGCAAACTTTTAAGACACACAAGGACAATGTAAAGATGCTACCTTAGTAAGGCGGCGTAATTCAACTTCGAGATTACAACGGCTGCAGAATGTATTGTAACAGGATTTGATTCGACACGTGGGACGAATTCATGGTAGAAGTTGTTTTGGATGAATTTGGTTCACACTACAACGCTGTTATCGTTTCTTGAAATAACGAGGATCTCATCTTTTCTTGCAACAATGCGACAAATGCAGTTTTGGTTCGTAGATAGCTATAAGTTCTTTTTATGTGTTTCAAACTAGGAACACGTTAATTTGTTTTAATGTGTAAAAGCATGAATATTGTAAAAGTTCAACTAATTGCTGAGCTGGATTTTCCAGTATTAAAACTAAAGTTTACTGATTTGATGTTTTAATAAAACAACACGCGGGCAACACGCAAGGCCAGCCTTATAGAAAAAATTCGTTTCAGTAAGAAGGTGAAATATACAGGACGGTGTTAGAGTATTGAAAAGTAGAAACAGAATCTATGTGAATGGATAATGAACTAAATGGAAAAAGGTGTATTTTAATTTATGCCGAAAATAAACGTAACAAAGCATTAACTTGCACAAAAGTAACACACAACTTCAGCACTAAACTCGCACACTAAATTTCATCGGTAGTGGACACAATTTGGGAAACGATTGCTGCACTGTGCTGTTGAAGTCTGTACTGACACTGCACAGCTAATGTCATCAGCACAGTGATGCATCTGTTGAACTCTAGCGAGCTTCGATTTCATCAAACGCAGATTTGTTTCTTTGACCAGTACAAAGGTTCGAGAGTTTCAGCTTAGAATCATGCAGCTGCCACTTTTAGCTTACTTGCAACTCTGAAATATACTCGAAACTTCATTTTTTTACAAATGTTGTTGAAACTACTAAACTCGTTGAAAAGCTGTTAATTTGAAATCCGTTGCCCAATTACATTGGAGTCGGAGCAACGCTCAATGGTTTTCTAACCAAGAAATGGGTAGGAGTAAGGACTTACAAATCATTACGACTGGAGGAGATAGGACACGAAAGTCAGAAATTCAGAGGTTGTTTCCACCTACGAAAGCAATGTGAAAAGATCGTAGATCAAAACGCAACTACCAACTATGTGTTTTAAGTGAAATTCGCTGGATTTGATCTCTGCCTCCCACAATCCCCCAAAGTGAGAACTGTACGTCGGTACAAGGTGCCAAATAACTCTCCCTTGCACACAACTGCATCGAAAATTATGTTATGTTGACTTTGGGAAACCTTACCAAATGCTTGTAGTTCCGAGCTCGCACCAATGACTTTCGATCCATTATCAGAATAGACATTGAGGGGTTTGCCACGTCGAACTATAAATCTATAAAATGATAACACGAAGGATTGGGTTGACCAGTCTGTCACCAATTCAATATAAACAAATTTTGTAGTAAAGCACGTGTATAAAGAAATACAGGCCTTCGAGGTTTTGGAACCACCCCCTTTTCTATCTTTGATCAGTAATGGTTATTCAAAGTCGACATCAGTTATGTGAAACAGACATGAAGAGCCTACACAAAAGCGAGCGGATCACCCATAATGGGTTGAGTTGACTCGGAGAAAATCTGTTAATATCAGACACAACGATAAACAATCTGTTTCTTGAGCTTTTGGCCTACCACGTAGTGAAGAAAGCAAACGCTGAGCACCAGCGTTCAACAATCAAATATTTTCATTCCCCACAATCAGCTTCGATAAGGTATGCTTTCCTGATAGCAATATAGGATGCTGCTTACTAAAAGAGATTAAGAATTTCGGAATCTCTTTAAGACGCAAATAATGTCTTTAGTCTCAAAAAACGAATTGAAACGTATCAATGATGAACATTTTAATAATTTGCACTGAGTGAGTTGCTTGAGCTTTTCAGCAAAAAATTCAATTGCGACAGCAGTGAATATTGAATTTCAGCGCGATTAAGAGAGGCTATAAGGCGCTTACTCTTAAGACAACGACAATTTTGAAAAACCATATAGAATAAATGACTCCTTCAAGCTGAGTGAGACTTGTAAAGTCTACAAATGGAAACAATTGTTCTGTGGTTAATAGACAATGAGATTAACCTCTTAACTCTGGAAGCTTGGCAATGTTCGAGTTAGAAACAGGGCATGAAAGCTGTTGCTGAAATAATCATAATTGGCCATGCCACCACAAATCAGAGCTTGTAAAATTTTGAGGAGTAGTTCCTTTTGATATTAAATCCGAAGAATTGTGAACATGACGCCAGAACACATCTGGAACCAAACCTTGAATGTCTGCTACCCTATTAGCAAGAAACGTTTTCAGCAAATTGATACTGATCTTGAACCACCCAAGAGCAATCGTTGAATCTGTCCAAAAGATACAACTTAAAATTGAAATAAATATTTCAGCATTAAGTAACGCTTTTCGAACCTGACTGGCCTGCAAGCTTAGCAAGAACCGGTGTTAAACAGAGCTCCAATATTGGTACTGTTATTGTTTTGAAAAAGGTAACTTTCGCCTTACGACGAAGCAAAAGCACGGTCGTTGACATCCATAGAACGAAGGTAAACACATGAACGTTACAATAAACAGAAGCGTCCGAGAACCCATGAAGGTAAACATCAACACGGTGTACACATAGCACATGACGTGGTATCTTAACGTAGTTGAGACCTCCAATATCCTTGCTATAGGCGATTCACCTTGATCTTATATTAGTTAAAATTGGGTCATCCCAACACAACTTTTCAGCCACAACTGTTATAAAATAATCTTTGCACTACCTTAGTACATGTCGAAATGAGACTTAGTAGGTCAAGGATGTGAGAAATTTTTGATAAAATAATCCTTTTCGTGATCATTTGGGTTGTAGTATCTGAACCTGATAACGAGTACATGATGTGATCGGTCGAAAAAGACTTGAAGAAACCGAGCGTTTAGTTTACCTTGAGGAATTAACTCAAGTATGCCTGGATGAAAATGAGCCTGAGGAATACCTGAGGGTAGAGCTGAATCATTGGAGATCCACTTTGGAAGTTTGAAACGCCCTGTTTCGCGGACTGTTGGAAGTTATGAAGAAATCTTACAAACTACATTGATATTGTTTATGCCTGTAAATAAGTCAACGACGTAAAAGTCACTCTTGATTATTTTAGAAGTTTCTGGTAAAGAAGTTTCTAAATTTGTTCGCACACTTCGATAACGAGAGAGTGCGCTGGTTTGAACCTGCCTTGAACACGGTGGTTGCATGAAAATATATTACTACTACTCGAATGTTAGGTTGATCTTTCCCTTGCCAATCTCCTATAACAAATGTCGCACACGAAATAATAGGCGAGAAAGGGAAATGGGAAAAGTTAGTAAAATGAGTGCGTAAAAACCACACTCGATAAGCACGACCGAAACCCGCGACACCTGTATTAATACTGACACTCACGGCACTCCCTACAGAAAAACCTGTATTTTTGTCATCACCAAATACATGGGTTTTTAGTTTTCCTATCAAAACAACACAAATGATGTACTTGACGTTAAGATCACCGACAACCATAAAATTGATAAATTTTATGCGATAAATTAATGCATAAAAGAAAAAATTATCCTCAGAATTAAAATTGCTACTTATTTTCTCCCAATAGGGAAATGGTTACCGCAGACACACATGAAACAGAAGGCACACGGATTGCGAAAGATATAAACAAAAAAAGAACGTATAAAAATAAAGAAAGCACGTAGCGTATAAAATATAATTTAAACTATTGATCCTTAGTGAGAAAAATAAGTTTATTAATGGGACGTAAAAAATACCACGGGTAGTTTTTACCAGAGCACCGCGAGAATCTCCACTAGGAAACAAATTAACGATTCTAACTGAGCGCCATGATAATGGTAAAGTTTCCAATATAGAAAATCTTCTAGGTTGAGAAACAGTTTAAAGATATCCACTAGATCATCAGCGCAATAAGGATTAAGTGAGCTGACAAATACGCTGCCACCTAGAGTAATGATCCATACTATCAAAGAAAATCACTTTAGACAACCTAAGAATAGGCCCGCCAATCAAGAAACGGTCTGGGGGAAAGATAATCGACCCCATCATTAGAATCCGCTGATTGGAAAACCAACTGACGACTATTCAGTATGGCTTCAATATGAGTGAAGACTCTTAGACAGTTCTTTATGGATTAGAGGTTGCTCGCCCAAAACGCAGAGTAATAAGGATTTGGAGGACTTCACCACGGATCCTCAATTTTCGCCAAAGTTCGAAGCATACAGAGGATTAAAAAAACATTGTATTTGTTGGGAAGCCGTGACAGACAATCTGGTTATAATTAGTTTTTAGAAAGTGTTGAGCTTCCGTCAATGACCGGAATGCGTCTAATAAAATCCGGCCACAATCGTAATATAAGGAAATTGGCAAACCTCGACGAGAAGCGAGTCTATGAAAAGTAGTCATAAAGGCAGAAGTAGAGAACTTGAATATAAGTTCCAAATGAACGGATCTGGTGTTCATGTAGACGAACATACAAAAATACTCTTTATGAACAGCGGCATTCCTTCTACTAGAAGTTCTGATTAAGAAAGAATCCGCAAAGGCGACTCCAATATGAGTAGTGGTTCTAGTAATTCGAACACGATGAGAAGGTAAATCCCCATAAGAAGTAGACAAAAACAAGTCGGACTGCGAATGCGTTGTATAACTAAGGAACGTAGACCTGTAATCTAATACTTTCGTTGGATAGGAGATTGAGTAGTTGAAGGATCACAATGTAGTGATATTAGTTCGTAATGATTGCATTTAAGAAGCCAAAGTTTGAACTGTTTTGGCAACAAAAGTGGGCGTTTTGGGTAGTATGACACATCAGAATTTCATAAGCGACCGCCCATCTTGAGAAATCCTTGAGGTTCCAGAAAAGAGTCTAAGTAACGAACAGTGGCAGAGATAGCTTTATCTTTACGAAGCTGAAGTATCTCAGAAGAAAAATAAAGATCCTACAATTACTTTACCAGAATTAACATAGCAGCTGTCAGCTCTACAGCCAAAATAGGCCCACATAACCTGTTGTTGGAGTACAGCAGTTAAAAATATAGCACATAATATGTGCCACAATATACTGTGAGAAAATCAGTGAGAAACATCTCTTTATGACTAAGCATATATTGTCAAATGATGAAACTACAAGTATCTTAGGGGAAAGTTATAACTCAGGTATCTCACGCAACGGTTCGCCATGAATGTCGTCATCATTAATGTAAAAATTTGAATTTACCATTGGACTATGTCACCACAATGTATTAACAATTAAGTGCGACAGAGTAAGACCACACGAACCAGGGGCCACAAGATGATTGTTGCCTGCAATATGGCTCCATTGGCTCATAATAGTATATTCTGGTATAGTTACAACCCGATTATCCATAAATGTCTTGAGAAGATATGAAGGGATATTTAAACACGGTAAGACCACTTGTAAATCAGATAACAATTTTACTACAGTTACAGGGTAATTGGAATAACTTATTGTAACAGAATGTATCAAGCGTGCTGGCAATACCACGCCTAAGAGCTCTAGACACGGAATAGAAAAAGATTTTAAAGGGCGACCTTGCTATTAGTTTGCAAAACATTGCACAAATTCTCTCTACTTTTTACTTGAAGGTAAACGCATACCAAATAACCCCTTTCACTAGCGTCGCAAAAACCTAACGAAACTGCAAATGCTGTATGGGCATGATAGTTTATGAGGAATTTTCAACTGCGCCAATAAAGAAATTCTTGGCATAAGTTGCTCCACTGAGAAAACCACTCCGAGTCAGTCGTCTCCCTCTTAAGCGGCAGAAGTTATATTCTTTGAGAAAGTATTTAACGAGAAAATAACTTGAGCAAGCCATCCTAAAGTGTCGAAAACTCGGGCCATGTAAGATAGAATTAAACGCTTACTATATGGCCTGTGAAAGTAAGTAACTAGATATCCAAACATATCCATAAAGGGACCCCATACCAAACCTAATATTTTAAATACCACTAACGTCGATCGAAAACGTTAATAGTGTTTCAAGATCGGTATTGATAAAATCCTGTAGCATTCGTTGTCACTAAACCATTTTCTAAACTTATATTGTCTTAGAAACAGAAGTTTAATCATTTCGGATTATAGCTGACGTGCATTTGTGAGGGAATCAGAAGTAGAGATGACGTTATTCATAAAGGTGTTATTAAGAAGAGCGTAAGAAACCAGAGAAAAACACCTCCTTTATCTTGCACTAATTGCTGAATTACTAGCTGTGCAATAAAATAAGCTAGAAGTAGACCATAAAATAAAGTTTTTAATTCTAATTCCAAGATTGTATTCCCACTAGAAGGTCTCCAAAATGTGCGTTGATATTGACCATCTTGAGACTTGAAACAGTTTTAAATAATTTACGCGTGATTAATGAAATTTTCATGTTGCCTACGACTCGCTATAGTAATATAATATAAAAAATTTAATGTTTCAAGCTTAAAACATGGAAAGGCTAAAAACTGTTTTGCCGACGGCTAACTTGACTATCACTTCAAGGGGGATATTAGAAGTGGGTCTAGGTTGAAATTTTCCTAGTTAAATGAAAAACAATTTAATTTAAATTTGGACTCCACTATTTCTAGCAAGTATTAGACAAAAAAGGGTGAGTAGTGATGTAAGGTCGGTCTGACTTCAAAACGGTGTACGCGTATGTTTTTTCCATGTAACATACGCGTGCACCGTTTTGAATCCAGACCGGCCTTATATACTTTCAATGTAAAATACGTGTGGACACGTTTTGAAGTCAGACCGGCTTTATATTACTTTCAATGGAACATACGTGTGTGACTTTAAAACACACGTATGCTACGTTGAAAAATGTAAGTGCAGAGAAAATGTGGAGCTGTTTTGCATTCGGTTTTCTAGCGAGAAGTTATAAAGTAGGTCAGATGCAAAATATCGCATTCAAGTCAATTGTGTTTAATTAAAGTGGATTCTGATTTATGTTTTTTACTTTTGTTTAGAGGCTGCAAATACACATGGGTCGGTTTCAATTCAAAATGTGTGTTCACTCTTGTTATAGGTTGAAAAGTAGGTTGGCAAAGTACGCGAATGGTGGTAATTTGTTATATAAGGAGATTGCTCCTAATATTAAATTAATTAGTCGAAGTTTACTGCATATATTTATATACCTACATATACAAACATGTATATAATTGATATTTAGGGATTTAAATACAAGAAAAACGAGTTTGTGTGCAAAGAAATTGCGGTTTTGGACTTGTTGTTAGGTGATGATTGGCATCAAATTTTTAAACTGCCAATGCAGTCTAGTTGTTTGAGCCAAGATCACATAAAACATAACGACCGGGTGACAAGGAATATTCATGGTCTTTCTTGGGATGAATCTTCAACGGCTGGAATGGTGTCATCATATATAGCACTTTATTTGAAGCAAATTATCCGACCAGGTAAAGAAGTATTTGTGAAGGGTCTAGAGAAGAAGAAATTGATGGAAACCTATCTAATGCAAAACGTTGTAACCAATATGCTTGCACTAGGTTGTCCTAAGCTATCGGAGTTAAAAATCAACAATCGTTTACTATGTAACATCCATTGTTATAGACACAGCAATAATAATCTGCAATGTACAAAACATAATACTTTGTTATTAAAAGAATGGTTTGATAATAATAAAAAAACAATAGAAAGATTGTGTCTGTATTATTTATTTTAATATAATTTTGCAATGTTAGCCTTATTAACTATTATTATTATAACAACTTCTAGCAAACATTATTTTTATCGATCCAGCTATTGTGTACGTTAGAGAAGCCTAACCATTTTACAAAGACCTTATTTTCACTTTTTCTTAGCACTTTTTTTACCAGGTAAATTCCTGGATGTTTAACCTTTTGCAACTCCATTTCATAAAATGAACCTTTGATTTCTTTCTCGTCTTGATCTTCTAATATATATGTTGTCGGATTAGTTACGTTTACCTTTTTAATCTTAAAAATTTCATTTGACTAATTTGGCGTGTAACCTTTCGTAAATGCTTCCCTGTGTTTACTAATCCTCACACTGTCTTTAATTGAATATTTTGGTTGCAAGTTTGATGTGGGTAAATGATGATTTAAGAATAGTTTTTTCATTTGATTTATCAACTTTTACAGGTTTGACTCCGATAGTACTGTGAACTGTATTGTTGTATTGTTTCACAATATCGCTTAAATTTTTTATCCAATTGTAAGAACCGTTCAGGTTAAACAAGCGCCACATTTTTCCCTTTAAAGTTCTAATTACACGTTCCACAATGCATGCTTTCTTTGTAGAAAAAACACTATAATAGTTTATGCCATATGTCTGCATTAAGGATTGAAAGTGTTTGTTATAATATTCTTTACCAAAATCAGACTGCAAATTTCTTGGTGGATTTTTGAATTTATTTAAAATTGTTTTCATTGCAGCAGTAACATCAATACCCGTTTTACTTTTAAGTAGTACAGCCCATACGTATTTGGAGAAACAATCAATAACTACTAAAATGTATTTAAATTCTTTGTTTGTTTGCAAATATAGTAGCATTTCAATCAAATCGGTCTGAAGAAAGTCATTTAAACCTTTTACTATCACTTTGCGTCTCTTGAAATTTACTCTTGCTGGTTTATGAAGTTCATTTACTATATCCTCTTTCACTTTTGATTCAGCAACTATCATAATACTTTTTTTTCTAATCAGAATTTATTAAATACAATTAATAAATACTTCTATGTTTGAATGTCGAGGGCTCCACTTGCTTTGAAAGGAACTTTTAATATAAAATCAAGAAACATTGTGGTATTGTTTATGATAGCACCGCTGTCATGAAAGCTGGTTACATCCATACGTTTAAGCAAAAATCCTTGTAACTGTGCAATTACATAACTTTTTTCGTTTATAAGAATTTCTATGTCTTGCGGTTATCCATTAATATTCTCAATGACTGCTTCCTCATAAGGAAATTTATAATTATGTTTATTGTTGAAAATAAGAAATGTCTTGCAACTGTCGAGGAATGTACTAGAGTAAAACGTTGCTACTACCGTGTAATGTAGCATATGTAACTTGTACTCAATCAAGGTTTCAAAACCTTCATTTTTTTTCATATTCCTGTTCACTTATATCTATTTTACGGTTATTTAAGTGCCTTCCAAATTTGTCAATTGTCATATCATCTAATCACTTTCGCCTCGCGCAATTCTTCAATGATCGAATTTATTTCGTTGCCGTGACCTGTGTAATAGTGTAATAGAATTAGAGCAGGAACGTAGAGAAGTAAACATCAGGAAAGGGGTAAGACAGGGATGTTCCCTATCCCCACTAATTTTTAACTTGTACATTGAGGAGGCAATGAATACTGTCAAATGCAGGAAGACATTTGGAATTACTATGCAGGGACAAAAAATTGATATGCTTAGATTTGCAGATGATATAGCGGTATTAGCATCTAGCAAGGAAGAGTTAGAAGCTGCTCTCAATGAAATGGAAACGGTTTTAACAGAGAGATACAGTATGAAAATTAACAAAAGTAAAACTAAAGTACTAGTATGCAAAGGAAGGAAAAATAAATCAAAAACAAGAATACAAATATGTAACACGAACTTACAAGAGGTTAAGGATTTCTGCTACCTAGGAAGCCAAATAACGCAAGATGGGAAAAGCACAAAAGATATAAAACAAAGATTAGCACAAGGTCGTGCTACATTTAACAAGAAAAAGCAACTACTGTGCTCAAAGACCACAAACATAGAAACAAGGAAAAGATTGCTCAAAACATATGTGTGGAGCACAGCACTGTATGGCTGTGAAGCCTGGACAGTGGGAGAAGCGGACAAGAAAAAGGTAGAAGCCTTTGAAATGTGGTGCTACAGACGTATGATGAAGATATCATGGACAGACAAAGTTAAGAACGAAGAGGTACTAAAATGGTAGGGAAGAAAGAAATATGTGGAAAACGGTAAAAATAGGAGAGATAGGATGATAGGCCACATACTACGGCATGAAGGAATAGTGCGGAATATACTAGAAGCAGAGATAGGAAAAAAGAGAAGAAGAGGTAGACCTAGGTTAGACTACTGCACACACATAGTGAAAGATGTAGGCTGTAGGAGTTTCAGGGAAATGTGTAGGCTAGCTCAGAAGAGAAATCAATGGAGGTACGCATCCAACCAGTCCCAAGATGGATAAATTAATGACGAAGAAAGTATCTGCACTTAAACATGATATTTATTATAAGCAACTACAAGCTTTGGAGGGGCAATATTCTCGAATTATGGTAATTGCGTGAAAGCATTTACTGGAAAACTATTATTTCGGCAAATGTCTAAGTGTTGGGGGATCTTGGCAGCCACAGGTTGCTTAACCCCCTTCAATAAATCTCTGTGAAATAGGGCATAATATTAAAAACAATATAAGGGGAACCGAGCTGTATTACTGTGTGAGAATTTCAGGAACCATGTAGGTTAGTTTAGAAAAGAAATAAGTGCAAGTACATATCCAACCAGTTTTGAGACGGGAAACCCAATGACGAAAAAATAAGCGCAGACAAATCTGATGATTATTATAAACTAGTTGTTTGTTGTGAAATATCTGCAACTAATGTTGACTGTGCGAAAAGACATATTGGAAAAAATATTAAATCAGTAAATGTCCAAGTGCAGGGGGAACTTGGCAGCCACAGGCTGCTTACCCCCCTTCGCAACCACTGAATGTCGAAGAAATAGGGTATATAATTGTAAAAATAGAAGGTGACCGAACTGCATCTAACAAGAAAGAACGGCACCTATGATGAAAGACAACAAACATAGAACAAAAAGTTGTTGAAAGCGTATGTGTGGAGCACAGCACGGACAATATGCCTAGGAAATACGAGCAGTCTGAAAAGCAGACAGAAGAACAGTAGCGGCCTTTGAAATGCCGTGCTTCAGATGTTCGAGGATGGACAGACAAAGTTAATAACAAATAGGTTATAGAAACAGTAAGGGAACAAGGATATCTTTGGGAAAAAATATGAGAAGTAGAAGGGCATAATACGTTCTAAGGCATTTTGGGGAATAGTATGTGATATATGACAAGCAGAGATAGGAAAAAAAGGGTAGATGTAGACCTAGATCAGATAGTGATAGATGCAGACTGTGCAAATTTCAGGGAAATCTGTAGGTTAGTTCAGAATAGGAAACAATGATGGTACGCGTCTAACCAGTTTCAGGACTGAAGACCCAATGATGATGATGATGACCTGTGTGTCCAGCAGTCTGAGATGAAACTAAAAGCCGTAATCTATCAACAAGTTCATTGGGATTATTCCAATATAAATAATCTATGGCGTTATTTGATACTTCCATTGTCATACCGTCTCCAAGACGCTTTCTATAGGGTAATGTTCTAGGTCTACGGGGTGTTTAGGGAAGTATGTTCAATGTAGATGTTATATTTTTGTATTTATATGAATTATTACCCTGAATTTGTTCTGTTTCAGAATAATATCTTCTATTAGCATTTGTTCTTTTTCCAATATCAAGGTATGACTTTAGATCTTGCGGTCTGTACCCGACATGATATTTTTTAAACAGTAGTTCGTATAATCCAGGAATACCTTTATATTTCAAATCATTTATCAGAACATTTTCATCATCCAACGCGAAATTCGAATTGCCTATCATAAAACCATTTGAATCAGGGTTAAACCTAATACCATATTTATGATCAAATTCGTTCTTAACATCTTTAAATATATTGCAAATATATTCTCGAGGTAGCGGATGTAGCTGTTCGAGATAATGTGTCATACCTGGTGAATCGGCAAAGCTTTGTATATATTCCTGGGTTTCTTGAGCATTTCGATTAACTTCTGCTTCGTATTCATTCTCAACATTACCATCATCATCATCATTATCTTCCTCTATGGCATCACTTTTATATTCGGTATATGCTGAGCAATAACCGGCAAATCAATATAGTCAACGTTCCTTTTTAGCAATTTAAGTTTAATTTTTTTTACACTACTATGAGGCAGTTCTTCTTCTTCTTTAAATTTTTCTTTCTTTACCACACTTTCCCCATCCAGTTTATTAGCAAGAGTTTCTAATCCCGATGTTATGAGTAAGATTGATTCCACTTGGACGACTTCACTATCTTTTAACTGGCGCAATTTGTTTTTACAATGTTTCTTTTCTTAATTAAAATCCTTTTAAGTTTTATCGCCTCCTTGTTCATTGCGTAAAAAGTTTATTGTAATAAAAAAATTCTTGGATACTAACGATACTTGCGTCTCTCAAGGTTTAAATATGTATGAAGTGATTTAAACCTATTCGGTACCTTCCTTAACCTGGATCACTACCTTTGTCTACAACTAAGAAACCGTATTTGTCTTACCAACAAGCAGCACATATTTCACGGAATTTATCATACTTCAAGTCAGTATTGACGTGATCGTCATATATGTGTTTTAAGTTTAAATCATCTTGTTTAAATAAAACTAAAAAATTAGCATTATCACGTAGTATGTGCTTAGGTATACGAGTATAACTTTGACAAAGGTAAAAACTGTCTGCTTGTTTATGACGCCCCATACTAAAGTATTCCCTAATGATACCTTGTGTATCGCAAGCTACATCATCAAAAACAAATATAAAATTATTTCGAGCATCAGATGGTGATATAATATTATCAGAACTGGAAAATGTATAATATTTTATCCCTTTTTTCGGTCGCAGTAGACTTTCAAGGTATTGATACTTTGGTTGATAAAGTGATTTAGAATAAACATATACGTTTTCAAACTTTAAACCATTAGGATGTTCTATCAACGCAATCATAACGTTGGTTTTACCGCAATTTGATGGACCAACAACTAGACATCGTATAGATGAAGGCAGAAGAACGCTATGTTTTTTTTTAGCTAAGGATTGCACGTCAATGTCATTATTGTTTATAGTTAAAGATGTTGATTGTTTCACAACACGCATGTTTGTAAGTACTAAATTCGATTGTAAAAAAGTGGAATTATATATATAAATAAGAAACGGCGAGTATATAAAGAATCATTAATTCACAATATTTTATTTATTTACTGCACAGCTTGAGAGGACAGTTGTCCGCTAATGATTACCTATAATAATTCTAAAACTACTGGGAACGGACTGTTAAATACTGTAATTAACAATTTACCATTTGAAGCGCATATTCCGGGTTACAAATTTTGCGGTCCGGGTACAAAACTAATCAAACGGTTAGCTCGGGGAGACAAGGGAATAAACAAGTTAGACGAGGCTTGTAAGAAGCACGATATTGCATACTTCAAAGAAAAGGATCTATCTAAACGCCATCAAGCAGATTCGAAGTTAGCTCAGTTAGCTACAGAAAGCCTAAATTCTGGTTACTCGTTTTTAGGTGAAAAAGCAGCAGCATTTGGAGTAGCTACCGCAATGAAAGCTAAAGTAAAACTTGGTATGGGTGCCTGTGCATCACTGAGAACAAAAAATATCAATAAAATAAGAAAACTGATAAAGAAATGTAAAATAAGAAGTACGCTAGGTATTAAAAGTATTATCAAACAAGCACGTACAGCTTTAAAAAAGGCTAAAGGATCTAATATTATGGATGCAATCAACATAGCAATTAAGGCCGCCAATACAGCAAAACAAAAGAAGCATATTAAATCAGCTCGTATTATATCAATTCCTAAAACAGGGGGTTTCTACCACTAATACCAATTTTTGCAGGCTTAAGCGCCCTTGGTACTCTTACTGAAGGTGCAACTGCTGTTGCAAAAACAGTTTCAGATACTAAAATAGCTAAAGAACAACTAGCGGAAAAACAACATTCATAACAAGGCAATGGAGGACATTGCAGTCGGAAACGGCATGTACATCAAACCTTATAAAAAAGGTTTTGGTCTTTTTTAGCCCCTGCAAAACCTCAAAGAGACGCAACTTGATCTTTCCTAATCGAGCACTAAGCTATGTAGTATTAATAGAGTTTGTTAAGCAATTAGAAGTACCATATTTCCGCGAAGTGTTCATGAGAAACAATCTTCCCGAGAAAGTTAATTTAAAAGAATGTGGTATAATTGATTTAGATGGAATAAAAGGTTTAGGCACGCATTGGACCTCTTATAAAAAGTACGGTAGTAGAGCTATTTACTATGGCAGCTACGGAAACCTGCGACCGCCAACAGAGTTGATAAGTTATTTGAATAGTGGGGGTAAATGTAAAATTCTTTATAACATTAACCAAGAACAATCGTACGGTACTGAGTTTTGCGGACATTTATGCTTACAATTTCTATGCAGTACAAAGAACTGCGTATGAAGTTGTCATGTCGTACACTTTTACTCTAACGGGAAACACTTCGGTTTTAACAAACAACTTTAATCCGCCTATAAACTTGGATAATGATTCGGAGTACGTATTAGAATTAACAAATTTTGAGTCTTATAACACAATTCCAAACATTGAAAAAGGAATAAATTTTATTATGGATCTAACGGAGAATTCATAGAAATACCTGAAGGTGCTTATGAGATTAGAGAAATTATTAATTATCTTCAAAAAGCTTTAGGCGATAAAGATGGCGTGGTCGTATGAAACAATCACGAAGCGCTAGAAAGACGCCAGTGTATATAGAAATTACAGCTGACAATAATATACTTAAATGTGGTATTAAATGTAGTGAAGATGTGGATTTTGCCAAAAAGGATTCAATTGGTTCTCTACTCGGTTTCAATCCACGAAAATTGCTAGCATATGCCATGCATCAAGCAGACTACGCGAACAACATTTGTAAAGTGAATGCAGTTTTAATCGATTGTAATATTGCAAGTGGATCCTATTTAAATAGTAAACCAGCCCATGTAATACATGAATCTTTTCCTCAAGTACCTGCAGGTTTTAAAATTGTCGAGTGCCCACCTACGATTATATATCTACCAATCAGGTCACATATAATAAATGAAATAATAGTTAAAGTGTTAGATCAACATAGAAATTTAGTTAATTTCAGAAGAGAACTGCTAACTGCAAGGTTGCATTTAAAAAAAATCTGCGCTAGCCATGGGTATTAAGTATAATGCACGCAACATGTCAAGAATTGCTATAAATGCTGGAAATTTCAAAGCAATCGACACTCGATTAATTGTTTCAAGACCGCTAACAACACAAAACCGGCAGTTTTTACAATCGTTAGAACTGAATTTATTTAATTAAAAAGTAGAATGAATTGTGAAATACTGAACGTGCGTGAAAAAGTTTACTTCGACAATGCAATTGTTAATATTGAAAAACATACTCATCAGCCTTATACTAACACATCTTTAAACAATAATGATGAAATTCGAATCCCTATACAACAACAAGATGTATACACCTTACCATCGAAGAGTATGCTGTACATAAAAGACAAATTAATTAAAACAGATGGAATTCCGTCTCAGACAGCATAGTTTGTAAATAGTGGAATTTTGCTGCTTTTTGATGAAATTAGATATGAGATTGGTGGTATCATTGTAGATCGTGTTCGGAATCCTGGATTAACGTCTATAATGAAGGGATATGTTTCATATAATAGCAATCAAAGTAAACATTTACAAAAAGTTGGGGGGTTTCCTATGGATGCTTCGCAAATAGTTGATGCCAATGAGAATTTTAATGTTGCAATAAATCTTTCAATGGTTCTCGGATTATGCGAAGATTTTAAACTCAATGAATTAATTTAATAGAATGCGTTGCACAACATCAGGATTTGTATATTCCGTTTAGAGGATGGGAGTTGCGTGAATATCCACTTCTACAAGAAACGAAACGTCATACATGGAACATTAAAACAACAACACAATTAGAAAAACCTTGATTTGTGATTGTTGGTTTCCAAACCAACCAAAAAAATAGATACATGAACAACTACAGTCGTTTTGGTCATTGCTGTTTAACCAACATGAAACTTTATTTAAATTCAGAAATTTTCCCGTACGATAACTTAAATTTGAAGTTTGAGAATAAACAGACTGCGTTGTTATATGAGATGTATGCCCAGTTTCGGCAATCATACTACGAAAAGAAAAATAAGCCACTTTTTAATCCTGAAAATTTACGAAGTATTGCGCCATTAGTAGTCATAGATTGTTCTAGACAAAACGAAGCGTTAAAATCTGGTACTGGTAGCAGAAACGTTTTGCCAAATACATCTTGTCATTGCCTTATACTTCATGATAAGATAGTCAAATACAATCTACTCTCAAACAGCATAAGAATATTATAATTACTTTCTGTACCTTTACAAAATATGAAAAAAAGAAAAAAAACAATAAATCATTTAGCAATCACAGTCTATTTATTATTATTTTACATGTTTTTTACAATATCAAATATTTGATTGTTAATGGGTTATAATAATAATTTTTGCTTAAATATTTTTTACATGTTGAAATTATTAAGTGATTTAGTAAACAGTCATAAACATTGTCAAATTTAAATAAAAGTTTTGTTATACATTTCTCAAATAAACTTACTGCTATGTTATTAACAAACTGGATTTTTTTAACAGAACGGTTACCACTACTATTTTTTCTCTACAACGCATTTATACTAATATAGTTCAACTCGGACAGATTGAAAGGTATCCTATTTTTAGACACATCCAAAAAAGAAAACGGTGTACTTGTGCAGGTATAAACATAACACTGAAGTTTTTATAACTAAAAAAATATTATATGTTAATCGGGATAAAATAAATTGCATTCTTTATTTGAGTCAGTGATTGAAGCTTTACAAGTCATTTCTGAGTGTATAGTTATACCCCCAAGGTTTAGTATCAGTGGTTGAGGTACTAAGAATTCTTTTATCATCACTTGGATTAAGAACAATTTTGTTTTGTTTAATAGTAAAGATATCATGTTTGACTGATCTAATTAAACATTGCTGTTTCTGTACAGTCTGTTTATAAAACAAAGCATTCTTATATTCATCAAAAAAAATTTGCTTAATACTTGCTAAGGAAGATCCTTTTGACTTTTTTATTACCCTATCCTGAACTCTGTAAGTGTACATTTTAGATCTAAGCCCTACAAACTCTAGCATGATATCACCATTGTTTTCATCTTTCATAATACCAGGAATTTTTTTGTTTGATAATGGGATATGATACTTGTTATGGGGGTCGTAGTCGGAAGTATCAAATCTATGAATATCTTGTTTGATATAAGAGTAAATATCTTTTTGAACGCTAAACTCATATATCAAACTATCCGTATCTGTGTACAGCAGCTTTGCTTTGTTAGCAAATTGCGATTTTATATAACTATAGTGAAATTCATATAAATAGGTTTTTGAAATATCTAGAATAGAGAAACCTGCATAAATGGGTTTGTTTGAATAAACCTCTAATTTATTAATTTCTATTAAGACAAGATCTTTGTCTAACACAGTGCAACTGTAAAAATTAGGTTTTGCTATGTAACTACGAGCTCCAAACCGTCCTTCCCATTCGGTCACAAATTTCACATCTTTCCATTTCCGTACGTTTTCCATCATTTTTTCATAAACCGAATTTATCATATTTTTATAAAAGCATATATCGAAACTGTTTTTTGACTGTTGTCTTAATTTCGTATTCAAATCAATGTATTCTTTTAACCAAGGAGCTTGTTTAAACCGAAGAACCTTATGAATCCTTTTCAGTTTTAAATCGTAGCTTAAATACATTTTTAAATTCTTGTAGTGAATAATATAGTTGAGTTTTGGATATAAAGTTGTAAGTAATTTCTTTAACTTTGATTTATTAGAAGGTACTGGTGGTATCATATGTTCAGGCGCCAACGGTAAGTCACTGTGAATTTCATGTAAAGATACTGGGTAATCAGAATCATCGGGAATATTAAGTATGTCTAAACGTACTATATCTGGATTGCTGCCATCTAAAAATTCAAATTCTCCATATGGAAGATATTCAGACATTGCAGCCCCATATAAATTATTAACATCAAAATACATTAAATATTTAGAATCGAAATTCGGATCATAATCTGCATTCATATATTTGCTATTTGCTTTGGCATATCTACTCGAACATTGAGAAACGCCACCACGAATTCCCCGTTCTAAAAACATTATTTTTTCAACATCAGTAAGCAACTCGAGTTTAACGTTTGTCGTTTTTAACATTGGGTCTAGAGCTAAACCAGTAGCCGTAAAGTAGTGAAGTGGATCTAACTTATACGTGAACGTGCAAGTTTCTCTAAAGTTTTCAAATATGTCAGTCAAGAGCAGTACATCTGTTTTTAAATATAGATCTGACTAGTCCCCTAGTGTTTCTATATTAAATGTTTGCCAAACGTGTTTAGCATGATGGTAGTCTTCATCAGAGACTTCTTCATTACGCAAACGATTAAAGAATGCTGTTTTACAGGGTAAATTGGTTTCATTGAGCCTACCCCAAGAGTTAATGTAGTCATAGGGAAATATGCCTTTACGGGTAAGTAACCGAAACCCATTATCAGTGTTACAATTTTCCCTGGTGATGGATTTTTTATTATCATCTAAGTAGGAAGCTAATTTTTCGATGCTAGATGCTATAAACCTGAATGAATCGATAAATCTAAAACTAACTTTTGTACCTTTTACATATTTTGTAAAAGATACGTATTTTTCCTTATTTATTGGTAGAATTCTTAATGAACCTGAAAACCCTAACGCGATTTTTTTAATATCGAAATGCGAATCGTAGACTGATAAGTTATAAAAAACTACTGGTATCATATAAAAATTATGATAATTGATATTGCAATCTTGATGAGCCGCTCCTCGAAATTCACCTGTATAGCGACAGTGATCGCGAACTCTAATATCATCTATACTAAAAGGTTTATTGCAAATGTGACAGTAAAGGGCAAATTTAAATGCTGACTTTTGTTCTTCTGTTAAAGGATTCATAGGTTTTGGGTTACAGAAAATTTTATTTGTCGTTTCTGAAATCAGTTTTAATTGAGCAACAAACCATGCTATACAATCCTTTCCGCGATACAATTGAAAATTGGAATATTTATTATTATACGAGCATTTCAAATAGTATGCTACACTAAAGGGTATATGTTTTTGGTAACGGACTATGTTTAATATTACCTCCGGCTCATTGCATGGTTGTAATATACTTTCGAGATCTGCATAAACTACAAATGATACCTTTTCTTGGTAGTGGAAATGTTTAAATTTTAGATACTTTTCAGATTCTTCGGGTAATCTTATTGAGCAAGTATTCTGTTTTTCACAATGATTCGAATGATGCTTAAGTAATGCTGCTGTACTAAAATTATTTAAACATCTATAACAAAAAAATTTTCTATGGTGATGTGAAGACAACTCTTTTGCAAATAATTTTTACATATTCTTAATCCAAGTAAAATGAAAGTGATTCTCATTAGCATTTGTCGGACGAGAATATTGTAAGGAATCATTATTTAAAACTAACAGATTAATAGGTTCTATTTTTTCTAAATTTTCACTTAAACAAAATGGCAGTATTTTAGTATTTTGTATACAATATAGGTTAATTGCGAGATTGTTAAGCTTCTCAATTTTTTTTGTCTTTTAATGCGATTGGAAACTGAATTGAATTGTAGCGTAATACTGTATCGAAACGTGGATAGCTAGATATTCTATGACTATTTTGTTTAGCAGGATGTAAAGCGAAAACCAAGGCCCAAAGAAAGCAATGTTGGTCGTTATTTATTACATTTACCACAGCTCGTTTTTTTGCTATAAAGTCCGGAACCGAAACAAACGTTGAACACCCTTCTTTAAGCGGATAATGATTGTTTTATTTACCTTCAAGTGTAAAACTTCTTGGATTGCCCAACCTGAATCCTTTTCACTAAATTCTTCCAATCGCTTCGATATCTTGTCCAATACGTTCTCCTTATACCACTGCTTGAGATTGGTGTTTATATCGATGTGACGATTTGCAGTAGGAAACGTCTTCAAATCTATTTCACCAGTTGTAGGCCTAACAAAGTTAGCGGACAATATTACATTAACTTTCAACATTGACTTTTTTTAAGCAAGCAGCAATCTTGCGTTTAAAACTAGCGAACGCCTTGCCTAAGAACAGTAGAGGATCTTTATAACTTAAATTAGTAATAAGTCCCGTAATTATTCGACTTCCAAAACATGATTGTACATTATGCCAAATCAAAAGTCGAATATGACCTCTAGAAAGCCTTGCATCAATACCTTTACCTTGATATTCCAAAGAGTGTTTCAAGTGCCTCAATCGTACAAGTTAACTTTTAAGATGTGCCAAATTAGATTCCAGCCTACTAGGATTTTCCTGGCGATTGTCTTCGTATACCTTGTTTTTAATCGCAAGCTTTAATAAACTTATGTTTGTTTTTAGAACTATCATGTGTTTCATAATTTCATCAACTGATTTGATTAGATTCATGCATTTCACTGTTAACTTTAAAATATCACTACTAATCTCAACTACCGTTTCAGAATTCATGATTCTATACAATCACTACACTACTTAATATATGTAGAGATTTATTGGCTATTTATACATAAATATCATCTGAGGTAAGCAAAACAATTGTAAAAAAATTAGCATTAAAATGTTATAATGCATAATATTTATTTCCATGCAATCTAAATAATTGCATAGCGAATTGCTTTGGATGCAATTGTTAAAATCGCCTTTATTTACGTTTTGATTCAAGACAATTTTCAAGCTTGAATGGTTTAATTCTTAAACAATATTTAGCAGAAAAATTAACACTGAATTTTTAATTTCCAACAAATCCAGTTTTAATAAGCAAAGTATCTGATTTCGTTTTATTAACAGTTGCATGGACACGACGACGACCTTGTATCATTTCATTCGGCATGTGTTTACGGAAAATATGCTTGCTTGCTAGTAATATTTTTATACAACCTTTGGTTTATGCTGTGTGTACGAAAAATATTCTAGCATTACAGTGCTATTTTTATTTTATGGTTACATATAAAAAAAATTCAGAAAAAATAAAGCAAATTTGAAATATCTCAGATTAAACTGTCAATGTTGTTTAATAATTTACACACTCATGGCTATGTGCGAATGAAAGGTTAACAAAAGCGATCCTGTACCTATTATAAATAGAATGCCGTTTTCTGGTTGTGATAGGTACACAAGTTTTTTTTTAAAAACCAGTATTAAAAACATTCTGCAGTTTTATCATAATACAATTAACGTCGTGTAATTTAATTTATTGTAAGCTATATAGCAGTACCTTGACAATTAAAGAATTTCATGATGCAGCATGAATCGTGTAAACGCTTTCAATGTAAACACAATTATATATATATATAAAAGTCAATTTTTTTCAGTTTTACTGAAAAATAATATAAAACTTATTCTGTATTACTGTATTAGTTAAGGGCCATTTGCATCGCATTATTTTAAACGACATTTAACTAATTTAGGTTTTTTTATTTAATATAAATATAAATATGAATATTTAATATAAATACTTCACGTAGATTTTACCAACAGTATTCAATCAGATCTCTTGTATAATTATTAGTTACTACTAACAACTTTAAAAAATGAGTTACTTATCATCGATCAAAAATGGTAGCAGTACCAACGTAAAAGTTCTAGAACAATTTATATTTCATCTAACGAAGACTTGATTAATGAAGTTTTTGGTTCTTTACCTAAACTTGACACTGCTGCTATTTTTGATAGTGACGTAATAGATATATCACGGTAAGTGCTTTTTAACATTTATACATGTGTTTTAATATTAATAGATTTGCGCGTTTTAGGAGCAATGAAATGTCCGAGTCCGCCGCTCTTGATGTTGTTGTTCCACCGCAGCCAGTTCCTCTACTCGAAATTAGATGTACCAATGATCAACGTCATAGTAAGGCAGAACCATACATGTACGTTAGAATATATTTTTGTTTATGCAAACACTACTAATTTATAAGTTACATTAGATTAGGATCAAAAACCATTCTGGAAATTCTGAGGCCATCGTTCGATCGTTGGTACATTCTGATCCTCTCAGAAACATCAGGTAGTATACAAAAGAAAAAAGCAACCTACAATAATCTGTTATGTTATGCTCACAGATCCGGCAAAAACATGTTAGCTATGAAAAAGTTATGTGCAGAACCTAATATGGCTGTTTACTGTGAAGATGGGAAATCCTACGAAGATGACACAGTAGAGTTGCTTAACGCATTTAAAAAGCGTGGAGAGAAGCTACTGCGTCGTCTAGATTTGGAACTAGAAATAATAAAGCAAAAAAGGAGAGGAACTGGCTGCAAGGGAGCAGCAGATACTTCAAGAACGGGAGTTAATAAATACTTTTTCATTTGTTAATAGTTAGATTTGAACTGTAAATAGTTAGATCAAAATATTCCAACAATTTGTAAATAAAAGTATTTCATAAAAGTTTCTTTTTTGAAACAAGACTTTCTATAAACAAGGTAGTAACCTCAAAGTAAAACACACATAAATCAGAACCCACTTACTTAAATACATCATTCTTTATACAATCGACTAAGATGTGTTATAATAAAATAAACAGTCAAGAACAAGATGTATATTATTATAATAAACTAATTTCTTGGATTAGTGACATATTATTCTGAAAATTCTAAGTTGACAGTTAGACCGATCGATATCTTACTAGTTATGTATACGTGTTTGTTCGAGCCAATACTTTCATTTAATTGTTTCACTCCATGTGCTTGAAGGTATTCAAAATATCTCAATGGCAATATACTTTTGAACTTTTCTGTTTCCACTAATACTCTTTCTCCAAATTTTGTCTTAACAGTTTCCACTTTCAAAACTTCAAACCTCTTATTCAGTACAATATCTTTTGAATTTACATAAGGTTTGCGATATGTGGTTTTATTAAGAGTATTAAAATCCATATTGCATTTAATTACTTGCTTCTATCTTACACACAACACTCCGTTAACTAATTTATGTTGTTATGATTGCTAGTCGAAGATTTTTTACTTATATTAGATAGGATTAACCTTGATTACCACCGCTGCTTTTCCTACTGTTGGGCACACTTTGAAGTCAAACCGGCCTATGTGTATTTGCAGCCTCTAAACAAAAGTAAAAGACATAAATCGGAATCCACTTTAATTAAACACAATTGACTTGAATGCGATATTTTGCATCTGACCTACTTTATAACTTCTCGCTAGAAAACCGAATTCAAAACAGCTCCACATTTTCTCTGCACTTACATTTTTCAACGTAGCATAGCGTGTTTTGAAGTCACACACGTATGTTCCATTGAAAGTAATATAAAGCCGGTCTGACTTCAAAACGTGTTCACACGTATTTTAAAATTGAAAGTATATAAGGCCGGTCTGGATTCAAAACGGTGCACGTGTATGCTACATGAAAAAAACGTACGCGTACACCGTTTTGAAGTCAGACCGGCCTTACATCACTACTAGGGTGATACAGAAAACCTTTTCATAGTTGATAATTCTAAATTTTTCTACTTAGATTGACTTACGACATAATTGATCAGGCGTCTTCAACGTTAAAACATTTTTAACAGATTTGTGTTTTTACGTATTTCATAAAAAATAAACAAATTATATAACAACCATATTTAGCAATTAAGTTATATCACAAGTTCTTTAGTTTTAAAACACATGAACAAAATTCTGTTACATAATGGTTATCCTTATGAATGAATGTCAGATATACCAATCACGTACAAATTTAATAAAAAAACTAAACCACGACATTAAAACTAAATCACTGGGTTAAAACTCTACACAATAAATCGGTAAACATTTTGAAGTACTGAGAAACATGCCAAGCTGCAGGTCAACGACTCGGAACCACTGAACAAACAGCCGATTTTGGTCAAGAAGCTCTACTGAGAAACTACGTAGGGTTAGGATTATCTTTTCAATTTATAGTATGTTACATTTATTATTTTAAAAATTTACTGAGCTTAAAATTTGAATGTAATTTAGATATTTTCTAAGAAAGGTCAACAAAAATTTTGATTGGTACGTAATAGTACGTTTTAGAAAAAGAATAGTTCTTTGAACGTTCAACAAAACATTCATGGTAAAATACAATTCTTTTTGCCGGCTTTAATTGCTATAAAAGGTGTACAAGATGTTATAATCTTCGTAATGAACAAATTTGATAAGAATATTTATCTTAATTCTAATTCAAAAGGTATGGAAATAGTAGATTGTAAATTTTCTTCGCTTCTTATACAAATTTTGTTGAATTTCGCTCGTTTTATTCAGTTATATGGAGTGTTAAAAGGGAGTGGGTAAAAATTCTCTGTTATATAATCGTTCACTCAAGGCGGGGTAGGGGTACCACTGAGCTAGTCACGGCATAGAAATAATCGTGTTAATTTTAAATTATTTTAGAAATACAGAGTGGTGGAGATCAGCAGGCAATTCGTTGTTAAACACCTGACGAGGGGCAATATAGATTTGTAAATTTTCCAATTATAGTCATCGGTCTCGATGGCGTAATTGGTAAACGCATAGTCTTGGAAAGACTAAGATACAAGTTTAAATTCTGTCCAAAACCTTATATTTTGTTTCTTTCAATTACTAGCTCGATTTGAAATGATCATTTGGTCTTTGCGTAAAAGTCTAAATTATTATTTCATCTTATTGATTGTAATACGTTAGTATTATTATATATTATATATTATATATTATATATTATATATTATATATTATATATTATATATTATATATTATATATTATATATTATATATTATATATTATATATTATATATTATATATTATATATTATATATTATATATTATATATTATATATTATATATTATATATTATATATTATATATTATATATTATATATTATATATTATATATTATATATTATATATTATATATTATATATTATATATTATATATTATATATTATATATTATATATTATATATTATATATTATTATATATTAGTTCTAATCAGTTGTAAAACAAATACGAAGATGAGAGATAAAGCCTAACGCAGCTTTGTGTAAGTGCGTGGAAACAATTAACATTTTTGATAAGAAAACGCAGTTCAAACACGCGTAAAACAAACGAAAATGGAATTAAAATGACATCATTTATTTTGTACAATATGGAAAAGGCGATATCTACAGAAAACCACGTATGGTCAAGATAACGAGGTATCTGTGGCAAATAACCATTACTCGGAAAACCGAATACATTACATCAAAAAATGCAGGAAATACAAAGACCTTATTGGTTAAGATATCTTCAGACTTGTTGAAAACCTAGCCCACATGTAAGTGTGATGAGCTTATATTAACACCGAGCAATGATAAGACAGTTCAGTTTTTAAACTCAAGCAGGGCCAAGCTGCGTCACTGTGTACTTAAAGTCACGCGTAATTTAATATTTAATAATATAATAGTGGAAGTTATAGTGACAAATAAGTGCTAAAATTATGATGACTTCTTTTGCCGTTTAACGTGAGTAGAATTTGTGGTAATTTATTTAAACTAAATATTAATAATAATAGGACTTCGAAGGTGTGGATATTTCTACTTGATGGGATAACAATTCGAGTATATGATATAACACTTCGAATGCATGGATAATTCGAATGGATGGTATAACATTTCGAATCTTAGTGAAAATAATTCTAATTGATGATAATTCTAATTGATGGCATAATATTTAAAATGTGTGGATAGATATAATAATTTGAATGTGGAAACATTTTAAATGGATTAATATAATATTTCAAATCAGCGTCGACATTTTGGTAAAATTTTGGTACAATTTTGAGTTGCGAGAATCAATGAAAATAAAATAAAGAAGCACGAAGTAATTTATGGAAAACGAGGGGTTCAACTAAACAGAGCAGTTAATCCACAACCTGAGCAACCTGTAACAGGTCAGATTTAATTAGCTTTAAGATAATTTGTCTATTTGAATTTCAATACTGAATTTACTTAATTTATATAAAAGTGTAACGAAGTCAGCAACAAACATTGCATACGTTAAAAGTACGTAATAAATTATAAAGGGGTCCATAACGTTCAGGTCTCTTTGGTAAAAAGAGGTAGTTTTGGTGACTTTAGATTGATTTTAAAGCATATAAATTTTGGGGGTAAATAATATTTATGATATTGATTGATTGAGGAGTGTATTTTAATATTTTTCAAAACTTGTAAATAATATTTCTTTTCATTATATGAAATTAAGAGACTTCATTTTATAATTCAAACAGATAGGTAATCAGAAAGATGTGAAGAAGAAAAAAATTGATCATCGTAACGTTGTGCACTTTGTGTAGATTAAATAAACCGTGGCATACTAATAAAATTAGTGAGATTTAAATTTGATGTGAGAACACAGAGGTGGAGTTATAAAAAACGACATTTACACCTAGTGCGGCGTTATCATATTATATATATATATATATATATATATATATATATATATATGCTGTAATTCACACCCCACGTTGTTGCGTCAGATTTAAATTGCTGTAATTTTCGCCCCCAGTTGTTACGTCAGATTAAATTTGATGTAGTACTCCCCCACGCTTGAGCAACCGGATGTAATAAACGTTTAGCTAAACGTCACCGCTCTGTGTTTTTCTTTAATCCTCTAATTTAATTATGCTACGGCTAGCCCTTTTTAATTTACACAGAGTGCATAACGTTACGATGATCAATTTAATTTACCCATTTAGCTCTTACCTGTTTGAATTGATAAAACGAAGTCAATCAACATTCGTATAATGAAATGAAATAATATTTACATTTCACAATTTTTGTAATTCTATAAATACAATTTTCAATCAATTAATATTATATGGATCATTTATCCCAAAATTTATATCCTTTTAATTTAGTTTAAAGTCACCAAAAACGACACCTTTTGCAAAAAAAAATCTGGAACGTTCAAGACCTTTTTATGATTATTACGTAATTTTTAACGTATTCAATGTTTTTGTTGACTCCTTACAAAGTTGTGAGAAAATTAATATATTCAATGTTAAAATTTAAATTTGAAAAGACTCCTTAAAACTAGCTAGACCTGACCTGTGATATCCTGATGAGTTGTTTTGTGTTGTGGATCAACACCCCCTTATTATTTTCAATCGAAATCAATGCGCTACAATGCACTCCTTAACGTATGTTTGAACCAACAATTCAGTACGGTTACCCCTTGTTTCCAAAATTCACTTTGTGTTTTATTCTATATTTTTCTGGATACGCCTTGGACCTCTTTACTTAAATACCACTTGGAATACGTAGGTTTCTTAGCGTCATAAATTAGAATTATCGTCGTGAATTAGAATTTCTGAATACCAGACAGTATCGTGAATTAGAAGTGGATTAGCAGTGGATTAGTCGTTTTTTGCAAAAACGGCAAAAGCTTTTTCATATATTCTTAACGCAATTCGTCATGAACTATTATTGTTACCCAACACTATTTTTCACTATAATATAAAACTTATTTATTTGACGCGTAAATATTTTATTAAGAGTATTGTAGGTTTGACGTGCTTCAAATTGAGACTGACTGTTTCTTATCAACTCTGGGCTTTATATAGCTTTTGCCCTCTACATTTGGATTGGTTTTCCAAACAGCTTTACAAAGTGTTGAGACCCATCATATTTGTTCTGGACATTCCTAGTATATTTTCAAGCTGATTTCTGACGAAACTATTTTGGAGCTTCGTATCATGCTGTTATTTACTATTGTTTTACGATCTTTGATCGCCTTGTTATTTTTATCGTTGCTGGACTTTTAGTTTATGTCTATTGTTTTGTGTAGATAAAGCTTTTGGAGAATTGTACAAAATAAATGATGTAACATGAGTGCTGTTTTCGTTTATGCATTTATTTAAACTCATCTTTGAAAGTGCGTTTCCTTATCAAAGCGTTTATTGTTCCTTTTTTCTTACAAGCGTAATTGTCTTCCTGCATTTGGCAGTATTCATTGCCTCTTCGATGTACAAGTAAAAATTAATGGGGATAGGGCACATCCTTGTCTCACCGCTTCCTTAATATTTACTTCTCTACGTTCCTGCTCTCATTCTATTAGCGTTGTTTACTCTTTGTATAAGCTATGTACTACGCGTCTATCCATAAGACTCATTCCAATCCTTTTGAGTATTTCGAACTTTTTTTCCATTTTACATTGTCGAATGCCTTTTCCAGATCTACAAACCCTATATAGATAGTTTCATTTTTTTCTATTGTCTTCTCCATTGTCACCCGCAGAGCAAAAATAGCCTCACGTATTTCCCTGTTTCATCCAAACCCAAATTGATATTCTCCTTCAGTCTGTTTTTCTATCCGTCTTTGCACAATTCTATATAATATTTTTGACACGTGTGGTATAAAACTTATTGTTCGAAAATTTTCACATCTATCCGCACCTCTCTTTTTTGGTATAGTGACTATGATGTTACGTTTGAAATCTTTGGGTATCTCACATGTCTCATACATATATCTTACAAGTTGGAAGAAACGTTCTGTTACGGCCTGTCCAGTGGTTTTTGGAGTTTCTGCTTGCACCTTATCTGTACCCGGTGCCTTACCATTTCTCAGGCCTTTTAATGCTAATTCAAACTTATCTCTAAGTATAGGATATCCCAAGTCATCGCTTTCAATGTCTGATTCCTGTTCTAATGCTGTTAGTTCCTCTCCTGAATATAAATTCCCTATATATTCCTGCCATCTCTACATTTTCTGTTTTTGCTATATGGTTGTATATCCATAAAATTCATTCTAATTAATTTGTGTGCTTCGTCTGTCTTTCCTATTTCCATCTTCGTTTGTACCTATTTGCACTTTTCATCAATTCATTGTTCTTCAGCTTTCTTGCATTTCCGAATAATTTGTCATTTTGTGGCTTTGTATCTCGGTTTTCCTGTTTCGTTTGATCTGTTTTTGTATTTTCGTCTCTTCTATAAAATGCAGGATGTCCTTTGTTATCCATCGTTTCTGATTTTTCTTTTGTGTATGCCCCATGTCTAAGCTGGTTATAATGTTTAAATTTGTATCTGTTAGGAATAGTGAAAAAAGTAAACTTCTGTTCCTACTAGAATGTGAAAACAAAGTTGTTCGGAGCGTGAAACAGATTATGGGGAAGGAAGGTCTGGGAAGAGTTAATAAAAAGTATACAAAGCCAATATGTATTCCGTATAAAGTGGCACAGAAATTGTTTCTTTCGTTGAAGGAAATGTCGGATATATTGGATCATCTCGAGAAAGTAATTTTCACTTGAATCTGGTTATTGCACAAGCCTTAGTGGAATATTCAACAAGGCGGAAATGACTGAATACATAACAAATAATTTAGCTTTAGATGTCAAAGAGAATATATAGAATACACTAACGCGATTTTGAATAATAATAAAGCATATAGCAACGATTGCTTAGCGTGGGTAAATTCCAATACCCGCGTTAAGATGTATAACAAATTTATATGCCAAGTAACCAGCTAAGGCATTAGCAAGCAGAGAGGGACTCATATAGTGGAGATAATCAACTGTTCAGATGTTCTAAGTCATAGATTTAGATCTAATCTAGCCAAAATATGATATTACGAGACTAGAAGCAACGATATATAACTGCTGGGTTGTAAATTGTAATACGGTAAATAACGTTTATAATACATTAAACGACCGTTTAACTTTGATGAAAGGTAGTAAATTATACTACCAAAATGCGCCTATATATTTGGTGTCGATTACAAAAATGTGGAGAAAGCTAACTGAAAATCTGCAGAACAGTTGTATTGTAATTAACCATTCTGCAGTATGTTTATTGGGGAAACAGTATTACAAAGTAATTGACTGTATTGTAGTTTTAATTAGTAGTTGATATTTAGAACAGATTACGCAGTATCCGCATTCAGTTTTTTCTATATACCGTTTAAATGTTGTGGAAGATGGATTGAGCAAGTGTGGCGCACTATTTCTACAGAAGCGTTAACTTAAAACCGAACGAAGATGTTTTGCAAAACCCGGTACACTCTTCCCGACAATGCCAGCAAATGTAA
Source organism: Platerodrilus igneus (assembly GCA_036346225.1). NCBI lineage: Eukaryota > Metazoa > Arthropoda > Insecta > Coleoptera > Lycidae > Platerodrilus > Platerodrilus igneus. The sequence continues at coordinate 1,226,540 of JARFIW010001190.1, forward strand.
ACATTAGCGATCTAAGACTAACGGCTACAATTATTGGTTTTCCGCAAATTTTAAGAAAGCGCGCCAATATATGCAATAAACTTTCACCATACACCGTAAAAGAAATAGAACCTCATCATCACTAGGTATTCAGTCCTGGAACTGGTTAGACGCGTAGCCTCATTGTTTCCTATTCCGAACTAACTTACACATTTCCCTGAAATTTGCACAGTCTGCATCTATCACTATCTACGTGCAAAAGTCTTATCTCGGTCTACCTCTACTTCTCTTTTCCTATCTCTGCTTGTAATATATCCCGAACTAATCCCCAAAAACGTATCCTACCCTTCTCTCCAATTTTTTTTTTGTTTTTCACAGAAATCTTTCTTCCTCTACTATTTCTATAACCTATTTCTTATTAACCTTGTCTGTCCATGCTATCATCTTTATACATCTGAAGCACAACATTCCAGAGGCTTCTATCTATTTCAATTTGTTTTTCTACTGCCCCTAATTCATAGACGTACTGTGCTGTGCTTTACACATATGCTTTGAACAATTCTCTTTCTTGTCTCTGTTTGCTGTCTTTGAGAATGTCCGCTGTTCTTTCTAGTTAGATGTAGTTCGGTCACCTTCTATTGCTACAGTTACATACCCTATTTCCCCGATATTCAGTGGTATGTCAAAGGGGGTAAGTAGCCTGTGGCTGCCAAGTTCCCCCAGCACTTAAACATTTGTCGAATTAAAACTTTTTTCATCATATCATTTCGCACAATCAACATTAGTTGAAAATATTTCACAACCCACACCTGTGGTGGTTTATAATAATCATCAGTTGTAAGTGCCTTTATTTTTTCGTCATTAAATTTTCCGTCTTCAAACTAGTTGGACGCGTACCTCTATTTATTTACCTTCCACAACAGCCTATATACAGCTCGGTTCTCCTTCTATTGTTTTCTAATTATATGCCGTAATTCACCAAGATTCAGTGGTATGTAAAGAGGGTTAAGCAACCTGTGGCTGCCAAGGGTCCTCTAACACTTAGACATTTGCCGAATTAATAGTTTTCCAGTAAATACTTTTGTACAATTAACACTAGTTGAGAATATTGCAAGACCAATACCTGTAGTTGTTTATAATAATCACCATGTTTAAGTAGTCATTATTTTTGTTATTAGTTTTTCCATTTTGGGACTGGTTGGATGCGTACCTCCATCAATTTCTATTCCGAACTAGCCTACACATTTCCATGAAATTCCCACATACTACATATTTTACTATCTGTGTGCAATAGTCTAACCTAGGTCTCCCTCTACTTCTCTTTTTCCTATCTTTGCTTCTAATATATTCCGCACTATTTCCTCATGTCTTAATATGTGGCCTTTTATCCTATCTTTCCTATTTTTTACTGTTTTCCACATATTCCTTTCTTTCCCTGCCATTTCTAGTACCTCTTTTTTCCTAACTTTGTCTGTCCATTATATCTTCATCATACGTCTGTGACACCATATTTCAAACGATTTTTACCTTTTTTCTTGTCCGCTTCTCCTACCTACTGTCCAGGCTTTACAGCCATAAGTGCTGTGCTCCACACATATATTTTTAAGCAATCTTTTCCTTGTTTCTAGGTTTGTTGTCTTTGAACACAGTAGTTGCTTTTCTTTGTTAAATGTAGCACGACCTTGTGCTAATCTTTGTTTTATATCTTTTGCGCTTTTTCCGTCTTGCGTTATTTGGCTTCCTATGTAGCAGAAATCCTTAACCTCTTGTAAGTTCTCGTAACCTGTTTGTATTCTTGTTTTTAGTTTATTTTCCCCTGCTTTGCATACTAGAACTTTGGTTTTATTTTTGTTAGTTTTCATACCGTATCCCTCTGTAAGAACTGTTTTCATTTCAGTAAGGGCAGCTTCTAACTCTTCATTGCTAGATGCTAATAGCGCTATATTATCTGCAAATTTAGGCATATCAATCTTTTTTCCCTGCATAGTAATTCCAAATGTCTTCCTGTATTTGACAGTATTCATTGCCACTTCTATGTACAAGTTAAAAATTAATGGGTTAATGAGGATAAGGCACATCCCTTTCACACTCCTGTCCCAATATTTACTTCTCTACGTTCCTGCTCTAATTCTATTACCGCTGTTTGCTCTTTGTACAAGCTATGTACTATCGGTCTATTCGTATGCCAATATTTTTGAGTATTTGAAACATTTTTTCTATTTTATATCGTCGAATGCTTTTTCCAGATCTACAAACCTTATATACACGCTTTTCCCCTTTTCTATTATTTCCTCCATTATCACCCTCAGAGATAAAATAGCCTTGCGTGTTCCCCTGTTCCACCTAAACTCAAATTGATCTTGTCCTAGTATTTCTTCAGCTCGTTTTTCCATTCATCTTTGTACAATTCTAGTTAATATTTTTGACACGTGTGCTGTTTGAAAATTTTCACATCTCTCTGCGCCACTCTTTTTTGGTATAGTTTCTATGATGTTACGCTTGAAATCTTTGGGTGTTTCACCTGTCTGATACATATAGCTTACAAGTTGGAAGACGTTCCGTTACTGCTTGACCAGCGGCTTTTAGAGTTTCTGCTTGCACATCTGTACCCAGCACGTTATTCTTTCTCAAACCCCTTAATGTTAATTCAAACTCTTCTCACAGTATAGGATATCCCAAGTCATCACTTTCAATGTCTGATTTCTCTTCTAATCCTGTTAGTTCCTCTCCTGCATATAAAGTCCCTATACATTCTTGCCATCTAACCACTTTCTCTACATTTTCTATAATGACGTTTACTGTCGCGTCCCTTATATTTTTGCTATATGGTATAATATTCCTAAAATTCATTCTACTTAGTGTTTATACTTCGTCTGTTTTTCTTATTTCCATCTTAGTTTGTACCTTTTTGCACTTTTCATCACTCCACTGTTCTTTAGCTTTCATACATTTCCGAATAATTTCCCATTTTATGGCTTTGTATCTCTGTCTTCCCGTTTCGTATGATCTATTTTTGTATTTTCGTCTTTCTTCTATTAAATTCGATCTTTTGTTATCCATGGTTTCTTTTCTGTTCGTGTATACCCCAGAATATCTCTGGCCGCCATGTCTAAGCTGGATTAAATGTTATTCCGTTCTGTTTCTACTTCCTTAGTATCAGAAATTTTCCCTATATCTTTCAGTAGTTCATTTGACTTTTTTCAAATCTTTCGTGGATATCTTTATCTTTTAGTTTCTCAAAGTCAAAGTGCCTTTTTCGATTTCTTTTTTACACATTTTTAAATTTAAGAGCGGCCTTCATGATGACTAAGTTGTGGTCAGTGTCTATAGCTGCTTCTAGATAGCTTCTACTGTCTTTTGCTTGATTCCTATACTGTTGTCTAATAAGAATGTAATCTATTTGATATCTTCCTATATGTCTTGTCATCTTCCACGTGTATCTTCTTCTAGCATGATGTTGAAATAGTGTATTTCGTAATGATTAAATTGTTTCTGTCGCAAAATCTTACCAACCTATTTCCCCTCTCGTTTCTCGTGCCTAAACCCATTAAACCTACTCCGCTCCTTCCCTATCCTCACCTACCACAGCATTAATGTCCCCCGCAATTATTAAATTTTTATGATCTTTTACGTATCTTAGTATGTCTACGGCATCTTTCTAGATCGTTTTAACCTCTTTCTCACTGTGACTGGGGGTTGGCATGTGTACTTGTATTATTACTGTGTTTATCGGTTTAGATTCTAATCTAACCATGAGGACTCTATCGTTCTTTTGCAAGTAGTTTTCTACGCGGTGCCCTATCTTTTTTTGCATAACTATTCTTACACCAGAATTTCCTTCCTCTGATTCTGTATGAATTACACTAAAGTCGCCACTGAAGAAATCCCCCGCCTCTGGCCACCGAACTTCGCTGATGCCTACTATGTCTAGTGCTAACCTATCCATTTTAATTATTAAGTTCTCTTGCTTACCTATTTGTTTCATACTTCTGACATTCCACGCTCCGACCAGCAGACTGTTCCAGATATTTTTTCTAAGTTTTCCGATCGCATCCTCCGAAGTAGTCCCCTCCCGGAGATCCGAATAGGGGACTATTTTACCAGGCGGCTCCGTGGTGTAGTGGTATGTGTGTGACTACTACGCCCAAGGTCCCGGGTTCGAATCCCGACACAGTCCGCTTGAAAAATGTTAGACGAGCATTTTTTACAAAAATACACCCTCGTTCGGATGAGAGGTAAAATGGAGGTCCCGTGTGTGAGTGTTGTCACGCATGTTAAAGATCCCTACTTTGCTTGGAACAGCAAGGGTTCGGCAAAATTCCAAATTTTCCAGGTAAAAAAAACTCGCTTCATGGCCAATGTAGTACCTTCGAGTGGAGCATTGGAAAAATCACATGTAAGGACTATTTTACCTCCGGAATCTTTTACCTTAGAGGATGGATGCCATCAGTTTATATACAATTTAAGTACGCTTTGTACATGGGAAGTTGTGTTGGTTTCGCTTTGCCTTCTACATCGCAGTAGTGTGTCTTACAATGCCATTCCGATCCCTTTGGTCTCTGCCAATCTAAGTACCGAAAGAGCTGCTGCCCTCTTTCGGAGACTTTTCTTAGTATGGTACTTCACTAAAGATTATACTAATTTGGTTGAACTTTTATGGCTCTTTAGATCACTGGAACGCGGAAGGCATTCTACCTGTTTTAGTAATCTAGAATTACGTCAAAGTGCAGGTTTATCGGAATGGAAATAGAACCTATATTGGCTATTTATGTACAATCGATTAAGGAAAGTAATTATAATTCGAGGAAGTAGATAAAAAAAGGGATTTTAGAGTACGAAATAAAGACCGTCGAAAAGATGGCGTATATATCGTTTCTGCATTTACAGATAATAACCGGCGAAAGTTTTCTTATGTTAGAAATTTTGCCAAGAAGAGCAATGCGCCCAAGAATATATATTTTTAAAGGAAATTTATAAAACCCATTTTATTAAGATGTCTAACGTAACCGAAGAACCCGCAGAAGAGGGATCGTACTAGTTCGTTTTGGTGAATTGAATTTGATTTTCGTATATACGGAAGAGTTTTATGCAACCTTCAAAGCTAACGGTATTACAACATATAATGGCCACACACTTTTGAAAGTGCAAGACTTAAGTTTTTCGAATGTCTTTACAGAAGAAGAAATATGGCACGTTCCATTTCGTACTTATAAATTTTACTCTTTCCTTGATTTGAAAACAGTTCCATCCTCTACTTACTTGAATATACGGATTTACTACACTTTCATTATAGTTTGAAATAACTCGGTTAAGTAACCAACTTTGTTAGTCCTTTTATTTAACTTGCGAGTCAGCATTTGGTATAGTATACTTTCTTATCTAGGCATGCGTTGGGTAGTTAAGAATTCCCTGAATGTTGCTATTTAATTTTAATGGAAAATCACGTTTGGTTCTATTGTTCTGTTGTCACTATACTTTTAAACGTTGGTTTGCAGTCAGGCTTCCTAATAATACATTATTACACGTTTTCTTTATAAAGTGCAGTTCGCGTTTGTAATGCATGAAGCGCGTGGTTTAAATGAAAAATTGTGACCGTTGTTTTTCCTGGCGGTACGGTTTATTGACTGTGAACCCAACCAGGCAGTTAGAAAGATAAATCTTTATGTTGTTATCTGGTCAATACACAAGTTGTGCTACGATACCATTAAAGTGTACGCGCGACTTGCTATCAGTTTTGTTTTGATATAATGCTTTAACAGGCTATAAAATATACAACTACAAAATCGAGATACAGTTGTAAACCCATTTCAAAAATATTTTTTAGGTTTTAGTATTAATACTGCGTGTTTCCTTTGAGCACATCTGTTCGTTATCTTCAGAAAAGTTACCAAAATCCTTCACTGCGTGTGGGAATATCATATCATGGTGACCAACAGCAATTTACTTGACTCCTTTACGATACGTAGTTTACCTACATTTTAGAAATGAGGAGAGTTTTGATGATTAGACTATTGTGAACTATTTTATGGTATAGTATTTGTCCAATAATTTGGGGTTTGTATCTAAATCTACTATTGTAAATATGTTTTAAGTTGTATGTACCTCACTAACTATTTATATTTTTAAAAATATTTTTTTAACACATTTTTTTCAAAATTCCAAAATCAAATAAACAGTGTTCGTCTTTGAAATTCGTATTTATTTTTGACGAATTAAACAAATTTGTACAAGTGTAATTAGTACAAGCCTTCGCTGCCGTTTCAAAATTTTGGTACAAATCTGGACAAGCGTTGCTACTTCACGTATGTGTGCAACATATTAATACTAGTATCAAGTATGGAACTTTTTACAAGTTACAGGTGTTATGATCACAAAAGCAAATAGCCCTTGCACTATTTTATAAAATATACTTAATTAATATGTAATTAAGTGTAGTCAATAAAATAATAGTTTACTAAGAAATTTATAACAATTCTTAAACAGTTGAATATATATATATATATATATTGTAATGTTTGAGGTTAGGCGCACTAATTTACCACTCATATTAATGAGATATCTAATTTGAAACTGATGATAAAGGAGATCGTAGAATTAATTACTTACTGAATTTATATCGAATGCTATTTCTGTGTGATGGAGCTTTTGAGATTTCAAATAGGTGTTTGGGTAATTTTTCTTCAAGAAAATGAAAAGGTAATTCCAATTGAATAAGCTTCTGTTGATTTTATTTAACTCTTATGCTCACTATTTCACTATTTAATGAATACTCCAGTTCTTATAAATGATATGTACCATAATACCTGAAATAGAATTCATTTAGCATGTTTTGTTAGAATTAAGTAATTTATAAGATTAATAAAAAATTGTTAAACAAAATTTAACCAAGACAATTAGTATTTAAGTAATCCAAATAAAATGTTTCTGTAAAGAGCTAATAGATCTGTTTCTGGTAGTTGATCCAGGAGTGTAGTAGTGTAAAATTTTTTTGTATCGAGTAGGCAAGTAAGAATTTTTAAAAGATCTCCTAGGATATAGGTAACGAGGTAGAAGTAGATAATAAAAACTGGTGAAGATATTTTTTAAAAAAATAGATGTGTTTTACATTCTCTCGAGTTTATTTAATTATTTGAAACTGAAGTAATTTGAAAGAGTTTAACAGTGAATTAAAATAGGCTTTGTACATCGGGTAACAAATTTCAAAGGCCAAAAAGATTAATTCCTCCAGTAAAGTTGATGTGAATTGAAGTATAAGTGAGCTCCTAATATTTCAAGTAAATTGCCAGTATTATGGACAATGTTCCATCAGTGGTGGTAATTTAAGCAAGAATTCCTATTTAGATCGCCGGTTCTAAGTATATTGTTTTTAATATATTATTTTAGTATTCCTAAAGCCTGAAAATAAAGCGTAAATTCTTTAAAATACAAAATATTAAAACTTACTTTTAAACAGGTATTGTGAACTCCAATCTTCTGTAACTAAATCTTGTTGTAAACATTGAAGAGGTTCATTCTTGTAAACTCAGGCGACTTCAATGGAATTACAAGTATTTAATAAATTAATTCTCATATTTGTAACCCCTAAAAACTTTATTACTGATTTAAATCTCAGAAATTTTATCAAATTCAAGCATTCTGAGCTTTGTTTACATATGCATGAAATTACTAGTACTGTAACACCTACTGCGAGTGAGTATATTTAAAATTAACTAGAGGGCGTTTTGACTGGCAGTGGTTATTATATCTGCATATAGTTTTTTTACCCACACTGTTTGCAGATTGTAATTTTTTTAACTGAGTTATTAATCCCGAGTTTAAGAGTTTTCAATTGCCGATACATATATTAGTAAACATCCATTTTACATTTATCAATTTATTAAATATACATACATAATACAAGGCTCCAAATATTAATATATATATGAATATAATAACCTAAATTCCAATAACAAAAGTATAACAATTTTATAAATAAAACGCAATATATTAATTGAACCCACGAGAATATTCTAACAACTAGTATTAATTAAAATTGAAAGCAATTATGTTGTTGGTTTAACCCGTCGACTGGGAATGATTCCATCATAGATCTTGAATTTCTCATAATTACAGCATAGGTCATCAAGTTCCCCAAATTTAGCCCCAACCTTCATCATAATTCATAAACGTTTGTTTTAAAAATTTTTACTTCTTAGTCATATATCAGTTTATTATTATTATAGTAAAATATTATGTAGGTACTTACCATCTATGTTATGTGATTTATTCCATTTATGGAAAACCAAAATATCGATCACAATCCGCATAAATAGCATCCATTCTTGTGTACCCCCATTTATATCTCATGCAACTTCAATTTCTGTTTTCGCTGACATGGATGCCTTGCAGTTCGGGTCGACCCTAACGGTTGATATAGACCACTATAGGAATCATTGGGTTACTTCCTTTGGAGCTATATTTACTGTGAAACTTTAAAAAAGAAAGTTTTAGTATTCATGCCAGTAACTGTTTGTTTCCCGCGAATTCTAATATTCTGCTGCTAAACTTGAAGTCTTAATCGGCACAAGCTTTCCCGCGGTGCCTTAATTTTATACGTGTCTGTCAGTTATGCGTGTCTGTGACGTCGTTAATTAGGTTAATATGTGCTATATAAATTTTTATTGGATAAGTCCCGGTTTATATATTGTATACATAGAAATGTGTCTAAGGCTTTTTAAATAATATTGGCGTATACAGCGCTATCTATGACCAAACATACCAAAGCGTCAGAAAACTTTAACTCGAATAAAAAAATCAATAAAGTAGCGCAATATCATATTGATACGTTTAGTGTCGCGTTTCCTGCATAACAGAAGTTGTCGTTAAGAGTTTATCCACGAGAGCTATTTCTCGGGTGAGGCACTTTATGGCAATTTAAATGAGAATAAGTTCCCGACACTTTAATAACTTTTTATCCTAATTAATGTTTGTTTACTAAGATGTTGAAAAATTATCATTTTACACTTGCAAACTACTGATTCTTCTAAAAGTACTCTATGATAATAACAATTTTCAAGACTTAGTTACATGTATTCCATTTTTCTAAAATATTTTATGTAAAGTCGCTAAGATGAAATGCTTCTATAGAATAAAACTTTAGAACAATTTTAGGCTTTATAAGATACTCCCGTTGTACATGGCAAGGTAATACTAAATAGGTTTTTTTCTTACTTGAAACAAAGCTGAAATCCTTTATATTGAAACGGCTAAAGAGGTTTTACTTTCGAATGCCTACATGCATATTTACCGTTCACGTTCTTCTCACACGGAATTGTAAAAGAAATATATTAACTGGTGTTTAATATTCTAAGTTTTTTATTATTTTTTCCCATACCCTTCATGCGTAGCATACTTTATACCCTTTGCCAGTATCCATAGCATAATTCATACAGGCTCAATTGTTCCCTACTTCTAAGTGTTTATTTGGCTCGTTCAACTATGCCTTCAAAAATGTCGATAGTGGCTGTCCATACGTGACCAACACACCTCCTTCTGTACTCTCTATATATTGTTCAATATGGTCAAACAAGTGCTAAAAGCCGCTTCCATCCAGACTATTGGATTTGCATCGAATTTGATTTCATTCATCGCCCGCTCATTAATAACTTTACCTAATCGTGTTTTATCAAATACATTTCCTTTGAATTGTGTTGATACCGTATTAACTTTACTTCTGACATTTTTCGTTCTTGAAAGATATTCGATATAGATACACAAATTCAGTCACTACTTATTGTAGTCGCTCCTTAACTCTAGAATGGCACTCATTTCACGATAGCACTGTCACGGGAGCGTCTCAGATGCAAGCGATAAAACCCATCCAACGAACAATGCTATGATTGAGAGCTACAAGGGTTGAATAGAATGGGAAGAGGCGAGTAGGTTCAAGAAACTTTTAGAATAATATGAAAGCTACTATTCGATATATGAGTCTTGCAACCGAACAAAAACTCAGCCAGTTTGAGTCACACTCATAACCTACAACTGATATGATTAAATTGTTTTTGATGCAGAAATTAAAAATAAATATGCTTAGTGTCCATTTAAATTATGATATAATAGTCAGTCAACTGTTGATTGTATAAATTAATTAATAGTGCATTAAACAAAACAACGTACACCATTGAATCAGTAATAAATAAAAGGTACTCGTCGTTTGAAAGAAGATCTTAATTTAGTAAATATTGTTAGTAATTATTGATAATAATAAACTCCTGTAGCAACATCTTAGTAGGTTAAGGATTCTCTGTAAATAGTTATGAGTAGATGTTAAAACAAATAAAGATGTGCAAATTAAAGTAAGGTGCAATATAGTACCTTCAGAGTTAATTCATCGGTAGAACTGCCTATAAACTGAAAATATTTTGTAGGTGTCTAGTACCTCCAGTCAGCCGCATAACATCATCTATAGACAGTAACACCCTAATTTCTAATGCAATTATCCTGTAATACGCTAAATAACCGTGGAATCAGTACACATCTAAGACTTGATGTGTGCTTAAGGAAACGAACTTTAACGCTCCTTCCTACGCAACGACTCAACCAATTATTATCGCTCCCTGCTTGCTACACACCTTCCTTTGTTCTTAACTACACACGAACGCAGTATTCCACGAACTATCAACCGCCAAAACCATCGTACACACAGCACTTCTTACAACACTAACCTTATTCTAAGACAGTATAGTTCATATTTATGCCATAGGCGTAACGTAAGTTGGATCAAGCAAAAACTATAAAAAATTAGTTAAAACTAGAAAAGAAATATTAATAATTATGTAAATAAAGTTGGGCGTGCTTGGTACATGCTGAAGGGTAAAGTATACTAATCTATAAAACTCCGTTTCGGATATTTTACTATAAGAAGTAGGTTTTTCACATCTATGCACTTTAGTTCATGTGCTATTTAGCAAGCTAAAGAATATAAAATCAGTATTCTTAAGCCAATGTAAGAACGGTGTTAAAAAGAAATATGTTTAAAATGTTTCTTGTAGAGAAAAAAGTTAAACAAGTAGTGAAAAGGGTTGCTTAAAAGTGAGCGTTTTTTTCCATTAAAGTTTCAAGTAAAAGTTGGCAGTTTTAACCAGACCAACCTTAAAATTTTAATGTAAAAGGGTGGAACGTTTTGAAGTAGAGGCCAATTACTTTCAATAACATAGGTTGACTTCAAAAGTGTCCACCGTATGCTACGTTGAAAAGTGTGGTGCAGAAAAATGTGGAGCTGTTTGAATTGGTTTCTAGGAAAGTTATAAATAGGCATGCAAAAATTCATCTAAGTCAATTGTATTTTAAATTAAAGTGGATTCTGATTTATGTTTTACTTTGTTTAGAGGCTGCAAATACCATAGGCGGTTTAACTTAAAACGTGTCCACCTATGCTACGTTGAAAAATGTAGGTGCATGAAAAATGTGGAGCTGTTTTGATTTGCATTAGAAGTTCTCTAGCGAAAGTTATAAAGGCAGATTCAAAATATAACACACGTATCCTACATTAAAAAATGTAATGCTGCAGAAAAATTGGAGTGTTTTAATTGGTTTTTGCGAGAAGTTATAAAGTGGTCAGATGGGTCACCTGCAAATACACATAGGCCGGTTATTCAAAGGTGTCCACCTTGTAGTTGAAAAGTGGTGCAGAAAAAATGTGGACTGTTTTGAATTTGTTTAATTTTTTAGCGAAAAGTTATAAATAACAAATCAAAAATGATTAAGTCAATTGTATTTAATTAAAGTGGATTCTGAGTTATGTTTTTACTTTTGTTTAGAGGCTGCAAATACACATAGGCCGGTTTGACTTTAAAACGTGTCCACACGTATGCTACGTTGGAAAAATGTAGATGCATGCAAAAATGTGGAGCTGTTTTGAATTCGCATTAGATGTTCTCTAGCGAGAAGTTATAAAGTAGGCCAGATTCAAAATATCACATCTAAGTCAATTGTATAAAGAATGCCGTATTTAATTCAAGTGGATTCTGATTTATGTTTTTTAATTTTGTTTAGAAGCTGCAAATACACATAGGCCATACGCTACGTTGAAAAAAATATGTAGGTGCATTCAAAAAATGTAGAGCTGTTTTGAATTCTAGCGAGAAGTTATAAAGTGGGTTAGATGCAGAATATGCTAAGGCCGGTTTGAATTCAAAGTGCGACCACTCTGCAAATACACATATGCCGGTTTCAATTCAAAATGTGTTCACTCTTGTGATAGGATGAAAAGTAGGTTAGCAGAGTACGCAGATGGTGGTAATCTGCTATATAAGAAGATTGCTTCTAATATTAATTTAATTAGTCGAAGTTTTTTGCATATTTACATACCTACATATACAAACATGTATATAATTGAAATTCAGGGATTTAAATACAAGAGAAACGAGTTTGTGTGCAAAAAAATTGCGGCTTTGGACTTGTTGGAAGGTGTTGCTTGGCATCAAATTTGTATACTGCCAATGCAGTCTAGTTGTTTGAGCCAAATTCATATAAAACATAACGACTGAGTGACAAGGAATATTCATGGTCTTTCTTGGGATGAATCTTCAACAGCTGGAATGGTGTCATCATATATAGCGCTTTATTTGAAGCAAATTATCAGACCCGGTAAAGAAATATGTATAAAGGGGCTAGAAAAGAAGAAATGAATGAAAACCTACCTAATGCAAAACGTTGTAACTGATATGCTTGCACTAGATTGTCCTAAGCTATCGGAGTTAAAAATCAACAATCGTTTACTATGTAACATTCATTGTTATAGACACAGCAATAATAGTCTGCAATGTGCAAAACAAAATACCTTGTTAAAAGAATGGTTTATAATAATAAAAAAGAATAGAAAGATTGTTTTTGTATTATTGTAGTCAGCAAGAAATTTAATGCTGATGCTTGCAGAAAAACGATTGAACTTAGTCAGCACGAATGGGACTATCGACCCTGAAAGCAATTATAATTGATCAACGCAATAGCGCTTTACTGGTTTTACAACATTTAACAAATTGTACAGATATCTCGAAATTTGCCAAAGACAGACTGATTGCATAAATTTCTTATTCTCACTTTTAAAAAATAACAAGTCGTAGTTATTAAATCGCAAACATAGTTATTTGCAAGAAATATATACTGGTTTGTCAAAGACAGACAGACTGATTGCATCAATTTTTCATTCTCGCTTTAAAGAATAACAAGTCGTAGTTATTAAATCGCGAACACAGTTATCTGCAAGAAATATAAACGGGGAAATTTATGAAATGTTCCAACTTTAAAACTAAATAAATCTATTAAAATATATGCTATGAGTTATGTACTGGATACTGGTTTCCCAATGTACAGATATCTCAAAATTTGTCAAAGACAGATAGGCTGATTGCATCAATTTTTCATTCTCGCTTTTAAAGAATAACAAGTCGTAGTTATTAAATTGGGAGTAATGTGAAATTAAAAACACAATGTATTTTTCTTTATTGTAATTTATAAAATACATATATATATATATATATATATATATATATATATATATAATGTTATGTACTCTAGAATAAACATACTATAATTCACGTAAGTTGTTTATATCTTCGTTTTCTAAATGAGCAAGCATCCCAAGTATAAAGAACAGTTCTAACTCATTCCAACTCTGAAAGGTAAAAATATTACCTTATCGGTTCTATGAGGACTGTCTTCTTCATTTTTGACGCGCGGTCGTTTCTGGTTGTTCTCCTTCTTGTTCACTAAAAAAATTCAGATGAACATTAGATCAAATAAATGCATTAAAAAAATTAAATCCATATTAAGCCAGCAAATACATGCTGTGTATTGGTGTCATCAGGTCGTACGTTGCAATTGGTGGATCTGCTCACGGAGCCAACGATTTTTTCAGCACTTCATTTGAATTGACTATAAACTACTCAATAATTTTAACGCAACCACTATCATTATTCTTTCCTGACAAGGGCAATTTTAAGAAAAGTTTTCATTTTGATTTGTTTTACTGAACACAACTACATCTTGACAATAAAGATTGAGCCATTATCACACACATATTTTGAGTATATAAAGATATTAAACAACAAGAACAGCAGAAAATTCAACCCATGTCAGCAAGAATTTAATGCTAAGGTATTGTCTAGATAGCAATTGTTAAAATATGAAATCTGCAGAAAATTTAATAAACCCCGTCATGTAGAAATTTAATGCTGACGTTTGCAAAAAAATAAAATAAATATATTGCGTAAGAAATTTAATGCTGACATCCGCATAATAATAAATAAACCTACTCAGTCAGCATGAATGGGACTCCCAACCCTGAGAGCAATTATAATCGATCAACGCAATCTAAGATTAACTGGTTACTAGTTTCACATAGATTTTAAACACATTATTATACCATATTTAAAATTAAAGTTATCAATTGCAAAACCACTAAATTAAATTTACCGAGAAATCATTTGAAATATTTACTTTTTTAGTAAAACTGAAAGAAATTGACTTTTAACCATTTTAATTAAATATATTAAAGAATACCCGATATCATAAATTTTTCTATTGTCTAATTTTAGTACTTGATTACAAAAAATTACATGAAAGCGTTTTTTTGTCAACGAATGTCTAGTCTGTTGACTTAGTTGTTTTATCCAAGTTCGCATTTCCAAGTTACGTACAAAGAATTACAATTTTGATCGATGCAAAAATTGTTTTACACCTTCTGTAAACAGTTAAATCCATCTAATCCAAGGAAATTCAGTTTTTGTGGGTTTAATAAAACCAACCTTATGAAATTAACAAAAGGATTTAGCATAATTTTTAATGTCTTTTTTAAAACAAAAGTAAAGCCGCTTTCGGTTGGATTAACAAAATCAAAACCAGTATTAAAACATACATGCAGTTATACTAGAATTAACGTTGTGTAAAATTTACACAAGAGCACCTTGACAATGAAAAATTCGTGAGATGCATGACTCGTGTAAAATTTTTACAAAATAAAGTACAAACTGCTTTCGAAGTAAAGCGATTTATATAATGTAAAAAATTTAATATTAAATTAAATAAAAGTAAAAGGAATTATTGGCAAGTGAATCAAATTCAACGAGGGCATCCTGTCGACGCTTTCGCCCTATTTGGGGCTCATCAGGACAGGAGTAGCAAAGTTGTAAAATTTAACACAGACACCTTATGGGAAGTACAGCATCACCTAGTAAATTTGTGTCTTCGTGTTGTTTCACCTGACATCGCAAGTTTTAACAACAGTCGACACGGAGGAGATCTGGCTCAACTGCCTTTTTCCTAGCCAAAAGTTATATTTAAAGAAAAGTAGGTTTAATGAGTCTTAAATTAAACAAAGTAAAAAGGAATTATTGGCAAGTGACTCAATTCAACGAGGGATCCGTCGACGCGTTTCGCCCTATTTGGGGCTCATCAGGACAGGAGTTGCAAAGTTGTAAAATTTAACACAGACACCTTATGGGAAGTACAGCATCACCTAGTCACAATTTGTGTCTTCGTGTTGTTTCACCTGACATCGCAAGTTTTAACAACAGTCGACACGGAGGAGATCCGGCTCAACTGCCTTTTTCCATAGCCAAAAGTTATATTTAAGAAAAAGTAGGTTTAATGAGTCTTAAATTAAACAAAGTATAAAGGAATTATTGGCAAGTGACTCAAATTCAGCCACGAGGGCATCCTGTCGACGCGTTTCGCCCTATTTGGGGCTCATCAGGACAGGAGTAGCAAAGTTGTAAAATTTAACACAGACACCTTATGGGAAGTACAGCATCACCTAGTACAATTTGTGTCTTCGTGTTGTTTCACCTGACATCGCAAGTTTTAACAACAGTCGACACGGAGGAGATCTGGCTCAACTGCCTTTTTCCATAGCCAAAAGTTATATTTAAGAGAAAAGTAGGTTTAATGAGTCTTAAATTAAACAAAGTAAAAAGGAATTATTGGCAAGTGACTCAAATTCAGCCACGAGGGCATCCTGTCGACGCGTTTCGCCCTATTTGGGGCTCATCAGGACAGGAGTTGCAAAGTTGTAAAATTTAACACAGACACCTTATGGGAAGTACAGCATCACCTAGCTCACAATTTGTGTCTTCGTGTTGTTTCACCTGACATCGCAAGTTTTAACAACAGTCGACACGGAGGAGATCCGGCTCAACTGCCTTTTCCATAGCCAAAAGTTATATTTAAAGAAAAGTAGGTTTAATGAGTCTTAAATTAAACAAAGTAAAAGGATTATTGGCAAGTGACTCAAATTCAGCCACGAGGGCATCCTGTCGACGCGTTTCGCCCTATTTGGGGCTCATCAGGACAGGAGTAAAAGTTGTAAAATTTAACACAGACACCTTATGGGAAGTACAGCATCACCTAGCTCACAATTTGTGTCTTCGTGTCGTTTCACCTGACATCGCAAGTTTTAACAACAGTCGACACGGAGGAGATCCGGCTCAACTGCCTTTTTTCCATAGCCAAAAGTTATATTTAAAGAAAAGTAGGTTTAATGAGTCTTAAATTAAACAAAGTAAAAGGAATTATTGGCAAGTGACTCAAATTCAGCCACGAGGGCATCCTGTCGACGCGTTTCGCCCTATTTGGGGCTCATCAGGACAGGAGTAGCAAAGTTGTAAAATTTAACACAGACCCTTATGGGAAGTACAGCATCACCTAGCTCACAATTTGTGTCTTCGTGTTGTTTCACCTGACATCGCAAGTTTTAACAACAGTCGACACGGAGGAGATCCGGCTCAACTGCCTTTTTCCATAGCCAAAAGTTATATTTAAGAGAAAAGTAGGTTTAATGAGTCTTAAATTAAACAAAGTAAAAGGAATTATTGGCAAGTGACTCAAATTCAGCCACGAGGGCATCCTGTCGACGCGTTTCGCCCTATTTGGGGCTCATCAGGACAGGAGTAGCAAAGTTGTAAAATTTAACACAGACACCTTATGGGAAGTACAGCATCACCTAGCTCACAATTTGTGTCTTCGTGTTGTTTCACCTGACATCGCAAGTTTTAACAACAGTCGACACGGAGGAGATCGGCTCAACTGCCTTTTCCATAGCCAAAAGTTATATTTAAGAGAAAAGTAGGTTTAATGAGTCTTAAATTAAACAAAGTAAAAGGAATTATTGGCAAGTGACTCAAATTCAGCCACGAGGGCATCCTGTCGACGCGTTTCGCCCTATTTGGGGCTCATCAGGACAGGAGTAGCAAAGTTGTAAAATTTAACACAGACACCTTATGGGAAGTACAGCATCACCTAGCTCACAATTTGTGTCTTCGTGTTGTTTCACCTGACATCGCAAGTTTTAACAACAGTCGACACGGAGGAGATCGGCTCAACTGCCTTTTTCCATAGCCAAAAGTTATATTTAAAGAAAAGTAGGTTTAATGAGTCTTAAATTAAACAAAGTAAAAGGAATTATTGGCAAGTGACTCAAATTCAGCCACGAGGGCATCCTGTCGACGCGTTTCGCCCTATTTGGGGCTCATCAGGACAGGAGTAGCAAAGTTGTAAAATTTAACACAGACACCTTATGGGAAGTACAGCATCACCTAGCTCACAATTTGTGTCTTCGTGTTGTTTCACCTGACATCGCAAGTTTTAACAACAGTCGACACGGAGGAGATCCGGCTCAACTGCCTTTTTCCATAACCAAAAGTTATATTTAAGAGAAAAGTAGGTTTAATGAGTCTTAAATTAAACAAAGTATAAAGGAATTATTGGCAAGTGACTCAAATTCAGCCACGAGGGCATCCTGTCGACGCGTTTCGCCCTATTTGGGGCTCATCAGGACAGGAGTAGCAAAGTTGTAAAATTTAACACAGACACCTTATGGGAAGTACAGCATCACCTAGCTCACAATTCGTGTCTTCGTGTTGTTTCACCTGACATCGCAAGTTTTAACAACAGTCGACACGGAGGAGATCTGGCTCAACTGCCTTTTTCCATAGCCAAAAGTTATATTTAAGAGAAAAGTAGGTTTAATGAGTCTTAAATTAAACAAAGTAAAAGGAATTATTGGCAAGTGACTCAAATTCAGCCACGAGGGCATCCTGTCGACGCGTTTCGCCCTATTTGGGGCTCATCAGGACAGGAGTAGCAAAGTTGTAAAATTTAACACAGACACCTTATGGGAAGTACAGCATCACCTAGCTCACAATTTGTGTCTTCGTGTTGTTTCACCTGACATCGCAAGTTTTAACAACAGTCGACACGGAGGAGATTCAACTGCCTTTTCCATAGCCAAAAGTTATATTTAAGAGAAAAGTAGGTTTAATGAGTCTTAAATTAAACAAAGTAAAAGGAATTATTGGCAAGTGACTCAAATTCAGCCACGAGGGCATCCTGTCGACGCGTTTCGCCCTATTTGGGGCTCATCAGGACAAAGGTTGTAAAATTTAACACAGACACCTTATGGGAAGTACAGCATCACCTAGCTCACAATTTGTGTCTTCGTGTTGTTTCACCTGACATCGCAAGTTTTAACAACAGTCGACACGGAGGAGATCCGGCTCAACTGCCTTTTTCCATAGCCAAAAGTTATATTTAAGAGAAAAGTAGGTTTAATGAGTCTTAAATTAAACAAAGTAAAAGGAATTATTGGCAAGTGACTCAAATTCAGCCACGAGGGCATCCTGTCGACGCGTTTCGCCCTATTTGGGGCTCATCAGGACAGGAGTAGCAAAGTTGTAAAATTTAACACAGACACCTTATGGGAAGTACAGCATCACCTAGCTCACAATTTGTGTCTTCGTGTTGTTTCACCTGACATCGCAAGTTTTAACAACAGTCGACACGGAGGAGATCGGCTCAACTGCCTTTTTCCATAGCCAAAAGTTATATTTAAGAGAAAAGTAGGTTTAATGAGTCTTAAATTAAACAAAGTAAAAAGGAATTATTGGCAAGTGACTCAAATTCAGCCACGAGGGCATCCTGTCGACGCGTTTCGCCCTATTTGGGGCTCATCAGGACAGGAGTAGCAAAGTTGTAAAATTTAACACAGACACCTTATGGGAAGTACAGCATCACCTAGCTCACAATTTGTGTCTTCGTGTTGTTTCACCTGACATCGCAAGTTTTAACAACAGTCGACACGGAGGAGATCCGGCTCAACTGCCTTTTTCCATAGCCAAAAGTTATATTTAAGAGAAAAGTAGGTTTAATGAGTCTTAAATTAAACAAAGTAAAAAGGAATTATTGGCAAGTACTCAAATTCAGCCACGAGGGCATCCTGTCGACGCGTTTCGCCCTATTTGGGGCTCATCAGGACAGGAGTAGCAAAGTTGTAAAATTTAACACAGACACCTTATGGGAAGTACAGCATCACCTAGCCCTTTGTGTCTTCGTGTTGTTTCACCTGACATCGCAAGTTTTAACAACAGTCGACACGGAGGAGATCCGGCTCAACTGCCTTTTCCATAGCCAAAAGTTATATTTAAGAGAAAAGTAGGTTTAATGAGTCTTAAATTAAACAAAGTAAAAAGGAATTATTGGCAAGTGACTCAAATTCAGCCACGAGGGCATCCTGTCGACGCGTTTCGCCCTATTTGGGGCTCATCAGGACAGGAGTAGCAAAGTTGTAAAATTTAACACAGACACCTTATGGGAAGTACAGCATCACCTAGCTCACAATTTGTGTCTTCGTGTTGTTTCACCTGACATCGCAAGTTTTAACAACAGTCGACACGGAGGAGATCCGGCTCAACTGCCTTTTTCCATAGCCAAAAGTTATATTTAAGAGAAAAGTAGGTTTAATGAGTCTTAAATTAAACAAAGTAAAAGGAATTATTGGCAAGTGACTCAAATTCAGCCACGAGGGCATCCTGTCGACGCGTTTCGCCCTATTTGGGGCTCATCAGGACAGGAGTAGCAAAGTTGTAAAATTTAACACAGACACCTTATGGGAAGTACAGCATCACCTAGCTCACAATTTGTGTCTTCGTGTTGTTTCACCTGACATCGCAAGTTTTAACAACAGTCGACACGGAGGAGATCGGCTCAACTGCCTTTTTCCATAGCCAAAAGTTATATTTAAGAAAAGTAGGTTTAATGAGTCTTAAATTAAACAAAGTAAAAGGAATTATTGGCAAGTGACTCAAATTCCCACGAGGGCATCCTGTCGACGCGTTTCGCCCTATTTGGGGCTCATCAGGACAGGAGTAGCAAAGTTGTAAAATTTAACACAGACACCTTATGGGAAGTACAGCATCACCTAGCTCACAATTTGTGTCTTCGTGTTGTTTCACCTGACATCGCAAGTTTTAACAACAGTCGACACGGAGGAGATCTGGCTCAACTGCCTTTTCCATAGCCAAAAGTTATATTTAAGAGAAAAGTAGGTTTAATGAGTCTTAAATTAAACAAAGTAAAAAGGAATTATTGGCAAGTGACTCAAATTCAGCCACGAGGGCATCCTGTCGACGCGTTTCGCCCTATTTGGGGCTCATCAGGACAGGAGTTGCAAAGTTGTAAAATTTAACACAGACACCTTATGGGAAGTACAGCATCACCTAGCTCACAATTTGTGTCTTCGTGTTGTTTCACCTGACATCGCAAGTTTTAACAACAGTCGACACGGAGGAGATCGGCTCAACTGCCTTTTCCATAGCCAAAAGTTATATTTAAGAGAAAAGTAGGTTTACTGAGTCTTAAATTAAACAAAGTAACAGGAATTATTGGCAAGTGACTCAAATTCAGCCACGAGGGCATCCTGTCGACGCGTTTCGCCCTATTTGGGGCTCATCAGGACAGGAGTAGCAAAGTTGTAAAATTTAACACAGACACCTTATGGGAAGTACAGCATCACCTAGCTCACAATTTGTGTCTTCGTGTTGTTTCACCTGACATCGCAAGTTTTAACAACAGTCGACACGGAGGAGATCTGGCTCAACTGCCTTTTCCATAGCCAAAAGTTATATTTAAGAGAAAAGTAGGTTTAATGAGTCTTAAATTAAACAAAGTAAAAGGAATTATTGGCAAGTGACTCAAATTCAGCCACGAGGGCATCCTGTCGACGCGTTTCGCCCTATTTGGGGCTCATCAGGACAGGAGTAGCAAAGTTGTAAAATTTAACACAGACACCTTATGGGAAGTACAGCATCACCTAGCTCACAATTTGTGTCTTCGTGTTGTTTCACCTGACATCGCAAGTTTTAACAACAGTCGACACGGAGGAGATCCGGCTCAACTGCCTTTTTCCATAGCCAAAAGTTATATTTAAGAGAAAAGTAGGTTTAATGAGTCTTAAATTAAACAAAGTAAAAGGAATTATTGGCAAGTGACTCAAATTCAGCCACGGGGCATCCTGTCGACGCGTTTCGCCCTATTTGGGGCTCATCAGGACAGGAGTAGCAAAGTTGTAAAATTTAACACAGACACCTTTAAGTACAGCATCACCTAGCTCACAATTTGTGTCTTCGTGTTGTTTCACCTGACATCGCAAGTTTTAACAACAGTCGACACGGAGGAGATCCCTCAACTGCCTTTTCCATAGCCAAAAGTTATATTTAAGAGAAAAGTAGGTTTAATGAGTCTTAAATTAAACAAAGTAAAAAGGAATTATTGGCAAGTGACTCAAATTCAGCCACGAGGGCATCCTGTCGACGCGTTTCGCCCTATTTGGGGCTCATCAGGACAGGAGTTGCAAAGTTGTAAAATTTAACACAGACACCTTATGGGAAGTACAGCATCACCTAGCTCACAATTTGTGTCTTCGTGTTGTTTCACCTGACATCGCAAGTTTTAACAACAGTCGACACGGAGGGGATCCGGCTCAACTGCCTTTTTCCATAGCCAAAAGTTATATTTAAGAGAAAAGTAGGTTTAATGAGTTTTAAATTAAACAAAGTAAAAAGGAATTATTGGCAAGTGACTCAAATTCAGCCACGAGGGCATCCTGTTGACGCGTTTCGCCCTATTTGGGGCTCATCAGGACAGGAGTAGAAAAGTTGTAAAATTTAACACAGACACCTTATGGGAAGTACAGCATCACCTAGCTCACAATTTGTGTCTTCGTGTTGTTTCACCTGACATCGCAAGTTTTAACAACAGTCGACACGGAGGAGATCTGGCTCAACTGCCTTTTTCCATAGCCAAAAGTTATATTTAAGAGAAAAGTAGGTTTAATGAGTCTTAAATTAAACAAAGTAAAAAGGAATTATTGGCAAGTGACTCAAATTCAGCCACGAGGGCATCCTGTCGACGCGTTTCGCCCTATTTGGGGCTCATCAGGACAGGAGTAGCAAAGTTGTAAAATTTAACACAGACACCTTATGGGAAGTACAGCATCACCTAGCTCACAATTTGTGTCTTCGTGTTGTTTCACCTGACATCGCAAGTTTTAACAACAGTCGACACGGAGGAGATCCGGCTCAACTGCTTTTTCCATAGCCAAAAGTTATATTTAAGAGAAAAGTAGGTTTAATGAGTCTTAAATTAAACAAAGTAAAAAGGAATTATTGGCAAGTGACTCAAATTCAGCCACGAGGGCATCCTGTCGACGCGTTTCGCCCTATTTGGGGCTCATCAGGACAGGAGTAGCAAAGTTGTAAAATTTAACACAGACACCTTATGGGAAGTACAGCATCACCTAGCTCACAATTTGTGTCTTCGTGTTGTTTCACCTGACATCGCAAGTTTTAACAACAGTCGACACGGAGGAGATCCGGCTCAACTGCCTTTTTCCATAGCCAAAAGTTATATTTAAGAGAAAAGTAGGTTTAATGAGTCTTAAATTAAACAAAGTAAAAGGAATTATTGGCAAGTGACTCAAATTCAGCCACGAGGGCATCCTGTCGACGCGTTTCGCCCTATTTGGGGCTCATCAGGACAGGAGTAAAAGTTGTAAAATTTAACACAGACACCTTATGGGAAGTACAGCATCACCTAGTCACAATTTGTGTCTTCGTGTTGTTTCACCTGACATCGCAAGTTTTAACAACAGTCGACACGGAGGAGATCCGGCTCAACTGCCTTTTTCCATAGCCAAAAGTTATATTTAAGAGAAAAGTAGGTTTAATGAGTCTTAAATTAAACAAAGTAAAAAGGAATTATTGGGTGACTCAAATTCAGCCACGAGGGCATCCTGTCGACGCGTTTCGCCCTATTTGGGGCTCATCAGGACAGGAGTAGCAAAGTTGTAAAATTTAACACAGACACCTTATGGGAAGTACAGCATCACCCTACAATTTGTGTCTTCGTGTTGTTTCACCTGACATCGCAAGTTTTAACAACAGTCGACACGGAGGAGATCCGGCTCAACTGCCTTTTTCCATAGCCAAAAGTTATATTTAAGAGAAAAGTAGGTTTAATGAGTCTTAAATTAAACAAAGTAAAAGGAATTATTGGCAAGTGACTCAAATTCAGCCACGAGGGCATCCTGTCGACGCGTTTCGCCCTATTTGGGGCTCATCAGGACAGGAGTAGCAAAGTTGTAAAATTTAACACAGACACCTTATGGGAAGTACAGCATCACCTAGCTCACAATTTGTGTCTTCGTGTTGTTTCACCTGACATCGCAAGTTTTAACAACAGTCGACACGGAGGAGATCCGGCTCAACTGCCTTTTCCATAGCCAAAAGTTATATTTAAGAGAAAAGTAGGTTTAATGAGTCTTAAATTAAACAAAGTAAAAAGGAATTATTGGCAAGTACTCAAATTCAGCCACGAGGGCATCCTGTCGACGCGTTTCGCCCTATTTGGGGCTCATCAGGACAGGAGTAGCAAAGTTGTAAAATTTAACACAGACACCTTATGGGAAGTACAGCATCACCTAGCTCACAATTTGTGTCTTCGTGTTGTTTCACCTGACATCGCAAGTTTTAACAACAGTCGACACGGAGGAGATCCGGCTCAACTCCTTTTCCATAGCCAAAAGTTATATTTAAGAGAAAAGTAGGTTTAATGAGTCTTAAATTAAACAAAGTAAAAAGGAATTATTGGCAAGTGACTCAAATTCAGCCACGAGGGCATCCTGTCGACGCGTTTCGCCCTATTTGGGGCTCATCAGGACAGGAGTAGCAAAGTTGTAAAATTTAACACAGACACCTTATGGGAAGTACAGCATCACCTAGCTACAATTTGTGTCTTCGTGTTGTTTCACCTGACATCGCAAGTTTTAACAACAGTCGACACGGAGGAGATCCGGCTCAACTGCCTTTTTCCATAGCCAAAAGTTATATTTAAGAGAAAAGTAGGTTTAATGAGTCTTAAATTAAACAAAGTAAAAAGGAATTATTGGCAAGTGACTCAAATTCAGCCACGAGGGCATCCTGTCGACGCGTTTCGCCCTATTTGGGGCTCATCAGGACAGGAGTAGCAAAAAAATTTAACACAGACACCTTATGGGAAGTACAGCATCACCTAGCTCACAATTTGTGTCTTCGTGTTGTTTCACCTGACATCGCAAGTTTTAACAACAGTCGACACGGAGGAGATCCGGCTCAACTGCCTTTTTCCATAGCCAAAAGTTATATTTAAGAGAAAAGTAGGTTTAATGAGTCTTAAATTAAACAAAGTAAAAGGAATTATTGGCAAGTGACTCAAATTCAGCCACGAGGGCATCCTGTCGACGCGTTTCGCCCTATTTGGGGCTCATCAGGACAGGAGTAGCAAAGTTGTAAAATTTAACACAGACACCTTATGGGAAGTACAGCATCACCTAGCTCACAATTTGTGTCTTCGTGTTGTTTCACCTGACATCGCAAGTTTTAACAACAGTCGACACGGAGGAGATCCGGCTCAACTGCCTTTTTCCATAGCCAAAAGTTATATTTAAGAGAAAAGTAGGTTTAATGAGTCTTAAATTAAACAAAGTAAAAGGAATTATTGGCAAGTGACTCAAATTCAGCCACGAGGGCATCCTGTCGACGCGTTTCGCCCTATTTGGGGCTCATCAGGACAGGAGTAGCAAAGTTGTAAAATTTAACACAGACACCTTATGGGAAGTACAGCATCACCTAGCTCACAATTTGTGTCTTCGTGTTGTTTCACCTGACATCGCAAGTTTTAACAACAGTCGACACGGAGGAGATCCGGCTCAACTGCCTTTTTCCATAGCCAAAAGTTATATTTAAGAGAAAAGTAGGTTTAATGAGTCTTAAATTAAACAAAGTAAAGAGGAAAATGGCAAGTGACTCAAATTCAGCCACGAGGGCATCCTGTCGACGCGTTTCGCCCTATTTGGGGCTCATCAGGACAGGAGTAGCAAAGTTGTAAAATTTAACACAGACACCTTATGGGAAGTACAGCATCACCTAGCTCACAATTTGTGTCTTCGTGTTGTTTCACCTGACATCGCAAGTTTTAACAACAGTCGACACGGAGGAGATCCGGCTCAACTGCCTTTTTCCATAGCCAAAAGTTATATTTAAGAGAAAAGTAGGTTTAATGAGTCTTAAATTAAACAAAGTAAAAGGAATTATTGGCAAGTGACTCAAATTCAGCCACGAGGGCATCCTGTCGACGCGTTTCGCCCTATTTGGGGCTCATCAGGACAGGAGTAAAAGTTGTAAAATTTAACACAGACACCTTATGGGAAGTACAGCATCACCTAGCTCACAATTTGTGTCTTCGTGTTGTTTCACCTGACATCGCAAGTTTTAACAACAGTCGACACGGAGGAGATCCGGCTCAACTGCCTTTTTCCATAGCCAAAAGTTATATTTAAGAGAAAAGTAGGTTTAATGAGTCTTAAATTAAACAAAGTAAAAGGAATTATTGGCAAGTGACTCAAATTCAGCCACGAGGGCATCCTGTCGACGCGTTTCGCCCTATTTGGGGCTCATCAGGACAGGAGTAGCAAAGTTGTAAAATTTAACACAGACACCTTATGGGAAGTACAGCATCACCTAGCTCACAATTTGTGTCTTCGTGTTGTTTCACCTGACATCGCAAGTTTTAACAACAGTCGACACGGAGGAGATCCGGCTCAACTGCCTTTTTCCATAGCCAAAAGTTATATTTAAGAGAAAAGTAGGTTTAATGAGTCTTAAATTAAACAAAGTAAAAAGGAATTATTGGCAAGTGACTCAAATTCAGCCACGAGGGCATCCTGTCGACGCGTTTCGCCCTATTTGGGGCTCATCAGGACAGGAGTAGCAAAGTTGTAAAATTTAACACAGACACCTTATGGGAAGTACAGCATCACCTAGCTCACAATTTGTGTCTTCGTGTTGTTTCACCTGACATCGCAAGTTTTAACAACAGTCGACACGGAGGAGATCCGGCTCAACTGCCTTTTTCCATAGCCAAAAGTTATATTTAAGAGAAAAGTAGGTTTAATGAGTCTTAAATTAAACAAAGTAAAAGGAATTATTGGCAAGTGACTCAAATTCAGCCACGAGGGCATCCTGTCGACGCGTTTCGCCCTATTTGGGGCTCATCAGGACAGGAGTAGCAAAGTTGTAAAATTTAACACAGACACCTTATGGGAAGTACAGCATCACCTAGCTCACAATTTGTGTCTTCGTGTTGTTTCACCTGACATCGCAAGTTTTAACAACAGTCGACACGGAGGAGATCCGGCTCAACTGCCTTTTTCCATAGCCAAAAGTTATATTTAAGAGAAAAGTAGGTTTAATGAGTCTTAAATTAAACAAAGTAAAAAGGAATTATTGGCGTGACTCAAATTCAGCCACGAGGGCATCCTGTCGACGCGTTTCGCCCTATTTGGGGCTCATCAGGACAGGAGTAGCAAAGTTGTAAAATTTAACACAGACACCTTATGGGAAGTACAGCATCACCTAGCTCACAATTTGTGTCTTCGTGTTGTTTCACCTGACATCGCAAGTTTTAACAACAGTCGACACGGAGGAGATCCGGCTCAACTGCCTTTTTCCATAGCCAAAAGTTATATTTAAGAGAAAAGTAGGTTTAATGAGTCTTAAATTAAACAAAGTAAAAGGAATTATTGGCAAGTGACTCAAATTCAGCCACGAGGGCATCCTGTCGACGCGTTTCGCCCTATTTGGGGCTCATCAGGACAGGAGTAGCAAAGTTGTAAAATTTAACACAGACACCTTATGGGAAGTACAGCATCACCTAGCTCACATTTGTGTCTTCGTGTTGTTTCACCTGACATCGCAAGTTTTAACAACAGTCGACACGGAGGAGATCCCTCAACTGCCTTTTTCCATAGCCAAAAGTTATATTTAAGAGAAAAGTAGGTTTAATGAGTCTTAAATTAAACAAAGTAAAAGGAATTATTGGCAAGTGACTCAAATTCAGCCACGAGGGCATCCTGTCGACGCGTTTCGCCCTATTTGGGGCTCATCAGGACAGGAGTAGCAAAGTTGTAAAATTTAACACAGACACCTTATGGGAAGTACAGCATCACCTAGCTCACAATTTGTGTCTTCGTGTTGTTTCACCTGACATCGCAAGTTTTAACAACAGTCGACACGGAGGAGATCCGGCTCAACTGCCTTTTTCCATAGCCAAAAGTTATATTTAAGAGAAAAGTAGGTTTAATGAGTCTTAAATTAAACAAAGTAAAAGGAATTATTGGCAAGTGACTCAAATTCAGCCACGAGGGCATCCTGTCGACGCGTTTCGCCCTATTTGGGGCTCATCAGGACAGGAGTAGCAAAGTTGTAAAATTTAACACAGACACCTTATGGGAAGTACAGCATCACCTAGCTCACAATTTGTGTTTCGTGTTGTTTCACCTGACATCGCAAGTTTTAACAACAGTCGACACGGAGGAGATCCGGCTCAACTGCCTTTTCCATAGCCAAAAGTTATATTTAAGAGAAAAGTAGGTTTAATGAGTCTTAAATTAAACAAAGTAAAAAGGAATTATTGGCAAGTGACTCAAATTCAGCCACGAGGGCATCCTGTCGACGCGTTTCGCCCTATTTGGGGCTCATCAGGACAGGAGTAGCAAAGTTGTAAAATTTAACACAGACACCTTATGGGAAGTACAGCATCACCTAGTTTACAATTTGTGTCTTCGTGTTGTTTCACCTGACATCGCAAGTTTTAACAACAGTCGACACGGAGGAGATCCGGCTCAACTGCCTTTTCCATAGCCAAAAGTTATATTTAAGAGAAAAGTAGGTTTAATGAGTCTTAAATTAAACAAAGTAAAAGGAATTATTGGCAAGTGACTCAAATTCAGCCACGAGGGCATCCTGTCGACGCGTTTCGCCCTATTTGGGGCTCATCAGGACAGGAGTAAAAGGTAAAATTTAACACAGACACCTTATGGGAAGTACAGCATCACCTAGCTACAATTTGTGTCTTCGTGTTGTTTCACCTGACATCGCAAGTTTTAACAACAGTCGACACGGAGGAGATCCGGCTCAACTGCCTTTTTCCATAGCCAAAAGTTATATTTAAGAGAAAAGTAGGTTTAATGAGTCTTAAATTAAACAAAGTAAAAGGAATTATTGGCAAGTGACTCAAATTCAGCCACGAGGGCATCCTGTCGACGCGTTTCGCCCTATTTGGGGCTCATCAGGACAGGGAGCAAAGTTGTAAAATTTAACACAGACACCTTATGGGAAGTACAGCATCACCTAGTCACAATTTGTGTCTTCGTGTTGTTTCACCTGACATCGCAAGTTTTAACAACAGTCGACACGGAGGAGATCCGGCTCAACTGCCTTTTTTAGCCAAAAGTTATATTTAAAGAAAAGTAGGTTTAATGAGTCTTAAATTAAACAAAGTAAAAAGGAATTATTGGCAAGTGACTCAAATTCAGCCACGAGGGCATCCTGTCGACGCGTTTCGCCCTATTTGGGGCTCATCAGGACAGGAGTAGCAAAGTTGTAAAATTTAACACAGACACCTTATGGGAAGTACAGCATCACCTAGCTACAATTTGTGTCTTCGTGTTGTTTCACCTGACATCGCAAGTTTTAACAACAGTCGACACGGAGGAGATCCGGCTCAACTGCCTTTTTCCATAGCCAAAAGTTATATTTAAGAGAAAAGTAGGTTTAATGAGTCTTAAATTAAACAAAGTAAAAGGAATTATTGGCAAGTGACTCAAATTCAGCCACGAGGGCATCCTGTCGACGCGTTTCGCCCTATTTGGGGCTCATCAGGACAGGAGTAGCAAAGTTGTAAAATTTAACACAGACACCTTATGGGAAGTACAGCATCACCTAGTCACAATTTGTGTCTTCGTGTTGTTTCACCTGACATCGCAAGTTTTAACAACAGTCGACACGGAGGAGATCCGGCTCAACTGCCTTTTTCCATAGCCAAAAGTTATATTTAAGAGAAAAGTAGGTTTAATGAGTCTTAAATTAAACAAAGTAAAAGGAATTATTGGCAAGTGACTCAAATTCAGCCACGAGGGCATCCTGTCGACGCGTTTCGCCCTATTTGGGGCTCATCAGGACAGGAGTAGCAAAGTTGTAAAATTTAACACAGACACCTTATGGGAAGTACAGCATCACCTAGCTCACAATTTGTGTCTTCGTGTTGTTTCACCTGACATCGCAAGTTTTAACAACAGTCGACACGGAGGAGATCCGGCTCAACTGCCTTTTTCCATAGCCAAAAGTTATATTTAAGAGAAAAGTAGGTTTAATGAGTCTTAAATTAAACAAAGTAAAAGGAATTATTGGCAAGTGACTCAAATTCAGCCACGAGGGCATCCTGTCGACGCGTTTCGCCCTATTTGGGGCTCATCAGGACAGGAGTAGCAAAGTTGTAAAATTTAACACAGACACCTTATGGGAAGTACAGCATCACCTAGCTCACAATTTGTGTCTTCGTGTTGTTTCACCTGACATCGCAAGTTTTAACAACAGTCGACACGGAGGAGATCCGGCTCAACTGCCTTTTTCCATAGCCAAAAGTTATATTTAAAGAAAAGTAGGTTTAATGAGTCTTAAATTAAACAAAGTAAAAGGAATTATTGGCAAGTGACTCAAATTCAGCCACGAGGGCATCCTGTCGACGCGTTTCGCCCTATTTGGGGCTCATCAGGACAGGAGTAGCAAAGTTGTAAAATTTAACACAGACACCTTATGGGAAGTACAGCATCACCTAGCTCACAATTTGTGTCTTCGTGTTGTTTCACCTGACATCGCAAGTTTTAACAACAGTCGACACGGAGGAGATCCGGCTCAACTGCCTTTTTCCATAGCCAAAAGTTATATTTAAGAGAAAAGTAGGTTTAATGAGTCTTAAATTAAACAAAGTAAAAAGGAATTATTGGCAAGTGACTCAAATTCAGCCACGAGGGCATCCTGTCGACGCGTTTCGCCCTATTTGGGGCTCATCAGGACAGGAGTAGCAAAGTTGTAAAATTTAACACAGACACCTTATGGGAAGTACAGCATCACCTAGCTCACAATTTGTGTCTTCGTGTTGTTTCACCTGACATCGCAAGTTTTAACAACAGTCGACACGGAGGAGATCCGGCTCAACTGCCTTTTCCATAGCCAAAAGTTATATTTAAGAGAAAAGTAGGTTTAATGAGTCTTAAATTAAACAAAGTAAAAGGAATTATTGGCAAGTGACTCAAATTCAGCCACGAGGGCATCCTGTCGACGCGTTTCGCCCTATTTGGGGCTCATCAGGACAGGAGTAGCAAAGTTGTAAAATTTAACACAGACACCTTATGGGAAGTACAGCATCACCTAGCTCACAATTTGTGTCTTCGTGTTGTTTCACCTGACATCGCAAGTTTGAACAACAGTCGACACGGAGGAGATCCGGCTCAACTGCCTTTTCCATAGCCAAAAGTTATATTTAAAGAAAAGTAGGTTTAATGAGTCTTAAATTAAACAAAGTAAAAAGGAATTATTGGCAAGTGACTCAAATTCAGCCACGAGGGCATCCTGTCGACGCGTTTCGCCCTATTTGGGGCTCATCAGGACAGGAGTAGCAAAGTTGTAAAATTTAACACAGACACCTTATGGGAAGTACAGCATCACCTAGCTACAATTTGTGTCTTCGTGTTGTTTCACCTGACATCGCAAGTTTTAACAACAGTCGACACGGAGGAGATCCGGCTCAACTGCCTTTTTCCATAGCCAAAAGTTATATTTAAGAGAAAAGTAGGTTTAATGAGTCTTAAATTAAACAAAGTAAAAAGGAATTATTGGCAAGTGACTCAAATTCAGCCACGAGGGCATCCTGTCGACGCGTTTCGCCCTATTTGGGGCTCATCAGGACAGGAGTAGCAAAGTTGTAAAATTTAACACAGACACCTTATGGGAAGTACAGCATCACCTATTTTTTTTAAGAGCACCTTGTAAAAAGTGACGATCAACTCGTGAATGAATTTTTACTGTACAAAGTTTAAAAACCATTAAAATAAATTTTTTTAAATTAAAATTATATAATTAAAAAAGAAAAAAGGAAAAATTAAAAGAAAATTTTTGGCTGCCCAAAGGGGCCAAGGGCCCGGGACCCAAATTTTTACCAGACATTTGGGGTTTTTCCCCACCCAATTTTCCGAACCGAATAATTTTTTCCGTGGATTTAAAAAGTTTTAAAGCAAAAAAAAGAAAAGGGTTTTAAAAAATTAAAGAAAAAATTTTGCAAAACCCCTAAAGGGGTTGGAAGGCCCCAAAAATTTCCCAAGGGGTTTCCCTTTTTACAAAATTTTGGGGTTTAAAAACAAACCAATTTTTTTCCCGACACCAGCCTCCGGGGTTTTCCGCAAAATTTTTTAAAAAAAGAAAATTTAAAAAAAGGGTTTTAAAGTTAAATTTAAAAAAAAAGGAAATGGCCCTTTTAAAAAAGGGGTTTTTCCCCATTTAAAAGGAAATTTAAAAGTTTGAAATTTTCCCACAGACATTTGGGGTTTTTCCCCACACAATTTTTCACCGAAATTTTTCCTTTTTCCCGCCCAAAAGTTTTTTTAAAAAAAAGGGGTTTAATGGTTTAAATTAAACAAATAAAAGGAAATTGGAATGACTAAATTCCCAGAGGGATTGCGACCTTTCCCCAGGGGCTCCCCGGGCTTTGTTTAAAATTTTAAACAAAATAAAAGTAAATTTTCCCCCTTTTTTGGGGGTTTTTACCCTCCAAAAACCCGGCACGGGCCCCGAAAAATTTTTAAAGGGAAAAGGGTTTAATTTTTTTACAAATTAAAAAAAAAGGAAATTTAAATTACCAAAAAAATTTGCCGGTTTGCCCATTTGGGGCCACGGGGCTTGAAATTTTTTTTAAACAAACCAATGGGTAAATTTTCCCGCATTTGGGTCGTTTTCACCTACCCAAACCGGTCCCCTTTCCGAAAAATTTTTAAAAAAAGTTTTTAAAAATTTTTAAAAAAAGTTAAATTAAAAAAAGGAAGGGATTAAATTCCCAAAAGGGGATGGAAGGTCAAATTGAAAACCAGGAACCTTTGAAATTTCCACCCGGGGGTTTATTTCACAAAATTTTTTGGGGGTCCCAACCTGCCCTTTTTTTCCCCGGGGAAATTAAAAAGTTTTAAACAAAAAAAAGGAAAAGGGTTTTTAATGCCAAATTAAAAAAAGGGAAATTTTAAGGTTTAAATTCCCAAAAAAGGATTTGCTTTTTTCCCAAGGGGAAATTTTTTCCCCCTTTTAAATAAAGGGTTTTGGGTTTAAATTTTCCCCTTTTTTAAAATCACCAATTTTCCAACTTTTTGGGGTTTTTTAAAAGTTTTAAAGCAAAAAAAAGGGAAAAAGGGTTTTGCAAAAAAATAAAAAATTAAAGGTTTCCCGGGGTTTTGGCTTTGCCCAAATTTGCCAAGGAAAAACCCTTTGAAATTTCCCCAAATGGGTTTTTTACCAAACCAAATTTTGGGTCCCCCAATGGTTTTTTTGAAAAATTTAAGTTTTAAAAGCAAAAAAATTTAAAAATTTTAAACCAAATTAAAAAGAAAAATGGAATGCTAAATTCAAAAAAGGATTTGGAAAGGTTTAAATTTCCCCGGGCAATTTGGGGTTTTAAAGCCCATGGGGGTCAAATTTAAAATTTGGTTTTTGGGTACCCACCCAAAAAGGTCCGGGGTTTTCCTGCAAAGTTTTTTAAAAAAGTTTAAAAAAAAAGGGAAGGTTTTTAAAAAAAATTTAAAAGGAAATTTGGTTTCCCAAATTCCCAAGGGAAAGGAAATTTTTTAAAAGCAAGGGATCCCAAAATTTCCCCTTTTGGGGGGCATAAAATTTGGTTTTCACCCGGGAGAAATTTAACCCTTTCAAAAAGGGTTTTTTGGGTTTTATTCCAAAATTAAAAAAGAAAAGGTTTAAAGGCTTTTTAAAAAGAAAAGGGATTTTGAGGTTTTAAAGGGGTTTTAAAAGGGAAAAATTTTTTACCAAAACCCAGGGAAAAGGAAATTTCCCCCTTTGGGGTTTTCCAAAGAAATTTTTTTTAACACCAAAACAAACCGCCAAGGGTTTTCCCTTTTTTAAAAAAGTTTTAAAAAAAAAATAAAAGGTTTTTCAAGAAAAAATTTTTAAGGATTTAAGGTTTTTTGGGTTTAAAAATTTTGGGGATAAAAGCCCAGGGGTAAATTTCCCGCCCTTTGGGGCCTCCCGGGGTACAATTTTTTTTAAAACCGGGAAGAAAAACCGTCAAAGACACCTTATGGGAAGTACAGCATCACCTAGTACAGTTTGTGTCTTCGTGTTGTTTCACCTGACATCGCAAGTTTTAACAACAGTCGACACGGAGGAGATCCGGCTCAACTGCCTTTTTCCATAGCCAAAAGTTATATTTAAGAGAAAAGTAGGTTTAATGAGTCTTAAATTAAACAAAGTAAAAGGAATTATTGGCAAGTGACTCAAATTCAGCCACGAGGGCATCCTGTCGACGCGTTTCGCCCTATTTGGGGCTCATCAGGACAGGAGTAAAAGTTGTAAAATTTAACACAGACACCTTATGGGAAGTACAGCATCACCTAGTTTTGTGTCTTCGTGTTGTTTCACCTGACATCGCAAGTTTTAACAACAGTCGACACGGAGGAGATCCGGCTCAACTGCCTTTTTCCATAGCCAAAAGTTATATTTGAGAAAAGTAGGTTTAATGAGTCTTAAATTAAACAAAGTAAAAGGAATTATTGGCAAGTGACTCAAATTCAGCCACGAGGGCATCCTGTCGACGCGTTTCGCCCTATTTGGGGCTCATCAGGACAGGAGTAGCAAAGTTGTAAAATTTAACACAGACACCTTATGGGAAGTACAGCATCACCTAGCTTTTGTGTCTTCGTGTTGTTTCACCTGACATCGCAAGTTTTAACAACAGTCGACACGGAGGAGATCCGGCTCAACTGCCTTTTTCCATAGCCAAAAGTTATATTTAAGAGAAAAGTAGGTTTAATGAGTCTTAAATTAAACAAAGTAAAAAGGAATTATTGGCGAGTGACTCAAATTCAGCCACGAGGGCATCCTGTCGACGCGTTTCGCCCTATTTGGGGCTCATCAGGACAGGAGTAGCAAAGTTGTAAAATTTAACACAGACACCTTATGGGAAGTACAGCATCACCTAGCTTACAGTTTGTGTCTTCGTGTTGTTTCACCTGACATCGCAAGTTTTAACAACAGTCGACACGGAGGAGATCCGGCTCAACTGCCTTTTTCCATAGCCAAAAGTTATATTTAAGAGAAAAGTAGGTTTAATGAGTCTTAAATTAAACAAAGTAAAAAGGAATTATTGGCAAGTGACTCAAATTCAGCCACGAGGGCATCCTGTCGACGCGTTTCGCCCTATTTGGGGCTCATCAGGACAGGAGTAGCAAAGTTGTAAAATTTAACACAGACACCTTATGGGAAGTACAGCATCACCTAGCTCACAATTTGTGTCTTCGTGTTGTTTCACCTGACATCGCAAGTTTTAACAACAGTCGACACGGAGGAGATCCGGCTCAACTGCCTTTTCCATAGCCAAAAGTTATATTTAAGAAAAGTAGGTTTAATGAGTCTTAAATTAAACAAAGTAAAAAGGAGTTATTGGCAAGTGACTCAAATTCAGCCACGAGGGCATCCTGTCGACGCGTTTCGCCCTATTTGGGGCTCATCAGGGCAGGAGTGGCAAAGTTGTAAACTTTAACACAGACACCTTATGGGAAGTACAGCATCACCTATCTCACAATTTGTGTCTTCGTGTTGTTTCACCTGACATCGCAAGTTTTAACAACAGTCGACACGGAGGAGATCCGGCTCAACTGCCTTTTTCCATAGCCAAAAGTTATATTTAAGAGAAAAGTAGGTTTAATGAGCCTTAAATTAAACAAAGTAAAAAGGAATTATTGGCAAGTGACTCAAATTCAGCCACGAGGGCATCCTGTCGACGCGTTTCGCCCTATTTGGGGCTCATCAGGACAGGAGTAGCAAATTTGTAAAATTTAACACAGACACCTTATGGGAAGTACAGCATCACCTAGCTTACAGTTTGTGTCTTCGTGTTGTTTCACCTGACATCGCAAGTTTTAACAACAGTCGACACGGAGGAGATCCGGCTCAACTGCCTTTTTCCATAGCCAAAAGTTATATTTAAGAGAAAAGTAGGTTTAATGAGTCTTAAATTAAACAAAGTTAAAGGAATTATTGGCAAGTGACTCAAATTCAGCCACGAGGGCATCCTGTCGACGCGTTTCGCCCTATTTGGGGCTCATAACAGGAGTAGCAAAGTTGTAAAATTTAACACAGACACCTTATGGGAAGTACAGCATCACCTAGCTCACAATTTGTGTCTTCGTGTTGTTTCACCTGACATCGCAAGTTTTAACAACAGTCGACACGGAGGAGATCCGGCTCAACTGCCTTTTCCATAGCCAAAGTTATATTTAAGAGAAAAGTAGGTTTAATGAGTCTTAAATTAAACAAAGTAAAAAAGGAATTAAATTAACGGGGATCCTGTCGACGCGTTTCGCCCTATTTGGGGCTCATCAGGACAGGAAGCAAAGTTGTAAAATTTAACACGACACCTTAAAGTACAGAACCGCTCAAATTTGGTTTGGTTTTTCACCGACAGCAAGTTTTAACAACAGCGCACGGAGGAGATCCGGCTCAACGCCTTTTTTCCATAGCCAAAAGTTATTTTAAGGAAAAAGTATTTAATAGTTTAAATTAAACAAAGAAAAGGAATTATTGGCAAGTGACTCAAATTCGCCCAGGGCATCCGTCGACGCGTTTGCCCATTTGGGGTCATCAGGAAGGAGGCAAAGTTGTAAAATTTAACACAGAATTATGGGGCACTCCCTAGCTCACTTTTGTCTTCGTGTTGTTTCACCTGACATCGCAAGTTTTAAAACAGTCGACACGGAGGGATCCGGCTCAACTGCCTTTTTTCCATAGCCAAAAGTTATATTTAAGAGAAAAAGTTTAATGAGTTTAAATTAAACAAAGTTAAAGGAATTATTAGTGACTCAAATTCAGCCCCATCCTGTCGACGCGTTTCGCCCTTTTGGGGCTCACAGGGGAGAGCAAAGTTGTAAATTTAAACAGGCAAGTTTTAACAACAGTCGACAGGGGATCCGGCTCAACTGCCTTTTCCATAGCCAAAAGTTATATTTAAGAAAAGTAGGTTTAATGAGTCTTAAATTAAACAAAGTAAAGGAATTATTGGCAAGTGACTCAAATTCAGCCACGAGGCATCCTGTCGACGCGTTTCGCCCTATTTGGGGCTCATCAGACAGGAGTAGCAAAGTTGTAAATTTAACAGAACCTTATGGAAGTACAGCATCACCTAGCTCCATTTGTGTCGACTGTTGTTTCACCTGACATCGTCAGTAACAACAGTCGACACGGAGGAGATCCGGCTCAACTGCTTTTCCATAGCCAAAGTTATATTTAAGAAAGTAGGTTTAATGGTCCTAAATTAAACAAAGTAAAAGGATTGCACGTGACTCAAATTCAGCCACGAGGGCATCCTTACCTTTCCTTTTTTTAACTCATAGACCTACTTTCTTAAATATAATTACTATGGAAAAGAGTGAGCCGGACTCCGTGTCGACTGTTGTTAAACTTGCGATGTCAGGTGAAACAACACGAAGACACAATTGTGAGCTAGGTGAACTGTCCTAAGTGTCGTGTAAATTTCAACTTTGCTACCCTGTCCTGATGAGCCCCAAATAGGGCGAAAGCGTCGACAGGATGCCCTCGTGGCTGAATTTGAGACTTCCAATAATTCTTTTTACTTTGTTTAATTTAAGACTCATTAAACCTATTTTAATATCTTAAATATAATTGGCATGAAAGGTGATTGTAACTCGTGTCAGTGCACACAACCAAATTGTGAGCTACGAGGACCAAAGTGCTGTGTATCAAGCTTGTTCTTCCATGCCATGGGCCAAAGTCGAAAGCCCGTGCGAAGACTTGCCTAATTTTTACGCAATTTCCTTTACTTTGTTTAATTTAAACTCATTAAACCTAGTTAAATTCTTGGCTTGAAAGGGTTACCGGATCCGTTTAAAAAAACAAAATTTAAAAAGGGCCTTTTTCCCAAAGGTTTTTGTAAAAAATTTCTTTTAAAAAAAAATTTGGGCCCGGGCCAAATTCCCGGGCCCTTTGAGGGCCCCATTGCCAATAATTTTTTTTTTAATTTAAGACCTTAAAATTTTTTAAATATAATTTTTGGGGCTTGGGGTCCCTGCCGGTTAAAACGTCGGGAAAAAAGAAAAAAAGCATGCTTCCCCTTTAATTTGAAATTTAATTTTCCCCTTTTCCCAAAAATAGGGGAAAGGGCCAAATCCCCGGGGTTTGGCCTTTCCAAATTTTTTTTGAATTTAAATTTAAATAAAATTTTTTTTAAAACT